>CAUIUS010000003.1:1228333-1842500 GCA_961210405.1 Drosophila mercatorum
AACTGTGGGCCAGTGGGTCGGTCGGCCGGTCGGCAGGTCGGTGAGTCGGGCCGGGAACGGAACGGAACAAACATCGGAATTGAGTTGGTTTGCCCACACTCGTGTGTGGCTGAGTGTGTGCACAGCATTTTACAACCCCTTGCCAACTTGTTGACGCGTTATTAAAAAGCCATATAGACAAACAAGCTGGCCGCGATGAAAGCTTTCGGGCGATGATGACGGCGGAGCACGTGGGACGTGCTGTCAATTGTCTTCAAGTATTTAAGTACACACACAGTGGAGCGTATGAGTAGCCATAGAAATCTGGGTATGGGCTGGCTCACTGGCTGACTGCCTGACTAGCTGACTGGCTGGCTGGCTGGCTGGCTGGCTGGCTGGCTGGCTGGCTTGGCCCAGAGCAGAGATCCTAAATAAGCAGACGCTCTGCCGCTGCTGCGTCGCAGTCGGCGCAGCTGGAACTCAGCCACTGCGATCGGCGCTTACATTAGGCAACAGGTTATTGCAATTCAGCGAAAATAACGGAGACGGCGAGGGAGGTGCAGGTGGAGACGACAATGGGACGTGGTGGAAGCCACGCCAACTCAAGACGACAAAAAATAAAACAAAAACAAATATGTATGTATGTAAGTAGCTCCCAAAAAATGAATACACTGAGCCAAAAATTTCTTGCATGCGCACAAAATATGCAAGGTGTGTGCTAATACACACACACACACACACACACACACACACGGCATTATATTGTATGGAATTTTCACAAAATTTCCCATAGAGCAACGAAAGCTCCCATTGTCGGCTCTTCAAAGAGCCTAAATAAATATTATTGCGATATTGAATAATAAATAATCAAATAATTATTATGAAAATGTTTATTTCAAAATATTCGAAATTCAATTGAACTTTCAGAAAATGTAAGTCCTTCAACCAGTTTGAATTCCTGCAGCAAAACTCTTCAGATTTTAACTAAATTTTCATACTTCCTAAATTATAACTTTAGATGTAAATTAATAAAGAGAAATATCAATTTTTATATTTTAAATTTAAATATTTTGAAAAAATCATGTTTAAATACAAAATTTTTAAAATGATCAATGTATTCCAAAAATTAATTTAAATTAATTAAATACTTTTTATAAACATAATTTAAATATATCAAAAATTATACAAAATGAAGCAAGTTCTTGCCGTTGAGCACTTTTCTCAAGCACTGTACTTGAAGCGTTGACAGTTTTTTTATTTTTTGGTCATAGGCTCTCTTTTGGTAGTGGGTTGCTATAATTAAAAAACTACCGTGGCATTGTGCCAAGTCATGGGCCAGAAGCGAGGAGCTGGGAGGTGCGCCTGAGCTGGCGGAGGAGGGGGGCCAATTGGATACAAGTATTAAGCGCAGTGTAGAAAACTGACGCTCACTTGAAGGTAGTGGCGTCCGGATGCGCCGCAGCTTGGGCGCGCAGGTAAGGCACACGACATGCAGGTGGCTCGGCTGACTCGGGCTGGCTCTGGCTAGCTGGGTTGCTGACTGCGCTCAGTGGCTCAGCCGATCGGAGCTTGGAGCGGCGTGAGCAACAAGCCCTGCGACTCGACGATTGCCGCTCGGTGCGGCCCAAAGCCGCAAACGCGTGCACAGTCGATAAAGCACATTCGAATCGAACGTAAGCAGCGAGCGCTGGCCACGATCGTGATCGCCACGACGACGACGACGAAGAGGGCGACGACGACGACGGTGACGGCATTTTGATTGCAATTTTCATTCATATCCATTCATGCGAACGTATCGCGGCTGCTTCTTGGCGCTGCTCTCTGGGCCTCGGCCGTTGTTTTTGAAAGCTCCGGCGGCACTTTCTTCTTTCATTGTGCGCTCGATCCTTCTGGCTGGCGAAGGCACGCGTTGCAGCAGCTTTCATTTTCGATCGATAGCGAACCGGTTCGGGCCAAACGGTTAATATTACTTAATCCCGCTTTCATGCGATCGCCATCCTGCCAGCATGAGAGTGTCGCGTCTGGGCCTGGATTTCGTCATGGTGGCTCTGCTGCTGCGCCAGGTGCTGGCCACCCTGCGCCACTCGCGCGAAATCATTATCACAGATGCGGTAGGTGCGGAGCTCTGTCCGGGGTGGCGACTGCTCCAAGTTGTGGCGTGCGCGCGCGCCTCTGGAATTCCTAATTACTTGAATGTCACAACGCACGCGTCGCTTGGCCTCCAAATGTCAGCCAATAAATGTGCCAACTGAATGTGTGTGTGTGCGCTGTGTGTGTGTGTGTGTGTGTGTGTGTGTGTGTGTGTTTATATTTGTGTTAGCCAAGTAAATATACCTGAGTGTGACTTCCTGCCAATGTTTGCTCGGTTTCTGTGCTCGTTGCAGGTGCGCCGCATACAGCACGACGGCTACAATGTGGAGCAGCACAGGGTAATCACTAAGGACGGCTACGTGCTGACCCTGCACCGCATACCCCAAGTCCAGCTGGCTGCGAATGGAACCTTTTACACGGTGCTGCGACGCCCTGTGGTATTTCTGCTCTCCGGCCTCTACGCCTCGTCGGATGTGTGCGTATGGGTGCGACGTCTTCCGCTTGATCCGGTCACTGATATTTGCAGGTGTGCCTTTGCAGGTGGCTGCTCAACGGACGGGAGGATTCGCTGGCGTATTTGCTCTGGCGTGCGGGCTACGACGTCTGGCTGGGGAACAACCGCGGCAACATCTACTGCCGCCACAACCTGTGGCTCAACACGACAGACCGCGAGTTCTGGAACTTCAGCTGGCACGAGATGGGCGTCTACGACATGCCCGCCCAGATAGACCATGTGCTCCGCACCAGCGGGGTCTCGCAGATGCACTTCGTGGGCATCTCGCAGGGCGGCACTGTCTTCCTGGTGCTCAACTCAATGCTGCCCCAGTACAATGCGGTCTTCAAGACGGCCACGCTGCTAGCGCCGGTGGCCTATGTGGACAACACGCACAGTGGGCTGGCGAAGATCATTGGACCAATCTTGGGCACGCGCAACTACGTCTCCAAGATGCTCGAGGGCATCGAGATGTTCTCAACGAACAAGTTCTTCAAGAAGTTTCTATCGATGACATGCCTGGACAACGAAAAGCCCTTGGTGTGCATCACCCGGCTCTGGCCAGCGGTCGGCTATGACACACGCTTCCTGAACAAAACCCTCTTGCCGGACCTGATGGCCAATTTTCCGGCGGGCGGCTCCGTGAAGCAACTGATGCACTACTTTCAGGGATACGTGTCTACCAAATTCCGACAGTACGACTACGGCCCGGAGCTCAACTGGCTGCACTACCAGCAGCTCGAGCCACCGGAGTATGCACTGGAGAAGGTCAAGACGCCGGTAACAATTTTCTTTGCGGAGAACGACTATATTGTGGCGCCAGCGGACATCTGGCGCCTTGTCACGCGTCTGCCCAATGTCGAAGCCGTCTACAAGGTGCCCTGGAAGCGGTGGAATCACTTTGATTTCATCTGCGGTCTAGGCGTGCGCGAATACATCTTCGACAACATTGTCCTCTCCATGAACCGATATGAGCAACGCCGTCGCCGCTGAACGAAATGGCCCCCAAAACGAGAGTTCTTTCGATGCCACGAGAATCATGCGATGTGGTACTAATAAGTACCGATTTCGATCCACAATTCCTATTATCATATCTCTTAACTCTCGTGGCGAAATCGTGGTTATACAATGTCATATGCCAGGGACCTGCAGCCACAACTTCTACTAGTGCCAAATACTTAGCTAAGTATATATAATGAATCCATGGTCGATTCTTCGTAAGATACTACCTACGGATATGCGTACTGATTAATAAATATATTATTTATAGTTTCGATCTAAAGTGTTTCAACTGAAACTAGAGCTAAATACTTCCGAATGACAGCAAAAAAAATCTTATTACAACCGAAGAGAATTTTTAATAGAGTTAGGGCTTGTGATAATACTAACAATATATGATATGAGAATCACTGAGAAGGGCTGCATAACATGAGCGAGCAACAAACCTTAATGATTATGCCATCTTCCGTGAAATAAAATTCAAATTGAAAAGAAATTGAGTACGGGAATTCGGTTCGTTACACAGCAAATAAATTTACAATCTTTAATTCACATTATGACTTTAAGGTTAGATCAACAGTAGTCTGTTGTGGGCTTTTATATATATACATTCCGCATTGATTTTCTTATAGAATCCGTCTAGGTTATTTACATCATTTGTTGTCTAATGGAGTGCAGTGGCGCTTATTTTGAGCTCTATGTAGCGATGCAGAGTCAGTGCCTTCTTGCTTACGAGCGGATGGGTGAGCGCACTCAGCTGGTTTCTAGCTGCTAGAAAATCGTTCTGCAAAGCGAAAGTAACGGCCAAATTGTATCGAACAACGTTCTGGGCAGCATCCAGGGACTTAAGCTGCCAATCACGTGTCTCCAGATCGAGAGCATTCAGCGAGCTCACGAAAGTTGGCTCCAGATGGTCACGCGCCTCCCCCGATTTGTCCATCATCATCAAAGCCTCGCCAGCATACATGTGACCCAACAATCTGCAATTCGTTACATTATAAAAGTGTCTTAACAAATTCGAAAAGAGGGACCTACTTGTGTGCATCGGAGAGACGCTCGCTCTGCAACAGATGCTTGGCCATTTCCAGTGCGGTGATGTGATCCCCCAAGCGCAGAGATACAAAGCTGTGCGCCGCATAAATGGCATCCAACATGTTTTCCATCGATTCCAAGCTAATTGGCTTCGATGGGTTGCAGAAGTTATTGTCCTGTGTTTGACTCCATAGCTGCTGGGGCGCGTCTTTCTGATCCAGTGCGTCATCAGGCGACGCAGCCATATAAAAACTGGCCTTGTATTGCAGCGACAGGGTGAGAGCGCTTCGCAGGCACAGAGCTGCAAATTCGAGTGTTGGCTCCGGCACCGCAGTAGAGTGGGCTCTGCAACGACAGGCAAGATATATATATGTGATTGCAGTTTGGTGTTCCAAGGCCAATGTTGTGTGTACTAACCCATATAGTTTAGATTCCGATGAGTTCATGACACTTTCCATCGTATGGCGACTCTTCCCAAGTACCTTCTGCTATGTAATGAATTCAAATGACCAGGGGAACTGAGTCAAATAAGGAATATTGTCTTACCGCCTCGTGTTCCATAATGCATGCTTCGGCCATTCGGAACCACAGACGTGGATTACCGTGGTACTGTTTGACTGGGACCAGGAAGCACTGAAACGCATCTTTGGGTCGGCGCAGATGCAGCATGGCGATGCCCAAATTATACATTATCTCACAGGACCGCGCCAAGCCCATCGTTTGCAGAGAGCATTGCCGTATATTCGAAGCCAGCTGCTGGTCGAAGCGCAGTGCATTCTGAAAGAACTTCGCCGCGATTGCATAATGTCGTACACGCAAATGGATGACGCCCATGTTGTTGGCGATGCACGTGCTCAGCTGCGGCGTAACAGTGCTAACGAACGAATCAAAGAGGGAATGAGCTGTGCAGATTGTCAAAGACTAATCAAACTTACCCGGCCTGGGTGCAGTCATCATTGATGCGCATCAGCTGCTTGGACGCCATCTGAAAGTCCTTCATGATGTAATACTGCTGAGCCTTGAGCGCCGCAACTTCTGGTGTCCCATCCTCGGTTATGACCACAGGCTTTCGATTGAGCACATGCGTCAGCAGCTGCAATAGTCGCAAAATACTGCCGTTTTCGTCTGTAGCTCGCGTCACACTGCTGTCTAGAATAGGCGTTGCGCCCGCGACGGCTGTGGATGATGTTGAGGAAGCTGCAGCTACGACAGCGGCAGTGGTGGCTCCAGCTGTTGTTGTTGTCGACTCCTCCAGGCCGCTGCTGGGATTTGCGCCGAGTGCGCTGGCCACAAGATTCAATTTATACTGCAAATAGTCGAGAAATGCTTCAGCCCGATTCAGCTGATTGGTGGCCAACAGCAGCTGCAGCTGCAACGTGGCAACAAGCGCAGCCATTTGCTTCTCCAGCGCCTCCAGCCTAGACACCAGGGGTGACAGCCTCTCCAGCGCCGTGCCGTACATATGCCGATGAAAATAAATGACCGCTTTGTTATAGCGAGCCACGGTAAAGGCGCTGCCAACATTCTTCAGCGTGAGAGGCACAGTTGGCTCGCCAGGCACAGGCTTGGTAGTAGCTAGCTTCTCCAGTTCGTGGAGCAGCGTCTGGTGTTGCAGGCATCCAGTTTTGTAGTAGTTCACTACCGCCTGATTGTGGCGCAGTATTGGGCCGCTGCTCTCACCCTTCGTTTCCAGCTGCTGTAACAGCTCCAGGCACCGGTCGAACTCGCGACTGTTAGGCGGGAAATGAATTATGTCTGTCAATCTATTAACGAATTATGTGCGGCGCTTACTTGTTGAACTGTTCATGGGCTTGACAGAGCAAATTGTAATTTTCGTCATCGCTGTCTTGCGTTTTCGTCGGAGAGTCCGCAGGGTCCATGCCAAAAATAAAAAAAAAACAACAAAAAGGCAAACTCATACATGACAACCCTATATACACATACACCTATGGCGATAGTAAAGCTATCCCGCTCGCACATCTCAATGTTGCAGCCCTGCGCATAAAGACGGCGCCGGTGCGCAGGGTTGCAAGCTGATCGTTTTCTTAATAGTTTCTAAATTGACGATTTTGAGCTTAATGTTTATTTACAAAAACTAAATTAAAAGATGAACATGAAAACTACAAAATTAAGCATTTAACTTATTTAAGAATTATACAAGCTGTATTAGAATAAAACTAGCTTGAACATAAATCTAATTGGAAGAGGAGATTTTCTTATAGGCGGGGAAATTAAGGCATTCGAAATATTTTTCTTATCTTGGAAAGAAGTGCGAATAGAATTACTTACCCTAACACTTTGCGAAACATCACCTTCTTTAAATTTAAATATATAAACTAAAATTGTTACGCGTAAGTTTTTGTGTAAAGTGTATTGTGAATTATGATGTATTCTGTAAAACTCATGTCGAACTGATTTTCGTCGATTGCTAAGGCTTGGGTTTTCGAAAATAAAATAAATAAAAAAAAAAAAGAAATATTAAATCATCCACGATAACTGAGAAAAACAATATTGGGATTTTAGTAAAATACATGTATTATTATTGGAATTATTTTGAGTTGATTCGAAATACAATACATATTGTTCACTAAAATAATTCAAAAATATTCAGTAATTTGCACAACAGTTGCAACTGTATAATTATATATATAGTACTAATCCATGGATGTGGAGGGTAACTTTTTGCTTTGCTGCTGCAATTGAAAACTCAATAATTCAAATTTTATACAACAACTAAAGGTTTTGGAGTGGGATGAGGTGGATAAGGAGGAGGGATGTGCTCGCACTCGGATTCGAGAAGTCCTTAAGTCCTGCAGAGCGTTTGTCCCGCCATGAGGACTCGTTGCGATGAGACGGTGCGGCGGCCAGTCCATACTGGTTTGATGGATGTATGTTTGTATTATGTACACTATAAGGTATATATGTATGTATATTGTATATATATTATATATATTGTATAGTATATAATTTGTATTGTATGTATACCATTGCATATAAACATATTCATTTAGCAATAAAAATTCCCAATACTTCAGCTAGCGCATGCTCAACATTAACTGAGCCACCTCCGCTCGCCCTAGCTGAAGAAGCAGTTGGTGTTTTAATTTCAAATTTTAACATCTATTATTTCGTTATTACTCGTAACTGGCTAAACACACTCTGCACACATACAACACACGGATTGATTTTGCCTAATTGGTTTCATAATTTTCAATTCTTAAGTTTTGTTCGTTTCGAGCATTTGCTTCATTGCATTGCTACTGTTGCTATTGCTGTGCTGAGCCGATCAGCGACCTTCCTTATGTGTTGCGAATCTTGCCGGGCACATAGTTTTTATCGATGACATTCTCCTGCAGGAACATGTGCAGGCAGCGCTCGTTCTGCGCCAGCGGATGTCCGGCTATCTTATTGATGAACGCCTCCAATCCCTTTCTCCGCTCCTCGATGAAGTTCTCGTCAAAGAGACCCTCATCACCACGGAAAGGCATCTGTCGCTTCCAGGCCTTGCCAGGCAGTGGCGGCACCACAATCTGCATTAAATCAGAACTGAATGAGAATGTGGCTCAAATAAAATATGCAGCATGCTTACCTTGCTGTCGCGTTCCAGCTCGTTTCTTAGCCATTCAAAGTCGCTGTAGCGTCGTCGTACACTCGATTCCTTCACTTTGAATACCGGCAAGTTGGTCTGTGGTAAGAGTAAAGATATTGTTCAACATAAATATTATTTAGTTTATTATTTCGGCCCGCATATCATACTTCCGTATATCAGCGCATGACTCAAGTACGCATTAATGCCACCCAAAAAACGGACACAAAGCGGGCATGGACTATGGAACAAAGAACGCCTACTGCATACCCTATAGTCAATAGAAAGGGATGTAAAGGCGTTGTTCACATTCATTATAATACTTATATTACACATAATTGTTGGTTGTCACATATTTCGATCTGAGAGATATAAAGATCCATACCGGTTAAAGATTAATTTATTATTTTTGGTGCACTACGATATATAACTTAGCGATCAACATCCCACCAATGCATCCGATCATATTGCATCCGATCATATTACGACAAACTAAAAGACACAGGCATACTTTTAGATATTGATGTATTCGTGTATGTCAGTAAGATAAGTACTCAGACAGGGTATCATCAGTCGGTCACTTTTGGCTTGAGCACTTTTGTTGTGACTAATAATTATCGCATACTTTATAGGCGTATCAGACACGCACACATACACAAATAGCCACAGAGCAGTTACGCACACACGCACGCAAAACACACACACACGAACCCCGATTACTTTATCAACAGTTTTGGCACTTTTGTGCAAGCTCTGTCCGCAGTTATTTTGCATACATGTATGCAGCGGGCCCGCTGTTGGTGCTTGGCGACTAGCGGAGCCCCGACATTGGAGCAGTATTACTCACCCTCATGCGCACTTCGTAGTCTGTGTATCGCTTCTTGCCCGCCGCCATGGTGGTCAACGGATTGACTACGTCGATTTCGAGGAAATTCGCGGGCACGGCGTATGCATCGTCTAGCGTTTGTTTCTTAACATTAAGACGGCGGGTGGCGTCGGCAGTACCGTCGGACTCAACCATCATAATGCTGCACTTGGCTGCTGTCTCTGCTTACGGACTTTTAGACGTAGGCACGCCCCTCTTGTGGTCAGTCTCTGCCACCAAATGCCGCAGCGGCCGCTTTGCCTGCAATGCAAATAAAAAGAAGAGAAACGCACACGCAGACAAAAACGAGTTTTTGTATTGGCCGCAGTGTTGTGTAGTTGTCGTTGTCGTGGTCGTTCGTCTCTACTGGTGCTATATCTCTTTGTTTGCTGCTGCTGCAGTTGTTGTTCTTTTATTTTTGATGTCGGCGTAGCTTAGGTAAGTGTGGTGAAATTTCAATTACTATGGTCGCCCTCAGTTTGATTCGCACACAAAGCGCATTCAATGCCACATTTGGATGATTTGCAAATGTTAACTAGTTTAATTTAATTAATTGTACATAAAAAAACACTTTCTACACTTAATCCAATAATGCCAAAATATGCCTAAAAATCCAGCACAGGGTTGCTACATAAAACTCAGGGCTGTATCGGGCTGATAACCAGCGCTGATGCACAAAATACTGAAAAATACTACAAAGTGTGGTCACACGTAAAGTCATGTGATGGCACGTGACGTCACAATAAGTTTTACACAGCTCGACCCGTGTCAGAGTGATTTTTCTTCGTACTTGCAACGACGTCGCAGGCCAAAATTTTGCGTGTGTCGCAGTATTATTTAGAACGGAAAAATTGTATGTTTCAACGCCAACTTTAATTAAAACTAAATCAGTAACTTTAAACGTTTCATGGAATCTAATTGAAATTGTTTTGTTTTGTTTGCAGCTCGAAATTTGCTGTGCACTTTTCAAGGTAGAGGCAGTCGCGTATAACAAAAAATTCATTTCGCAAAATGAACGCCCAACAAGCACAACGGGAGCATGTCCTTGCTGTTTCCCGGGACTTCATCTCCCAGCCACGTTTGAGTGAGTATCCAAATTGTTTCAAATGATGTGATTATTGTGAATTGTGTGAATCGTATTATTACCGTAACCCATGGGTGGTAATCGGCCGCCATGACAGTTTGTACGAATCGTTTGCGAAAGCAGAACACGAAACAGAAAATCAATATATTGTTTTGGCAACGTTTTTACACCCACCCTTCCAAGTAAATACATTAAATGCATCATAATTATTGATGTATTCTGAAGGGGGCTTGCAGCTATGCCAATAAGAACTAATAATTCTCTTTTAATAAAATTTTCACTGTCACATGACTCGATCGTCAAGCTCAGCTGTTTGCTATTGCCATTCAAAGCGCGCTACCAGAGAGCACCTGACTAGCAAATGTTGAGCAAGCAAGCGAAGAGTAAAAAGAGAAACATAGTACTGAAAACTGATAAATTAATGTAAAAGTAAACTTCTTGTACTAATATGTACATAAACTAATCTTATAAAATGGTCAAGTATTATCATTCAGTATGATAATTAGTTTTTTTTGTAGTTATTTTTATGTAACGAGCATTTTGAATTGCATTTCACGCAGCATTTCATTATCGCTTTATTTTTTGTCAATTATGCAGCTCGTGCTTCAAAGCCAGTTTGCCAGTCAGCTGACTATTTAACCCCTTAGCACTCGCTACGATTTTTTGACGTTTGCTTTCTTATCTGATTCTTATTGGCAACCACTTGTGTACTTCTATTGTAACCTAAAATAACAGTTAATATATTTGAAAATAAAATGTAATCGAATGCTATTTTAATTTATTATTAATTATTTATTAATTTATTATGTTAATTATTGTCTTCGTTTGTCTTTGCATGAACAGCTTACAAGACCGTGTCTGGTGTGAATGGTCCCTTGGTCATTCTCGATGAGGTGAAATTCCCCAAATTTGCTGAGATCGTGCAGTTGCGCTTGGCTGATGGTACTGTGCGCTCGGGTCAGGTGCTGGAGGTGAGCGGCTCCAAGGCCGTTGTCCAGGTCTTTGAGGGCACCTCTGGTATTGATGCGAAAAACACGCTTTGCGAGTTTACCGGCGATATTCTCCGCACGCCTGTCTCGGAGGATATGCTGGGTCGTGTGTTTAACGGCTCTGGCAAGCCCATCGATAAGGGTCCCCCAATTTTGGCTGAAGACTTTTTGGATATTCAAGGCCAGCCCATTAATCCCTGGTCGCGTATCTATCCCGAGGAAATGATCCAGACTGGTATCTCTGCTATTGACGTGATGAACTCAATTGCCCGTGGTCAGAAGATTCCCATTTTCTCCGCTGCTGGTCTGCCGCACAATGAAATCGCTGCCCAGATCTGTCGTCAGGCCGGTTTGGTCAAGCTGCCTGGCAAGTCGGTGCTTGACGATCACACTGATAACTTTGCCATTGTGTTCGCCGCTATGGGTGTGAACATGGAAACTGCCCGTTTCTTTAAGCAAGATTTCGAGGAGAACGGTTCTATGGAGAACGTGTGCCTGTTCTTGAACTTGGCTAACGATCCAACCATTGAGCGTATCATTACGCCCCGTCTGGCTCTAACCGCCGCTGAATTCTTGGCCTACCAGTGCGAGAAGCACGTGCTTGTTATCTTGACCGATATGTCTTCGTATGCTGAGGCTTTGCGTGAGGTGTCTGCTGCCCGTGAGGAGGTGCCCGGTCGTCGTGGTTTCCCCGGTTACATGTACACGGATTTGGCCACTATCTATGAGCGCGCTGGTCGTGTTGAAGGTCGCAACGGCTCAATTACACAGATTCCCATTTTGACTATGCCTAACGATGATATTACCCATCCAATTCCCGATTTGACTGGTTACATTACCGAGGGTCAAATCTACGTTGATCGTCAACTGCACAACAGACAGATCTACCCTCCAGTGAATGTGCTGCCATCTCTGTCACGTTTGATGAAGTCTGCCATTGGTGAGGGTATGACCCGCAAAGATCACTCCGATGTTTCTAATCAGTTGTATGCTTGCTACGCTATCGGCAAGGATGTGCAGGCCATGAAGGCTGTGGTCGGTGAGGAGGCTCTGACGCCCGATGATTTGCTCTACTTGGAGTTCTTGACTAAGTTCGAGAAGAACTTCATTTCTCAGGTGAGTAATCAGAGATTACAATAAAAAAAACTAGCACATATGCTGATTTTTGCTTTTATAATTTTCCACAGGGTAACTATGAGAACCGTACTGTCTTCGAATCCTTGGACATTGGCTGGCAGCTGTTGCGTATCTTCCCCAAGGAGATGCTTAAACGTATTCCGGCTTCCATTTTGGCTGAATTCTATCCTAGGGACTCGCGCCATTAGATGTTGTTTAAAATTGTTTTGTTTTTGATTTATGTCCAAAATTTTGTTTCATTCATAATTTAAGCTGGTGGCGCAGCGTGCGGCGCGCCTCCTTCTGCAATAATCCGTTGTGTATGCGTCTACATATATGATATACACACATATACACGTAAACTACAATATAACCCCCAAAAAGGATATTAATATGATAATATCAACGTATCAAATTTGATTTGTGTATACATAGAGAGCCGAAGCGCAGCCTAAACAATAACTAGTTAAATATTTTCTAATCACTAAATAAGCGGAAACTATTTTAAATGTGTGTTTTAGTAATCAAAAATGTCAAAATATCATAAAGTGTACATAAACTCAAATGAATTATCCCCAATCCACGCCTTAAATGAAGAAGAAAGAAAAACAAAACAAAACAATGAACATGATCCTTAAAACTTTGTTGCCGACCCGTCGATAATTTGTTAAAGTTTACCCATTTTTGTTAGGTTTTAAGTGTGTGTGCTCTGTAATTGTTTATTACTTCTCGATCATTGAACTGTTCAATTAATTTCGTTTCGCATACATAATCGTAGCATTCCAAAACCAAATTAAATAATTCATATTTGTGTTCCTTTCGCTGGCGTCGCTTTCGGTCTTCTGTTTATTTTGTTTTCGCTCAACTTTAAGACGTTACAACAGTTCGCACAAGTATTAATAAAAAAAAATGTTCTCTTCTGCACTCCTCGTCCCCGACCCTCACTGTTCCCTGCACCGAAATATGTGAACAATTTGTACAGCAACCAAACAATGAAATATGAAAAGTGCAAAAACTGCTGCAACTTAAATGCAACAAAATGTTTTTAAACAAAAATCGAAAACATAAAACATTATTAAAAAATTACATATTAAAATTATATTTGTTCGTTTATTGTCCTAAAGTAAATAGAATGTTATTTAAAGTTGAAAATATGCATTGCAATGTTGTTTGTTGTCTGTGGGAATAGGGAGAAGGTCCGCCATTATAATGACTAGAAGAATGCAAATCCAATAATTGTTCAACGCATACATACACATAAATGTATTTAAATAATATTAGTGAGAACATTTAACTATGTATGTATAAATTACACGAATGATGAACTAATAAATTACGCTGAAAGTCATGTTATATATTCATTCAAATAGACTGAATATTTGTTCTTCTTTATACATATGCATATATGACTGAAAACCAATATACTCTTTTACACTACTCGAGCGAGTACAAAAATCAACTCTCAAATGGCATATCCAACAGCTAGGGTTGCTTCTCTTTACGAACCGAATGCTAAAGGCAATCGACAATTACCGTTGTAATGCCAACTCGTTGTAGAACTTCCCGTTGCCCTTCAGTCTGCTTTTGGGACTGAGCAGTAACAGTTTAGCTTTGCCTCGTGTCATATGTGTGTTACAGCTTGAAATTGTCTAGATCCAAAATGACGCAAACGGAGGAAGTCAAGTCCACGCCAGAGGTGAAGGTGGCCAATAAAGGGAGTATACTTTCGCATTGCCTGAAGGCCATTAAACATTTGAACAGTCGATCTGGATCATCAGTGCCTGCGATTGCGAACTTCATCGAGTCCTCCGGTTACGAAGTGTCCGATATGAAGCGTATGCGAAAGCTTGTGCTGCGAGCACTCAAGGTTGCGGTGGGCACGGGCGACGTTGTTCAAGTGAAGCGCTCTTTCAAAATGTCGATGACTGCAAAGCTGGAGTCCAAGGCCATGGAAAAGATGAAGGCCAATCAGCAGAAGCAGTTGGTCAAGGCTAAGACCAAGGAGCAAGAAGCTAAGGCGAAGGCAGCGGATAAAAAGAACAACGAAAAGGCCTCAGCTTTGCCAGATGCGAAAAGCGGAACACCAAAGAAGCGCAAGAAGAAGCCAACGGAGCGCCATACAAACGAGGTTTGCTTTACCAACTCTTCATCCCATCCCACATAACCCATAATCTTGCCTACCAAAACGCAGCCCGCCAAGAAAAAGTCAAGCGCAAAGACAGCAGCTGGTGGCAAAATGAAGCCTCCCCTGGTTGCAGGCGAATTTGACCAGGTCGTTCCTAAGAAGGCAAAGAAATCCCAAACAAAAGCTAACTTAGCGAGTGCCACACCCAAGTCTGCGGATAGCGAAATCAGTGCATCGACTAAGTTGAAGACGCCGCGTAAGTCGATTGGAACCCTCACGAAGAAAGCGAACAGGCCGAAGATACAGAACAAATCCATAAAGAAGCTGGTGGCGGCTAGAAAAAGCTTGGATGAACTCGAGTCTGAGCTGATGGATTCAGGCCCATCCGAGGCCTCAACACCCTTAAGTCCACCCAAGCAAAAGCGTCTGGCCAAGCAGATGAAGTAATCCCATATTAGCCTATATCAAGTTTAAAGTTATTTATTTATTTTATTGTATTCTTGGTTAGAGCAAATGTGAAAAGCTTTCATCTCTTTTATTACTTTTATACATTTTAGTTATGTTCGTTTTTATGTATCCGTCAATATGTCAATGTCGGCCAGATCGCCTTAAGATAGTCAATAAATTTCCTCTAACGACGTTATACAATGTTTTACATTTTAAAGGTTCTCAAGCTGTAGTGCCTAAGAACAGTAATAAAGGTTAAGAAATAATCTATATATATATATATATATATATATATATATATATAGATAATTTTAATTATATTTAAATTATAACAGCAGCTTCTGCAATAAGTTGAATGTAACGATCTTTGGCGCAAAGAAGCCCCCGAAACCTTTAGATCCCTTATGATAGATGCCGAGGCCAGACAGCGGCAGAGCTGGGACTGTCACAACATCCTGTATATCGATGAAGGGCACAGTGCTCTGTGCAGCATCCATGTCTATGCTGCTGCTCGTGAACTCCATGAATTGATCGCTGTCAGATAGGGGCGCCGACCGTAGTGGAGTTCTGTTCGGCTTGTCGGGGTTCTTCAGGAGCAGCTTCTCGCGTGGCTTACGCGCATTGTTGCCCAGCCAAAGGCTGTTCACGTCCGGCTGCAGTAGACGTCCTGTGCTGAAGTTCACTTGGCTGAAGCGAACCTCCAGATTGAGATGGTTGTCGATTACTCGAAGGCGAGCGCCAGTTACCACAAGCGAATCATTCTCAGCTGTTATCTCGTCCAGGTCCAGCGAGCGGCTCTTAAGGCTGAGCTCATGATAGTCAAAGCCACTGCGTATATCCGCGTGGGTGACGTCGAAGCTCTGCAACGGTATCCACTCCAGAGTCGTTCGATTGATTGACCCCCCTGGCAGCAGCTCGCCCTGCTGCAGCTGCAGGTGGAAGACTCGTTGATCCTTTACGAAGCGCGCACCCGTCACAATTTTGTTCCGCCAGAAGTCGGAGATTGTTTGGCGCAAGCTAAAGAATCGATCAGATAATGCCAGTGGCTCGTCGCACAGACAAAAGCAGTAATTACACCTCCATAAGACGTGGTAGGACGAGGACTTGGCCATATTGAAGCCCCGCCGGCACTCACGCGTGTCCCTATTATCATAGGCTACGAATGCATAGCGCCTCGAACTGGACTCGTTGGCGGGGCAAACTTTCATATTCGCATCCATAAAGCGACAGCTGTGCACTCGACCCGTGCAACGGGGCTGACTTTTGCAGATGGTATCGTCGTGGCAGCCCTCGACGCGTGCGTCTTGGTAGTCCTCGCAGGTTTGGTAGCAGCTTGAGTCTGCGTTCAGATTCATCTCGTTCTCCACGTAGCCCAGCATGAGCCGTGTTACCTCGTCGTAGGTCTTGCCCAGGACATGCTCGCCCGGCTGGGGATCGCACCGCCAATAAGTGCGTCCAGCGTGCGCCATCACTTTGCGCAGTATGTGCCGGGAGTGGAGCATACGCTGTTTACTCTTGTCTGCCATGATCGAAATTTCCTCCGTAAAGTTGCCCAATCCCCGATTGCGTAGTACCATCCGCGAGAAAACCAGCATTATTGACCCCTTGATATCCGTAAGTGTTGCCATCGTGTACAAATCATAAGCGAACTGCTGCGAGGATCGATTCAGGGCACACAATTGCTGCGTGTCCTTCGCGTGGCCGGCGACCAGCTTGGAGAACAGCGATGGGGATGAATCTTCTTCGCTGAAGATAGCATTGTGCAGATTCTCCACGGAATAGGTTATAGAACTAGGCCGCTGCTCGACGGTCCACTGGGCAAAGGTGTGTAAAATATCTAGGTTGACATTATCCTTGTATTTAATATAGTCTATCATAATCAGATATCGCTGCACTACGATATTGATTATATCGCCCACGTTGGTGATCTTGTTCATGAGCAAGGACTGTGCGTAAAACTCATGTTTCAGCGTGTTATTAAATATGGGAAAGTAGTCGCCATGCTTAGCCTCCAAGTGAGCTATTTGATCAA
Source organism: Drosophila mercatorum (assembly GCA_961210405.1). Classification (NCBI taxonomy): domain Eukaryota; kingdom Metazoa; phylum Arthropoda; class Insecta; order Diptera; family Drosophilidae; genus Drosophila; species Drosophila mercatorum. Next base: position 1,245,172 of record CAUIUS010000003.1, read on the forward strand.
TGACCTCTTCCAAGGGCAGAAAATTGTTAACGTCCCAAGCCTTAGTTAGGCCTCTTGATACCTGCGCGATTAATTTAGATATGTCCACTGATCCCTCATCCACATAGGAACCGTCAACTAGCCTTACTGAGGTCATTTCCAATATCATGATCACCAAGAGCATAAATCTGCCGCAGTGAAGTCGCATTGTGGACTTCCCCTAGATCTCCTTACGCTGAAAATATGGCAAATGGTTTATGCGCCGTCAGCGTTCATTTGCAGATGTGTAAATAATGGATGTGTATCCCCATTCATGCTTACTTGAAATTGAGACACCAAATAAAAGTTTATTTACTTTGTTTAATCACACAGTAAAGACACTCTGCCTACGTCCGATCTGTTCGCTGGACTTTCAAGCTTTGATATTAACGCATGCGATGCAAACGATTATATTGATTCTCCAGCAGGGCTGATGTGAATTATATATACACATATATATTACGTATATGCATACATGCAATCTTATATCTAATATACATAATCTTATATCTAATAACATAAGTTTAAGATTATAATTAAATAATATTCTAGTTATATTTTTAATTACCAGTTTTTGGGTATTAATCCCATAAAATAAGATGGACATCATATGTATATATACATTAAAGTTAAATAATTTACATACTGTCTCATTTTGCCCTTAATACTCGCCATTTGAAGTCTCCCGCTAAAGAATTTTTTTTTATAATTCCTTAACACTGAAAACTACAATGGTGCGGTTCGCGTGGGAACTAGCTCTTTAATAAATCTTTTTAATAAATTTATAGAAATTCACTTTGAATTAGTTAGAAATTTTAGAAATTTGTTCAGAGCCTTCAAACGTGAAAGTTTTGAAATTTTATGCAATTAAAAGAAAGCAATATTTAATAAATAATATTTAACCGCAATTGGTTTTCGGGGCCGGAACTAAGTTCCGAACCGATGCGGTCTAATCTGACTTGTAGCATGTGTAACATCGAACTGTAATTCATAATAAACATTTATTTCATATTTTGCTACAAGTGCTATAAATCTGTTAATATGGGCAAGGCTTCGAAGGACAGACGAGATATTTTTTATCGATTAGCCAAGGAGCAAGGATGGCGAGCCCGAAGTGCTTTCAAGCTACTACAGGCAGATGAAACGTTTAATTTATTAGAGGGTAAGAAGATCTGGGCAAATCCCTTTTCATAAAATTTTTATTAATAAAGGGCTGCTTAATGCACAGGTGTAACACGGGCGGTTGATTTATGCGCAGCACCTGGAGGTTGGTCACAGGTTCTGGCTAAGCGTATATACGAACCGCGATCAGAAGAAGATCGGGAGCAAGTTAAGATAATTGCTGTGGATATGCAGGGTATGGCTCCAATTGATGGCGTTACTCAGTTGCGTGCCGACATTACCAAGGAGTCAACCGCTGAGGCCATCATTAACTTCTTTGATGGGAAAAAGGCGGAACTGGTCGTCAGTGATGGGGCTCCAGATGTCACCGGTTTGCACGATTGGGATGCCTATATGCAGGCAGAACTATTACTTTCAGCTCTTAGCATTGCAACCTACATTCTCGAAGAGGGCGGCTCGTTTATGGGCAAAGTGTATCGAGCAGCGAACACCAGCAACGTTTACTTACAGCTGCAGCGTTTCTTTAAAGATGTGTGCGTCTTCAAGCCATCCGCGTCACGCAGCTCGAGCATCGAAGCATTCGTAGTATGTCGACAGTTCACCATGCCAGAAGGTCATGTTCCTTGCAATCTGACAATGGAATGGTTCGACAAGCCAGAAGAGGCACTGAAAAACATCTCGGGGAAAATGGAAAGAACAATCGTGCATTTGCCATTTGTGGCACACGAGGGTGAATATGATGCGGATCTAAGCTACGAGATGGTAACTATACTATGGTTACTTTCAAATAAAAGTCGTCAATAATTTGTTGGTTTTTAGGATAAAAATTATGTTCCCCAAGACGCTGTACAAAAGCCACTAACTGCCGCCTATCAGGAAGTGCTGGAGAAAACTAAAGTTATGTCCCTCAAATACAAGGGTTACATTGTTCGCCATGATGAGGACGAGGCATCTTCAGAACCAAGTACAAGTGGTGATAAAAGCAGCAGTACGTCATAGCCCTTAAAGCATTACAGTGACATGAGGCTTATGATAATACCAACTTTTTAGTACAACTATGTAATAAAAGTCTAGTATATTCAAGGAATAAAAACCCTATATTTTATATACAATTCTTTGACAGACGATTCATATCATTATGTACATATGCTCCTTTCTATGCGTAACACATTACATGTGCCCATATGATGAACTTTCAAAAAACGAAAACTTTATAATTAACTGCTTCTAAATGTATCTATAAATAATGCATGGCCGACTTCTCCGATGGTTTTACTCCATATTTGTACACTTTGTTGAGGCTCTCGGGAAAGTCTGGCAAAAGATTATTAAAATTCTCTACGTGATGCGTGTGCTGTTCAGTCCAAATGCCATCGCCGGTAAAATGAAATTCCGATTCTATCAGATATAGAATCAGCGTTAATATCTCATTGTTATCCAGAGCGTGAGCATTGGGCACAGGCAGTTGAAGCTCTTCCATAGTTTCGGGAGCGTGCAACAGCAACAATTTCTCCTCAATACGTTTGCTACAACAGACAATAAGGCGAATCAAAACGTGGTGTGTTGTTCATAATTTGATCACTACTCACATGGGATACAGCAGCAAGTGAATGTTATGGAAGATCTCATCTAACTTGAACTTTTTGCTTACTAAGTATTCCAGACATTGCTTGACATGAAGAACGGGTATGTGACACCAGTTCGGATGTCGCGTCAACACGTTGCGCAGCAACTGCTCGTCTTTTTCCAAAATATTTCCCAGGTAAACCACAATGTCACGACCTTTGGTACGATCCGAGCCATCCCGCGCAAATCTACAAAATCAAAAAGAAAACAATTGAGAATACATTTGTTATGCGAGGTAAATCTATATCTATACACACTTGGCAAAGGCTTCGGAGCCGCACGAAAGTATATGCAGCGAGGCACAGCGGACACGAAGCTGGTTTAAATAGTCCAGACGCAGACGTGCCTTATTCTGATAGTGTACCAGGCGAAGTACGCGCGGATTGCTACACAGCACCTGAAACTGCTCAATTTCATTTAGATCGCGAAGCCGCTCCAAGACAGTATCTGGCCCAAGAGTTAGCACTTCGAGGCAACGCAGCACAGCGTCCTCCGTAATGCCAAACGACTTAACATGTTCCAGTGTTTGTTTAAGACCATCACATGTGGACATTAAAATTTTTGGCCGACGATATCCAATGTCACGAATGTCTTGGCCATTAATTGCGGGTATCTCCTTTAGAATACGACGAACGTTGTCTGCATCCCCGTGCAGAAGGAAACTATTTTTACGGAGCCGTTCTGCTGGAAACTTAAATTCTGTAGTCAGCAACTCGATAATATCTTGTACGGATCGGAAGCTCTTGTGGCGTACGCGCGCATAAACGCGCCACAGCTTCTGCAAGTCAGCGTCATCCATTTGTAGGCGCTCGCGCAAATATAGATTCAGTAAATTTTGTCTTAGCGTCTTTAAGGGGATGCTTTCATCGGCGTTTTCTTGCAAGTCGAAATCGCTCAGCTGGATATTCTTGAAGCATTTCAAAAGTTTTTCTGGCACATTAACATCGTAGGGTATGCATTTGTGGGTCTTGAGAATGTCTATGGGCTTGTTTATAACAGTTACGTATTTGAACAGCGTTGGGATGGTGATATTCTGGAATCCGCACTCGATGAGCACACTATGACGGTTGGCAAGCGTAGAAGCGTTATAATAAATAATCATCGGTTTTGTAACAATGTCATCGACGCTGTATTTTAAAGATTTTAAGGTATGATAGGAATTCAGCAGATCTTTTCGCTTGACCGTTTTTAGTTCAGGATGCTTTTCTAGTGCCTGGGCCCAAGTGCGATTGTTACTGCCTGAATAGGTTTTAAATATAAATAAAGATTTATTAACTTAAGTATTATGACGCACCTAATGCTCGCGCCAAATAGGTGGGATTCAAGGAATCCTCCGTTGTCCGTTCATATCCACTCGATTTGGTCGACTTTGGCTTATCCTCTTTGCTAGGTTTCTTATTTACTGCAGCTAAGCCTCGCGCCAAATAAACACAGCCACGAGACAGTAGCTGGATTTCACTTTGATTAGTTCGCAACATATTTATGGCATTTTATCTCACTGTGCTTAAACAATTGCAACATGCAACAGCTGAAGGTATACAACAATCGATTAAGTCTAGTCGTAGTTGAAAACAGCTGATTGAGCGCTGCCAACCTACGTAAATAAGTAAGCAAGTGCAAATTGAAGCCAGTTGGCATTATCAGAACAACGCTGCACGTGCGTTTGTGCATTTTAAAAATATTCTTTAAACTTAAATAAATAGATCATTTATAATGTCGCTTTTACGGATCAGGTATGTCTTCTGCCAACGCTAACGTTTGGTTTTCTCATTTATATTCGCTTTCCACACATTTATTGTAGAAAACCGAAGACCCGCAAAGGAAAGAAAGTGTTGCTAGCCCGTGAGCCACAGCTCATCGAGTCGGCACGCACTATGTTGTTTGTGGACGGACGCAAATGTAGTGGCAACGTTAAGCTCTGTATGAAGGATCTGCAACAGCTAAAAAAGCCGCTAGTTAAAGTTCTAAATCGTAAAAACGATATAACGCCATTCGATGATCCCTCTTCTTTGGAATTGTAAGTAAAGTTCATTAAAATCAAAATTCATCCTAAATTAATTTTTATATTTTAAGTTTAACAATGAAAAACGATGCGGCACTCTTCTCATTTGGCTCAACATCAAAGAAGCGTCCCGACAATATAATCTTAGGCCGTATCTTTGAAAATGAAGTCCTTGATATGTTTGAGCTGGGCATTAAGCGTTATCAGTCAATTTCCGAGTTTAAGAACGAAAAGATTGGTGCCTGTGTGAAGCCCTGCTTGGTCTTTAATGGCCCTAAATGGGCTCAAACGGAGGAACTGCGTCGCTTACGAAACTTTTTTATAGATATGTTTCAACGAGAAAAGGTGGAATCCATACGTCTACAAGGCGTGGAGCACGTACTTAGCTTCACGGTCAACGACGATATGAGCATCCTGATGCGTTCATATAAGATATTACTGAAGAAATCTGGTCAAAAGACCCCGCGCATTGAGCTGGAAGAGATTGGACCGTCGGCTGATTTTTCAATTCGTCGCACGAAGATTGCCTCTGAAGATCTATATAAGCTGGCCAGAAAGCAACCCAAACAGCTGAGGGTTACCAAGAAGAAGAACCTCAGCACCGATGCCCTGGGCAATACAAAGGGACGTGTTCATCTGGGCAAGCAACAGACGGGATCAATTCAAACACGTCGCGTGAAAGCGCTTAAAAAATCACCGGAGGAGAAGCGTGAGGATCGCCAGAAGAAGAAAGTAGCATTGAAAGCAGCCGCAGTTGAGGCTTTGGCAGCAGCAGCCGATTGATTCACAAGCATTAGTTTTAGATTTTAATTAGTTATAATTGCAATAAATTGGTCCAGCTTAAAATATGGTTATTATCTTGACTTAGCAACTAATATATCTATATTCCGCTAGTGTATGGCATTGACAATGTTTTTTATGCGCCGTGTCTTCGATTCCGCCAAGGCATCCTCGAGCGTTTTGATTAAGTACACCAAGCTGCTAGCATCCGTTTGCACAATGAGATCCTTACTATGCCGTCGCTCATCCTCGTTCATCGCGTTTAGCTCACTCTCGCTGCGCTCAGATGTGTCTACTTCGAGCAGCTCGCGATTTTCGTTTTTTGGCTCTGTGTGAAGATACAGCTTCATTGTTATGACAACATTTGATTGCTGCAGTAAAGAGCGCGATGCGGTGCGCACCTCAAGTCGCCAGTCTAGGTTGACCAACCGATACGCACGAATGTTGGCCGACTTAATGGAGCCCTCCACGAAATTTCGCTTGCTAGTGACAAACTGTTCAAGCACCTCGAGCACATCGTCACTTAAGTCGGGAAATATATTGCGTAAATTTACTTGTTCACCATTCCGCTCTGACTTGGTGGTTACATGGATTAGCAGTGATATTAAGGCTTCCACTGCCCGCTGCACAGCTTCGCTATTCACATCGCCCGCATACTTTTTGGCCAACACGTCATAGCGCTCCAAGTTTGGCCCGTTCACAAGATAGTCGAATGCCGATTTACATAGTTCTACGACTTCACTGGCCGGACGCTGTAGTAACGCCAAATGTTCGCGTTCCACTTGGCTCAGCCTTACTGACGACATTCTCTTTCAAAATACAATTTTCTTACATACAAAAAGTAAACAAATCTGATTTCATTTGATTATTTTGCTTAGTGGTACGCTGTTCATTGCTGTAGTGCAAATGATGTACTACTTGCAATAATTTACTCCAAATGCAAATAAGTTAAACAAAATATTTTTCTTAAATTCGCGTGAGCCCTCGATTTATATTAAAGAATGTAGATTCTTTAATTTTTTAGGCTGTTCTGCAATTTATCCAGTGCTCACTGCTTTGCACATAGTATTTGCATCAGGTTGGCACTGCCATTAAACATAATCGATTTTGCAATCGATTAATTTGTGCCTCTCCTGCTTTGTTTATTGATTGCAGATGGTGTAAACATATTAATTGTAATTATTTATTATTTATTGAAAAAAGTTGCCACAACAGTATGGATTTTGATAGTCCGGAGGAAAAGGAGTTTCCTGGGCTGTACGCCTCGGAAGCGATCGATGCCAAGTCCAAAAAGAGCAAAGAAGAAAGCGACTGTAAGTAGATCAAAAGCTTAAAAAGGCGCTGCGACAAAATAATTTGCATTCTTGAATTAGTTAGCGAGGGCGACCATGACAAGCACAGCAAGAAAGATCTGCTCATTGGTCGACGGAAGGATAAGAAAGACAAGGGGAAAGATCGTGGATATGCCGCTCTGGAAGGAGAAAGTTCGCCTGAGGAAGAACTGGACACAAAGTAAGCTAAAGTGAACCTTAGAAATACTACAAATTTCAATAAAATTGATATTTTTATACGCTCAGAAGCCCTTCAAAATCAAAGAAGTCAAAAACGTTTAAGTTTACGAGCTCGAAAAGTAAGGAAAAGCGCGAAAAATCACGCGACAAAGAAAAGGAGCCAAAAGGAGCGTTAGAGGAAGACCCGCCACAAAAGGCAAAAGATAAGGAACGTGAAAAAGAGAAAGAGCGCCATCATGATGAAAAGGAGCACAAAAAGAAAGATAAGGAACGCAAGGAGAAAGACAAAAAGGACAAGTTCGAAAAGAAAGACAAAAAAGATAAGAAGAGCAAACAATTGCACCAGGAAGACGGAAGCGGTGTTGAGGAAGTCTTAGCGCTTGGATATCCTATCTTTGGTGTCTCCATCGGTCTGGCCACAGAACGTTCCCGATGCCACGATGGAATCGATCTGCCGCTGGTAGTGCGGGATTGTATCGACTATTTGCAACAAGAACAATCCCTGAAATGCGATCACATCTACAAGGTGGAGCCCATTAAGACGCGCTTGTTGCACTACAAAAGATTATACAACAATCGCGACAATGATGCATCTGTGGACGATATACCCACCGCCTGCAGTTTGCTTAAATTGTTTCTGCGCGAGCTCCCTGAACCGGTTCTCACTACCGATTTAGTGGCGCGCTTTGAGGAGGTAGCTTCGCATCCCAAAGTCACCGAACAGCAGGAGGAGCTACAGCAACTGCTAGAACAGTTGCCGAAATGCAATCGCACTTTCTTATCCTGGATACTACTGCACTTTGACGCTGTCATACAGCAGGAGCGCTACAACAAACTCAATGCTCAGTCTCTAGCGATGCTTCTAAGTCCAACGCTGCAGATGTCGCACCGCCTAATGGTCGTTCTCTTGTGCCACTGTACGAATCTCTTTCCGGACGTCAAGCTGATAAAGTGAGTAAACATTGACCAGATTAGATTACAGCGCGCAAGATGCGCCCGCACTCTGACAGATCTTCAGAGCTTGCTGTGGAAAAGATGAGTGTAGAACTACGCAAACGAAATCGTTTCCGCCGAATCGTTAGCTTTTTGCTCAGGCAGCCATCAATCCAAATATACCAAAAATATACCAATAGAGCTTTAAGTAACGATTAATATTTCTTGCAGATATGTGCCGCCTCTTACGTCTAGCAGTCCGGGGCTCCCAGACAACCCGGAGGACATTAAAACGGAGCTACGTAAGCAGGACAGTCTCCTGACGCAGATACACAGCGAAATGAATGCGGGCTTCATTACCAAGAAGCGTGAGGAGCAGCTTTGGGAGGTCCAGCGGATAATTACGCAGCTGAAACGGAAACTTCGCAGCTGTGAAAAGAAGCAAGAGAAGTCTATTGATGAACTAGAGAGCACCATCACTGCACCACCAGCAGCTCAGTCAGCAACCCAACCAGCTGACCAAAAACCACCCACCAACCCCTCAACAGTACCTACAGCTAACGTCGGCGAGGATACCATCGACGCTAAGTCCTTGCCGACTCACACGATCGCTTCGTTCCAGCAGCTTGATGAGTCTAGCATTGCAGCTTCGCCACCACCGATAGAATACACCACCGACAAGCAGACAGGCTACATGCTATTGCCCAAAACAAATCCTCATCGCGATGATCTTCTGCGGCTGCAAATTGAATACGATGAATTAATGAATTGGCAGAACGAACTCAAAATTCGCATTCTGGCCGAGCGCAACGAGATCTTTCGCATGAAACAATTGTATGAACAGGAGATATTAAAACCACAAGTTGTCCCAACCATAGGTCAGGAGCAACTGCCTGCGGAGGTAGACTACGAACGAATCATTGAGCATTATACCCGAGAGAATGCACTACTTGAGCACAAAAAGCAAATGCTGGGCATGGAACTCAAGGAGGAGCGACGGGCCTGCATTGCCCTTCAAGTAGAGCTACGTATGCAGGATTTTTAATTAATGCAAATTTTTACTCATATCTATCGAACAAATCCAACTCAAAAATATCCAAATATAAGAAAAAGCTTAGCTTTAAACGAAAGGTTTCGCGCGCTTTTCTGCAAGTCAGTTGGCAGCCCCATTTCGCAGCCACAGCTGTTAAAGCGCAGCCAGAAGAACAACAACGCAATCAGAATTTAACCTTGCGCCAAGTTGGCTGAAAGCTTTCTGTGAATAGCTATTGGGATTTTGCAAGTTGCGCAGCTGCTCATTGTTTTGCACACCAATTTTTGTAACAATTTATTAAAAACAAAATAAAAATGTTGAAGCAAGTTACCAAGCAATTGGCGCTGCAGGGCGTGCGCAACTTTTCGGTCAGCCAACAGGTGAGCAAAAAACAAAAATAAATACCTAAGAAATCTTTTTTATGTCACTTGCCGCTTGAGTCTTGCGGTTTACGTAATGAACAAGAAAATTTATATTATCAAAACATTTTTGCTGAGCACTGAAGCAAAATATTTTTTATGCTTTGCTCGCTCTTGACTGAACTTTATTTATTTTGTTATTCCTTTTCGGCAGAATAACTACAAGGTGACCGTATGCGGCGCCTCTGGCGGCATCGGCCAGCCGCTGTCGCTGCTGCTGAAGCAAAATCCCTTGGTCACGGATCTGGCTTTGTATGATATCGTGCACACACCCGGTGTAGCTGCCGATTTGTCTCACATCGACACCAAGAGCAAAACGGCTGGATTCATGGGCGCCGACCAATTGGGCGCTTCCCTGAAGGGTAAGTGGGGAGGACAGTAAGTGAGGTTAGGTTAATAATCCCCAATCGGAAAAATTACCACACTAAAGTAGTATTTGGGGTTTTGGCCGATGTGATTTGCATAAAGAAGAGATAAACCAAAATTTATTCTTCTATATGCAAAATGTAACTGATAAGCGGAATGGATGTGATAAGAGGGACTTTATTAGACCCTTATAAATGGCTTTTAATCAGTGCGCGAACTTATCGCAACTCAACAGTAGTCCGTTATTTGGAGCATAATACGAAAGATCAAAGTGCTTTCATTGAATGTTCATGTACTCTCTTATAATCGTAATTATATTGAATAGGTTCCGATGTCGTTGTCATCCCTGCTGGTGTGCCCCGCAAGCCTGGCATGACTCGCGATGATCTGTTCAACGTCAACGCTGGCATTATCAAGGACATTTCGAACTCCATTGCCAAGAACTGCCCCAAGGCTCTGGTGGCTATTATCACCAATCCCGTCAACACCTGTGTGCCAATTGCTGCCGAGATTCTGAAGAAGGTAAATTTTGCTTTAGCCATGTACGCTAAATGGATTGATTGTCACGAATTGTGTTTGTGCAGGCCGGTGTGTACGATCCCAAGCGGTTGTTTGGCGTCTCTACTTTGGATGTGGTGCGTGCTCGCGCCTTCATTGGCCACGCCCTCGGCGTTGATCCCCAGAGTGTGCAGATTCCTGTGATTGGAGGCCACTCCGGTGTCACCATTCTGCCAGTGCTATCCCAAAGCCAGCCTCAGTTCAAGGGCAACCAGGATGCCATTGAAAAGCTGACGGTGCGCATTCAGGAGGCCGGCACTGAGGTGGTTAAGGCGAAGGCAGGTGCCGGATCAGCCACCTTGTCGATGGCCTATGCTGGCGCCCGCTTTGCCGGCTCTCTCCTTAAGGGCCTTAATGGCGATAAGAACGTTATCGAGTGCTCGTACGTTCAGTCCAACATCACCGAGGCGACATTCTTCTCCACGCCACTGGTGTTGGGTAAGAATGGTCTGCAGGAGAACTTGGGACTGCCCAAGCTTAACGACTATGAGAAGAAGCTGTTGGAGGCTGCCATTCCCGAACTTAAGAAGAACATTCAGAAGGGCATCGACTTCGCCAATGCTTAAATGTAACCAGATCGCAGCTATTCACTAGCCAGTCAGTCAATCGGCCTCCCTGTTTCCATCATTAGTCATCATTTAGTATCCATACTAGCATTGGTTATTTACTTAACAAATTAGATCGTTTTAAGTTGAAAAGTGTAAAACAGTCGTTTAAATTAAAATGCTATTCGCTCAACATCCTTCAACATAATGCTGACATTTACTTACAAATCTTGGGAATCAATAAAAATGTGTATCAGATGAACATTCATGTTTACCATCAACAGAAAATGATTACACGCCTATTATTAATTTTTTCTTATAAGTTACTCAAATCTGTGTGACGACGAAGAGACATTTCCTCCGATACCATAACTTGCTTTAATTGCTGATGATGGTTTCAGTTCGCCTGGCATAATGATGAACATGAGCATACCGAAAAATTATATATATCGAAAATATAAACGAATACTTATTATTTTGGTAATAAATAATTCTCATACATACCTATCTAATATCGAATTCGATGATCAAGAAGTTCTGTTGGTAAACTAAACATTTTTTGTTTAGTTCAAATTTACTTTGGAACTTAAGTTTTATTTTAAGTTTCCCTATTCAGCAATCATTTATTCATTTATTTTCTTTGGCTGACGTAAACTTATATAAGTAACTGTCTATATCTTAATAATAAATGACAATAAACATAATTATGTCTGAATGTGTGAGTTTTCCATTAACGATTGGTCATATTCACATATATATATTTATATATATATGAAAGAAACAGCTTAAGCACTAAGGTGCTAAGTACCTAAGTCTCAGCGTAATCTCTTCTTCTGACGTCTTTATATTAAATCAGATCTATCTATCAACCTATCAAGTTTTTCAAATATACTTTCCAAAGTTTTCACAATATATGTGTTATTTTGTTATGATGACTTACCTGATACGGATTCAGCACGTCATAAACATTCCGAAAATTTCTTTCCTATTCTTTACCAAATTTGAATAAAGTTTGATCGCGTGTGAAATCAAAGCTGAAATATGTATAAAATCTATATTCCCATAATCTATTTATACATTATAAATGTATTTAATATATGTATTAATATGTATTTAATATATGTATAAATATATTAAGCAACTCAAGTTAGGGAGCGCATTTCATTCAGTCGGCTTATGGTAAATTGACTAGGATATTACGATAATTTGAAAATCAAGTCACAGTTTAATTAGGTGAGGATCTTTTACGTTACTCAACTGAAGTTACATTGTAACAGTGTTTTTTTTTTTCATTATAAGTGGAAGGCTATTTAGATATCGAGGTATCTACTAGTCCAGTGTATAAAAGTTATTCATAATAAATATTTTTAAAATGTAGTAAATATGTTTATCCAAGCTTAGCTTGACACCTTAAGTTGAGCTTGGCTTAAGTTTTCTAATCACTTATCCAGAAGTTAGGGTATTCGATTTCATATTCAATTTCAGTAGCTTAATAAGGGTATTGGGCATCCATCCCGGTCTTATGCATATTGCATTGATGCACAGTGCGAAATTCGAATCGTTACGGGCTGCGTCCGCATCGTATGCAGAAAATCTACGCCAAACGGTTTTCCTCAGTGTAGGCAGCTCAGTCATGGGCCATGCTGTGTTTTCCTGAGGCTCACATGCACACACCAATACATGCGCAGCCAATTAAGCTTCATTAAGATCAATTGAAAAACTTGCCCGCATGTCATACTGGCGTCTCTCTCCACCTTCCCCTCGGATATGCCATGTATGTGCCTGTATTCGTGGACGGTATGTGCCTAGTGCGTACACATTTTGGAATTTCTTGACATATCGCATATTCATATTTACATATATATGCATATATAAATAATACATATATATATATATACTTGTTTATATGTATGCATGTACATATATGTATATGTGGTATTATAATATAATATGTTTACTAGTTGAATACATTCATGTTTCATTAGAAATCGTAAAAAAACAATTGTCAACCACAAAAAAGCTTTATATTGTGTCTAAAAGCATTTTTTGGGTGATTAGATCATGGAGCGCTTAAATTAAATTTTTTTTCTGATTTTTAGCTTATAAACATGATTACTACATTGCAAAGTTTCATGAGGAATCTTTAGACTTGCCAATCTTCAAGGAGTCAAGAATAATATTCGCAAATCTGATGGGTTATATATAATTATATAGTACTTCACTTAATTTCAATGGATTAACCAAATGTGATGACATCTTCAATAAATAGATAACTGTTAGACAATTTGATTTGCTAATTGAGCCACTAGCAGCGATTGACCCACGACCAATATAACTCGAGTCAAATAGATTTGTCCAGCATATGGAGCACACACCCCCGACTTAATTATCGACGATCAAAAGGCAACGATAACAGCACCAAAACAATCAATTGATACAATTCCATTCATAAAATCTGATCAAAATGCAAGCAAAAATCAGTGAGCGCTCAAGCATGATGACGTTGACGACGACGACGACGACGACGTCGATGTCTCCTTCTACTGAACGGGCTTTGAGTGACCAATTGGTCGGAGCGTTTTTAATGAAATAATGAGCAGGAATCAATTTCAGACGCTTACTATATACAAAACAAATACAAATACAAATACAGTTTCGCCGGCCGGCCGGCGTTTTTCATCACTTATTGCACTATATATTAAAACAAATTGGTAGTCATGGATTTTCCAGCAGAGCGCCCAAGTCCCAATGCCAGCAAGTGAGCGAGTGAGCGAGTTTGTAAGCGACCTTGTACAATTTTATTTAATTACAAACAATTAAGCCACACACATCGGCCGAGCAGCCGAAAACGATATGCGACGCCCACAACGACCACAGAGTGCTATAAATTCAATTATAAATTAAGATCACGAAATTCAGCGATGCTGCTGCAATCCAGTCTGTTCATTCATAAATCGTGCAAACTCAATTTAACGCATATCGACTTCGATATCGATATCAATTATTAGTAATCGATGATTATCAGTTACGCATGCGCACAGCAAGGCAATCACAGGCAGACACGCTTAATGCGAGGCTCAAAGGGCGGGAGCCAATCGATCAGGCTAAACTTCGAAATATATCCACATACATATACATAAAACACCATTTTATACCAATAATCCTACAATATAAGTATTTTCCTGTTAGCTTAGTCTGCATTATCTCCTCTTTTGTCAGCTTCTTTAGGCTTTTCAAAATGGAGATTACCAGAGATTGTATTTTATATTTGTTCGTCAATCATCCAGCTTTCCTATAAATCTTTTGGATTATGCTGCTATAATCGCACCGTTTAAGTAATCAGAGGCAAGCACGGAGTGCATCCACATCCACGTTGGAGCGCATTAAATGGCGCCTTTGGCTTAAATAAGTCACAATTGTCAACAATTAATTTGAATTACGCGCGCTGTGTTGGGATTTTGTATGTGATCCGAACGAGAAGACTCCGACCCAGAGCCAATTACAAGGGCCAAGGCAAGCCAGTGGCAAGCGAAGTGGCTGTCATCTTTCATATGTATGTTTGATCTGATTGGATTTAATTTATTGGCGTGTTCTCACTTTCGCTTTGATTGCATTAAGCTGTGTCTGCTATATTTCTTACACCAATTACACAATAAATGGCTAAAAATAAAATTGAAATTAAAATTAAATAGAATACATTTTTCATGTATTTGTTATATATATATATATATATATATATATATATATATATATATATATATATATATATATATATATATATATATATATATATATATATATATATATATATATATATATATATATATATATATATATATATATATATATATATATATATATATATATATATATATCGAATAGGATTCCACGTAAAGATAGGCCCCAAAATGGACGATTTCATTATTTTATCCATAATATGAATTTCTTGGCGTTTTCCTATGTCGAAATGCATCCTGAGATGTTTCTCATGATATTCATATCAGAGTATATACTTAGTTTATAGTTTATAAGTGTAAACAAACAAAATTTTGACATTTTCGATCTTTCTTAAGCAGCTGTGCGTTAAAAAAAGTAATTTTGCCTAGATAATACACAAGTCTAATGTAAATATAACAAGTAAGAAAACTCTAGTCGAGACCGCTCGACTAGGGTATACCCTGAACCCTGCGAAGAACCGCTATTCCAAGCATTCTTAATTTCTTCTATATACACATGCATATATACGTTCATTACAAGCAAAACATACACACACACACACACAGGCGCACGCATACACAAGCGCAAGTCGTTGCGTCAGCTGTTCTTTGGCTGCTTTGCATGGCAATGTTATGGGAAATTAAATGTTTAATAACTTTTTTTCTAGACCAACGATTTTGATCAAACTTGTTGGGCGTAATCATGTCATCCATATGTATGTATGTGCCAAAGCACAAGTCTCTAGTATTTGATATACGGGAGTTACAAATTTGAGGCGAAGGGGGCGTGGCACCCAAAATTTAACAAAAACCGAAATTGCGTAAGGCTTACATAACACTAAATGCAAAATTTGAAGACTCTAGCTAGAAAGATGATTTAGATAGAATTTTATAGCTTAATTTAGATTTTCGTTTTTAATCGATAACAATAAAACGATAAAAGTTATCGAATTTCTGAAACAAACTCGATCTTTTCGTGATATACAGGAACCTACATAAAAAATTTCAAGTCTCTAGCTCTTGTAGGTTCTGAGAACGACGCGTTCATACATACGGACAGACGGACAGACGGACGGACAGACGGACAGACGGACAGACGGACATGGCTATATCAACTCGGCTTGTCATCCTGATCAAGAATATATATACTTTATGGGGTCTGCCACGCCTCCTTCTGCCTGTTACATACATTTCAACAAAAACATTATACCCTGATTTCCCATTTTCAATGGGTTCAGGGTATAAAAATGTATAATTTAAGTATTATGAAAAAATAAAGACTTTTTATGAAATCTAACAAAGTTTTCTTAGAAAAACAATTTCTGTTTATCTTATTGAAGTATTAAATAATAAAGACTAAAAATGATTATATCGTATCTTTAAACAATAATATTTTAAACAGTTTTTCAAGTTTTAACTTTAACAGTTATTGTGAGCAAAGAGAAATGAGAAATGAATTTAAATTCCCAAACTGGCTATAAAGACTCATACTGTTAAAAACTTATAATACAACATTTTACATTAGAATATATATTAGTATAAGACTAATATGCATATATGCTTTGATTTCGGTAAAGTATAACATCCCAAGAATTGGAATATTTTTAGAGCAGCTCTTATGGCAGCGAGTCAGGGGCAGATGCCGTGACTGATGGCTGTAAATAGTCTTATAGCTCGTGATCGGTTGGGTCAGATGTCAAAATCGTCCGCACATCCGTTGTCATGGAGCCTGCGCAGAGTCTGATCATGTAAAGTGCTATGCTAAAGGGGGTAACAAGTGGACAGACAACGAGTGGACAATGGGCAACTGCAACCCCAAAGTGCCATAGAGAATTAACAGAATATGAAAAACTATACATCTTTGTCATGGCGGGGCGTAAAGCCGTTCCGACTTGGAGACATTGTCTCGTACCGTGGGCTGTGGATTTCGAAACGTCGCTGTTGTCGCTGGCTGGAGAGCGTCTGCCCGACAGCCGACAACAAATAGCGACAGCAGAAATGGAACTAAAGTACAAAAACTATTTGATATTTTATGCGGGATTTTAAATTGATCTTAACGAAGCTTAATTGAATGCAACTGTGTTGGTGAACTGCTTTGCCCAACTCTGGACTCTGACACTATGTGCATATATACATATGTGCGTGAGTGTGTGTGGATGTGTGTATGAGTGTGTGTGTGTGTACGCCATATTGGAATTTCGTTGGCGCAGATCACAATTACATACGAGTGCGAGCTATACGATCACATATATAATATATATATATATATATATATATATATATATGTATGTATGTATAAGTGTGTATGTGTCTGTGAACGCAGATATATATGTACGTACGTATGTACATATATACATATATGAAGGGGCATAGCGAAAAGCAAAATAAACAAAAATTCATATATGCATAAGTATATCGTAATACAATG
This sequence comes from Drosophila mercatorum, assembly GCA_961210405.1. Classification (NCBI taxonomy): domain Eukaryota; kingdom Metazoa; phylum Arthropoda; class Insecta; order Diptera; family Drosophilidae; genus Drosophila; species Drosophila mercatorum. Next base: position 1,262,229 of record CAUIUS010000003.1, read on the forward strand.
TGATAATATTCAACTGGAGGATGAGAATGCTGAATGCTGAACGATGATGATGATGCCGGGCTGATGCTGAGGCTGAAGCTGAAGCTGAGGAGTGACTGTCACTGGGTTCAAAACAAATGTGAGCAAGTGCGACCTGTGCGTGTGTGTGTGTGTGTGTGTATCTTAATGGTTATGGAAAAAATATGAAAAATTGTCGCAGTGGCTCTCGCATTCATCAACAAAAGTTTAGGCGGCGCAATTTGGTTTGTGTGACAAACTGTACCAAGTTTCACAAGCTTATGAAGAAACCCAAAACGCAAATCTGTACTTGATCTCAGCGCATATCTTTATGGTGCCTACCATTAGTTACCATATTACAAACAACTGGCAAATAATCAGTTCAACTTGAACCTTAACCCTCATTCCATGACCTCTCATTAGTATACTCTTCGAGATAGTTAAGATTAAATCGAGATTTCCAAGGTATTGCCGATATCTTGGTTAATCATTAACTGAGTCCGTGTCCTTTGCTCGACCTCTCCAGTCGCCCCGTTGTTATTGACTTTTGATATCGATCAGATGCTCGTTGACTTTTCTTAACCCTCAACGCCTTGAGGCAGCAGGACAGCCCGCTCTCGTGCATCCCACCCGAGGATATTCCCGCACCGTAAGAGTGCCCACATATTGGCGCAATCGCAATGCAAAATGTTGTCTGATTATTCACACGCAAGCGTCCGGACTTGGGCTGGGTCGCATCATCTCCTCAACTGTGGGGTGGCTTCTTTCCTTTGCTCAGCGCCGATCGCGTGTTTGTTTCCCATTCTCGATTCTATTTCCGCTGCCCGCATTTCGAAACCTGCAAAGACAAATCCGTCGCTGTTGCCGCATAGCGCGACCAAAAGTATCAAATTGTTGCTGTGAGATTCTTTCATGGGTTTTGGGCCGAATGGCAATGGGAATTTGTGTGTTGATCCTAGCTGATCCTGGGAACTTCAGGTTCCAGTTTTTATTTCTTTTGCAAGGTCAATGCGGGCAGCAGCTATGCTTATCAGTCTCTTGATTGAGGCTGTGGATTGACTAGAACCTCTATTAAATGATGAGAATTTAATAGAAAACGGATCAATATATTTGGAGTATATTGATTAGCACCTGGCATTGCATGAGGTCAAATAAGTTTTACTAATCAGAAGAGTTATCAAGTCTTTTATAAAATCATTCTATTACGTCATATGTTTGTCTTTCTATCTATCTTTCCATTCATCAGGTCATCGTTCCGCATCTCATTAAAGACTCTCAATAAGTATTTAAATTCGTGCATACCCTAGCAGAGTTGCTCTACACAGATATACTCGTCCATTGATTCATCAGCCTCACTTAAAATTAAACTCAGACCATAAACTTGTCCCAGATTGGATAATATTAGTCTTATAATTTTATATATAATTTACAAGTGAGACGCTTCAATGGTCAGACGAATATCTCCTCCGACTCACATAGTGGAATTCCTTTTGGGAAATCTTAAAATCCATAGCAATGGTCCACAATTTGATGACTCGTAAGTGCCCGCCTGACCGATACCAGCATTTGGCCAAAAGGTCGAGCACACAACCAAACGCGCGCCAATCCTTCAAGGGTGAGGTTCAACTTAGGGGCGAGGGTGACACGCGCAGCAGCAAAGAGAGAGAGAGGGAGGGAGAGAGAGTGAGAGTGAGAGTGAGACATGGCCTCGGAAGCGTGCGACACGATCCTTGAGGTCATGTGGTGGTAGGAAATAACAACACGACCCTCATGCGATCGTATGGCGTGAGAGAATTCCAATTAGAGTTCTGAATAAATGTGGATGGTAATAAGCGTGTATAGGGATTCGTGTTGACCACAGCTAATCGAATGGAAAACATTTGCGGACATGCAGGCAGGTGATCGAAAATTCACTATTTCAATAATGCAGAATAGTTCATAATAAATGCATATACATTGTATTTTATTATATGGAGAAACATTTATCACACTTTAAATTTAATAATCTATTAATCATTATTAAACAGTTGACATGAATGTGCAATAATATTTAACAGACAAACATTCGGAATGTTATAGTTTAAAAAATAAAATATTGCTTGAAAGCTTATAAGAAAAAGCCCTGATACTTATTTTCCCAGGATATTTCGATGCTGTTATGCTGGCTGCTAAGCAGCAGGAAAACTATGCGCATAAAACCCAGTCGCAAACTGGCGGCGAGCAGATTCTCAGGGCAACACAAAAACCACACCCCACATTGGCTCGGTTCTAAAGCCAAAGCCAAAGACAAAACCAAAGGCAAAGGCAAAAGGCAAGGCAAAGGCAAAAGTAAAAAGCAAAAAGTCACACGCGCCAGCATAAAACAGAAATACAAACCACGCAGCCGGTCTCTCACTCGATGCTCTCGCTCGCTCTTGCGTCGCGTTGCTGTGGCGGCGGCCATTGCTCGTCGCTGATTGGTCGAAACGGGGTGCGCTGCGTCGCTGCCAGCAAATTGGTATAAAAGGGCAATCACCGCGACTTGTGTGCTCAATTAAGGCCACAGGCGCAGAGTCGAGCGGTTCGCAGTGCACGGAGCTGAGTTATTGCAGTGAGTGAGTGAGTCTCGCTGCAGCATCGACCAACCAACAGGAGCGCCCCCCGAGTGAAGGCAAATGGTTTTGCGCGTGCGCCAAAAACTAAATGCAATTAATTCATTTACTACAATTAGTGATCAGTGACAATTGATTTTGATTTCGCTTGGCGCGCACTCTGATTACCGACTAAATGGATTAACACTTCAACAACACCATATCAAAAAAAACTTTAGCAAGTGGTTTAGTGTCCCTGTCTGTGTGAGTGCGTGTGTGTGTTTGTGGTTATTGCCTGCTTCACCTTGAAATGGAGCACGCCAGCTTCGATGATCAGATCTTTGGCGACTTCAGCGGAGGCCCTCTTAGTCCGCTGGGCTCCAGCAAGCCATTGCTTCCCACATCCACGGCGACGGTCACGCACAGCAGCCTGCATCCCGTGATGCTGGGCAATGTCGTCCACGAGCTGTGCAGCCAGCAGCAGCAGCAGCGGCTGCCTGACTGCAACACCATCTTGCCAAATGGCGGCGGCGGCTCTGGCTCTCCCAACTATGCGCAGAAAATGGACTTTGGCAACAAGTTGGGCTGCTTCTCGCCCAGTCAGAAGTACGAGTACATGACCACGCCCCAGAAGCTCGTGGAGCAGCAGCAGCAATCCCAGCAGCATCATCAGCATTACGCAGTGACGCCGCCGCCGCCACTCTCGCATCCTCACAACCACAATGGCATGCTGCACCACAAGCCACCCCAGCAACAGCAGCAGCAGCAACTGGTGGGCATTATGAATGATTATCATGCGCTGAATGGCAAGTTGGAGTACTCGCCCAAGGATCCGTACGAGCCTCAGCATGTTCAACTGCAGCACCAGCAGCATCTGTACGGCGGCAGTCCCCATCATAGCCATGCGCATGGCCACGCCCATAGCCATGACGATGCCAGCAACGGCAATGGCAACGGGTTGCTGGAGGCGACGCCGCTGCTGCTCAGCAGCTCGGCGAATGGCAAGCATAAGAAAGCAGAGGAAATGTGCGTTCAGCTGGAGAATGGATCCTCGACACCGAATGGCATCAGCAATGGCAATCCCGCCAGCAACAGCAGCAGTGCCAGCAGCAACAACAACAACAGCAACAACAACAACGGCAGCAACAGCTCCGTTGTCCCTGCCGCGGGTGGAGCGGGCTCAGCGGGCTCGGCTGTTGGCGGCGTGGTCCCTGTGCCAGCCGCCAAAAAGGACAATAACAAGAAAAAGGGCGATCCCAATGGCATAAAAAAAAAGAAAACGAGGTAAGTGCCGACAAAACAATTTCCAATTAACTTAACGACGGGAAATCAATGAAATTATTTCACAATTTATATATCGAGCAGCGGGGCGTATACTTAATGCGCTCGGTGACAGAGTTAGCGACATTCCACGAATATGGATGGTTTGAACGGCAGGGGGTCCAGTGTAAGATGACTAAACTGCGCTCAAACTCGCGTTCTGTTTAAGTGAATTTCTATTATTTATAATGCTGCACTAAATAAAGCAAAGGAAAATCAATTAAATCCTGTGCTGAGCTTCACTAAAGTTTGAATTTACAAGAATATTTTTGTGTTGTATGATAATTGATACTTAAAAATCAGAAAAGAATAATTTATTAAAGTGTTAAGAGCCTGAAACTGAAATCTAATATAAAGAGAAAATACATTTTGTTTTTAGCTACAGATAGTCGAAATGTCCTTAATATCCTTCATAAAAATAACATGTAACAAATTACTGTAAATAAGTTTCTTAAATCTGGTAAAGCCTAAGCTGCAAAGGCTAATTGACTGTCGTAGAGAATATAATTAGTCCAGGATCCCTTTATAACACAGCTAATCCATCAGCGTGTCCTTTACTCGCCCTCAATCATATTCTGTTCTTGTGCATTTTCAGAACCACCTTTACGGCTTATCAACTCGAGGAATTGGAGCGTGCGTTTGAGCGTGCTCCGTATCCGGATGTGTTTGCACGCGAGGAGCTGGCCATCAAGCTGAATTTGAGTGAGTCCCGGGTGCAGGTCTGGTTCCAGAATCGACGGGCCAAATGGCGCAAGCACGAGCCGCCTCGGAAGACCGGGTACATCAAGACGAACACGCCGCCGACGGCCGCGCTGAACAGCACGTTGGCGCCGCCTTTTGCCAGCTTCCCGCAGACGACGACGGTAACGCCGCCGGGCAGCATGGACAGCTGGACCAGCTATCAGACACCCTACGAGCTGAGCCCACAGTTCAGCCTGCTCTCGCCGGCTGCGAGTCCCTATGGCACCTACTCCGGCCAGTACGGCACCTATGTGCACGAGAGCCAGCTGTTCCCCATGCGCCACTTTGACTACGGCAGCCCTCCGCGTATCGAGATGAACGGCTCCGGCGGTGGCGGCGGGACAACCGGCGGCAACCCTGAAGCTGGCGATGGCTACCAGGCGACAGATCTGCAGCAGCAGCAGCAGCACCTCGACGGGAGCACCAGCACCCAGCTGATCACCGTACACCAGCAGCTGAACGGAAAGTATCTCAGTGCGGAGGAGGCTAAATATGTGCAAGTGCAGTGCCAACCGCCGACAGGACTCGAGGAGAACACAGCCACCTGCCACATGGATGGGCATCACTATGTCAGCGCTGTCGCCCCAGGCACTGCAACTTCTGGCAGCGATGACAACGACAGTGCCTTGCATACTGTGATCAAGAGCGAGGAGTCAAGCGTCAGTGTTCAGCAGCAGCAACAGCAACAGCAGCAGCAGGCGCAAAGCTATGTCCTGCCGCCTTTTTTGAACTAAGAGAAATGCTCACACATCGACGTCGGCAGCGACGCTTCGTTCCTGCCTCTGCCTCTGTCGCCGTATGCGCAGCAGCACGCTTCAAGCGGCCATTTTGATTCTAGAATCCAATCACACCGACGCTGCCAAAAAACCGTTATTGCGTGCGTGCGCGCGTGCGTGTGTGTGCAGCATTTCAAGTAGTCCTCGAGTTATAGAAAATACGATCGAAACATAGAAAATGTGGAGCAATTAGCAGAATTGCTGCCATGGGTAGGTTCCTTCTAACTTTAAGCCTAGTTAGGTTGACCAACAACAACAACAACAACAAAATCAACAAGTCTTGCCAAAACTTAATGCTTTTTATTAGCCTTACTATCAAAAATAGAAACCCAAGCGCTGTTGGCTCTTCCCAATGGCCAACATGCATTGGAACGCATTCCAAATGTGCCTTATTAGCCGTGACCAGAGATCGGTGGGGCCCTGCCTCGCGGTTCGCCTCAGCTCTGGCTCGTTAGTTGTATGTATAAGTGTAGAGTATCAAAAACTGTTGTGTAGATAGACAATAAAGTGTTTGTATGTTTGTATAATTGTCGTATAGTATATAAGCAAGAGAATAATATGGTAATACATATGGTACATGGTATATCTTAGTGTTCTAATTTCGAGTTTCAGTAGATTGACGTTTCATTAGTCTAAGATCTAGCTTTCTTCTTAATATGGAATACTCTAGGAATTTGTAATGTATATACACATAAGCTATAATACATTTATATTAAAGAATAAAGCAACATATTTTTTGTACCGCACAGAATTCATGTCAAACAAAACTATGAACGGAAAACAACAAAATCAAAAAATATAAAGGATCAGATCATACTTTGTTCATATATTCATGCAAAACAAAATAAATTTTGTTCTAACCAAGATTCTTAAAGGTCCTCAAATTCGATTCGTTTTCTGACTTTTCGCCAAACTATTAACTAAAACTGAGAGGAAACGTTGCCTTGCTCCACAACGGTTTGCCAATCGATGCCTTCAAAAAATGGATGTGCCTGCAGCTGGTCATAGTCCAAGCGGAGCTCTGGTGACAGTTGAAGCAGCTGTTCTAGCAAATCTCGCGCATTATCCGATATGTCCAAGCGATCCGACGGATATTGCACGCATCCATAGAGTTCCAGCTGACCAGGATGCATAGCCTTGTAGGACTGCAATAGCCAATCACTTAGTTGAATTACACAGGCATAAGGCTTTAAGCAACTTACCACTCCAAAGAGCAGCTGGTAGAGGACCATTCCGTAGCTCCACCAATCGGAGCGAAAGGTAAGTGGTCGTTCCGGTGCCACGAAATGATTGTTTAAGGCTACGAAGCTTAGCGCCTTGTGCACGTAGTTGTCATCGGAGCTGAGACCCTCGTTCTGATAGAAGTATGTGAGCATTAATTGGCCCGACTTTCCCAGCAAAATATTTTCCATATGCAGATCCCGTAAGATAACGCCCTTGCCATGCAGGCTGTGTATGGCCACTGCCAGCTCGCAAGCCCATTGACGCAAGCAGACCTCAGGCAAGCGTCTGGCCGCTGTCCTCTGTCGGTTCGGTGTCGGCACTCCCGCTTGCAAGTTGCTCAGAGTATGTGAGACGGACTTGAGCAGCTGTTGCGAGCTACGCACCAACTCGGTGACATCACTGGCAACTGTCAATGGCTGCTCAGCAGGGAATAAGTTGGAATAATCAAGGCTTTTGCTGGTCGCAGGTGTGTAGCTTTGTATATAGTCGTAAAGGCGTCCGCCCTCCGCCTGCTTGAGCAGCAGGAAAATCTTCTGGTCCGACTGGAAGTATGCCAGCAGTTGGCACATGTAGGGCACACGCTGTGGCAAAAAGATGCTGTGGGTGGGCGAATTGCTTGCCGGCTTCTCGATGCCTTTCATGATGCACGTCGCTCGCGGCTGTGGCTCTGTGATGCACTGCACCTGCATGACTCGATCTCCCAGCACTTTCAGCACCTTGTACTTGGCCAACTGATTCCAGGCACATTCCAATTTCGTTACATTGTCCACTTCATCCAGCGATAGTTGGAACTGCAGCTTTCTGTTTCCGTTGCGACCATCGGAACGCAGGAAATTTGCATATATATCATCAGCACGCGCCAAGTACTTGGCAATCTTGGCCTTAGCTATAAACTTGCGATCCTCGTTGCCATCACACTTAGCACCGACAAGCAACAGCTCCACGCCGTGCTTGTACCGCCTATGGGCGTCTTCGTACTCCAAATTAACCTCCGCCTGCACAGCGTGGCTGAACTCCAAGGCCGCCTCATAAATGTAATCGCTGTCTTCGCTCTCCACGGAGGCCATGGGCGTGAGAAGGCGAGTATAGTCGCGCTTAGGCTGCTGTTCCTCATCAATCCTATCTTCACTGGGCTGCTGTTGCTGCTGCACTTCGTTTGGCTCGCTATCGCTGCTAAGCTTGTCGCAACGTGGATCCAAAAGCAATATGCCATTGGCATCGTGCGGATCGTAGGGCAAATCGAGTTTATCGCAGATTTCAGCTATCGCTCCAGTGCCAGGTAAATTGAGAGAGCGCTCCACATACAATTTTCGCAGCGGCGATGAATTTGGCGATTGCGCCTCGCTGAAGAACTGCGTGAAACTGTTGCATTTGTACAGCACCGGATGCTGGGCTGCAAAGTCGAGCAGTACTAGTATATAGTCTTTGCGTAGCTGTATCACATTCTCATCGAAGCGCTTAAAGTAGCTGCTGTCTGTTGGCTCGGGCACTTTACCCGGCAGCTGCATACTTTTGTGTCGGCGACTGAGTTCCCTGTGGAGCCGTTTAATCTCATGGAATCGTTTCCATACCACAAGGCAGGTTAGTGCCTGAGGCACTGAGCGCGGAAAGACCTAGCAATCAAGTGTCCCAATTAGGTTTACATTTCATACAAGCCAAAGGGTACTCACAATCGATGTAATCTTGTAAATTGTATATCCTCCCTTGTGCTGTTGCGTATCAGTTACAGTAAAACTGTGTATCCATCCTCCCAAATTTAGAGCCATCGTGGCACGAATAGATGTCAAGTCCTTTCAAAATCGACTTTAATTCGATTTCTTAATGGAGCCAATATGTAGTTGCACAAACTGACTGTTTTCTCTTTTCGCCTCTGCTGTTAACTGTTTTTCATAAATATACGTTCAAATATACATTGAACGTAAAACGAAATAGCTTACCTTTAGTAATTTCATATTAGAAATTTATTGAAACTATCTCTTTGGAATCTCCTTCCATTCTTTGCCACTATTTTTGTGTTGTCTTTTAACCGAACAGATGGGAAGGAGATATAACAGACAATCGACAATAACAGTATTTGAGTATTAACATTTTTGTAAATGTTAGCAACAGTGGATATTTTTAACTTAATCAAACTCCTCGGTTGACTAAAGATTCAGGAATATGTCATCTTAATTAATTCATTAGGAAATGGTTAATTTAGATTATAAAATAAAACAAGTAAGACAATAAAAAGAGCAGTGAATATTTTTTAGAACGCATGCGAATGCGTAGCCCTACAACAGTACTACAGTTAGCACTATCGCTAACATATTATCAGAAATTAAAATTGACAAATTTGATTGAGAACATTTTAATTAATAATCCAAAAGAAAATCAGTAAGATTAAAACGATAATAAATATATTAATTGGCATTATAACGATATGTTTTTCTTGTTTATCGTACGATAGTTTTCAATTATCGATAGTTTATAATATGTCGCGCATCGCCACTCAAGAGCCATCTTTTTTTGCCGCGCCTCTGCCTCTCATTCTCAGAGACATTTTTGAGCGACCGACGACAAAGTAAGCGTTTTAAAATCAATCAAATAATTCAAATTAATGTCGTCTTGTGACAGTGTGTGCGGAAAGACAGTTAACATTATAAATAGTTGTACAAACTGAAAAACTTTTTCGATGCACGCTCGTTCTCAGTGCTTAAATTATTCATTTTACCCCCAAACGTTCTTTACTGTACTCGCAGATTCGTGTAGCGTCCACGACGACATTGAAAACGGAACGGCAGCCGAACCGAGCGTGCGAGTGAGCTAAGCAGAGCGCTTGTCAACTCAAAAAGCAGTAGAGAAAAAGAAGGCGACGAAGACAGCAGCAGAACAATCGACGCCGCACGTACCGGGAGCATTTAAAATAATTTTTTCTGTGGATTAATTTTACTAAAAAGGATTTAAACACAATGACTGAACGTGAAAATAACGTCTACAAGGCAAAATTGGCCGAACAGGCCGAACGCTACGATGGTGAGTACAAAAAACGGGGCGAAAAATTTTTTAGTCAGCGGAGCGCCAAGTTTTGGGGAGGGGTCCAGAGACATAGTCGTCGCGTGGCCTGCGCTACGTCGAAATTTGTGGAAAATATCCACAATTTATACAGCGGGTGACAAGAAAAGTAGCAATTAATAATTTTGCAGACATGTGTAGGTGTGCCCCTCCGCCTTTCTACCTTACCAATAGCTTTTGTCAGAAGCGTCGAGTCGGCGTCGCCGCATCCGATGAGTAGTGTTTCTGCGAAAAGACCGAATACCGAATGAAAAAGAAGATGACGAGGAGGCGAGGCAGCGCGCTGTAGAAAAGAAAGACTGCAAAAGAAACATGTAAAACAAACCTGATTTTTACCGGCAAAAATTCGCGTGGTTTTCGTTTTTGCGTTGGCTGTTGCAAAAAGAAACTTTGTTGCGTATTATTTTATATGAAGATATGTAATTTTACTGGACTAAGAAAATATTTAGGATGGGGGATTTTTCAAGTTGAAATTTTGTGTATTTAGTGCTCGGTGATAGGCGCGCAAGGGCTGCGCAGCGGGGAAATTACATCGTTGCTAAGGGCTGTTTCGTAGTTGCCAAGTCAAACTTTGAGTAAAGCAAATAACCAACTTGCACCTTTATAGAGTAGCAACATAACTAAATACATATTTAAATATGTTAACGGTTCGCGTTTGCCTGTATTCGAAATCAATGAGACAAGAAAACTTTTTTTCGTTCTCTTGTTCCTTTCGCTCTACTTCGTCGCCACTCAAAATGTGCTTTTGTTGCGCAGCAGCAAGGCGACGGCGACGTCGTCATCATGCCTGCGAAAAATCGATGAATGAATCGATTGTGTGACTGGCCCCTCACAAATAGTCGCTTGAGTAACGATCAGTGACTGTTGATAGAAATTTCAGATATTTTATTTTGTTTTATTTTTGGTTTTATGCAAATTAGTGATTGTCCCTTTTTCATAAATTTTTTTTTTTTTTCAAAAGAACTTTCTCGCATTATTGGAGGGCAGGAACTTGGCAACTCTGCCTGATAGTGCAAAAATGAAAAAATTTGCACTAGTATTACTCATGCTTCTGTGCGCATGTGTGTGTACATATGTATGTATGCGCGCCTCAGAGAGGCGGCATACGCACGCTCACCGCTACTATCTTAACTACTCACACCATCTCGTTCGAAAACTGTATTGTTGCTGGCTGCTTATTTAATTAAAAATACTTCAATTAATTAAAATGCTACGGCTGCTCAAAATGCAAAGCGCTAGGCGTCAGCAGCAGCTAGCGTTTTTGGGAATTGACTAAAAAGCGCGCGCGCTCAAATGTCGTCGTCGCTCAAATGTGTTTCCGTGTGCGTTAAAACGAGATAACTAGTGTTGCAGACACACTGACTGATGCCTCTTTTGCCACACAATACAGTGGTGGTCATAAGTTTGCTAATGCTTCTTATATTCGAACATAAACATTAACTGAAGTAATTATAACTAACAATTCTACTAGCAATTGTCAGGAATACTGCCGGCACTTAACATAGGCAGCATTTTTAACTCCGTCCCCCTTGCTGCTGCTTTGGCGCTCCAAAGAAGTCAATCAACTATTAGCAGCCACTGCGGTCACGCACACACACTGACATACTCACACATACTGACGTGAACATTTAAAGTCTGTATCACATGTTTTTCTTCTTATTTTTGCCTGCGTGAGCTCCACACTGCCCTCGTCTGTGTATTAGTGTGAGCACTTGACGTTGGCCTTGTCGCACTTGCGACAGCTTTGGTCATGCTGGAGAGACTAATACAAATGCATTCCAGGCAGCCGGCAACGTCTGGCTTGCTTCTCTTCTAGACCCGCTTCAGCCCCTACGTCGCTACCACACAACGCGCTCCCCCCCCCCCTATCTCTCTCTCTCTCTCTCTCTCTATATATATATATATATATATATATATATATATATATATATATATATATATATATACATTAACGTCAGCAGCGGTAGTTAGCCTTTGAATGTGCTCTCAGGTGCGGACTACTGCTGCTCCCGTTTCTTCTAGCTACATACATCTTTTCGAGGTCGCTGCTGTGCACTTTTTTGTTGACGTTCAGCTTAATGTCGTCAATAGAAAAGAGAAAGAGGCAGAGGAAAGACTTTACAAAATGTTACAGATTTGACTGCGCCAGTTGTTCTTGTTTTATATTATATATATATATATATATATATATATATATATATATATATATATATATATATATATATATATATATATATATATATATATATATATATATTTATTTTTTTTTTGCTTGTGTAATTACACCTTTCTAACGGCATAAACTTATGCTAGCAACCTGAGGAGTATAAAATTGCAAATATGTGGCCGATTACCTAGATGTCTATAGGTTATGCAAAATATTTGTTTAGTTTTTTTTTACCCTCTTTTATTATGCCTTGACAAGCCAATAGCATACCTCGATCTAGAGATCCTTTTGTAAATTTAAAAAAATTCCAAAGGTAATGTGACGTGTTGTAGTTGTATGTGGGCGTACCTAGGGTGGGTGTGGTGAGGTGGGCCGACGCCTTTAATTTTTATACTTTGTGCTGTTGACTTTGACTTTTTCGCATATCTTATTTTGTCGCCTTTGCGTTCTCATGCCCTGGGAATTTGAGTTCAACTATTTCATATTATGTGGGCTTGTTTATTTTTATTTTTTGTTGTATATTTTGGAAACTTTGAAAATCTAGCTATGTATATTTGTCAAAATTGGCCTGATGCATTGTAAACTGACGCACAGTGTTGGAAAATGCATTCCGGTTCTGTGCCAATGCCAAACAACAATTTGAAGTTCACCTAAAAGATGCAACGACGGCGAGATGCTACTAAATTGAGCAGAGTGAATCATACAGGCAACTTTATTCGAATTTTCACAGCTACGTGCTGCAGCAGAGCAGAAACGCAAAACGAATAACAGAGCTCCCGCTGTTTGAACGTAAAATCATCGGGGGTGTGATGGGGGCGGCGTTCATGCTTATATACATACATAGCGGCTCGCTGCTAGAGAGAGAGAGAAAGAGAGCATTGCAGGCAAAGTCAAAACGCCACAATTACTCTATTTAGCGCTGATTTGTTTCAGTGTGCGCTACACATATATGTATATATGTACATATATAATTTGTGTGTATGTTATCAATACGCACACAAAAGTAACGTCGGCTCAAAAGTTGCAGCTGTTTTTTTTTCTGTAGAAATCACAGTCACTGCAAATGCATGTGATTCATGACGCGATTTTGAGCCGATGACGCCTTTGTCAATGTGGCTCAGTTTAGAGAGAGAGAAATGTGCAACAATGTGTCTGACGATGGGTTACGTTCCTGATTGTTGTTATCAACTCCATGACAAAATCGGTCTAAAACGAGCGAATAGCAGTCACAGGAAACAGCTATATACATATATCATCTACCTGAGTGTGTGATAGGTTATGTCATTAAAGATTGGGAGTGTGCCTACGCATAGATAGTGAATATGTGAGTGTATGTGTATGTGTGTGTGCGGGATTGCCGATAAATATGAAAAAGCAAACAACTACAGTGGATACTAAGTTGAGGTAAATAATATATATTGATAGAATGTTTATTTCCACATATCACATATGCCGGCAGTAATTTAATTTTAAAAATCAGCATATTTTTAACGCCTAATATAATTCGCTATGTTGTCGTGCACTTACAGAAATGGTGGAGGCCATGAAGAAGGTCGCCTCCATGGACGTCGAGCTGACCGTCGAGGAGCGTAATTTGTTATCGGTTGCCTACAAGAACGTAATCGGAGCACGTCGCGCCTCATGGCGCATCATTACCTCCATTGAACAGAAGGAGGAGAACAAGGGCGCTGAAGAGAAATTGGAAATGATTAAGACCTACCGTGGTCAGGTGGAAAAGGAGCTGCGCGACATTTGCTCGGATATATTAAATGTGCTCGAGAAACATCTCATTCCATGCGCCACGTCCGGCGAAAGTAAAGTATTCTACTATAAGATGAAGGGCGACTACCATCGTTATTTGGCCGAGTTTGCTACCGGTTCGGATCGTAAGGATGCTGCGGAGAATTCATTGATTGCCTACAAGGCAGCAAGTGATATTGCCATGAACGATCTGCCACCAACACATCCCATTCGCTTGGGTCTGGCTTTGAACTTCTCGGTAAGTGAGATGCTGACAATGCTTGTTTAACTATCAAATCCAAATCATGTTTTATTTCTTAATCTTAGGTGTTTTACTATGAGATTCTCAATTCACCGGATCGCGCTTGCCGCTTGGCGAAAGCCGCATTTGATGATGCCATCGCTGAGTTGGATACGCTAAGCGAAGAGAGCTACAAAGACTCGACACTGATTATGCAGCTTCTGCGGGATAACCTCACATTATGGACGTCCGATATGCAGGCAGATGGTGCGTAATCGTGCATAATCAATATTACTTTATTTTATTTTTTCAATTTCCATTGACTAATCGAAAATAAATCTTGATTCTATACCTCAATGCAGACTCCACAACAGGCGATGGGGAGCCCAAACAGGAAATTCAGGATGTTGAGGATCAGGATGTGTCGTAATTTAAGTAAACCCCCGCCCTTCCATTTAAAAACAAAAACATATACCTTCTAAAGTAAATATAATACATATAATATATATGCATGCAACAATAAAAACAACACGCGCAACCGGGTAGTAAACAAGAACAACATCAGCAGCATCATAAGCAACAAGAATCAACAGCAACGATAAGTGAATACAACTACAGGGGCAGCAGCAACCACAGAAATGTAACAGCAAGAACAAAAATAACATAAGCAACCCAACGGCAACCAGCAGCAGCAAGTAGCAACACACCACAAAATAAATACAACAAATTTAAAAAAAAACGGCACAAACTAAGGGTGGTCATGGGCGTGGCTGTTGTTGGGGCTAGAATTAGGTGCAGCCGCCGTCGTCGTCGCCGTCTTCGCTGTGGAAGGCAAATCTTTGTCCTGGTTCCCAAAGCTACAGCAGCAGCAGCAACAACAACAAGCAACTCTACTACATTTAAAATTTTTTGCATTCGAGAAACAAAAGCATTATATTATATTTAAATAAATATTATATTTAATTCTGAGAAGCGAAAACAAAATAAACTCATTTCAAACTAAATACACACACACACACACAGTAAGCAAAACATACATTTCATTCGAAAGTTGGCATAATAATCATAATTTGCAATCGTATCGACATACAAATGAGAACACATACAATTCACAACTTCAATTTTAATTTTAAGCCAGTCATAAAAGTAATGAAATTAAATAAATTAAAAGGAAATAACACTCAAAAACAAATAACAAACACACAAAAAAAAAATACAAAATTGATTAAGCGCAAATTGAATTAAAGCCTAACGTAAAAAAGAAAAATAAATACCAAAAGAAAATGTATAAGGCAAATGCATAAACAAAACAGCAAAAATTAATTTTAATTTAATACGAAACAAAAAGCAAATGTGAAGTAAGAATGAAATGAGCAAACAGAAACAAAGTCAAGCTTAAATAAGAGTAAACTATGAGTCGAAAGAAGAATTGTTAGCTAAGGCGTAATTCGAACGAATAAAAGTAAAACGAATTCTTAAGCTTAAAATTTGTATGTATGTTAGTGTATTGTACACAGACAAGACACAGACACGAAAAACAAACACACCGAGCAACCGGCTCCCTTCTCGGTTGACTAATTTATTTATCTCGTTCTCTCACCGCTCTATTGCTCGCATATGAAAGGATTAGGCGCAGTTTACGTTAGAGTTTTGATAAGTACTCGCGTTTGTTTAACGTTTTTGAATTCACTTCGACACAAGCATTTCATAAACAGAAAAGTATTTGTAGTTGCTAAATAAATGGTACACATATATTTAAATATATATTGTATACATCTTAGTATATATACATTCAGATATATGTACTTGTATATTTTCTATGCCTACCACTTATGTAATTTGTAGAGAATTCAAATATTTCCACGTGAAAATATCATCCCCAAATAACTACCTGCGACAACTGTTTGCATTTAAAAACAATAATAAGAACAAGCCAGTAAATATATTATTTATTTTAGCTGAAAACGAAAGCTCAGAAACTTCAAGTTTTACGTTTTCCCTCTTTGTTGCTGCGTTCAAGAACAACAATCTTAATAACCAAATTGGAGAGAATTCGTTTCCACGTGATGCTCTTCAACAAACACTTTCCGCTTGCATTTTTCTTGGGAATGCGAAAATTGTATGAATATATACGCACACGAAATATATATATATATATTTATATACATAGGTGTATGTATGTGTTTATATTGAGAACGCAGCCGTTAAGAGCCGAGCAGAAAAGTGGAGCGTTAGGCAGCAGTAAATACTTAAACAATACCGAAAAACACAAGTTTCTTAAATGACAAAAGAAACCCAAGAAAATCAGCAAACAGCTAAACTGACATTCGTATTCATTTCAAATAAAAATAATTATAAAAAAATTGAGCATAAATTAATATTCTATTGTTGATTGATTCAGATTCGGCAGAGAAGGTGGGGCCTATATAAATAAGCGGGTTTACATATATTCTTACATTCTGAATTATTGTTGTTTCTATATTAAAGAGGATGCACATAGGTTAATATCTTACTCAAATTCCATCGCATATCGTACAGCCTTTACCCACTCCATGTACTTAAAAATGAAAGATCTACGTCTCTTAGCATTGCAGACATTGTTTAATTTATTTCATTTAGTAATTCGATATTGAAATTAAATTATGTACTTAATCCAGGAGTTGATTTGGGACAAGTTTAAATGGAAGGCAGCAGTAATTTGAATAGTCAAAATTGAAATATGATGGGATATGCATCAGCAGCAGACGCTCGTCGCAGACACGGCAATGCAGTAGAGCCACGTCTGAAAGTGCTCGAGTCCACTTCAGCTCAATGCCAAAGCCAGTGGCATTGAATGCACTTGCAACTGCAGTGGAACTAGGTCTAGTGGCCATTGTTTGGGTTGTGTATGAACAACCACCACCACCAGCACAAGCATATAACAAAAGAGGTGCGCCACATACAATACGGCATGTCATATGCCATATACAATTGCTTATATGTATATCTGAATATGAAAATCTAGGCAAATTGGCAGACAGCAGCACAAAGTAGAAAGCCAAAAGGCCTAACGATTTATTTGCAAAACGTCGGTAGGTCTTGAGAGAACAAAATATTGGGAAATGTCGCTGCAACTGCAAATTGAGAAGTTGAAAGGCTTGGACAATTACAAGGCGTGGTCGATGACAGTGCGAGCGTATTTGGAGTCCGAAGATCTTTGGACTGTTGTCGAAAATGGACCGGAAAACAATGAAGAGGTAGTTCCTTGTCCCACATACATTTCGAGCTCTCATTTATTGCCCATGGTGACCAATTGCAGTCTCTGCTGAAGGATAAACGTGCCAAATTCCTCATACTCTGCCTGATAGAAACGAAGCTGTGCCAGTTTATGGTCAGCATACGCACGGCCCGGGACCTTTGGAACTATCTGCGCACCCAGCATTCGCTTCGTTAAAGCGTCCAGGTCTCCTGCGCAAAAGTGAGAAAATACCTCAATAAAAGTAAAACAGATATTTTGGTTCTAGCAATGTTTACTTCGCCTTATTGGGGCAGCTCTATTATCACGGGTTGCTCTTCGGGATCCTCGTCGAGCAGCCCCTCAAAGTGCCAGCTAAGCTTCTTGGCCAATCGTTTGATTAACCGCTCAGCATTTACCATGAGACCACCAGCGTAAAGGTTTATTAACAGCTCGCGGACATCTTTGTAGACTGTGTTGTGGATGGTGGGGGCCATTAGCTCCTCGGGCAGATGCGGCAGTTGGTAGGCCAGCACTTCACTATATTTCATGAAAACCAATTTGTATTTGCCAACAGCGGTCTCTGAATGTGCCAGCAGGGCGAGCACTTTGCGCCAGTGGTCCAGCGATTCCACCGAATAGCCCACCAGAAAGAATACAAACGCCAGCTGAATTTCCTCAATGAGCGCATCGGGATCGCCTTCAAACGTGTCGAGTAGCATATCCACAGCTGCAATACAGTCTATCGCATGGCGCGAAACATCCGCTGGCGGTGCATTCTGGGGCACGCGTGTAGGCACGGCACAGAAGCGTGGCGCAGTGCCCTGAACGGGCTTCAGACATGGCAGCATCTCACTCTCGTGCAGCAGCAACTTGGCAGCTGTATTTCGTTTGCTGATATTGTCCGCTCCGCCGCGTGGCCGGTCAGCATCCGTGCAGGACTGTAGTTCAATGTTTGTGCGTATTGTTCCCAGTTCTGGCCGGCAGCGATTTACGCACGCTTCGGTAACGCTGCCAGTTAGATCCTTCCACTGACATACATACCGATAGTCGTACGGTGCCAACACGCGCTCAAGCTGTGCCAAATTTTTCCGTATACGCGCACGCTCCAACTCCGGATCCGGTGTCTGACGCGGTCGCAGCTCCTCCAATTCATTATCCCATTCACGCACAAGAATCTCATTAGGATGAAAGAAATGGACAAAGCCCACACGAGGTGCGGCGTCGCCATACGGACCGCGGGATGCGCACCACACATAATGCACACCTGGTGGTATCATTTTGACGCCACGAAAATCTGGACCTATGGTATACGCGCACAAGTCAATGCCGAACTCTGTGCCTACAGGAACACCAGCAATTGCCAAAATGGCACCATCTGCTAGCAACCGCAATGCCAGTTCCGGATCCATTTGCATGCTGGAGTTGTCCTTGTTCATTATTTATTTATTTCTGTAACTCAAGTTTGCGGAATATGTTGGTGTACTTGAGGCTTCCAAATAATCGTTTACATTCACATGTTCATTTTGGAACATGTTCAGCGGAACTTCTATTTGGATTTTATGTTTTTAAGGATTTATTTTAGTTTTATTTTTGTCACAAGTATTATAGATTTAAAAAGGCAAACTTTATTAATTTCATCAGATTTGCTTTTTGTTTCTCTTAAAATAATAATGTTATATTTTAAACATGGAACCAGTGAACAAGTTACCGGCATTCTCGCTAGTCTTAATCGATAGTTTGCAACTCATTAATCGACATAAAATTGTTTCACTGAAAACTATTCCATTGCAGTCCAAGCCAAACTAATTTAAATGGGAAGATATTCATATGAGAGCAGAGTTCGTGGCATACAAACAGAGTTTAAATATATGTAAGCTTATAACTAATGTTATATATTTGTTGTTTTATTTACTAAATAATTAAGTGAAATTAATATTGTAAGCTGCGCTTGGTGCCTATATCGTCAAGTATCTGGCGCAGTTCTTCATCTTCAAAACGACCCTCCAGAGAAGGTATTAAGGCCTTCGCCTCCTCTGGCGCCTCCGGACAGAGATTGCCCAGCGCAGCAAGTTCGAACTTGTGCAGCTTCTTTTGCATAAGCAAACTAGAATAATACAAAATCAATATAATTGAAGTATGATGATTATAACGAGAGATTTTCTGTTTACCTGCGAACGGACATGATGGTCTCTTTATTCTTGAATTTGCGAAAACTGTCTGTGTAGGCGTAGGTCTTCATAAAGACCTCCGAAAACTCCTGTTCTTCGTCGGCGGATTCGTTTTGACGCTTGCGATGATCGAGCAACATATGCACCTCCGATATGAGCAGCGTTTCAGCATTCTCGAATTCTGAAAAACAACGATTGTGATAAATGACAATAAATTACAATGCGAAATATTTCATTTCTTTTTGCAATTTACAAGTGAAACGCAAATGAGTGTAATTCTATAAGATTAGCCAAAAGTTTGGGGTCGTATGTGGCCATTTTTCACCAAGAAATCATAAATCTGTCGCGTTTTGTTAACATCGATCTTAATAAGTCGTCGTGCATCGCCCAGCCTTAAATGGCCCCGTTTTGCCTGCTCTGCAATGAGCTGGTTTTTATATTCCAAATACGCCTGAGGTGTCACACGAGCCACACTACAAAGTGTACGCTCTCCAGCATTCAGCTTGAAGTAACCTGGCAGAGCTGAAATAAAAGGGTTTCTGTTAGTTAATAATATATGATCATAAGAAAAATAGGGTTAAATGTGTGTAGACTAAATATATATATATATATATTATATTATATATATATATATATATATATATATATATATATATATATATATATATATATATATATATATATATATATATATATATATATATATATATATATATATATATATATATATATATATATATATATATATATATATATATATATATATATATATATGTAAATGGAGATCCATCTCTGAATATATGCAAGTTTAATCCAAGTCATTACTTTTAACTTCCATTGGACCCGCCTTGCGACGCGGACACAGCGCATACATTCTGGAGCTACTGCTTTGAGGCATCTGGTCGAAATTCGAATTATTTTCGAAGTGGTGTACCAACTGTTGCCAGTCGTAGGCATCGGTTTGCCGTTGCCGCGCATAGTCCCGCTGAGCCTGCTGTCGCTGCTTATTAAGACGCGTATACAGCGATCCGCCGTAGAGAGTACGCACGCCATGTTGCCGGATATCGTGCAGCCAATGGAGTCGGGTTTGTAGTTCGTGATAATTTCGCAGCGACTCCACTAGCAGATCAAACTCAATGGGTTTGCAAACTTGCATGAAGGCAAGGAACCGCATGCAACTGGCATCGCTACGAAAGGCGCTTACATACTTGGATATCCAGCTGAGTGTGCGATTGGGCATGATGAGGCCATGGTCACGCATAACTTTGTAGCGTCGTTGACGTTCTCTAAAAATATATTGGAATTGGCTTGTTATTAAAGCGGGTTGAAATAAATGGGGCAGCTTTAAGACTACCTCAGACGATTGTTGTACGCTCGGACTAGGGCACACTGCAGTTCATCGACAAGATTCCTGTCTAGTGACTCATTTTCAAGCTCATCATCAGCGTCTGCTCGTTGTTGTTCGACCATTATAGACAAGAAACCTTCGGCGGAGGCATCGTACGGTGTGTCAAAGTCGCCGCGTGCGCACCGGTATTCCGCATTGAGCTTAAACTGTATCGATGCAATATCATCATGACGAGGCGGATCTAGGGATCGCATTTTGTATACATATGGCATCCGCTCTGGCAGGTAGCAGTTTTGTGCACTCTGCAGCCCCAGCAACCGCTCAAAGATGCCGCCGAAGTAGAAATCATGATAGTGTCGCCGTATCTCCTCTGGTGAGTGACGTCGCTCAAGTGCATTCGCTATAGCATCCCAGTTGCCATAGCCATGAGTGTGTAGAGCTTGCAGCAGTGCACGTTCGTCTCGTGCTATCCAATCGGAAGCGTTTGGAAATACCTGCACATCATCCCGGACTACAATGTAGGCGTGGCTATTGCGATGACCCCCGATTTCGCGTCCACGGGAAAAGCACTGCAGGCATATCAGGACGTGCAAGCATTCGGCACACTTGATATAAGAATCTATGAGGCAAGAACGACAAATTGCACATACAGTGGAACCAGATGAGTACTCTGTTCCACGCGCCGCATTGTCGACCCTGGCTTCACTTTCTTCGACCTTATTGTGGAAGGCGAGGGGATTATAATTTATAGTTATACGCGTTGTTTTTCCATCAGTGCGAGCACGGGCAAACTTGACCGAGGAGCGACGGACTTGATTTATGTTAGTGTTCTCTGTAAAGAGGTAATTGAATGATTGTTATGGTGAACATGGCGCACCATGTGGACCCCGTGGCACTCGGCTTGCTTCACTTGTTGGTTGCTAATCTGACTGTTTAGCGATTTGGTCTTATTACCTTTTGGAAATTGCAAGTCGGCTGCATCCTCATCTACCATGTCCACAGGGTTCATAAACGACATGTTGGTTCAGCTTGATATTTGTTCTGAGAATTAATATTTAACAATAATTTCAGGGGATTGGATTTGTTTTCTCGCAATGCCGCTTTTGTATTTGTACTAGGGATGCAGAAAAGACGCTGGCGATTGGAGCGACCTACAACACTGTCAGTCGTTATTGCTGTCAAATATTCTATCCAGTTAGTGTAACTATAAAATACCCGTTATAGGTAGAAGGTTGTAAGTTTTATAACACTGTCTGTATTTAGCGGCATGCATTTCTTGTATGTTAAAGCGACAAACGATTTCTAAATTCTTGTATTAGTTGATAAAAAGTGATGAGCGACGGTGAGATCGCACAGCTCATCAACGATCCAGCTGAAAACCTTCCCAAATACTGCGACTTCTTCAAATATCTACTTGTCGAAGAGCTGGTGCTGGAGACCGATTATCGACTGATTCACTACGGAAAATGTGCAGTTATTGGTCGCCTATGTGCCATTCCAGACCATTTTAAGCTGGAAAACGTGACAGTTCCTCACCTGCCAAGGTAACTAACTAACTTACTTGCTTTTGAACTTGATTGCACTAATCACTTAATCACTAACACAGTAAATACAGGCTGCCAACTGGCACCGTGTCCCTGCTCCTATTGAACTTCAGCTACGAAAACAGCTGCACAGGAAGTTTGGCTAACGGAGCATACTGTATTATGCGTGGCGAGGTCGTGCTATGTAACGTGCAGAAACCGAATAGCCCCACTCTGACCACGCGAGGCTTACATGAGAAATTGCTTCGATTGAACTTCAACGACAGAGACAGGACCAAGTTTTTGGAAAAGGTGCAGAAAACTTACAGACCCGCGCTGTGCGTATGGCACTCAAGTCGTATTGACCAGGCCGAGGAGTTAATTCAACGCCGGCTTGAGATTCGAATGCTGTGCAAGTAGGCAAATTTCAATAAGAGCCAAGGAAATGCATTCGCATTATTTGAGCACGTCACGCAGCAATCCTCATTTTTACACCTTTTCCCAAGTATTTGAACGTACGGCAAATCTAAATCCTCTATGGAAAGAGGAGATACAGCAATCTGCTTGGCTTGATTTCTGGGAACGCGAGGGCCACGAGTTTCTCGAGGAGAAGTGGCACAAACAACACCCCGAATATAAGCAGGCGATTGAGTTAGCCACACCCGAGGAGCGAACAGCGTGGCAGGAGTTGTGGGAAAAACACGCTAACGATCAAAGTGCTCACTTCTGGCATATCTTTTCATGCGTTTTGGAGAATTACGAAACGGTTTTGTGTAATGGTTTCCAAGACGTTAATCAAACCCTTAACGATATAGGAGAGCACTTGTCGCATTTAGACCTACATCAAACGGACGCCAGTACAGCAAGTGCTGAATGCAGTGAGGAATATCTGACCACTAACGACGATCCAGAGTTTATTGACGAAGAGCAACAGCTAAAACTGCTCGGATTACCTACATCTTTTGGTGAAAATACTTCCAAGGGTCGTCGAAATCCTAGACAACAGACCCCAAGTGAATCTGAGAGTGACAGCGACTTCAATTGGTTAAACATGCCCAAAGAAAAAGATGAGAACCTCCACTCCGTGAAGTCAGGTTCCATTAAGAAAAAGAAATGGCAAAAGAACTCAAAAGTTCCACAATTTATGCAAGACGACAACCTTTTGCTGAAGTATTGGTTCAAGCGCTTCTCGTTGTTTTCACGATTCGATCAGGGTATTCTTCTGGATCGCGAAAGCTGGTTCTCCGTGACTCCAGAAAAGATTGCAAAGCAGACGGCTCGGCGGCTCGCCTGCGACCTCATCGTGGATGCTTTTTGCGGCTGTGGCGGCAATGCCATACAATTTGCCAACACCTGTGGGCGCGTGATTGCAATCGACATTGATCTGAACAAACTGACTATGGCAAGGCATAACGCTGCCATTTATGGAGTGGCCGATAAGATTGAGTTTGTGCACGCGGACTTCATACAGTTTGCCCGCACCACACGTTTGCGACCCGATGTGGTGTTTCTAAGTCCACCCTGGGGTGGTCCGAACTATCAAAAACAGCCCACTTTTGACATTGAACAAAACTTGCTGCCGCTGGGAGCGACTCCATTGATGCAACTTGCTCGATGCCTGACGGAGAGTATTGGATTCTTTTTGCCACGCAACTCCAACATGAAACAAGTGATTGCGCTTACGCATCCGGGTGAGCAGTGTGAGATGGAGCACAACTATTTGGACACTCGCTTAGTAGCAATCACAGCCTACTATGGCAAAAGTTTGGTCAAGAGTCAGCCGAAGAAGGCTGAGAATTGACTATAAGCAGAAATTTGGGTTAATTTTATATTATTTACTATCGAAAAGATGAACTCACTTGATTAGTAACATTTTTATTTTAATTTTGTTAGTGTTACTCTTAAATATGTAAATAGCTGTATAGATTAAGCACATTGTTCTCCTTTTATGATTAAGCATAAATATAGCCTTTAAACGTTTCATTAAATTGTTTGCTTTCCTTTCAAAGGAGCCGCATTGATAACGGCTTGACTGTGTTCCGACTTTTCTGTTCTGGCAAATCCCGCTTTGTTGATGCATCATTGTGCTCACACAACAGTTGCCAAGTCACCGGGCAGAGCGTAAGGACTTTATCCAATTTAGACAGCTTAAATATGCGGCTCTCTCCTTGCCCCGCCCCTCTCAGTTTGTGTGGTAAGATTGCAGTGACCAGTGGTCATAACCGTAACGTCCGGATGTGACTTTTAATTAAAAGCGCAAACCGAACAAAGCGAGTGTCTATTTTTAAGAACTTTGCGAAACAACTCTAAGCCTGGCAACCGGGCGGGGCAATTAACATGTTCCATGTCACAAAAGTTTCACATAAATTCCGGCGTAGTCCAAACAACAACAGCAACAACCCTTTTCGCCGTTAACAACATACTTAGGGCAGCCCCTTGGGTTGGGGCTGAATTTGAATTTGCGGAATTTATAGCTGCCTAATGGCCAAATGGCATTCAGCTAGTTCTTCGCCCCGGATATCATCATCAGCGTTTTCTCTCTCGCTCTTTAATTAGTTTGATAAACTTATCATTTGCTCGAACGTAGCTTTAGCAATTTTAAGTGGATTGTTTTGATTGAGTTAAAGCGGAAGGTGATAAATGAATAGAAAAGATTTCTTAGGGACCGCTGATCGGTTGTATATATGCTATTAGTAGAGATTTATTTGAAAAATTATAATTAAAAAAATATATTTAAACTTTTAAGTGTTATTATTATTTAAATAAATGTATAATATATTTTATTTTAGATCCATCTCAAGTCTGCTTCAAGTTTTCCCCTCATGTCTCTACATAAATTTCTATAGTATTTATATTATTATTTATATGCAATATATCTTTAAGTACTTTATAAATATTGATATTCTTGCTCTTTCTACATTGTTTTATGAATATATATTTGTTAGCCCTCAACTTCCTGAGAGTCGCAAACTTGGCTGAGATCTTGTCTGAATGAGCTCCATATGAAGCTAAACCTAAAGATACAGATACAAATTGTATATATTAAGTAGTATGCTAAAGATGTACCTTTGCTTTTCGTACAGTTCATTTTATGGAGACCAGATAAAAAATGCTCTCCCAGAATGGAATGAACTAGTTAAAATATAGAATAGATATTATGTATATTATATTATATATATATATACATTTTATGTATATTTATTTGTATATGTATATATGTAAATATATATTTATATGAAGCTGACGTAGGTTATTTTTCTCATAAATCAGCTGTGAATGAGATTCATTTTCCGTTCCGGCTGCTCATCACGGTTAATTAGCTGCACCCCGGGCTGCACCTGCACAATCGCATTTTCCACTCGCTGTTGGCTTCGTTCACGGCCTAATCGCATTTGATATTGTCAAAACTTGTAACACAAATAAACCACCCCAGCGTTTAGGTTTGGCCAGGAGCTTAGCCCTCGTCATCAGCAACATCGTCAAGTGGCACAAATTACGGATCAAACATGCAGTCAGAGTTGCAGTTGGACTTGCCTGGAGTATGGGGTGGGGCACGCCAAGGCGGGCGGTTCGGTGCGACCATTTATCAAGACCGTTGACAATATTACGCTCAAAATTAAATAGCGTAATAAAAGGGTGACTTAATTTGTTTTTGCCCGGGCAGGCGCCACCACTCACGATTACGGGAGATGATGAGCTGTGAACACGTGTTTGCTTTCTAATAAAATATCCGCTCATATAAACAGCGACAACGGACTCAAAGGAATACTGCTCTCATGTCCTTCTCCTTCGCGTTTTATTATTGAAATTTTTGTTATGTCAACCCCTCGGCAATTACGCGTATCTAATATCAGGACCAGGCATTATAGCCCGGTTTAGATTTAAGTAGCCGATAATGCCTCGATTGACGCGTGACGCAATTTGTTTGTCTTTTATTAACATTCACTTTTTATAGCCAGGAACAAATCTCTGAGCAATTTCAAGCTTTTGTTTCACCAACAATTTCATTTAGATTTCAGCTTGAAGCTTTAACCAAAGCCAAGGAACCTACCTTTTCATCGATTTGGAATTTTATTATAATTGAAGTGAAACTTTTATTAATAAATAAATTAATTAAAAGCAATTTATGTACATTTCAACTGTCCTAGCAAAACTCAGAATTATCTTATTTCCTTTATTTTTATTTTTTTCCTCATTGATTTGATTACCCAATAACAAGTATGAGGTCTCTTCTCGGGAGTGTCCGAGAGGAGAGAGGTACCCTATGGTCCACGCTGATATTGAGCCATTCTACTAAACATATGCTAAACTATACTAGACACTTACTGTTTATCTATGTATTATTGAATATCTATACTTTTTGACAAGGAATCAGAGTGTGATAATGACATCCAAATGTGTATATACTTGCCAGAGCACAAATCGGACCGATGAACATGGCTAGCTCGATTCAGCTCATCGCCTCAGTGATCAAAATGTATACTTTATAGAATCAGTCATATGTATCTATATATAAATATATATCGAAAATGGAATCTATTAAATTGTTGAGATTTTATATATTTATTTAATATTTTTGGAGCATAAGTTATTCGTGTTTTATTATAAAATGATGCTTATAGCTTTTATAATTTTTATGGAAGTTAATTCAGTTCTTATTTAAGGATTCAAACTATATATATTCTAATTTCCATATTATTCTCTATATGGTACATTTTATATCATCAAAGCGAGAGAAAATGGAATGGGAATGCGTGAAACTATTCCAAAATGGCGGCACATTTGACTTATTGATTAACCGTTATTCATGGCTTGGGCATTAAAATTAATAAACGTTGTCCAATGGACACCTACAACAACAACAGCAATAACAATAACACAGTAGCTACAGGCACTTGCGTGCAAACCAGCAACAACCACAACAATATCAACTTTGTCTCGGAGCAATAAAAAATGCCAAGTATATCCACAAAATAAGAGCAATAATATTTAATAAATGTGCACACACATACACATACAATATGTTTTTACTTTGGTGGTTGAATACGAAAAACCATAAATAAATACAGGCACGCAAACAAACACACACATAGACACAGAGGCACACACACACAAAAGCAGCGAGCGAGAAATAAGCGCATAAAAAGATTAAAACGTGTTGGCATCTCTGTGTATACACATGCACACATACATAGGTAGGCAGGCAAGCTTTCTGTGTGTGTGTGCTATGCCCTTTTTGGCTGAATGCTTAAGCAAGGCGAACAGGCGGGTATGCGGGCTGGCGGCTGGGTGGGCATGGGCGCGCAGCTAACTTCCGCATCCCTGACATCCCCGCCCATGGCAGCCCCCGACATCATTTTCCATGGCATTTCGGTGAAAAAGAATGCTTTTGATCTTCACAAGCGAATGATTTTTAATATGACTTTTTGCCGCTGATGACGCTGAGGTCGCAGGACGTCGCCTTGTTGCTGCTGTTAGCTGAAAAATAAGTTTACCGTATCCTCGATGCACGCATGCAGCGAGTGAACTGAGCGCAGACAGTCAATCAGTCGATGTCGTCCTTTGGCACAGAGTTTTTTAGTCCTTTGCTGCATATAATTAATAAGCTCAATTAAATGGCAACGTAATGCAGTTTATGGCCAACACAGACACAGAGAGCCCACACACAACACACACAGATGCAAAACCGCAGCGCCTAAAATTAGGCTAGTTCAAAGGGCCTCATTTGCTGTACGTTGGGGCTAGGTGGATGGCGAGCGGGGTCGGGGGTGGCATTTGGGCACAGGCATAATGATGGTAATTTGTTGGTTTGGCCAAAAGAGCAAACGGCACGCCTGGAATTTCAATTAATTTCCATAATTTCCAACGCTTTATGAACGCACAGAAGCGAAGCGAACCAAAGCAAAGCAATGCGTCGCGATTACGAGGGTGTTTTTTGTTCAGCCAACAATGAGCTGAAACCATTGGCGTAAGCGAAATGGTCCTGTCTGCCTATTTGTCTGTCCTGCCCCCTAAGATGAGCACGACCTGAAGGTGGAAGTTGTCCTCTTATCATCATCATTATCATTATGATTATCATTATCATTAAAGAGTAGGCTACGCCAGTTGCAAACTTATTGTATTTAAACAGAAAGAACAACGCAACTGCTGAGGTCTACAGAACTCCGTTTCGTGATGTGTTTACAGTCATAAGAAATATGTGTAAATGTTGATTCACTAAAAGAAAAACAGCTTTTCGTCACTAGTTGACTCGTTAGCGATTGCAGAATGTGATACGTTTTGTCAACCACAGAAAATGGCTACAAAATGAGGAAAGAGAAATGTCTATATTAAAATAAGTAATAATATTTATGTTTTATTGTTGTATTATTTTTAGTTATAAGCCTTAAATTTGAATCTTAAGAATTAACAACTTTCGTGTCTCTCTTTCTCTCTCGGGTTGTCTTTATCTTTCTCTCTTTCCTGCTGTAACTAATCCTCTATTATTATTATAAATTTTATAGTTTTTTCTTCTTAACTATGTTAGTTGATTCTGGATTGGATTGGAGTTTTTAAATTTACCGCATAGGTTGAATCTAGGCTTACTGTTCAAGCATGAACACATAAGTAAGAAATAATTGAAACATGCCTCCGACGCACTCAACAACTTTATGAGAGAGCAACAGAAATCGATATGGGGTAGATGCGTGGACATTCAAAATAAGTCAATGCACGCTGAGCAGTACAAACTCAGCGATAGGTTAAAGTTAAACATAGATAAGTTATATTAATGTTCTGATTTACGCATGAGTCTGGAGTCAGTATAAAAACAAAGATCAGTGCAAAACCAAACACCACCGCAGTTAAGTGTATTCACATAGAAACGATTTTTTGAATAGCTTCTATGTAACTAAGAGGATCTTTCGGTTTTACTATGTGTTCCACATATTTTTATTGGATATGAGCCAAATTACATATATAACTAAATTAAACGAGAACATTCATTGATTAAAGGTGCTAGGCGGCAACACGGACGGACGAATAGAGCTAGATCGGCTCAGCTTGTCGTCCTGATGAAGACTAACAACATATGAAGTCTGTCTCCTTCGGCCTCTGACATATATTTTTGCAAAACAATTATATACTATATAATTTACAATATATATATAAGAATTCTATACAGCTATAAAGGTACTTTCTGTAATTTATTATAATAGGAATTACAATATTTATATATTATATATAAATAATATTTAATATTTGTATACTAAAATTATGTTTGTTTAGATAATATTTGTATTATAATATGAATTGTGGATCTGTTTTTTTACCTTTTGTGGTAGTTTAAGTTGTCATACTCTTCCTTATGAATACCATTTTAACTTTTAAAAGAGTCCATTGCGAGCGTTCGTTAATTTTTTAATAATTATATGCTATAGTTACTTAATAAGTTACTAGTCAAAGATGCTAATACGGGAATAGTAATTGTTCCTCATTTTGTCTTTTTCAGTTTGAGCTTGACATGCCACAAAAAGCACTGAAGAATGTTTAATTAAATGGGCAGCAGCAATATGCAATTAAAAACTCAGTTATTATTATCAAATACCAAATAAATTTCTAATTACAGCTGCTAACGGGCAGCGCAAGTTTTGCCATTTGGATATTTGGCTGAAATTAATTTTTCGGGTTAGGTGCGCAGCGTTGTCGAGTGGCTGAGGAGGCAACAGAAACTCATTTCGACAGGGGCGGCCACAGTTCCAAATTGGAGTGCCTATGACCACTAGCAGCAGCAGCAGCAGCAGCAACAATAACAACAGCAATAACAATGGCTGCATTGGCCAAAATGGGATTTAATTAAAAACTCAAAATGGCGGCTTAGTACCTGCTCTGCGTTTGTATTTCGCTTTTGTGAAGTGGCCCAACGAATGGGCAATTCGAGAATTTTGTAAATTGCGCTCATTATGGGTTTTGATTTTTGAGTGCCAGATGAGATTCTAATTAATTTTTGCGCTAGGCATTTATTGAAAAATGCGCGCATAAAACACACAGGCACACCAACACACACATACACGCACACACACACACACACAGCTATCAAATTGTTGCAGTTATATGAGGCAAATGAGAAAATGACCGAAATAAAACAAATTTAATGGCATTTGTTTCGAGCCACTGCCCGAAAAGCCATAAAAGGCATTCTATACAAATTCATCCAAAGGGCAGATAACACAGCCACAACAACAATAGCAACAACGACAACGTCTAAAAAAAAGAGGAAAAAATCGACATTATAAACAACATTATTAAAAACATGCCGCAAATGTTTTACTGCGCTCAAATTTTTGAGTCCATTTTGTTGTCGGCGCTGCTCGGTGGGTGGCTGGGTTGATGCTTGGCTGGCTGGCTGGCTGTACTAAGCTCATAATGATGTTCAGCTGGCAAATTAATACTGCTGTCTCGCTTCCACTCTGGCAGGCTAATAATATTAAGCGCTGCCAAAAGCGGCAGGAAGAGAGAAAAAATGAGAGAAAGAAAACGGAATTGTATGTCTGTGTATGTGTGTGCGTATGTTTATATATATATATATATATATATATATATATATATAATATATATATATATATATATATATATATATAAATATATATATATATATATATATATATATATATATATATATATATATATATATATATATGTATATAAATATCTATAAAATCTATATATATGTATATAAATATCTATAAGGTACTGTAAGCAATCTGTGCTCGTATGTCAGTGTGTATGTATGTGTGTGTGGTGGCATGCAATATCGCAGCGCTCCTCAATAATAATGAAAATATTTCTGGGAAATGCGAGGGCATAAACATAAGTGAAAGGAGTATAAGTATTTAAGATCAAACCTAAATAGCCAGCATAGCTGAGTTTATGCTAAGAGAACATATTCATAACAAGTCATATAATTTTCGTTTATATTTTATATTCTTTTATTAAAATTTTTATTCCCAATGCCCTGATAAGTAGGCAACACTTTTTGTAAATCCCATTCTAATAAAAATCGCAGTTTACTCCTGTCACTATAACGGTAATATAATTGGACTTTACTTTGCTGTTCTATTGCCTGTTCCAGGTTCCCGCTTCCAGAAATTTGCGTAATAATTCATAATGAAAAAAGTTTTTCCTTCCCCCGTTTGCCAGTTTTTCTTTCGCTTTTATGCTATATGTGTGTAGAAATATTCTTTTTTATTTGAAAATAAATAAATATTAGGGCCATGGCAGGGAAACAGCAACAAGAACTACATTATCATCGTCATTATGATGAGCCGCCTTCGCTAACGGCGAAGTTTATCAAAAGGCCAAGCAGCAATGGCGATGGCGATGGCGATGACGATGGCAGCGACTGAGACTGCGACGCCTCCTCGTTCCAACTCGCTTCATACAGATGCACGGACACATGCGCAGAAGCAATTTACACAAACACACACACACACACACACACATACACGCACACAGGTACACATACACGTACATATATTCGTGTGCATTCGCAAATAGCTTTACATGGCCACTTGTAACGTAAGGAATTTGTTTACCCTTAAATCCCATTACAAAGGCATTGCAAAAAATATTAAAATTGTGGTAAATAAACAAATTTCGAAATAATTTAAAATACATAAATACTTTTGCCATTTACACACACATACATGTGCACACGTCCATACGTTGTGCGCTCTCGTTTCATTGTGTGCTCTCTATATATTATCTCGCTCTTGCTGCCGCATGACCAATTTGCTCTCTCTCTCTCTCTCTCTCTCTCTCTCGTTCTCTGCTTCACAAGCAGCCATTACCAGCGCCATGCCAAGTGGCTGCCCAATTCTTGTGGGTACATTAGCGCTAATGATGATTGAAACGACAAACGTGTCGCCTCAGCTCGAGCACAAGCGTAAGAGAAAGAGAACGTGAGAGAAAGAGAGGGACCAAGAGATTGAGAGAGAGAGAGAGGAGCGTTAACGAATTCCGTACTTTGATTTAAAATTTGTATCTCGTGCCAAATATAAACTTCAAGGAGCGACAAACGGGAAACGAGAGGAGCTCTCCGACCAGACAGGCTCTTGGTATTCCATTTTTCTTCTCGTGCCGTTT
Organism: Drosophila mercatorum; assembly: GCA_961210405.1. Lineage (NCBI taxonomy): Eukaryota > Metazoa > Arthropoda > Insecta > Diptera > Drosophilidae > Drosophila > Drosophila mercatorum. The sequence continues at coordinate 1,294,437 of CAUIUS010000003.1, forward strand.
TCCCTTTTGCATTGATTCACTTTGATGGGCGCTAATTGGGGTTTCTGTGGTGGTAATGATCGTTGGTATTTTTACGTAGTTTATCAAGTGGTAAATTTAAAAGCTTCAAGTTTATAGTGAGCTTTTTTTGGGGGAAAGAAACTGTAACATATGAGTAAAGAGATATATGATGAGCTATAATTAAAAAATCTGTTTTATAAAGATAAAAGAGGTTTTTTTTTAATTTTCAAATTGTTTCTATAAATTTCTATTTTAGTTGAGATATTTTAAGTATAATATAAGAAATTCAATCTTAACACTGAATTGCGAATAATATAACGGATGGATACACAGGTAAACACAGGTCGTTACGAGTCTGCGTCAGCTTAAAGCACCCATAAGCTCTTGTACATGCCTAATTAATTATGGGATGTAACGACGGGTAATCGCTGCGCTCCTTAATCAGAAAGTATTATTTCTACCGCAACGCCATATTGTTTTGCCGTTAACAATCCGAGGGACCGCCCAACTGGCAACCACCCCCTGAGCCACTCACCCATTCACCCTGCCACCAGCCAATTATCCATTTATTTCATAATTTCAATAACTTTTCATACAGTCGCGTATACAGCACAGGCACAGGCGGGCAGAACAGAGCGAAGCGTAGCGGATGGAACGATGGAAGGGTGCTCGCTGCGATAGGTGGGCGGCTGGTTTGGTGGGTGGTTGCGTTTTTATGTAACTGCTGGTGGTTGCTCCTGACAATCTGAATGATGATGATGTTACGCAGCTACTGCTGCTGCTGCTGCTGCTACTTCTGTCGGTGCTGTGTAAATCCCGGAAAAAAGGCAGAAACAAGCTGGATGCGAACCACATCCCACACGAACATGAGAAAAATCACAGCCACGAAGCATGCAGACGCACACACACATACACAAACACACAACACATACAGAGCAAGCAGCGATGCTGCCGTCGACGTCGACAGTTGCTGCAGCAGATATTGTAAAAATTTTACGACCAGCAACTTTTGAATTCAGTTGAGTTTGCAACACGTTCTCGTTCGCATGCGGCTCCAAACGATGTCCAGATCCTCCGCTTGCGCGATTAGCCATTTTTCTCCAGTTCCACTGTAAATGACGAAACGCGCGCGATTGTAGGCAATATTTGGATGCCGTCGGCTAATTCAGACTCGCAGTGAAGAAGTGCAATAAAAACAAAAAAGAACCAAAATGCAGTTAAAAATGTATATATGTTAACTGAACTATCAATTCATAGATATAGATAACAGATATTTTGGATAAAGCTGAGAAAATCAACTGGCAAAAAGGTTTGTTTCGCCATTTGCCAAATAATTAATAAATTATAATTTATTTAGTTAAATTTAGTGTATTTGCCTATTTATCTTAATCATTTTGGTGTTAACTAACAATTCGAATTGAAAGTCATTCCTATAAGAAGTATTCGAAACCTTGAAAATAAGAATTAATAGCTGAGCTTTAAGGTATATTGAATTGCATAGGAAACTTATCATATCTCAAAGCTCAACCGATTAGTTGCTTTATTCTCATTTCTGTAAGATTAAATTTCTTTCCAATCAGAGGCAATGGATTTCTTGATAGACTAATCTGAGCAAAAAATGATTAATAAATGTTATTCAATACAAAGGGAAGGTTAACAAAATGACGGATTTTTGGAGTAGCTGTCCAAAATACCTTTACTTTGTTATTCTTATATATGTATATATTTATCTATATAGCTATATGCACACATGTTATACATATATTATTAAGTATATTATATGTATTGCTCATAATTGGCTTTTTTATTATTATTTAAAAGATTGGAATATTTTTTTAGCTACGTTGCAAGCCCAATTTTCAGAATGCATTGTTTTTAGAAGTAGATCCAAGGAATAAAATCTTCGAATAATTTGGTAATCAGCATAAGAATAGTTTGATTCATATTTTAATTATAAACTCTACAAAAGATAACTTCCAATAATATAGTCCATCATAATCGTTAAATTATGCATCAATTAACTTAGATCGTAGAAATATTAATTTTATTTTAATTACCCGAATTAAATAAATTGCGTGGAAAGTTACTTGAAAAATATGTTCAAATATGCGTTGAAAATACGCATTTTAAAAAATATATTGAGAATACATATGTTAAAAGTATTATTTAAATAAATATATTGAAAATATTTTTTTTTAAATTTTTACTACTTAAAAACTTTTTAAATAGTGAAAAGTGCAACAAGCTTTCACATATTTTATATATTATATTATTTAGATAATTGGAATGCAAAATCATAAGATTTAAATTGCAAGTAAGTTTTTATTTTGACCGATTTTTTAGAATGTCTATAGAATTTATAATAGAATTATAAATTTTATTTGTTCTTACTTTACTCAGAGTACTAGGCAGAAAACCAACTGATAACTTAAAATGCTAATTTATAATTGTCAGATGAATCTATTTCATTAGTTCACGTTGTTTTTGCCAACATTATTTTGAATTATTTACCAATGTGATAATTAAGTAAATGTTTTCAGTTTTCAATTCTTGAATTTTGTAACTTCTAATTGGCATGCTTGGTCTCGGTCTTGTGGAGTCCACAGTTATTTGTATTAGACTTAATGAACCTAATTTATTCAATATAAGACACACAACTTGACCACGTTTATAAATACATGTTTATATATGTATCTCCATATATATGTACATATATGTACATGTCTAGCTGTCAGATGGATGTTAAGGCACCTGGCCAACGACAACAACAACAGCAGCAATTCCAACAATTAAACAGCAAACTGTGACAAAGTCTCAATTAGGCTATCAAATTGCCAGCAGGGACAGCGACAATAACTGAGCAGGACAGATGCACAGAGTGAGAGAGAGAAGGGGAGTGAGATAGATAGAGCGTGAATGAGAGGAGGAGAAAAGCATTGCAATTAAGTGCAATGAATGCACTCACTGTGCGACTGAGTGTGTGTGTATATGTGTATATGTGTGCGTTAGTAGGGTTTTGTCCGTGTAAGTGTGTGTGTGTAGTAGTAGTAGTCTGCGGTCATTTGCCGCTGTATTTGGCTTGGCTCAACCAGTTGTTGCTGTCCACCATTCATTGCTGGGTCAATTGTTTGGCTTAGCTGAAGATTCTGGACTTGGTTAAATCCATGTATCTGAATGACGATCCCCGCCGGTTGCTCTTGTGCCAGCATTTCCCTTTTCACTTCAAGCAGCTCAGATTACACGCGCTGGTCGCTTTGGTTGTGGTTGGCCAAGTGCCACTTAATTGTGGCCATAATCAGAGCTGAAGACAATTGCAATTGCAGTCGTTGACACCTGAATGCCATGCGGGTAACCAAGGTGGCGACAATTTAACATTTAACATTGCTCTTGGCATTTTTCAGCTAACCAACAAGTGAGACGGAGGTGAACAGCTCGGAATTGCCGTCGTCGACTTGTGCCAAATACTAAGCATGTTGCAGAATCCTTCCAAATATCACGCAAATCCCTTGTCGCACTTCCTGGCATTGCATAACACGCAAGCCAGCAGTGTGGCACACGCACACGGACAGGGACATGGACACGGACACGGGCATGGACAGCTGCAACCGCATCATACACTGCCGACGGCGGCGTTAGCTGCAGCAGCCGCGGCGGCTGCAGTGACGGCAGCGGGTCAAAGTTCGTATCAAATGGAGCTGCAGTCGCACCAACAACAGCAGCAACAACAACAGCAACAACAACAGCAGCAGCAGCAGCAACTTCCCATTGGCCTCCCAACACCCACACAGGCACAATCGCACGGAAACACACACAACCACCACAGGGAGCAGCTGGCGACTGCGACGTCGCACGCGCAGCTCATTGAGGCGGCCGCGGCGCATACCTCCCTCGATGTGGGCAAGTCGTTTACAATAGCCGCCATTTTGGGTCTGCAACAGCAGCAGAGCAAGGAGTATAATAATGCCATTAATCTGTCGCTCAATGGCGGCCCGTCAGCTGCGGGTACAGGTGGCGGCGCTTCCGTTGCTGCTGCTACTGACGCTCTCGACCAGGATAACAATAACAGCAAGTGCTACAATAGCAATAGCGCCAACAGCAACAACAACAACACTAGCTATGGCACAAACAACAACAACAACGGCCAAAGTGTAAATAACTTCAATTGTGATAGTAGCGGGAGTCGCTACCTGCCCACAGTACAGCATGCTCTGCCGCATCCCCACGCCCATTCACACTCCCAGCAGCGGGCCAACTTTGCTGCAGCCGCTGTTGTAGCCGCCGCCGTCAGTGGAGCGCCCTCCGCATTGCAGAGCTTACAGCAGCTCCACCAGCATCACGCGCAGCAGGCTTCGCTCAGCTTTCAACGTGACAAGCTCAAGTCAGGTAAGCGTAATCCAGCGAATGCTCCGAGATCAGATTTAAATTGAGAGTCAATTCCTTCTTTAACTCTCGGCGCAGACTCGCAGAAGAAGAGCGGGCTGAAGAATAAGCGCGTCCGAACTATTTTCACACCAGAGCAGTTGGAGTGCCTGGAGGCAGAGTTTGAGCGGCAGCAATACATGGTGGGACCGGAGCGCCTATACCTGGCACACACACTCAAACTGACGGAGGCCCAGGTGAAAGTGTGGTTCCAGAATCGCCGCATTAAATGGCGCAAGCACCACTTAGAGCTGACCCAACAGCGCCTGGCGCTGATTAGACAAACCCAATTGCCCGGTGGGGGAGTGACAGCCGTGACAGCATCGACGACGACGACGCCCTCCGTGGAGCTGCCAATGACCGTGGGCTGTAGCACAGCCTCACCTAGCGTGCTAGAGGAGGATAATGAGGATAGCAAGCAATCGCTATCTCTGCCGCTACGGCCACTGAGTCGAGCGGCCTCTGAATCTGACTTATCCATATGCAACGACTCCCTAGATCTCGACGGCGATAGCCTAATGGATGGCAGCGAGGAGGCATAAGCCGTCTTCTGTGCAAACAAATATGTAAATATAGTAAAATAAATATGTTTATTATGCACTAATCCTTATTTAAATACATGTATATATTTATTAGAAGTAAACTGTTTCCCATAGTTTAATATAGTTTTACAATTGCATTCATCCTTGAATTACGTTTGCTTAGCACTTACCGAGTTATATATTTCTAAACTTAATAAAATGCGAACGTTTGATATTATCACTCATTAAAGAGTTGAGTCGCCGTGACGACTCTATCGTAGCAAGAAAGATGCACCACTTGGCCATCTGGATAGCGCACAAAGGCCGTTTCATTGGTAAAGCGTTTCCTGCACTCGGGACACACAGTGGATTCATTTATTTCGAAGCTCTTTTTCTTCTCCTTGGCAACAGCCGTTCGCAATCGTGCTGCTTCTGTTTTCAGCATGCTGCACATCATCTGACGTTGATGGCGTTCGTTCATCTGGATCCGAGCTACCGTCTCGAAGTAGGTTTTAAGCTCGTGCATGTAAATTTCGTCGGGCAGATACTGAAAATTGACAATGATTAACATAAGTAAAACCACATGGATAGCTGCAAATAGATCGCGCTCACCTCAATAATCTTTGTGGGTTCAATTTTGATTGTATATGTATTAAGCAAGTGCAGTACCACTTCTTTGTTCGGTCTCAGAAAGTCAGGATGCAGGGTGACGCCCTCATAAGGTGGCTGTTGCATGGGCTTCAGTAAGATCAGGAGTAGCGTATTGAACACTTCTTTATCCTCTTCGTAGTTCGCCTCTGCGTAAGCTGTAGCTTTATCCACATCGCCAAACACTTGTATATATATGGCCAGTACTTTCTCATGCTTCTTAAGGCGGCCTAGAATCAGAGCTCGCTCCTCTAGCAGCACTGTGGTTGGAAAGTCCTCCAGCACGCGATCCGGAGAATAATGCTGTGACTCCTCTAGCATCTTGTACATCTTGGCGCGCAAAGGCGCCAACTCGGGCGTTTCCTCCCTGTCAATTAATGATTAAAGTACGATAATAATAGGATATTCAAATTGCGTGACTTACCCCTTAGCCTGCTGAGCCAGTAAGCGTTGCACTTGCTCGCTGTACTGCTGAAGGAGTGCATTATGTCGTAGGGTATTTGTGTCATTCCACTCTTGAATGACATGCTCTAGGTAGGGTATGACAAGAGCTTTGTGTTTACTCACCAAAAAGTCAAGAACTTTGGCACGAGGCAGCGCCTCCACAGCGATCAACTCGTCGGTGAATATTGTGAGACCTTCAACCGGATTCTCAGTCAATACCCAATCCGCAAATTCAAAAATTAAAGACAAATGGTCGGAGCCGAGTCCCTGAAGATAAGTAATGGTGCGTTTAAGTCCCTGCAACACCGAGCCTTTAACGTTCGCTTGTTCCTTCAACAGTGTCAACGCTTTTTTGTGCTTTCCTTTGCCATCATAGAGAATGATCAGCTCCGAAAGTTTATTGTGCTTTTTTAACATTTTCTCGGACTCCTCTAGGTGGCACTGGTTAAGTCGCAACAGGGGCGCAACCAGCGCATCATTTGTCTGTAGATAACACTTCAGCAGCGTGGTGTCAATAATCTCCAGCAGGGACTTGGAGCTGTTCTTGGTGTCGAGCAGTTTTACCACTTCCCGTTGACGGGCTTGTGCCAGAAATTCAATAAGCGCCATGTATGCATTTTCAAGGTCATGATCTTCCAGCTTCGGTACGCTAGATGGCGGAACAGCAGCATCTGTAGTATTTTTTGGCTCCGGTACTAGGCTAGGGAAAAGGCGTATCACATCATAAGGATCGATGGCAGCTTTCTCGAATTCTTTCATGGCTGCTGAAAATTCTTTATTGGTAAAGAGCTCCTTGGCGTATAGCATACGTATCTGACGTACGATCTGCGTTTTATCAATCCCATTTTCCTCAGAAATTTCCTAGAAATGGATGGAATGTAGATTAAGTCATGCTTGGGCACATTTGGGCCAAACTCACAGTTAATTCTATTGCCAGTTGGAATTTCTTTTGCTGCAATAACTCTTGGCGCTGCATTCGAGCGTCAGCGAGACGAATACACCACAACTCGGACGACGCGGCGGCGAAAATGACGCCCTTATCGGCGCGAACAAGAAACCTAGTATTTTTAAGCTCCGGCATTGATTGAACTAGCGTATCCTTGCCCACCAAGCTGCGCACCTCTACGGTATTTTTAATGCGTCCAACAGCAAAAGGCTCATCCCAAACTAGAATAATCGCATATTAGTGTTAGTCTTATGGTTATGTATTAGATTGTATAATAACTTAGACCCAACAGCGGACTTGACCACGGGGTTAACGTTGTTCTGTTGTTCATGCCAGTATCGACGGTTTTGTCTTTGGCCTTGTATTGACCGAGATCTATGAGCATGAGGTAGTTGTCTTTGGATATGCCCAGCATACTATTTCGTATAAGGCAAATATTGGGCTCCTGGCTTATGCTGGACGAAGTAAGTATGAGCTTGTGCATCTTCGGCACATTGCATGATATCTGGTAGCAGAAGATGATAGTGAGTGAAGATGATTGAATTCATATTGCGCGACATCACTTACATCATATAAAACATATTCATCTTTGTAGCCAACACAGATAAGTTGATTGACCCAGCACATTGCTTTGGGCACATCAAGTAGCTCAATGGCCAGTTCCAGAGATGCGAGCTTGTCCTTTTTCCAGAAGAACAATACCAATCGTCGTCGGATGGCGCAGCCTATCCTTATAAATGTGGCCACTTCACCCGTCGTTGATTTGCGTGTGTCCACGTCCATAGTGAACAACGAACAGCCCTTTGTTTCCGCAGAGCTATGCATAAATTCAAAATTGTTCTCGATCCGGCTTATATCACACACATGAATCATGCTGTCGGTCAGTACAAACAGCAAATTTTCAGCTGCCACCACTTCCATTTGTGTAATAGGTTTCTTGCTGAAATTCTTATTGAACATTCGCATATCTACATCTGTTTGATTTTCCACTGAATACATAATGAGCTGACCGCTCCGGGTACCCAAAATGACATGATTCCCTAAATTTAAAGAGGTATGCAAAATATGTATTTTATTATTTGAATTATCTATTGTAATTATTTACCAAATGCTGCAATGGCTTCGATTTGAACTCCCTGTTTTAATATTGACTGCACACTGTAGGCCGTATGCATTTTGCTTTTTTATTTGTCATAAACAAATGAGTTAGAGCAAACAAAACAAATGTTAGGCCCAGCCTCGTATAGAAAACAGCTGATGTGGGGCCCACACACGGCCAATAGGATTGCAAAATATCTTCGAAACCCAATAGATGTTGTGGCAGGGTACCCTAATTAAAAAAAGGCAATTATTATAAAAATTAAATAATAGCATAGGGATTTGCAATTCTTTTTTAACATATTTTTATTGTTTGTCAATTGTGTCGTTAAGTGTGTGGGTACTATTCCAGTACGAAACTTCTCAACACTGCCAGTGGCACAACCACCCTGTGCAATAATATGACCAGCGGTATACGGCGCGCAATTTGTGAGCAGGTAAATCATTGAAATTAACGATTTTGATATAAAAACAATTCTGTTCTATAATTAACACAGCTGCCACAACTGAAAAACATATATTATGCTCTGGAAGTGCCTGCCAAAGTGCAACAGAATGCCGCTACACGACCACTGCTTCAATGGATTTTGCCGGCTGATGTTGCACAACATGAACATGAGTTGCTGGAGTCGATAAAAAGGCAACAATTTGATACCAAATTCATTGAAGAAGTTCGTGTGGTTCCCCGAATGGGTCGCAATGCGGCTAAAGTGGAATTTAAGATTCAACCCGATGCATTTACAGCACATCTTCTTCAGGCAGAGACATGTGCCCCACAGATGTCAGCATTCGACAAGGAGCACGTTGTTGTCGAATACAGTTCGCCCAACATAGCAAAGCCCTTCCATGTGGGGCATTTGCGGTCCACAATCATAGGTAATGTGTTGGCCAATCTTCATCAGCATTTGGGTTACCGCACGACACGTCTTAACTATCTGGGCGATTGGGGCACTCAGTTTGGCCTGTTGGCGCTTGGCGTTCAACTTGGAAACGTTAACGATGCTCAAATGCGTAAGGCACCCATTGAAACGCTATACAATGCCTATGTAATGGCAAACAAAGCTGCAGCCGAGGATCCACAACTTGCTCAGAGGGCACGTGAATTGTTCACAGCGTTGGAAGCGAACACAGACCCAACCAAATCCAGCGACTGGCAACAATATCGGCAATATACCATAGACGAGCTCGCAGGCGTGTATGATCGTCTTGGAGTGTATTTTGATAGCTACGAGTGGGAGTCGCAGTACTCACAAAGAGATATCGGAGATGTGCTGACACAGCTACGCTCAGCAGGGCTACTACAAAGGGAAGAGGATGGCCGTGAGGTTGTTGTTGTGGATCAACGTCGTGTGCCTGTTATAAAAAGTGATGGATCTACCTTGTACCTGGCGCGTGATATTGCAGCATTATTGGAACGCCAGAAGCGCCTGCAGTTCACGCGCATACTATATGTAGTGGACAATGGACAGGCGGATCATTTCAATGCCCTGTTTAGTACGGCAACAGCGCTGGACGAAGGCTTCAAAGACAAACTGCAGCATGTGAAGTTCGGACGCATTCATGGCATGAGCACCCGTCAAGGCAAAGCCATATTTCTCCGGGATGTGCTCAACGAGGCGCGCGACGTTATGAGGGAGAAACGCTACCTGAGCGCAAGTAAGTGTGAAATTATTTTGTCAACATTTTTGTTATTTAATTTCCACTTTCAGCCACTAAAGCTAATAGCACACTTAATGATGAACACGTTTGCGATATTCTGGGGGTGTCGGCTGTGCTTGTGAACGTGCTGAAGCAGCGCCGGCAAAGGGATCATGCGTTTAGCTGGCAGCAAGCACTTCAGGTTAATGGCGATACGGGCATTAAGCTCCAATACACGCACTGCCGTTTGCACAGTCTTCTAGAGAGCTTCAGACACATTGAGCTGGCGGAAATAAAGCCCAACTGGCAGCATTTAACAGAAGATCCATCAGATGCGTTAGCTGTAGTTTACGAGCTGGCGCGTTTTGATCAATGTGTTTGGCAGGCCAAGGAGCAGCTGGAGGCCCATGTTCTAGTCAACTATCTGTTTGGTTTGTGGTGCGTGACGATTGCCGAGTAATTTCTGGGGCCTAAACTAATCTTTTATTTTTACTGTCATTCAATTACAGCAATGCAACGAGTCGCGCACTAAAGCGATTGCCTGTGAAGCAGGAGAAATGTCCAGATAAGCAATCGCACCGTCTACTGCTCTTCCGTGCGGCTAAACGAACGTTGCAGAAAGGCATGCAACTGCTGGGTCTGAAACCGCTAAACCAAATGTAGTAGAAACTTTTTTTAATTTAATATAGTTTTTTCTATTTAACATTTGAGGAGTAGAAAAGCAGCGGTTCTTTGTAGTTTGCCGCTTAGCGCTTCTTCCACGTGTATTTGCGACGTGCGCCTTCCTGTCCGTACTTCTTGCGCTCCCGCCTGCGATAGTCACGTGTCAACAAGCCGGCTGCATGGATAAAGACAAAGTACATATGTAAAAGTAATTAGAGACAATTAAATGCTTTTAGCCGGCAGTTTACTTACCCAAACGCATTGACTCAATCATCTCTTGATCAACAAAGCTGCGCAAACTCATGGCAATACCCCAACGAATGGCGCCCGCCTGACCGGATGGACCACCGCCCTCCACATTGGCCTCCACATCAACTTTGCCCAGCATCTCGCTAAAGCTCAGGGGAAAGAGTAACTGAAAAAAATAAAATAAACAAAATGTAATCGTGTTAGAAGTCAAGTTCAGAGCGCTCGCGGCGGCTATTGTCTAATGTATGTATGTGCATGTGGAACTGCTCAACTGGATCTACGTATTCGCTGCATTGTATTTTAGCATATGTAATGCAAAATTAAACTGCGAGTGTATTTCCTGCACTAAAATAACAACAATAGATATTTAGAAATAATGACAAAATCGTTATCCAAATTAAATGGCTCTGAGCCAATGCATGAAAATTCAACAAATTATTGCATACTTGCGTATAAATTAATTAGCTACCTTAGCTGCCCTGATATGCCAATTTTAAATATCTTTAATATTAACTATAAAGACTTTAGAAAGTAATTGAGAAATATTCGAGGTGAGAATAGCCAACTCCCTGACTGATTTCACATATCATATATTTTATTTTATACGCCCTGAACCTGAAGATTCGCCACAGTGAAATATACATATGTAGAGATTTATATTTACGATTGGAAGTTAAATCGAGCTAGATCCGTTTGAAGGTCCGTTTGCATGAAAATGTCTCTCACAGAAAGTAAAATAAGAGTCAGAGGCTTGAAATCAAGTCGAGCACTTCCTGCTGGATCACTCTCACCTGACTACGTATGGGCTGTGATTACCTCACAGCATGGCGATAATTACTGCCTGCCGGCTAAGCGGCGCAAGGCATATTAAGCAGTGTTGGTTAAACGTATTTACATACTGTTACCAGTTCCGTTACATGTGCTGTGTTATTTCTCCCCCTTTAAAAAATGTTTCCCAGCAAAGAAACTGGCTTATGCCAGCCATAAATAATGTATTAGGAAGAAATGATCTAATATATATATCTCAATCTATTGGGTACATAATTATTATTTCATAGTAAGCCCATACTAAAAATTATTTAGTCAGAAATTAGTACGAAACTACGCTCTGACGTCCGATTCAAAGTCCACACTGGGGGCTGTTCCCAATCTCTACAATAAATTTATATAATGTTAGCCTCTTTTTTATTTTGACAATTTTATGAACGCGTGGGAAAGCAAAGTCAACGAGCTCGGATAGCGGCTAAAAATACAGTCCATATGGTCTATAGCACACAAACAATAAACGTTATGATTAAAAACGAATAAACAATAAAAATACATAATAAAAGACAAACAAAGCAGCAGCGATCACAATTTTGGCAAAAGCAGACAAAGCAAAAAAAGAAAAAAGCAACAATAAAATAAACACAATCAATCATTGCAGACTTGACAAAATTTATTTTGATTTGTTTGTGTATCTTTAATTTGTTTAAACAATTTGTCAGATGACTTCACGCGGCAGCAGATAATCAGCTTTAGCAACAATTGCGCAAAAGACTTTTAAATTAATGATACTGGCAATTAAAGTAAGTTCCAAAATATCAAACTACTCAGCGATGACAGAGACAGCCTCATAAACTGGTTCCCAAAAAAAAAAAAGAATTTCTATGTAAATATTAGAAGAGAAGAAAATTCTGGCTAGCCGGCATAAAAGACACTTTGAACCGGCGCTTGAAGAAATCTCGCGTCACATTTTATTATGATTTAAATGAATTTGATAGCTGGTTCTCTGGAGGGTTCGAAAAGCTCCTCGCGTTGCGCTTTTCCCCAACAATGAGCGCTGTACATAGCTTTAAACGCGTGTGTGTAACTATATGACATGATGATGATGATAGCACATTGAGGCATATATATATATATATATATATATATATATATATATATATATATATATATATATATATATATATATATATATATATATATATATATATATATATACTAAGTGTACATTCAGCCTCATTGGCGCGCGCTCACTTGTCTCAAGTTGGATATGCTCAACCACCTCCCACATGCGCATCCACAGCGAAACTTGACTTGGTCCACATTATCATTTCGGCGCAGTTCTTTTTATCAGTCAATTCGAGCTGTTCGAGTCGCGCCTCAAGTCGCGGATAAATCATATATCGCGAATTCTAACACCCGATCCTAAGTGTAGTGTATCTCTGGAAAATAGAAAATGTTGCGCCTGTTGCAAAATCAATGGCCTTGGCCAAGTCACTCTTAGAGTAAATCTAAAATAACCCTATAGAAAAACTAAAACTTTTCTTATTGCAATTTACGTATGTAATATTCCTAAGATTACGGTTTCAAAGAGATTTCTTTTATTTTCTATAATATCGAGTTTCAGGTTCTACTTCGAGACTCTCTAAATTTGTTTATCATCAACTAATTGAATGCTGCCATTAAGACCCATATATGAAAGTATATTAAAAGATTTTCAAGCGCAACTCAAGTGGATTTAAGCGAATTTTACATATATGATAATTGCTGTCTTTATCTCGCTTTAAGATAGCATTACAGCTTTGTGTTGCAATCATCAGTTGTATTATCCTTTAATTTGGAGATATTCAATTACATCAACGTGTGTGAGTGCACAACATGGGGGCAGCGGGGCGACTCAGGTTCAAGGGCATTTCGAAAGCGATGCAAAAATAAAGCTCGTCTCGCTTACGATATGCCTGCCAATGGGCACAACAACTCGCTTCGTAGCGCCTCCCGCGCCCCAAAGGCTTTCAACCGAGCAAATTCAAATTAGTTTCAATTATAATTGAATCAACGCAAGCCGAGCGATACGAGCTGAGCCGAACTGAACCGATTCAAAGAAAGGAACGAGTAATCTGTCAAAAGAAACGACGCGAGCTGTTCGCAGGGTTGCTTTAGGGGCGGCGCAGTTTTCCAAATGACGTTGCATCGTCGCAGCTAAACGGTAAATTACAAATGGCGCTTCCGGCTCAGTTCTAAACGTTCAGTTTGCTCTCATCTTAATGAAGCAGTATCTATATATGTATATTTAATTGAACTTATCAATGAATGACCAAAAACTTTCTATTAGAAGCTTACCATAACAAGAATCAATATAGGGAATTATATTGATTTACTTGGCTTAAGATCCCGAGGTGTTGAAAGCAAATTGTTGTTTGCTAGCGCTAAAAACTTTCAATTGGTGAATGGAATAAACCTGAGAACTGCAAACTGGTTTTTCAACTTCGTCTATGGCCGCTCGTTCAGAGAACTTCATTAATTTGTGCGCATAATCATTTAAGAGGTTTTTTACGTTCCGATGCCTGATTGACCACCAAAATGGCTAATAACTCAGCTCATACGTCCCGTTTGGCGCGAACGAAGAAAGTTTGTTTTATGACTTGTTTCCAGGCTGTTTTTGCTCAGCTTTTTTCTTCCCCTTGTTTATTATTATATATTTACATTTGAAATTCGCAAACAGGTTTGAAATTCCCAGAAATGGTTCCAAAAATTAAAAATTAGTTTAACAACTGACAACAATGTTATATTCAATTTATTTTGTAAGTTTTTGCCTGCAATTACACAACGAAAACTCATTAAACGGCTTCACGTAGTTCTCTTTGAAATGTTTTTTTTACATCAGCGACAATTAAATTGCGCAATGGCTAGAGAGCTGAACGCTGCAAGTGCTATTAAACAAGCAAATAAATGAAATTAAATAAATCACGGCACAATGATGTATAAACAAATCGAAATGGGGTTTGCTAAGGCGTGCCCAAACGGACCCTGTTCCTTGGCACTTCAGATGCTTAGAGCTTGTTCCCAAGTCTCCCAACTAAAGAGTAGCTCCATTCATGTTTACATAGTGTGTCACTATTTATACAGACTTGAACTAGAGATTAGCAACTACGTTTCAGACTGAGCCGTACCTGAAGCACGGCCGCTGCCTCGTTTCAAATGATATTGAATGGAATTTGCTTAAAAAATGAATGAATACTTGCCTGGCCGAAGCGCTGGCGTTGACATAAATTGTAAATAATGTGAACAAACAAAATCTGGATAGAAGTAATCGGAGAAGCAAACATTTCATAGAATACACAATACTGAGGAAGATGTAGGCGCACAAAACCTAATACAATATTGTATTATCAGATTTGCTGAGATATAGATAAACTCTACCCCTATATGTATTTTGTGACTCTAAATGGTTTTGCACCGAACCGGTTCAGGCCCTTAATATTTGTTTATAATAACTATTTAATAGCAATGTATACATTAAGGAAACTAAAAACACATTACAAATATTTTTTGGAAAGTAACTGATGTCTAAACGAAAAGTATAAATATTTTATCCGTCCGTTATAGAAGGGGGTAGATTTTCCCAGCTATAGAAGGATCATCTCTGAACTACAGTTTAGGGTCAAATTCTGAGCAAAAAGATCTTTGAAGAGAATACTCAATAGCTGATTTTCTCTATCTAAAAATTCTGTTAAAAATTTAGAAGAAGCTTCCACTAGACATTGAACTAGACCCTATGGAAAACACCGCCCCTGCTCCGCTTAGTTCATATAAACAGTAGCGCCAACTGATAAATTTCAACCCGATAACAATAAAAACGAAAAGTTGGCTTGTGTCTCATGATGCTGATGATTCTGTTTATATGGTCGGCGTTATCGCTGCGTCAAACGAGATGAATGCTTAGATAACTCCCAGCCGAGATTGTCGCATTCGGGGTGCGCAGAAACCCACATTGAGTCCAAAAGGAAAACGATCGCAGGGAAAGTCAGAGCAGCCAGAAGTGACGCCAGAGTTAATATTTGCTTAGCGTTTGTGCAGATTATGCGTTTAGGCTGGAAACGAAAGTAAACGCGAATTAATAGCGATCCGATTTCGCATTGGATCACACACCAGTCTGGGTGGAAGTAACTCTCAGCTAAGATTCGAGTAACATAAACATTCTGCTCTTATTGCTTTCAGCCGAGAGCTGAATCGAGTCAAAAAAAAAAGTTTATACAAAATCAATAACAATATCAGATATCGAGAAACAGGTCTATAAATTCCTGCTGCTGATATTGGAAAGTTTTCGGTTGGTTTATTTGCAACGTACGTAAGTGCAGCCAGACACTTGGCTTTTTGAATTTGTGCGCATATTTGCGCGTTTTGATTGCAAACAACAAGCACATCCAGCGACAGCGAGCAGAGCAACTGCAACAACTTCGACTGCAGGTGGAACGAGAAGCCAACAAGGTCTGTTCGTCGCTTTCGTGGTCGCCATGGAGAATCTGGGCTACAAGGAGGGCAGCACGAAGCCGCGTCGCATGACACGTTCCATCAGCGTCGTTACCAAGACCGAAGTGGAGCTGCCGCTCAATGAAAACAATGCGAATAACCGGTAAGTGCCAGTTGGGCCCAGAGGCCAGCCCATTTAGCCCATTCAGTTATTTTGCCCAAAACGTGTGCATATCGAAGATAAACGCCCCTCAAAAATAATGGCCAAAAACGAGAAAAGTGAGAGCGGCAGAAAATAAAAACAAACTTAATTTAGCTTCACTCTTGGGTGGGGCTAGCTGACAAATCAATTGGGGGTGGGGTGCGAACGGGCCGGCAACTATTTAAATACGGATTTACAGTTAACTGATGCAAGTTTTGAATAAATTCTAATCATGCAACGTTAACAACAAATCGTTCTCTAGATCATCTCCATTATTCCCACACGTGCGAAGTCATGGAAAAAATCACATTATAATTGTGAGTGCGCATCGCAGGCATCAAGCAGGTGTCGAATGATTGGTAAATTATATTAAATTAGCATCAATTGTCAGAGGTGCCATTCGAAGTTAGTTAAAATGCCTAAACCACTTTGGCTTTAATCGATATTTAAATTTGTTGTTCAAAATTCAAGGCTTTGCTGAAAATGCACCTGACTAACGAATCATAAATGAACTGAAGTCAGGTTGGCAAGCGGGTTTTCTTTTAGTCTCTTCTATAAGTCATCGCAGACCGTGTAACATTCCAGTCTTCATCTCAGTCACGCCAACCGAGTACAACTCCCACTCCCACTCGCCTCTCGCTCTTTTGTGGAAGCTAGTTTTGATTTTTATTTATATATACATATATATATTTTTTTTGGCAATCGCTCTCGCAACGCTTCACTCTCTCTCCAACGTGAGTTTGTGTGGGTATTTAGCGTTTCAAGCTCGATCGACTGGCTGGCACTGAGCAGTGCTTTACGTTTTCCATCAGTCGGAATTGAAACAACAATGCAGGCGGTCGCGTTTTAGTCGCTGCTAAAAAGATATTCGACAATAACGCGTTCGCAGTTCGTAGCTCGTCAGTAATAATAAAGCAAAAACAAAAACAACAGCAGCAACAACAACAAGAACAAAAACGGAAGTGAAAAATTCGCGTTTTCACACAACATTTTTGCATTTTTCCGGCCGTTAGACACAAATTATAAAAGCGCCACAAAAGGCAGCCATTGTTAGCCACTTGGCCCGTCTCTGACTGTCTTATTGTCTGCCTGTCTATCGGATCGGTCTGTAGATGGGTCACCCAGTCAGTGGACAGGTCGGGTCGGTCTCCTATGTGTGTGCGCTGGCCGTGCAATCGCATTTTGGAAATGAAATTAGAAATTGAAAATAGTTCACTAGCGAATTGGCATCATCCGTGGATATGGCTGCAAACGGTGTACGTACAAAAACACACTCATTCACACACACACACACACACACACTTTCACATCTAAGCAACTAAGTGCGGAACAAAGACGAGGCTGTAAAATACGTGTCCCTGGATTATGCAAAACATCAATTATGAACGGCAACTGCAATTGGAATTGCGAGAAATCGCAGCAGACCAAAACAGTCTAAACCGGCGCCAATCGCTGCAGCTGCGTTGCTGTTCCCGGCAAACGTGGCAAAGATTTAACAAAGTGCATAGATTACACATAAATATAGAAGTGTATTTATTATATATACGATATATGTATAATAACTCCGCACTCTTGCATAACTTAGCATAAGTATTATGCTGATAACCTGTTTTACCCTTGTGCATGCCTCAGAGTCAGCAAACGTGCAGCCGCCGCACTTTCAGTGCCACTCAAAACAATAATAATAAATAAGAAAAAAGAAAACAATAATATGTGAAAAATGTTTAAACAAATAAAAACAAACAAATTACAGAAAGTTGAGCGTGATAACGAAACCTCAATACGCTTGCAGATAAACTTACTTATTACTTAAACAGTCAGTAAATGAATGTTTCACGTTTCAGAAAACAATATTTAACAATATATTGTTCAAATATCGGTGAAAACTTAAATGCTTTAATTAGAGAGGTGTTTGGGAAGGATCGCCAAGTCTATCTGCCTCTCTCTGTCCTTAAAAATATAAATAACAAGTTAGAAAGCTCTAGCCGGGATGCCTGACTACGGATGAACCCTGAACTCCGGCCGAGTTTGTATCTAGCAAAAACGTATACAAAATTTAAAAAAATGAAGTTTTTGAACTTGCGGTTTCACAATCAGTGGCGAAACTTTAAACTTCTAGGAATATGCAGTTAAATGAGTGTTTGCACACGTGTTTTAGGGTATTTCGAAGTAGATTAAAGTGTCCAGCAACAACTATATTCTTTAAAACAGATGCCTTAATGGCGTATCCATTACTTTACTAACAACATACCTGGAGCTAAAACTAACACAACCTTTTCTTATCGTACTTGAAATAGTTTCAAATCGATTCCACCCAATCTAATGGTGCGATGGCGCAACAACACTGACGCCATGATCGAAGCTCAGTACCCGACAACTGGTGAATTTGAATACATGGAGTGTGGACCATCGCCGCCGGCGGAGAGCGCGCCGAGCATGTACGACAGCTTTGAGGAGCCAACGAGCGAGCTGAGCGTGCAGATCTGCAATGATACGCTGAGGATTAGTCTCATCGATCAGATGAAGAGTGCCGCTGGCCGCGTGCGTTTATTTGAGGACATCGAACAGGGCAATGTGGTAGCCGAGAGCCTTGGCTCCCATTTCGAAACAGCTTCCAAGCTAGAGAAGAATCTCTGCTATTTGTGGGCGGCATTTCTCAAACGCTGGGATCTGCTCGAGCCCCTGCTGAAAACTGGTGCTGATCTCCACTTCTGCGACCAGAACGGAATTTCAGCATTGCACTTGAGCGCATTCAGCGGATGTTTGGCAACGCTGGACGTCCTCGTGACTAAGGGCATCAACGTCAACTTGCAGCCCAAGTGCTACACTCCACTGCACTGCGCTGCGTTTGGCAATGCTGCCGAGGCTGCCAAGTTCCTCATCAACAGTGGAGCCCTCATCACCAAAGATACCAACAAGCCCAACTGCGAAGAGAGTCTGCTCCACTGCGCCGTGCGTTCCAATGCGCTTGAGTGCTTGCAGCTCTTCATTGGCGAGGGAGCCGACGTCAATTCGTTGAAGCCCAATGGCACCAACGCCATACACCTTGCTGCAGACCTGGGCCACTTGCAGTGCCTGGAGGCGCTCTTGAATGCGCCAAATGCCGACGCCAATGTCCGCATCTGCATCCGTGAAAAGGAGTCAACCGCACTGCATCTGGCAGCCGACGAGGGCAATGTGGAATGTGTCGATCTGTTGCTCTCGAAGGGCGCTGATGCCAAGTTAAAAAATCATCGCGGCTTCACCCCACTTCATCTAGCGGCGCGCACCTCGAGCTTGGAGTGCGTGGAGTCGCTGCTACGCAATGGCAATGCAGACGCAAACGCAGAGGACTTCGATCATAGGACACCGCTGCATGCTGCCGTCGGCAAGTCCGAGAATGCCTATGACATCATGGAGACACTAATCCAGTGGGGCGCCAATGTGAACCACAAGGACATCTATGGCTTCACCGCTCTCCATTTGGCCGCCCTCGACGGGCTCGTCCAGTGCGTCGAGATGCTCATCTACCACGGCGCCGATGTCACAACGAAATCTAAGAAGGGCACATCCGCTTTGAACGTCATTACACGAAAGACACCCGCGTCGGTGGCTATGATACGTCAAAAGCTTGATGCAGCCATTACCTTGCACCACTCCCAGGTGAGTTGACCCACAAAGAAAACTGTCAAGAGGTAACCGTTTCCTTCCTTTGCCTAAACAGGATCCCGTGAATCGCGAGGTGGAGCTCGAGCTGGACTTTCGCCAGCTGCTGCAGCATTGCCATCCGCGCGAGATCAGCTATTTGAACACATTCGTAGATGAGGGACAGAAGGAGATACTGGAGCATCCGCTGTGCTCATCGTTTCTGTACATCAAGTGGGGCAAAATACGCAAGTACTACATCGGCCGCCTGATCTTCTGCTTCAGCTTTGTGCTCTTCCTGACGCTCTACGTGCTGACTGCACTGGCGCACAACTGCTACAACGGGAGCAAGGACGACAACACGACAATACAGGCCCAGGAGCTGTGCCAGAAGCAGTCCATTTTGGGCGATATGCTGCGCAACAATCCGTTTGTTATGGAAATGCAATGGTGGGTGCTCGTGGCGATAACCATTGTAGAGATATTTCGAAAGCTCTACGGGATTACAGGCTACTCCTCGTTTCGACACTACGTGACGCAAGTGGAGAACATTATGGAGTGGTTTGTCATCACTAGCGTCTTTGTCATCTCGTACATTTACACCAAGCAGACGTACACGTTCCAAAACCACATCGGCGCCTTTGCCGTCCTGCTCGGCTGGACCAATTTGATGCTGATGATCGGCCAGTTGCCTGTCTTCGACGTCTACGTGGCCATGTATACGCGGGTGCAGGGCGAGTTCGCCAAGCTATTCATGGCCTATTCGTGCATGCTAATCGGATTCACAATTAGTTTTTGCGTCATCTTTCCGTCGTCGTCGTCATTTGCCAACCCCTTCATGGGCTTCATCACAGTGCTGGTGATGATGATTGGGGAACAAGATCTGTCGCTATTAATCAACGATCCGGATGGCAAGGATCCGCCATTTCTGCTCGAGGTCAGCGCTCAGATCACGTTTGTGCTGTTTCTTTTGTTCGTGACGATCATTCTGATGAATTTGCTGGTCGGCATTGCGGTGCACGACATACAAGGGCTTAAGAAGACCGCCGGGCTCTCGAAACTAGTGCGACAGACGAAGCTCATTAGCTACATTGAGTCAGCGTTGTTTAACGGCTATTTGCCTACGTGGCTACGAAATCTGCTCCACTACACGGCGCTCGTCTCGCCACAGGCCTACCGCGTCGTCCTGTGCGTAAAACCTTTGAATCCCAGCGAAAAGCGATTACCACGCGACATACTCATGAAGGCCTACGAGGTGGGAAAAATGCGTAAACACTTCGGCCACACAATCTCCTCGAAAAACCCGGGCGAAAACTATCTATCGTACAAAAACAAGTACAACAACAACAATGGCTGTGTGAACAGCTCATACGTGTTGCCCGATCCGGACCCAGAGGCCACACAACTAACCACTTTGACGAGTAAGATTGACGACAATGCAGATCGCATTGAGTTTCTCACGCAAGAGATCCAGGAATTGAAGCAGGCGCTCATATCGCAGCAGCAGCAGGCCAGCAAAGTGATTGACAAGCTGCTCATCGTCATCTCCAACCAACAGAAGCAGCAGCTGCGCAAATAACAGCTGCATGATGCCATTTACTAATATTATTATTAATATTACTATTATTACTATCTTCTATAATCACCCGAATCATGAAATTCGTAGCCCTTAGACACTTCTTGAGCGTGCAATTGCGTAGCGCCCAAGAGCCCGAATATTGTTGATATTATATTGTAGTTAGCATATGGAATATTGCAGCGTCTAACGCTCTACCTAACAATGCTATTTAGCTATATACTATACAATATATTTAGCCTACAATACATATATACAGATATATTAATAAAAACTAGTTGATAGGTCTTAGAGGTGAGAAGCTGGCAGGTTTGTTTTTGTCTGTGTCTGGTTTAGGCTGTGTCTTTGTTGTTTGGCGTTGTCGTAAGAAAAGCGTTTAAATGATAAATAAATATGAAAGTTATGTTTTATAATTTGAATAATAAACTATCTACGCATCTATTGTTTTTGTATACCTTTTCCATTAAATTCTGTCTCTATGAGATGGCAAAGCGACGAAAACTATATAAGTTGAGCGTATTACGATTTCCAACAAATATTACAGTTTTGCCATCAGTTATATAAATTATTTCCAGAATTAAATTCATGTATGGGGGTCTACCCCAAGGATTTCAAGAAGTAGTATTCAAAATTGCACTCACCTGTTCTCTGCACTCTTCCAAGCTGAAGTAGGAGATGTCCTGGCCATTGATGGTTATTTTTCCCGTACCGGGCAGGCGAACAGTGACGTCGGCACGCGCCGTTTTGCGCAGGCACTCATAGGTGGTTATATACTGGCGACCCTCCCCATCAATCTTTGGCTTGGGCACCTCCAGCTGCTTCGATTGATCAATAAGGGGCTTAAGAAAGCGCTCAATAAATGCTTTGCTTTTATACGAATAAGGAGACGCAATTAAGCGTTCCATGGCATTGATAAAACTCTGATATTCAAGGTCCACAATGTGTTCTACGAGCACTCGCTCCAGTTGATCCTTCGGCAGCAACTGAAAGCCAGCTGTTTGGCTTTAAAAGTAAGGCATATGTAAGGTATTATGCAATTACAGAATGTCGTTAACATACAGTTTTTGGTTTTCATCTGGCTTGTTTCCACGCCTCAGCATACGCTCTTCAAGCTCGTACAGCTTGTTCGTTTCCGAAACGATGTCCTATTAAAAGTTGTGCCTGAGATTAGCCTATTTTACCAGCAAACAAAATAAAAACACATACGTGTAGTAGCTGGAAGAAATTGGCTTTGCCCGTGTAGAACATGCTGTGGAAGGGGCGACCCGTCTCATCAAACTCGGCTGCCTTGCGTGCTGGAAACACGTCTTCCGGCGATCTCATTGCGGGACGAGCACTCTTGTCAAACAGCCCGGAGGGAAACAGATACGCGATGGCCTCCTGAAAGTGATATTTTGTTATAAGATGCAACTAATCTGTCATTTAACATACTCACATTAATGTCATCTTGCGTAAAGGTTTCTGCGTCAGCGCCCATCATATTTGCCAAGTGCCGTCTTCCAATTTGAAACTCCAAGTCTTGAGTTTTCATGAACTCGTCGTGCTCATTAGCCCGCTCTAGGTAGGCTTTCATGGCTTTGCTCACCTTTTGCTTCTGAACAGCAGCCGGTGAGGCCTGGACAGTCACCTGTGTAGCGTACGGCGCCACCGCTAGCTGAAATGTTATGCAAACGAATAAGGGAATTGTTGATTCACCTAGTACGCCTCTGTAGTTAATTACAACGGAATAATTCAATTACCGCTTGGACACCAGGCGCTTTACTGTTTCTAACAGCATTCTGAAGAAAATTTCTGTTATTTTTTATTAAGTTTAAGCTTAAAACACGCAGAGACATTATTCTTGTCTTAGCGCACGCTGCGGCAGGAAGAGGAAGATAGTAATCAGCTGTTTTGCGGCATCTGTGTTGAAAAGTGTCCCAAAAACGAGTTGGCAGCATCTAAACAACTATTTAATATGCGCCAAATTTAAAATAAAAAAAACGAGTTTTCTGCCATTGGACTTTCAAACTTTGATCACCCCAGTAAAATATGAAAATAAACCGTAATAAAAATTTAAGCTATCTACAATCACGTATATTAATTAATAAGGTTTAAATAAGTTGTAAATCAGGTGATGAATCTAAGAAAAACAAATCAGTTTTTAAATTAATATAGTAATCATCGCACGTGATCTCGTACGTGCTACATTCATGTTAGCTTCATAACAAAAGACAAACTCATTAATTTACCATTTTCCTTACAAATGTTTTTATTGACTAATTTGAAAAAACACAATTTCAATGCTGATATTTTGAACTATGGGAAATAAACACAAAACGAAACAGAAAAAATGCAATGAGAACTTTTTTCAACAGCTAATTATTTGTTTGTACGCTATATATATTTAATTATAAATAATTGCCTAAGCTTAGAGAAAAAATTGTTATCAATTGCATTATTAGGTAAAATGCAGCTACTACAATTCATTCTCCGCCGTCTACTCCACTTTTCTTCTTGTTATTATTTTTGGTCGTAGTACAATTTATATAAAGCAATTACATATTCATAATAGTGCCACTTCTATTTCCACGCCTGTTTGAGCAGCTTACGCGACGCTAAATGCCTAACAATCAAAGAGCCAGAAGTTAAAACGACCAGTACTATTGAAATTAATATATAGTCGAAATCTTCCTTCAGCAAATCAAACGTTTTTGATGGCGCGACACGTGTAACGAAGATATCTAAGCCAGTGGCTACGACTAGACAGGTACTCTCCAGGCCGCTGGGAGCGGTATAGATATTACGCAAACGTGCAACTGTTTGATTGTAATTTATGTAGTTCTCAGTTGGTAAAGGCAACTCCGGTATATAGGGAATGGCCCCTTCTTCACGTCCTTGTGTTGTGGATGATATTGGACGACGTGGATCCAGCAAGTGCCAGGGCATTTCCAAAATGCCACCACTGGCAGTGCCAACTATACAAGTAAAGTAAAACTGAATGAAAAATACTGTTAAGAATTATATAAAACGTAGTCTTACTTAGGACATGCTTGTTAGTAATGCCGCGTTCGGTGATTGTCTCACGCATGGCATCCACTATTGTGGG
Organism: Drosophila mercatorum; assembly: GCA_961210405.1. Lineage (NCBI taxonomy): Eukaryota > Metazoa > Arthropoda > Insecta > Diptera > Drosophilidae > Drosophila > Drosophila mercatorum. The sequence continues at coordinate 1,318,785 of CAUIUS010000003.1, forward strand.
TATGATATAAGACTGACGCTCCACGAGCGGCATGGACGGTGCTTGCAAGGAACTCCAAACGCTGTTATTGGCCTGAGCGCTACCCTCATATAGTTCAATAGTAGCTGTGGTAAAAGGCAGCCGTTTCAAAAAACATATACCAATCATTAGCCATTAATATATCTTACTGATTTCAGTGCGTCGCACTTTATCGTTGAAATAAGAGTATGCTAGCCAGTTCTCGGAGTGCACAATGTGCAGCGGTGCGCGCACCTTACGATGCGTCATCGAGAAGATGACGGATCCGGACACAACATCAATTAAATACATATTGAGCACAGCTGTTGAAATAACAAAATTAGAGTTTCGCACTAATTCATTAGGGTTAACCTACATTTGTGAGTTGCATCTGGAGCCTGTGTAACGAAGGCAACTAGATTAGGATTTATGTACTTATAGAGTACTGAACGATCACCTAGCACACGACCCTGGGAGTGCACGTGCTCAATTGGATTTTTGCTTGCAACGCTGATGATCTCTTGTTCTGAATTGTGGCCGCCCAAACGAACATTCCAAATGGGTAAAGATGACAACTCCTGAAAAAGTAAGATTTCATTTGTAGTTCACACGACACCTATTGTTTTTTTTTTTTTTACTTACACCGCCAGCATATTTTACATAATGGCCTTCGAGTTCAGCGGTCTTTAAATCGGCCGTGTACAAATACATGCCATGCGCCTGCCATAATAAAGATAAATGCTTGTTAAGTCGTATTCAGTTCATGACATGCTTGTACTGACCAATGGCGTCGCATGCTTAGGCTCTACATGTACATTATTGACGCTATCCAATATCAGTATGCCTTTAACATAGTCTTCCTCAGTTTCGGGTAGCAGAGCCAACTGCTTGATTTTATAGTTCAGTTGGAGCAACCCGCCCTCGGCAGCGTGTCCTGTGATGGGATTAAACCGAAACAATACTCCATTGCCATTACCCTGAAAAAACGGTTGGGTTAATGTGTTGCTCGAAAACTAGAATGTTCAAATAAGCTCACTACAGATTTAGCAACAATAGCGCATAGTGGCTGCAGTGGAAAGTGTTTGGAGCTTCGTTGCACAATCAGTCGCATCTGTTCAGCATTCTCGAAGCCCGCCACATTGGGCAAATACAATTTCCAATGCTGTTTGCCAGCAATATTGTCAATGCCAAAGATTTTGCCTGTACGTGTAAGCAGTACCAACATCTTGTGAAGGCCGAAGGAATCACGGACAAGTCCTGCTCGTTGTGTGTCCGTTGGTGGGGGACCCAACCCGATGACATGCAAGAACAGGCTTTTAATCTGTAAAGCCTGCGTGGTAATACGACGCATAAAAGCAGTGGCAATGTCACCTATGGTATCGAGATAAAAATAATTTTAGTAAAAATATATAAATTTTAATAATAATAATGCTATGAGAACAAAAACTGGAATGTGCAGCAAAGAACGTTTTTTTTTTTTCAAATAATGTTTTTTCATGAGAAACTTACGCTGTAAACTGTTTGTATCCACTTTGGCAAGCATTAATGAAATAATATGAATCGGATTTGGTTGAATGATAACTGAAAAGTAGAGGCTTACCAGCTTTGCCTTTCATTTCATTTTCCAGTGTGCCCTCTGTATCAGCTAGGGGTAGGTCTAGGAACTGCGTATCAATGACATTCGCCAAAGATTCCTCTCGTGACCAACGCACACGACCCTGTTGTACAGCAACAATGGACTCGGCACTGGTGGCAAAAAGAAACAAGCAATTTTTGCCATCGCTATTGCGCTTGGATTTACAGTCAAAGGATCGAAGACTGGGAGTTCCATAGTGATCAGCAAAGACTAGGCTTTGCTGAAGCTCAGGCACGGGACTGCAGTCGTCCAAATAAGCAGCATTAATATTAAGCATCTGAAAAGTGCGATTCATTAGAAACTTCTTATGGGATTTTAGTTGTGATTACTTACGCTGTTTATCAAATCGGCATAAGCAATAACTTTGCGGCTATTAAAGCTACCGACAATATAGCTACCGCTCGTTAGATCTGGACACACAACTTGATCCTTGTTGACGCTTACGAGTTTCTTATCGACGATTAATGCACCATTTAAGCCCTGCAATTGTATTGTTCGAAACTAACCAAATTTTCAGTTTTAATTCAACTTACTGGTAAAGCCTGGATTTTGCTGTTCGGTTCAGCTCCTAAAGATGTGGCAATCACCTGCGTGCTCTTAGCCACTAGATCTAAGCTGATGAGCTGTTTGCCATCCAGACAAACATAAAAGGTACCACTGAGCAAACAACTGTCTGGAGTTATCCAAGCAGCCATTATCTTGCTTGTGCTGCCTGTTGTGTGGCCGGAAGTAGCGAAATATGAGGTTACCTCAATGTGACTACGCCATGCCGGCACTACATGGTAGAGTATAGAATTGCTGTAAAACCAGACCGCGTCCTGCGCCCTTTCCGTATTCAATGGCATTATTGACCATTCCCATTCGATGGTGCCGATGTTTGTATTCCAGCCCCGCACCAACGCTGGTGCATGACCCTGCACAGTCATCATGTCGAAGCCCAAATGCGACCCCATGGGGGCAGCCGCTGTGTCACTGCTATCATCAGCGAAACCGCTCACCTGCAGCAGCTTTATGTCACCTCGCGGCATTTGCTCTAGCACCTGTCGCCAGATAATCTCACCGGTCTTTGGACATAATGATCCAACCACTTGCTCGTTCGTACTTAATAGCACACGCGGCTGAAAATGGCTCAGATCGACGTAAGCATGCTTAAGACTGCCCACATGCACGCTTCTCCTGTATATGGGCAAAACCTTAGTAAATGGTCAATGTTCGATATTTGTGTCACTTGCCAGTCAAATTTTTTAATCTGGTCCTCGTACAACCCAGAGCAAGTGCTCAGCAGCAGCAGCAACGAGAGGGAAATAAGCGTACCGGCTGAAGACTGTAGGAAATACATTTTCAAGCGGTTCGCTCTGAAACCTCTTTCAAAATGAATTAGGCACGAATAATGCTGTGACCGACACGTTTTTAAGTTATAAATTAATGAAAACGTCAGTAATTTGTGTTTCCCGTCATAGTAAAAGGGGGATGAGACGACAATTTTTACAGGGCTGCACTTATCTCGTTGTATCGTTATCAATGCTTTCAACAGACGTTGCTCAGCACTGTTTTGTGTTGTCGGAAAAATATCGAATAGTTTTCTAACTGCTACAATTGGATTTTAAAAGTTCCTTTTTATTATTTTTGTGTTGAATATTTGGATTTATTTAAAAGTATTTGCTTAGTGTAATCTACCTTACAAACAACTATGGAATATATAGTCTCTGCATATTCAATTAAATATATAGAAGTTGACAGTCTTGAAAGTCAATGCTACCACCTCCAACAAAGATCACGCCTGTTTTTGAACTGGGTCAATCTAGATTTGCAGCGATGCGTGGAAATGGAAGAGCACCTTGGATTGTATTATTAAGTTGCAGTCGAGATATTTGTGCTAAATGTCTTTTATTATTGGCATTCATAATTTATGAAGCTAAACAACAAATGGTAACAATGTATAATAATTGGCCATTCTGTGGCAATATTGATGGCTATTTCTTTTGTACAATAATTGTCATTTTCTTTAGGGAAAGTGTGCCTTTCACTGAAAGGCTACTACATATGTGTGTATATCTAAATTAGTGTAAAGTGTATAATTTGAGCTTAAGAATTACTTTGTAGAAAATGGTGTAAATTGAAATGGATACATGCTTCCTTCACGTGCGTGTGAGGCGTTCAATGCAAAAGTGCAACTACATAATTTGTGACAGTAATGTTGAGCGCTCGTTGGCTTTATACTGCAAAGTTTTCGTTTTTTTTTTTTTTGAGACTGGGAGTGCTCACCAGCTGAGCTCGTCAGGCAATCCGCCTGGATATTCGCCCGTTAAGCAGGCAGTGCAATGACCTGTCGGCTTGCCAGATGCCACATGCTTCCGCTGAACTGTCTGCACCAAGCCCGCCACACTCAGATAGGCCAGACTGTCGGCGCCCACATGGCGGGCCAGTTGCTTGGCGTTCAAGTTGTTCGCGATAAGCTCTTCGCGCGTGGGTATGTTGATACCCATGTAGCAGGGATACTGTAGCGGGGGGCTGGCTATGCGGATGTGCACCTCCTGGGCCCCTGCGTCACGCAGCAGCTTAATAATGGGGCCAATAGTATTGCCGCGCACAATTGAGTCGTCTATTAGCACCAGTCGCTTGCCGGCTACATTCTCAGACAGTGCTCCAAATTTCTTAGCAACGCCCAGCTGCCGCAACCGAGTCGAGGGTTGAATGAACGTGCGGCCAACGTAGCGGTTTCGGCATAGAACCTCAGCAAACTCCAAATTGGACTCACGTGCATAGCCATGAGCTGCCGCAGTGCCCGACTCGGGTACCGAGCTCACAATATCGGCTTCCACAGGCGCTTCGCGCCACAGCTGACGTCCACACTCCAAGCGCACGGAATACACCATTTGTCCCTCGAAGATGCTGTCGCTTCGAGCAAAGTACACGTACTCGAAGATGCAGAACGCCATGCGCTTAAAGTCTGGACGCTCCACAATGTCCACGGTGCGATAGCCATCACGCGTCAGCTCTACAATCTCGCCAGGCTCAACTTCTCGCTCGTAGCGTGCGCCGATAGACAGGAAGCCGCAGCTCTCACTCGACACAACCCAACCATCTGCTGGTGTTTCAGTGCTGTTGCCTGCGTGCCCAGAGTTAATGGGCACAATTTTGCCAATGCATAGCGGACGGTTGCCATACGTATCCCGTACGGCATAGATCTTGTCCTTCAGCATAATGACCAACGAGTATGACAATGGGGCAAACATCATGAAATGCCTGATTCGAGCCGGCCAGTTGGGTCCGTCATTCTCAGAGACTCCCTCCGGCGCGCAGCAAAGGGATTGAGCTATCAACTCACTGTCACTGTGCGTGGACAAGCCGACACCACGGCCCAGCACTTCGCGGCGCAGAGATTCATTGTTGACCAGCTCGCCGTTGTGGGCCAGCGCCATGGCCCCGTGTGCCGTGTGAACGACAAAGGGCTGGCAGTTGACAACCTCCGATGCACCTGCAGTGGAGTAGCGTGTGTGGCCAATGCCCAAGTTGCCTCGCAACTTCTTCATGGAGTCGTCGTTAAAAAGGGTGCTGATCATCCCCATTCCCTTGTGAACATTGAAGTTCTTTGAGCATTTACCCTCGCTTGTTGCTATGCCAGCCGACTCCTGTCCACGATGCTGGAGAGCCACTAGGCCCAAACATATCACGTGAGCAATGTCTATCTGGGTGGGCCAGTCGCCACAGGCGATTGCACCAAAGACTCCGCACTCGTGCGTTAAACCGGTTAACTCCTTACTTTCGGCAATGGACAGCGTTGTCGACGGCGGCGTAGGCGAGTTGGTCGCCACCTGTTGATCATGACCCTCAATGCGCACATGCTGCTGTTGTTGCTGCTGCGGCGTCGACACGTTGTTGCTGCTTGGCATGTTTTTGATCGGCTTATCACAGTGTGGAATGAAGTGATTGTTAACCAGCTTAGCTAATGCAAGGCTTTGATCTGATTTACCTGTTGATTTATGCAATGGTTTTATACACATAAATCTTTGCGATAGGAAAGCAAAAAACTTACCGCGATCATTGACATAAGCCTAAGATCGATGATAATATCGATAGTTGTTACATTCATAACATCGATATTTCCAATTGGAGCCATATGACTTGCATGTGAGTCTTAACGGACAGTCTAGGTTTAAATTATTTGTAAAGAAATTGAATGAATTATTCTTTATTAAACAAAAATTTTAGCACAAATTTTAACATAATAAAAAGGTTCTATTTACATTTTAACTAATTTGTAACTCATAATATAATTAAACCAATTTTAAGTAGTCATTCACATATTCAAGAATTATCTACCATAGGGCATTTAATAGTCAAGTACCTCCACTTAAGTTTTCCGACGTGCCTGGAGCAAATCGATTAATCATGTTTCGTCATGAAAATAATTGTTTTTAATTGAAAATCAAAACTTCTCTTAAGTACGTTCTACTTTTATCAAATACGTGAATCTTGCAACTTTGAATCACTTAAGTACCTGAATGATCAAATATAATCAGCATGATAGTCGAAATGAATGAAGGGAGTTTTACTGTTTAGCTGAAAAGAAGGGAGCGTTTTGTAGTTCCTGATTTTCCGTCGTGTCGAGTAACGTTTTTGCTGTCTCTATATCCGACTTTATAACCTTGATTAAATCATCTAGAGATTTGAAGTTTTGTTCGGGTCTCAGATAGCCAGCAATGCAGATCTTTAATATTTTCCCATACAAATCACAATCGAAATTATGCATTATATGCGTTTCCAGACTCTTTTCCTCGTTATTATAGAAAGGATTCCATCCCACACTGAGCACCATTTTGTGCACTTCGCCGTTATTAACTTTTGCCCAGCCATAATAAACTCCAGTGTGCAGAGATTCGGGCAGAGATTTCACCACATCCAGTGAAAAGTTTGCTATCAATATATACAAATATACATTACAATTACTATGGGATCAGCTTATGCGATTTAGTTCGTCCCCTACCTGTTGGAATACCTAGCTCCTTAGAGCCACGACCAAATCCGCGAACGATTTCACCGCTGACATAGATAGGTAACTTGTGTATCATTTTTATTAGTTCTGTAGCTGGTGTGTAGTACTTTGGTTTGTGGCTTGATGAAATGCGCCTTATTAAATTTCCAGGTTTGGCCTTGATCACGTTACTTGACAATTTTCTGAAACAGTCGGCCAATTAACTATTACCATCAGAGAGTGTTTTAATTACAACACCACTCACAAAACTGTTAAACTTGCCATTGCTACTCGCATTATAAGTGAAACCGTGAGGTTCCAATCAGCTGTTAACATGGATGCAAGTCAATCGAAATCGAAATCTGAATAACTTATCGAAATGTGATACAAGTTTTATGTTTACGCGAATATGTATACATGTACACAATTTTTTCGCGATAAGAATTTTAATTTGTTGTATTGCATTTAATCAAAAGCTTGCATGACATTACACCGAAATAGGAAATGGACCAACTTTGCCGTGTCTGCATGGACAGTTCCGTTACATTGGTGGACATATTTGCAGAACGGCAGCAACAATCAACGGGCCATCCCAGCCTGGCAGAAATATTAAATGAGTTCTGTGAGGTAAAACAGGAAGATTTTCTACCGCAGCACATATGCTTGTCTTGTGTGCTCGCGGCACAAAATGCTTACAAATTCAAGCGCACATTCGAGGAGAACAAGCAGAAGTTGCTACAACTGCGAAATATTAAAACATGCGAAGACGACAAAATTGCTGTTCCGTTCGTCCAGGCACTCTACACTAAAGACCAACCAGCAGTCAATTTGAGCTACGTTAAGATGGAGCCACTAAACGAGGATGAAGGCGTTTATCACGAAAAGGAGCTGCCCTTGTTAAATAATAAAGACCCAGAGCGGGCGTCACAAAAACGACAAAAATCGATAGTCAAGAACCAGCGGATGCCACTGAGCAGTGATGAAAAGCCCTACAAATGTAAATTCTGCGATAAAGGATTCACCCGAAACTACCTGTTGGGCCTGCATGAGAAGTGAGTGATTGGCAGCTAACTGTTTGTTGAAAAAGCTAACCTTCAGTTTCTTATATGCTAACCAGGCGCCACACTGGTGAGAAGACGCATTTCTGCGAGATTTGTGGTAAGGGATTCTTCCGACGCCACGATCTAACTGTTCACACTCGTACTCATACTGGTGAACGTCCGTTTAAGTGTACCCAATGCCCGCGAACCTTTGTACAGAAGCACGTTATGAACGCACATTTGCGTCATCATCCCAGTGAATTTGATTTTCGCTGCGAGTACTGTTCCAATATTTTTAGGCTGCGCTCTCAGCTAACCATACACCTATCCCGGGTACACGGGCAATCGAATAATTCGGTCAATAAGCATGTCACTAGGCGTATTGCTCCGAAAACTAAGAAACAGATAACCAAATCTAGGGTGGGGCAAAAAAGAGAAAAAACTATAAATGTTCTGGAACGTGGACTGCGAAATGGACTTGCCCCAGTCTCCTATGAAGAACTGGACATAGAATCTGAGTTACTAGATGCGGAGACCAAGCCAAGTGCCGTTCATGAACCGGAAAAAATCAGCCGTAATTGCAACAAAAAAACGCCCAGAAAGGGATCTGTGCTCATAAAGGGGCGACAGAAGCACAGCAAGTCCAATAGTGTCAAAAGAGGCATAAATATGTACGTGCTTTTTAGATATTGCTTGAAAACGAATTACAGTTAAAGTTTTGCATAATTTGCAGATGCGGAAGTGAAGGCAAGACCCATGTCTGCGAGATTTGCGGTAAAGGTTTCCCACGCAAGTATGCACTGGTAACACACTTTCGGGTCCATACAGGGGAACGCCCGTACAAATGCCAACGTTGTGGATTTGCATTTACCCAAGGGCAGGCCCTTAAAAGACACATTCGCAGGATTCACAGCAGTATAGCTTACAATAGCTCCAAAGATTTACTGGTGCCAACCTTAAAACGGGCGATCGTACGAATAGCGCGGCTTCAATTACCTCCGCGCGTTTTGACTGTTAAATGTGTTGACTGATTAACGGCTGTTTAGTAGCACTATTATGACGGTGTTGCATTATTTATCGCATTTTTATTGATATTTTTAATATTGAATATTTTACTTTACTTAGACAATGAGGTATTAATTTATATTGAGTGCAATTTATTATAAAAAAAAATAAGAAATAAACATATAATCTTCAATATCAACTAAAATAAGTTGGATACTCGAGATATACATATTTTATGACAAGTTTTAAACTGATTTTTTTTCTTTATGCTAATGTAATACTAATAATAAAAGTTTCAAGTCGTTTGCTATAATTCATTATAGTTGGTATAGTTCATGCAATATTGAAAAGTGTATATGTTAAATAATTAATAATAAATCAATGTTCAGTGATTATTTTTTAAATAATTCGCTAACAATAACATCAAGAGGTAGTTGCTCAATTTTTGCCAATAACAATACAATTCATATGTAGATGGGGCAGCTTAGTGTCGGTAGTGATAACCTTCGATGTAAAAAAATCTACTTTGAGGAACTGGAGGTCCGTCCATGCACGGGTTACGTGTGTTACACCGAAAACTAGCCAGTTATTGGTTCAAAAATTTCAAATAATAAGGTTATCGATTACTTAATGTCCGTAGCCCACCGGAAACGCATCACACTTAAAATCGATTTTTTTATCTAAGCAATTTATATCGAGCCTTTAGTTTCCGTTATTGGCTATTTCACGGAGCTCATTTTATTTTTTCTAGAAAGTTTTTTTTTTACTAACGGAACTATTGTTGGCAAATTACTTTAATTTTGTTACATTGCTGTAAATATACCCATTTTTTAAAATATGAAACACATAATTTAACAATATTTTTATTTTTTCCTATAAATCAATCAATGTGCGGGAATTACTGGCCAAAATGGAATTTGTGGCAACGCTAGCGAGAAGTTTAATATAAATCTCTCACAGGGCTAGCGTTACCAATTGAAAATTGCTGTTCTTAGCAAATTGGCATTAATTTAAAAACTATACAAAGCTATACTTTGTACAAGTAAGAATTAAAATACAATGCTTTGTTACAATACAATTATCAGTAAGTAAAACTTAATTGTATGTCCAGTCCCAGCAAGGCTCAATGTATGTTGTACAATAGTAAATGCTTGTGCACACACATGCAACGTATGTACACCGTGAAGGATCCTGTGACCAGTAAAAGCTATTCGCAATTTACACTACATCTTAGTCCACTTTTAAAACTAAACAAATTTTGAATGCTAGTCAACAGACCGATTCAACTTATCCAACTCACAGTTTGTTGGCAGTGAGTGTTAGCGGTGGTTTAGGGGCTTCCGAAGCGCCAGTTATGGACTTATGGTCAGCACGCTCCTGCTCTGACAACCAGGCCATCTGCAAGAAAATTCATTTTATATTTATTTGATTACTTGAAAAAGCGGTTGCGACTCACTTTTTGTTTATGCTGCTGTGCAGCATCTCGACATCTATCTAGAACCATTTTCTCCGTTAGCAGGCCGTCCTCGGAGGCGTATACAGCAGCTTGCCAAGCGACGCCCAATTTAGATATCTCACGACCGGACATGCCATTGCACATCTCTGCCATTTTGACACACGTATTGCCATAGTCAAATGTGTCCAGCTTAAAGCGTCTGGAAGCAGTGGGTTAGCAATAAATTGGTTCGGTTCAAATTCAAATTTTACTTACTTTGCGCCTGCTGCTGCCGGTTGGAGGACGTATTTATCAAAGTAGAGACGCAGCAAACGCTCCCGTTCCTCAAGACCAGGCAATACAAACTCTACCATCTCGTCCAGACGATCATTGATAGCATAATCAAACTGCTCTGGCGTATTCGAGGCCAGCACAAGCATAAATTTAGGATTCTGTTCGGATGTTCTATACAAGAAAGCATTTAATGCAGCACGCAAATCCTCCGAAATCTTTTCCGACGACCGCTTGCGCAGAAAAGCATCCGCTTCGTCAACAAAGAGCAAAAGGCCTCGCCTGGAGGTATTCGACCAGTCAAATACCTTATGTATGGCAGTGACACCTTCTTTCCCCATGGGCGCCACATCACCGCCGGTCATGATGGCGAAATCCATGCCAGAGTGCTCGGCTAACTTTTTGGCAAACATTGTTTTGCCAGTTCCAGGCGGTCCGTGCATCAGCACATTACGATAGAGACCGCGATTGATTCGCGTGTTTTTCGTGGCAATCGCAATGTCGCGCAATCGTTCTTCTAGTTTAGGATTCAGCACAACCCCTTGCAGGGCATCGGTAGGTTTCGAGCGCAATCGTTTAATATAGTTCAACGGATGCTTTATTGCATCCAGAAATGCAAAACGAGAGGTTTCTCCCACAAGCGTTGGTTTGCCAATGCGTGCCTCAATGTAACGCGACACCACGCCCGTTGCACCCTTCGCACTGTACACTCCCAGCGCAAGCAAGGACAGTCCTCCGGCAGCAGTCAAGACCTTATCCCAGTCCGTCAACATCGCCTCCGCACCAGCACCAATCACTGAACCAGCGGTACTATTATTAAATATTATTTATTAAAATTAAAAAAATTAAAAGTTTGAACATTTTTATATTTGCAGTGAGAACTTACCGAATACCCTCCAACACTGTCGTACGATGTTCTTGTGCCTTCAGGCGAATCTTCTCGAGATTGATATCGCGATTTTCGCGATCCACTCGCGCTTTGGCTCGCAACTCATGCTCAAGCAGCTTTAAGCGATTCTTTTCCTTCATTTCAATTTCGTGTTCAATAGTCTGCCGCCTCATCGCCTCCTGGCGCTGCACACTCTCCTCTTGCTTGCGTAGATTGTCCTCCTGGACGCGCTGTTGCTGCACCAACTGATCTTCATAACGCTTTCGCGACAATTGATCTTGGTATTGTGCCCGCTGCTGTTGCTGCTTGGTCTCCTCGATAAGCGTCTTCCGTCGCTCCTCGTGGTCAATGCGTTTCTGTTCGACTTTGGCCTGTTCGATGTGCGCCTCATATTCCTTCACCTTGGTGTTGTACTCCTGTTGCCGTGTGTTTTCCTGCATCTTGGACAATTCCAGTGCTTCCCGCGCATGTTCTGAAACATGTCATTTAGTCGTTAATACACATACACACGCGCATAGCTGCTGTAATCTACATTGCACCATCGGTTACGCAATGCGCGCAACCGATGATGAAATTTATGAATGTATGCTTTGTAGACTGTAGCTTACTTGAACGCTCGAGTGTTTTGGCTGCATCTGCAGCACGTTCCAGAGCAGAGGAGTCGAACCGATAAGCCTCCATGGCTTTCCGTTCCGCCTTCGTAAGTTGAGCATCGTTACCACGCTCACCGGCAGTTTGACCCCCAGGTTTGTCATCTCCATCAGCTCCACCGCTAAACTCAGCTGGCTGCTGACGATTTCTACCCAATAACCATGACATGTTGCTATTTGAATCTTGTTAAATATGCTGACACCCACTCAAAATGTAATTTTGTCAATAAAAGCACGAAATATACTAAAAATAAATCGTAAGTAAATTTTTTCAAACCCACATTCGACAACGTGATTCTAGTAGTGATGTAAGAAACACATCGATATACGATTATACGAATAGTTTCAACGATGTATCGGTTAACCTTAATCAATGGTTAAATAGATCATCCTAGATTATTAAAATAATGTTAATAAATCATATGTAACAATTAAAGACTCATTTGTATTTGTTTATTTCAATTATTTATATTTGTTTTCGTTAAGTTTGAATGTGTGTATATAGGTTATACTATAGATATTCAAAGGTTACTTGATCCTTTATGATTTTCCGTTGAAGCATTCAAGTGATTTTTCCTTTAAGAATTATCGGATTCTAACAATTGAATATGGCAATTATTTACTTTAGGTTATTTTTCAATACTTTAATAATTCTGGTTATCGCAGTTACTCAGTAGCGATATCGAAAATATAGCACATCACTATTGCAACACCTGTTGTCAACAAACGCATTTTTACTTTAATATTAATTCGAATAAATTGAGACTTTCAAATCAAGCAGAAAGTCATGTTTCAACGTAACCAAAAAACCATATTTGTACTAGACCACACTCGTTATTTCAGTATTTCGAGTGAGCAATATATATCTATGGACTATCTAAAGGGTAAGCCGGTACCCGAGTCCCCAGGAGGCAGTAGCTTAATTGGAAATCAGCTAAGCAAAAGCTTATGGACGTGTGCTGTCGAGTCATCCATAGAGTATTGTCGCATTGTTTGGGACTTGTTTCCGGGTAAGAAACATGTTCGATTTATTGTTTCTGATACGGCGGCACATATAGTCAACACCTGGAGCCCGAGCACTCAAAATATGTCGCATGTCTCGAATGCCATGATGATGGTCAGCGTACCATCACGCAGTATTCCGCAGTCATCCGACTACTCGGTCATACATGGACTGCGAGCAGCCATCGAGGCATTAGCAGAGCCAACGGATGAGCAACTCCAAGCGGTTCATGTCGGCTGCAAACGAATTCCCAATGAGGGCCGTGTCATTTGCATCACATCGGCGCGAGATAATACCAGCATGAAAAGTAAGTGGATTCATCTGAAAATTTATTGAAGCAAACAATTTCAACTGATTGCTTTTTTGTAGGCTTGGAAGACATATTTAACACTGTACTATTACAACAAAATGCGTTGGTTGCTCCACCTGCTAAGAAGGGCTTGCAGATAGACCATTGCCATCTAGTGATACTGAACATTGTTCCACTGGGAGTGGACTCTCTAGTGACTAATCGAGGTCTGCTCGAAATATCCCCGTTTCTTAACGTCGAAATACACACAGTCAAGGCGCCGGATATTTCCGATAAGCTATTGCATCTTATAATGGGTCACTATGATCTGGCCAGCACGACCGTGACTAACATACCCATGAAAGAGGAACAGAATGCCAACTCTAGCGCTAATTATGACGTTGAAATCTTGCACGAACGTGCCGCCCATACGAAAGTTTGTGGACCAGACTTTACTTTCACTACCAGCATAAAGCCAGGCACTGCCTACGAGACAGTTACCCTTAAGTGGTGCACGCCGCGCGGTTGCGGCTCTGCTGATCTGCAACCGTGTGTGGGCCAATATAATGTCACGCCCGTGGATGTCACCTCACGTCCCAGCTCCTGTTTGATCAACTTTCTATTGAACGGGCGCTCTGTACTGCTAGAGGTGCCCCGGAAGACGGGCACTAAGACAACCAGCCACATGCTGTCCGCCCGTGGTGGCGAGATCTTTGTGCACTCCCTTTCCATTGCACGTTCCGCCATGGACGAGGCACCCTCCATTCACGATGGACCCGGTGGACGTGTTTCCGACTACCGTATACCAGAAATGGGCCAACTGCTCAAGATGTCGCGCTTGGTGCCCCTCAAGTCGAAGCCCAAGACTAAATGCGCCCAAGGAGAGCATCTATGGAGGCGCCTACCACGTTACTTTCCCAGGACGGCAAATGTAACAGTTTTGTTCAATTTGCAGCGCCAGCTCAGCTGGCTGCCGCATTTTCTGCATTTAATAGTGAAGGAGGATATGGACAAGCAGGACGAGGTACGCTGCCAGCAGCAAATCCACGAGCTATACAAGAGCGCCTCACGCGGAGACTTGCTGCCCTTTAGCAATTCGAATAACGCACGGTACGTCGCAACCGGCTTGAAATTCTTAAACTAAATAAATTTAGATTGAAATTACATATCTACACTCTTGCAGCCTAAAGGTGAGCAAGACCAAGGAGCAGTACAGACTATTCTACAGAGAACTGGAACAACTAATCCAGCTCAACGCACATACGCCGCATCACAAGAATCTGCTGGATAGTCTGCAAAGTCTTCGTGCGGCCTATGGAGATGCGACGAACAAATCGGATCAAATTTCTGGTCACATGCGACCGTACACTGAATCGCCCCTGTCGCCCGAACGCCTTGAGTCGCTCAACAGCCTCGGCAGCTCCTCCAACAGCATATTAAAAGCTAGCAAGCGACGCATGTCCAACTGTGGACAGCGGTAAGTCCTCAGACAGTAGAATTTATGTTCAATTGTCGAATGAAACCTTGTATTAAATCTTTTGCAGTTCGTTGTTTGACATAATTAGTTCAGCCGAACGGAGTCAAGCGAACAAACGCATGGACTTTTCTGGACGGATGTGTACCCCGTTGGGTCAGACGGCGAAATTGTATCCAGACTTTGGAAATAAGGATAAAGATATGCTAGCTCCTGGCATTATTCCATCAAGCTTAAAAGACGAAGCAATCCGCAGCTAACTATACTTTGGTCGAGGAGACTAGACTGATTCAAAGTCTGATGCTACCTCGACCCACAATTTTACTGATTCAAACTCTAAAGCTATCTCGACCCACAATTTTAATGATAATCATTCAACACTTTTCCATAAATAATCCTTTTTTACTCTAAGCACTCTGTTAGGTTTACTCACATTTGTAACATTTCTGTGTAGGATAAGCAAACAATATTTAGTTATACGGAACTCTTTAAAATTGTCGTGTTGTTTTTATTTTAAGTACAAAATTATTCAGTTATTCAGAATGGCCAATAATCACACAGTCACGAAGCTGCTTCAAGTACGCGAGGAGGCAGCCCCAGCAGTCCATAGTGAGCTTGGCATTAGCCTGTCACGGCGAGCTGATTGAATTCCTATTATAATTCTTTTGCAGTACCCGTTCTCGTGGGCAATGAGCTGTTTGTGATGGTGCAACAGGACATAAGGCGGATCGAGGATATACGTCAATTGACCTACAATCAAGTGTTCCCCAACCAAGTCCTTCCCAATCAAACTCTTCCCATTTTCACTCAACTCAATGCTAATCCATTTGGCTGCTGCGCACCAGCTTCGCCGTTTTCCTCTTCATTTCCGCCCAATCAGCTACACAATTCCTCCATTTTTGCGCCTGCTGCACCTTGCGCTGACGTCGAAATGGAAAAGAAAACCTCGCGGATTGTGGCAGCCGTATCTAAGCAGCTGATCTGGTCCAAGCAGAACAATTCCCGTTCACCCTATCCGCTGTCCTACAGCATTGCCACATCAACCAGTGGACTTGGCGAACGAAAGACGATCGAAAGCAGCCAGAAGCGGTCTACGAAGGATACAAAAAGTTGTAGTTGCCAAACGTATGATAAGCGCACGTCCACAGAGGCAGCATCACAAACCACTTCGGAGGCGAATAATACGGAGGAAGCGGAGAATCTCCAGAGTTTTCCATCCAATAAGTGTCTGAAAAAACATGCACCATCGGTTAATCTTCCCAATCTGTTCTTCAAAGAGAAGCGAACAAAAGACGCGATACCAAAAGAACAGCAAGAGGATTCATAGCAGCAACTATTTCACACCAGCGTTGGCCTCTCCAAACAAAGTTTTTGATTTTACAGTTTTAATCTAATTTGAATTTGATGTCTAGTAAGCAGACACAACTCTAGTATTTACATATCAACATAATGCACTTAATGATTTACTCTTCTTCAGGACTTTCTTTCGGTCCGATGGTTCCGTTACTGGCCCTTTTTTCTTTTTCTTGCGCAGCTTGTCTTCATCCGCTTCGGCCTGGTCATTAAAATAACGCTTGGGCTTGTGACTCCGCTGCTCCCGCTTCAATTGCTCCGGGGTGCAAATGCGCAGATAGAAGTCCTTTAGCAACAACTTGAAATCCTCGACTAGTGCATCCCTCACCACTTGGACCTTCCCCGCAGAGCAGGGAGCGGATGCCTGTAGCTCGGTTACCTTGAATGGCTTGGGTGCGAACACAGAGTCGGGTCGCCATACAATGGCCAACTCTTTGCCGCCATGAGGATTGTAGAAGAAGGCAGCGTATTCGGAATAAGCAGACTGAAGGAAGACAAATAAAATATTGTTTAAAAATGTTAAATTTCTCGAGTTTCTAATGCATCTTACTCTCAATTTCTGCACGATCTTGGCCAGTTGGTCGCTGCCCGCTAGTGGCAGGCGAAAATTGCGTTGGCTGAAAGGGAGGAAGGACGAGCCGAAATCATAGCACAGAGTATTGGGCAGCAGATCTGCCTTAAGCTCTATGACCAAGTCATACCCATCCCTGGACGCCATGAACAACTGGGCGGGACGCACAAACCCGATGTCGGGTGACAACAGACTCGACTCAATCAGCTGCAGTGCGTGCCGTGCCAAGAGAGTGACGCGACCCAAAACCGGCCTGCTGGGGCAGTCGTCATTTGTCCACAGACGACCTGCATGCTGCTGATCGTAGGCCGTGGCTAGACACAAAGCAGGATAGCTGTCACGCTCGCTGCGATAGCTGTGCTCCAAGTCCGTAATCTGTTGCTCTGCAAAAATACAAATCGTTTAAGAAGTGGACGCCTAGGTGCAGGATTCCTTACCTGTCCAGCTATTGTTGAAATTAAGTAAAAACAGTTCGCTGCCCCAGTCGCTGTGAGCAAGCACTTGCAGGAAGCGAATGAAGCCAGTCTGCGGGGCGACAGTTGTGTGCGGCGTTTGCCGCTGCTGGAACAGATGGGCCACCAGCAGCTCTGTTGCAATGGATGGCCACAGACCATCGTCGAGCAGCTGTGAGGCCAACCAACGCTTGGCAATGAGCACTGTGGGCCCGAATGTGCTGTGCGCTTGATGCAGGGCGTGCAGCGCACCACTCACTCTGGGCAATATATAGTGACGCCGCTCGATCTCGCGACTAGCCAGATTGTCCACGTAGGCAGTCACACCACGCTCCGTTTGCTGTTGCTTCAACAGCGCCACTTCTTTGCTGTGCGCCAGCTCCAAGAGGAAGCAGTAGCCTTGCTTCAGCACCAGCAAGCCCTCTTTGCACAGATGCGAGTGGAGGTGTTGCTGCTCCTTCAGCTGCTGACCAATTTGTATTAGGAAGGCGGTCTTCAGGCTGCGCAGGGCTCCCAATTCATTGGGCCACTTGCCACTCGGTCCCAGCTGAATGATCACGCGCAGCACGTGTCCGGCATGCATGCGATCTGCCACAAGGCGAGCCTGCGGCAGCAAAGGCTGCGGCTCGCAATAGCGAAAGGCCGATGAAATGCCAGATATCGAGACTATATCCAGCGGCAGATCCTCGAGACTGTGCAGCTGACGAGCCAGTGCGTCGTAGCAATGAATGGCATGTGGTGTCAGTGCCTCAGCGTCCGTTTCCTGCACCAAATTCAGCTTAGTCTGCAGCTTGGCCACTTTAAAGGAAGGCGTCAGGGAATACACAACATCCAGCTCAGCAGCTATGTACTGCACGTCGCTCTGATCCAGCTGAAGATGTTGCTCCAGCAAATGCAATACTATCTGCCGTACTATCAAGCGCTTTTGGCTGGGGGCATCTGTAGCGGCAGCCCAAACAACTGCTTCCGTTATGCTGCCGTCCTGGAAGCGTCGCAAATTGGATTTATCACCCCAAAATTTGCGAAACTTGGCAGCACCTTCGGCATCCTCGTTTGTCGCTGGTCCCTTGTCCAGCACTTCGAATGCGTACTCTGGATCCAGGATAAAGCCTAACGTCAGGCAGCGCCCAATAGCTGGCGCCTTGCTGTCCACGGTCCAGGACTTGGACGGTATTTCCAATGGTAGGATCGCATGGACACGTTGCCCCAGACCCTTCTGCAGCAAGCTGAAATAGGCAAATTAGTTGTGATTGAATGTTCTCCTTTAAGGATTGACTCACTCTGTTAGCAATTTGAGCAGCTGCGGATGCGCGTAGTTGGCGTAATCGTATTTGACTTGTGGCTGGACATGCAGCTGAAGTAGCTGCTCCACGCTGGCCGGACTTGTAATCCTGTGTGTTGCATGCATTAATATAACATTAGAGCTGGACATGAGCTCCACTTACTTGAGTATGTTGTCCATTCGCGTGTACAATGGCGATGCTTCCATGAAAATGTGCGAAAAGCTATTGACCTTGACATCATTTAGCAACTCCACGGCCAACTTTGCCTCGGCACAAACAATCTTGTAGACCGCGAGCGGCAGGTTGGCGCACAGGTTGTAGTAGCCGGTGACATCCATAAAGCAAACATCGAAGTAGCCGGCAAAGGTGCTCAGCTGGTGCGGCTGCTGCTGGGAGAGTGTTATGCCTTGCGTCCAGTCACTGCTGGCCAGCTGATTCCATACGGTGCGAGCCACCTGGTAGCTGCTGCTCGACTGATGCAGCAATCGATGCTGTTTTAGGTACACAATGTAGCTGGCTAAGATGTGAGCGCTGAAGCCACTGAAGCCCACATCTAGTTGGCGCTGGCGCAGCCACACTTTCAACAGCAGCAATCCCTCCTGAAAGTTGCGGTGCCCAGCGAACGACCTCAGCAACAGACTTTGGTTCTCAGCTAGGGTCAGATCGAACAGCACGTTGGCGTTGTAGTGCTGAGTGGAGGGCAGCGTTTCCGGTTCATCCCACTTGTCGCCGAAGACAGACGGGCGGATGTTGTTATTCCAAGGCACAAAGCGGCTCAGCTTAAAGACATCCGCCGGCGCTGTAATGTACAGGCGCAGGGACAAGTGTTTACCTAGCTTGGAGGCAGGTGTTAGTTCCAGCACTGGCTTCAGTGGATTGTTTGCGTGGTAGTTGTAGGCGAACTGATCCGAGGCAAAGGCTGGGAGCTGCTTCAGTTTGCTGGCCACCGTCGCGAGGTATAGGGCTCGCTTCTGATCATAGATCAAATTGCGATAATCATCCTTCTGGAAGCACGTTCCGGGCATTTCCAGAGCCACGTCCACTACCAGCTTGGGGCCTAGCAAAGTGCCTGTGGCCGCAGCGCCCATCAACTTTGGCTCTGCAGTTGGAGTCAGAAATTGGAAGTTGAATGACTTTTTGTGCAGATGCAGAGGCACCTCCAGCTGGCAGCTGTCCAGCAATCCATCTTCGAATTCACGCACTGCTGTCGCAAACGTCTCTATCCAGTTCTCAATGTATGTGCTGTATTTGGGCTTGAGTTGAAGCTCCTCCAGCATCTCTTTGACCTGCAGCTTGAACAGATTGGAATGAAAGAGATTGCGTGTATCGCGAATCTCTTTTATTTCCTCCAAAGTTGGAGGCTTCACGTTCGTTTCTGTGTGCTTAAATTTCTTTTTTTTTGCTTCGCCATTGACTGACGGCACTTTGCGTTTGTGCGCCTTGACTGACTTTGGTTCATCGAAGCCGTCATCGCTACTGGTGGCAGCGGCAGCAACTTGATCGCTGTCGCTATGTGAATTCATCTGCAGAGGGAAATTAATTAAGAGTTGCACAGGTTTTAAGTATTTAAAAAACTTACCTTATTTTTTGATAGATTTTCTTTAATTCTACCCATTTTATCCGCTCAATAAAAATCAACCCAAATAATTCAACAGCGTCGTGCAACAATCGCACGTGCTACTTGGTTTTGGTTTTGATAATACGGCAAAAATTGCGCTTTTTTGTATCACAACAAAGTTATCGATAAACGATTTTAAGCATTTCAAATTTTCATCTTATTTGTTTGGAGGTTTTAAACATAATTTCTTTCTTAAACTCACTACATATGTATATTACTGTTCAATAACAAAAATATGTGGCCATTTGAAACACTTGATTTATTTAAATAAAAACATTGTAAATACTGTAATTGCAAACATTAATATTACTATACCTTTTTAAAGTACTCCATATATAAAATATGCCATTTGCCAGTAACTAATCAAACATATTTATAAATTATAACTCTATTCGAATAATTATTATAAATAAAGTTGTGATTTTACATTATCATTTTAAATTCTGTTATCGTTATCATAGTTCACAAATCGAATATTTGTAATATCGACTCAAAGCGGTCTTGCCATTGCAGCTATCGATATGACCTTAAAATCACACGATTCATAAAATACTAAAATCGGCCACTCTCGTTAGGAGTAACAAAAAGAAGAGTCTTTGCACCTGTATATAAAATTGTTTCTTTTTTTTTTTTCAAATATGATTATTGTGATAGAATGGTGTAAATGAACTGTAATTATGGCATACAAGTAATAAAATCTCTCTATAAAATATATTGCTGATTGCGTCAGTGTGTGCTGCACATAAAGATGTTGCCTTCAACAATGCTTGTATGACAAGACGATGGTAGTGATTAACCTGAAAATCATATTGAAATAAGATAAAAGTGTTTCAACACGCCTGGTAATCGTTTGTCAAGTGCTTTTAAAGTTTTTTCCTTTCAAAACAAAGGCCGGCTAATTATTTCGGTGTATTGCCCAGTATATTTAGTATTATTTACAAAGTTCTTTTAGATCTTGTGCAACTTAGTGCGTAATTTTCAATTATTAATGCACGGTCACACTGCAGTGTAGTGTTCAATTTGTGCGTGTGTGTGTGCAAGGCAGGGGAAAAAGTCGCTCCATTTTTCTCGTGCTCTCTTGCGTACGTTTGGGTTTGCAAAACAATTTAATGGCGAACCGTATAAATATTAAAATAGTGTTTGTCTGACTTTTACATAAGAAGCAAACACACAAGTTCGCAAAAAACGCGCCGCACAATAAGTGTAAAATCGCATGCATATACCCGACTATAGAAATTGGCCAATCGCTAGTGTGCGTGCGTGTGTGTGTGTAACTGTGTATGTGCGCGCGCGTGTGTGTGTAAGTGAGCAATGAAAAATGAGGCGTAGGTGAGGAATATGTGTGCAAAATTGTCGAAAAGGTACATAAAAAGTACAAGTCTAACATTAAGTTAAGCTACATGAATGCCTGCTACAAATAATCAGAATTGAAATAATTTCATTGACGCGTTGGCAATTAGCAAAATATGCCAAAATTCAAACAGTTTCCATTTGTGCACCCTGTAGTAGTTGTCGTCTTGCGGTCGGTGACGGCTGACGAGAAGCTTTTGCGTGCCGAAAGCATTCAAAAAAGCAACGAAATAAAAAATCACGTACAAATACAGTTTTTAATTTGTGTGGCCTTCTTGTTTATGAAAAAAGAAAAAACGCGCATGAACCATTTTTGCTCAGGTCATACATATATTTATGTACGTCCTAAAGTCTACACACTAATTGGCCTGATTCTCAAGACAGTTCCTTAAGGCGGCTTCCATGTCGTCGGCATGGATCCTTTATTAAAAGACCATGTTCACATGTTCGTGGACTCGAAGATAATTCTAATTGTTAGGCACATTTGCATTATTTGTACGCAGGCGGAATCGCATGAAAATCAATGGGCAAATGTATGCGGTAGGCAAACGCAGCTTAAGTGTGACCGCACCTAATAAAGTGAATAAGCCACAATATACTGTTTGCACGTCTATTAAGTGCATTTTCGCACTCCTAACATGTACAATAAATGATTAAATGATATTAGTTAGTCGAGGATTAATTAGGAATATTAATGAAAGAGAATTTGTCTGGACTAAATTTCTTTAAGTATAAATCTAAATATTTCTTTTTTTTTTTTTTTTTTTTGATAGTATGAAATTAATGCAGTTTCCACTCTTTTATTATATATTTATTCTCTATGTTTTTTTTGTTTGTTTATAATTACAGCCTGTTATGACATGCTAATCGCAGGGTCGGCCACAAGGTGTACATTCAACAGCGCAACTTTCCCACTCGAGAAGAAGGCAGATAAACATATTTCCAATGTGCGCGCGCTAAATGACAGCTGACGATCGGCTGAATAGAGTTTGACTATAAGTTGAAGAAAAGAAAAGAAAAGAAAAGAAAAGAGATCAAAGATAAATAACTACGAAATAGAACTATTGTTGTTAGTTGTCGTAGGCGTAACACATTAGCAATATACGTCAACCATACTTTATAAAAATTAGAAACTTATGGGGAAAATGTGCAAAAGTGTGTTTGTTAAATTGTTAGCCAAAATTATTTGTTTACCTAATACTACATAGAACGTAGCTGCCTTTCTTTACCCAACAAGAGCAACAATAATAACAACGATATTTCGACGCACCGGACAAGCAAACGAGCACTTAAATTAAGATAAACACGAAATATATAATCCAACTGCACTCAACAATAGCCAACAGTATCCCAACCAGCAACAATAACAACAACAACATTTTACAAATCACCAAGGAAATGCTCAAATTGAATACTTAAATGTCAAGCGACAGCAACAGCAGCAGCAGCAGCACTGATGTCACAGCAACAAACAACAGAACAACAAAAGCAACTGTAAGCTAACAGAAGGGAGCAGCGGTAGGGCAGTGGCCAACTCGCGTCTAGAGCAGGAAGAAGAAAGAGGATTGACTGGAGAGTGAAGAGTGGATAGTGGAGAGCGGAGAGAGAGAATACGGAGTTTGCTTGCCGTATGCATTGGACGCATGCGCGGCATGCGCGGACGTTAAGTGAGTGTGTGCGTGTGCCAGTGTGTGCGTGCCTGTGTATGTGTATGCATTTGTGTGCACGCACTGCATAGCAGCAACAGCATCAGCAACTAGCAACATCTTAAATCATAAACGATCAAAAATACAGTCCACACACATCCAGCAGCTTGAACGAAAATTTGGAGCAGCAACTTCGCATTTCTGGATCAATCTTATCAGCAATAATTGCCCGTTGCTGCTAGTTTCAC
This sequence comes from Drosophila mercatorum, assembly GCA_961210405.1. Taxonomy (NCBI): domain Eukaryota; kingdom Metazoa; phylum Arthropoda; class Insecta; order Diptera; family Drosophilidae; genus Drosophila; species Drosophila mercatorum. Next base: position 1,341,990 of record CAUIUS010000003.1, read on the forward strand.
ATATACGTATATATAAATATACATATATATATATATAGATAATATATATATATATATCTATATATATTTATATATTATCTGTGCAAATTCCGTGGAAAGTGATTGCGTTTCCCATACAAAATTGAAGGAAACTCACCGAATTTGCTCTCAGCAGTAATCACAACAACATCAGGAACAATATGCAGCGGCGCGAGCGACAAGCGAGGTGAGTGTTAGATCCAATTGATTTCATCAAATAGCTATTCCCCTACCCCTCCGACAAACAGATTTGATATCATTCAGCGTTGGGTAGACACGGTTGTTAGGACATTGCGTCTGTGGTATGCAAAGCTCTGTCACATCCCTCTTGCTTTATGCCTTCGAAAATCGTGCGTAGATTTGCCATTTTTCATTTCATATTATTTGTACACCTCACATCTATTCAAATAGCACTCGAAACAAATATAATCATACCTCGAAAATTGCTATCACATACGTATGCTTTATGAATTATCCAAGATCAGCTCTGTTGGGTTCTCTTCTACCCATTTGAAGAATATATAATGAAAACAAGTCTGTAAATCAATTCAGTTTATTGACAAACTGAGCAGCATTTCGAAGTGCGATCATGAGCAATATTCTTGAATCTTTTGTTTGTTATCTCAAAACTTAAGTAACGCGAAAAAACGTTCATTATAATGATTTATATATGTCTGTACGATTGAATGCGTTGTTGTTATCAGGTTGACGCTGCTGCTGAGAAAGTTGAAAACAAATTGAAATGTTTGCCGATTAGATAATTGAGGAAGAAAGCACATCAAACTCATGAATGCCGACGCTCAACATACACTATATGAACTCTATGGGTGCTTGAAGCTGTCTATGTCAATGATCTATCGTATAAAGAAGAGATAGGTTCTTTAAACAATATATCACATATACGTAATATAGAATAGAGCGATTAGAAACCATCGCAATTGATTAACATCTTGAAATATATCCCATGATAATTTCTATTCAATTGATAGAAAATTAACAGAACTTCATATAAAACAGCACTTGAACTAGAACACAGAAATTCCGTAATCTTAACGAGTCCTTGAAGATGATTTGATTATCAACTGGAATGCTGGCAAAGGCAATGTCAGCGATCGATAATAATAATAATAATAATAATAATAATAATAATAATAATAATAATAATAATAATAATAATAATAATAATAATAATAGAATAAACTCTATTTATAAATGTTTGGCAATCCGTGACGTCGTCCCACTCAGGGAAATTTGCTAACAATCTAATCGCCTCGCATTCAAGGCAAATTATTTTGAGTGCGCGCTGCTGAGCCACCTGTGTATTCAGCACACTCTTCTACAGAGTATAAGTATAAGATCGCTGCTCTCTTGTCGATGGCCAAAAGAGAAAAAGTCCAACTATTATTTCGAGTATTTACATATATTTCTGTATGTGGACTATGAATTTGTGTGTGTTTTTCTCTAACATTTTATTTTTAGCAAATCGCATTTCTATTTAAACTTTTGTGTTTTATTTGATTCTGCTTTCGACACCGTTCGCTGCTCTTTTCCGTCTTGTGTCTTGAGCACTTATTGTAATGCGATTCCTTCCTTGCCAGAGATTGCCAGAGTCGAAGGCTTCAATGAAATGCCATTCGATGCGTCTGTTGAGTTCAAACATCCACACATACAGATCTATCCCCTCTCCCTCTCTCTTGCTCTCGTAGATTATGTGAACGAATTTGAGTTGTTGCCGTTTCGCTTACCTTGTGGCGGGTCTATTGACATTTCTAGGTTGCTGCGGGCTTCGTTGTTGTCTCTCGCATTGTTTACAGTTCAAGCCCTCTATTATTACTTTTATTATTACTAGTATTATATCTACGCCGTAAGCCCTTGCCTTGCCGTCTGCATTACGAAGTGTACGCAGAGCACATATTCCTGTTTCCAGATAATATAATTCTGTTTTGGGCTTCCCTCGAAACGGGACTAATAACTAAGCCCGAACAATGTGACCTTGGGGTATAATTACTCGTGTAACTTTATGGCTTCAAGTGGCGAGAGTAAAAATTAATTGTATACATTTCTGGCCGACATCTGAATGCTATATGGCGAATTTAAAGCAAATTGAAGTTATTTAAAGGGGAATTCACATTCCATTTCGATCTATGAGAGAAGAAAGATGGAACGAACATTGGCCGGACAACAACAACAACACAACAAGGATCAAGTACATTTAAACAGCTAGAGGAATGTATGTGTTTATATTTAATGAAAATATTATATTTGCGTATGATATGAACAGCTGTTGCATTGTGAAACGCAAACACGAGAACAAAAACATGTCAAACGCAATCAGCCAATAGCATCAACTGTGTAAACGTGTGACGGGCTGTGGATATAGATATAGATATAGATATAGATATAGATATATGCATATATACATCTATCCATAGCGAATGCCTGCAGCAGCTCAGGTCTAGAGACTAGCGTGAGGTTCATAATTAATTGATTAAATATTGAAATATCGCTGTAGAGTGATTTAACCTTCGTTTCAATATATATATATATATGCTGTAATTATCGGACAAGTCGGACTCGAGATTGCACCCTCTCCAGAGGCATATGTGACCTTAATCTTAAGAGAGAAAGACAGCGAGAGAGAGGGAGAGTGATAAGACTCGGATTCCGTATTAATTGTAATGAAATTTATGCTAAAAACAAAATTAATGCCAAAGTAAAACCAGTTGCTTCGCTCGCTGCCTGTTAATAATTAAGATCAGAGCTCAACAGCGCCAAAATGACCCTAGACAAGGCTCGCCTGACGGCTGCGCGGGGTTCATTAAATCGAAATTGTTCTTGAACCCAACTTTGGCCGTCGCAGCGCGGCGAGTGCCTTTTGGCAAGTGAATTACTCGATGCGGCTGCAAGCATGACGGAAAGCCCCACGACCACGACAGAGAGCGGCGAAAACTTGACCAACTTGTTAGCGCTTCTAATGAGTCAACGGCCATGTCTACGCCGTCCTCGTCGTCGTGCCAGACGACGATAAAGATGACGGCGCAGTGCAGCCCAAGACAAATAGTGCGGCGGAGCAGAGCCCAGCAGCTGCAAGGAGCATTTAAAACTTTATCAAAAGCACTTGGCGTTTGCTTTGCACTTGAATTCTCTATCGCAGTCGCCAGAGAATTGCGAGATTGAGAATTCAAGTGCAGAGAAACAATATTTTAGCCATAATGAGCAATCCCTGTTGGGAAGGTAAAGAAGTAGGAGGTAGTATATATACAGATATGTATATATAGAGATATAGAGATATAGAAGGTAACGCAGTACGAGATAGTATATAATAAGGTACAGATAATATATAGATATATATTAAAGACTATTCGATCTAAGATTAACTACTTAAGGCTTGAAGACTGCAGCCAGGACGAGTCTGAGCTGAGCTTGGGGCTGTTCAAATATTCTCCCTAGGCTAACAATGTATAGTTTGATTTAAAATTTAATTTGGCCAACTTTCGATTAGATATATATCTAGATTCACGTACACTTTGCACTTCAATAACAAAGCTTTATCGGATGAAAAAACCTTTTAATTTAGAATTAGTCATCGTTGCCATATGATTCAAAGCTATAAAGATTGTGCCGAGGATTTATCAGTAACTGTGATTTTATTGACATCTTCGGCTTTGGGTGTTTGCTTTCCGTCAGGCATTACTCATGGGAAAACTTAATCTATTAGCCCAGATGACAGTCTGTTTCAGTATGCATATGCTGCTGTTAATCAACACTGGCTGGTGGCTGTCAGCGCTTCGTGGCGTCCTCAAGCAGCTGTCAGCATCGAACAGCTTACATCTGTCAGTCACTTGACACTGGCATTCTGGCTGCCGCCTGCTAAACTGCTTATCACTGCAGACTGTAAAGGACTTCGGCAGTGGGCGTTGCAGCGTTCAAGGACAATTCAGCTGTATCAAAGCCGAAGACTCGATACTCTCCAATTGCGACTGTTAACTTGGTAATAACTATGTAGTCTTACAGATTTATCAGTTAACTTGAATGTCACTTAATGTCTCTCATCCAAAAGCCTTCGACATCGTTTTCCATGGGTCACATTGCCGATGCCTGCCTCACTGGACTTGGCCATTGTCTCTGCGCCTAAGCATATGTGTATGTGTGTGTGTGCTACTGTTGTTTTTTTGCCTGCCTGGTCGTTAAATCCCATCGATTTGTTTGACTGTCTCTTTACTATGCACCTTTTTCTCTCATCGCCCGTCCTGCTCGCGCCCATTGAGCTTTTCGCTTCAAGCATGACTGGCATCTAATTTAATTAGATGAAAATTTCACACTATTGGTTTTTCGTCATCTTCTGCTTCTGCTTCATCTACTTCTGCTGACGTCTCTCTCTCTCTCTCTCTCCCTCTCTCTCTCTCTCTATTATTAATGTACACACATTATTTTTATACATTCGCGTAACTCGAAAGCTCCTCGTTGCCAAGGTGTTTTCCCATATGCCACCCACCCGCTGGCTCCCACTTATCAACAATTGATTTCCGTTCCATGCAGTTTGCTTAATTCCTTGCGATTGCCACACTCTTGTCGATTGATGCACTTAAGCTAATATTTTCACTCAAATATGTGTATGCATGTATCTCTGTCTCTCTCTAGCTGCGTGGACTCATCGTCTGTTAAACTTTAACATCTTATGTTATTTAACATGTTGTTGTTGCTATTTCTTCATGCACCCACACAAATTATCAGACATGAGAGCAAGAGAGAGAGAGAGAGAGCGCGACATTGACAGTCGCTAACAGCTTAATGACGTCATTGGCGCATAATGTTTGATGGGTCACTTGGTTCGTTTGTGACATTCCATGGTGCCAGTGTTCGCCATTCCATCGTTCCGCTGTCCGTCTGCCAGTAGTGTGTTTGTTTTCCTTATATTTCTTTTTGTGTACGCTTTTACATTCACATTCATTCTTTATTTATTTTTATTTTCTGCTAAATCCGCAATTTGTCCTTGTTTTTATGTGCCACAGCTGCTACTCACTGTCGGTCTGCCTGCCTGCCTGCCTAGTCGCTCCCCTTACGCTCCCCGCCCTCCTTCCCTTCGCCTCTTTTGTTGAGTTTTCATCAGCATTTCAGGCTGATTATTGAAGCCACTTTCCTGCCGCCGCACGCAACTTTTGCCTCGTGCTCTGCGGTCTGTGTGGGACAGGTGGCAACTCTGTTATGGCTTGGCCTACACCATGTTACAGTTACTATTCTACTTGCTGGGATAGCGCAAAATTTAGGTTATTCCAACCCCACAATGCTATAAAAAACAAAAATTATAAAAGTTGTAGTTTATTATGTTGTATGTGTGTGTGCTGGTTGTTGCCTGTCGGTTGGCAACAATGCGACACCGACCTGGTTATTTATATACCCTACAACAGACGAGAGGTATGCTAGACTATGGATATGATTTTATTTATCTCTCAGTGTAGCTCTTTGAAAAGTTAATGCTTTAACAGAGAGGAAAGAAATGTAATAAGCATTAAAGTTCTTTAAATACCCTATTCGTCCAGGCTAGGAGGGTATACGAATCATATATTATATGTATATATGTTAAATTTCTATACATAATAGTTATGATTTGTATTTCACATGCATTTTCGTGTAATTAAATATAATTATATTGCGTACGCGCATTTATTCACATCATACGCGCGACCTGCTTCAAATGTCGTTGAACTGCAAGTCAAAATGTTAACAAAAATGTTAATTTCGAATTGCTTGCATGTCGTCAATGGGTTAAATAAAATACCATATGCCTCTGTTGTGGCTGGTCGCTGTTAAAAGTAGCAGCGAACAGCTGGTCACATATCACAGTTAGGTATACACACATCCATAATACATGTACATACGCCTATGTGTGTATGTGCGAGGCCAAGGCACCTGCGCATGAGTCACTCAACTTCAGTTTAAATCTGCCAGCTCTCTGGTCACATTCAATTGTTTAGCAGATCTCCACTGCCGGCTTTGTGTTCGTGTGTGTATATATATTGTACATGTGTTTGACAGGTGCTTCTTGTATGTGTAACGAGTTTTGTGTTGTAGCTTTTGCTCTGACACATGTGCACACACACACACACACCTTCACATATAGGCATAATTATATATTTTTATATGTACGCACACGAGAACATCCATTTATCATTATCAATACTTGTGTCGTTTCGTTCTCTCGCTCAAGCAGTGTGAGTATTTCTCCCCTACGGCGCGACGACAGTAAACGCAACAGCAGCGGCAACAACAACAATAATTACATACTAATACAAAATGCTCATTTGCCGCATTTTAATTTTCACACGCTCACAAGCACAAGTGCTTCATATCTGCGCCAGCAGCAACAGCAGTAGCAGCTGAACCTTGTTCTCTCTGTCTCTATCTGTATTTCTCTGTCTTGTTCGCTCTCTCGCTCGTAACTCTCGCAATTGCTACTCGCTCGTTGCTGGCGCTCGCCGTTCGTACTCTCAGTTCGTTTTCGATCGTGCGCCGTAGCAGTTGTCATTTCTTTGCGGCCATTATCGGTGCTGTTAGCGTAAAAAAAAAGAAGAAAAGAAACAAAGTTGTTTTTTTGCAACGCTCGGTCGCGCGGAGCGCTGCGGGTGTGCATACACACATATACAGCAATAACATACATAGCAGCAGCAACACTAACAGAAGCATACGCATGGAGGAAATTCTGTATGCCGTTGCATGCGTGGCTAAGTGAGTGTGCGTGTGTGTGGGTGTTTACGCATACACAAATAAATTGTGTGCGTGTGTGTGTATGTGTTAATCACTTTATCGTTGTGATGTTTTTGTTAATTTGTGCTTGCTCCAGTTTGCTGCCAAAGTTAGTTTGTGCACACAAACTAAAAGTATTTTGCTTGATAATTGTGTTGAGTTTGCTTTGTGTTAAGTTTGCACTCAATATTATGCACCTGTGTCTGTCAAACTGTAAAAACTTATCTTCTGACTGTCTGGCGCCTTCCGTCTCTTTGCTGCCTACTCCATTAATGAGTCGCTGTCTCGCTCCCACACCCTAGTGTGTGTGTGTGTATCTATTTTCTGATTTGAGTCAGCTGTCTTTTTGCCCCTGTGCTTTATCTTCTATCTTCTGCACAACTTTAACGAGTTTTAAGAGTGTTATTCTTAGCGTGCCATCTCGCTCACTCAAGTAGCAGCAGCAACAACTTCTTGCACATTTGTTTATTGTTGATGCTGTTGTTGTTTCTGTTGCTGTTGCTGTTTCTCCTGCTGCTGCTGTTGCTGCTGCTTGGTGTGTACACCGGCAACACGAAACTGGTTTTTCGAGTTATTTATGACTTTTTCTACAATTTATATTTTGCCTGTGCTATGCCTGCTTTTTCGGTTTCTGTATCTCTCCATTGTACGTGTGAGTGTGTGCCCACACACATATATATAAACACATGTATATATAAGTAGTCCTCAGACATTTGACCTGCAAAAACAAAGACTGCTAAAAGACGGCAGTTGGGGCGCCTCCGCTTCATTAATTTCATAATGTGGCGAAAGTTGCATCTCGAATTGCAACATCTGATATGAGCGGAGGCCCCACTCTCGCACGCAGGCAAAGCGCAACGGATATGACAAATTACAAAAAAACAAAAAAAAAAGAAACAAAATGAGAAAGAAAAAGCAGCAACAAAACAACAACACAATTTTACATATTTCACTCAAACTCCCAGCACTCGACGACTTAACACACTATGAGTGCTGACTGTAGTTGAGCTTTAATTGTCGACCGACAGGCAGGCTGGGCAGGCAGACAGACAGAGAGAGGGATAGCGGCAAACGCAAACACACAAAAACAAAGGCAAAGGCAACAACAAAATTAGTGGAGACTACTGCTGCCATTGTTGTTGTAGACTTTAGTGGATATTGTGTAAAGTAGAAAGCGCGTTGGCGTTAAGTAATCGACAAAAGCAAAAACAAAAATAATTTAATAATTAAAATATAAGAAAAAAAAGAGTTTGGCGAAAAGTGAAGTGTTTTCTGTGCGCTAAATAAAGAATGGAATCTAAAATAGAAAGTAATAAATGTTTATATGTTTTTGTCTGAATAGAAATCGCCAAAACCAAATAATGAAGTGCATGTGCAGTCTGCATATTGAATGATAAAACAACAAGTTGCAATAACAATTAAGCAATTAAAAAAACAAGTTTCAATTAAAACAACAACAACAACAACAATAAACAACATCTGCAGTAGCAGCAGCAACAGACGCTGCCAATCAACGAGGCTCGAGTGAACGGCCGCAGCAGCAGAAGCAGAGGAGCCGAAGAAACAGCTGTGCTTACAGTTTGACAGGCAAGGCAACATTAGCGCTGGGCTGCTCCCCCGCATCGTGAACACATGAGACCACAGCGGCGTTCAGAGAGCGCGTGAAAGAGAGAGAGAGAGAGAGAGAGAGAGAGAGGGAGCAAAGCGGAATTCAAAGCGCCGTTAAACGGAGTTTGCCGGGTTAGTGTAACACACATTCAAAACATACATACATATATATGCATGTGTTGTTAAACACACACACATGCATGTGCATGCATGTAAATATATCAAGAAGAGCTCGCATTTCGAACTGTAAATTTGAAGCTTGTAGTGTTACCAGACTCGCATTTTTTTCTTCTGCCATCAACGAAAGATAAAAATAAAAAACTTTGACCTCCAAGCTGCAACATGAGACAGGCTACGCACGCACACAGCTGCATGTGAATGCATGTGTGTATATACGTATGTATGTGTGTGTATGTATTTACTTCCACACTCGAAAAACTATTGTGGCCGCCAATGCACGCGAGGCGTTTCAATGCCGTCAAATAAGGGGCGGAGGGAGTGTCGTCCTTCCTCAAGCGGAAGGAAGGAATCGCAAAAGTAGAACGAAAAGCTTTATCGGTGGTATGGGGTGGGCTGCGTATATAGCAATGCTAACGAGCGAGAAGGTTGCTTATGCAGGAAGAAGACACTAGAGAGCAAATTACAGACAATTTATAGACACGTATGTATGTACATATGTATGTATGTATGTATGTATGTAGTGTGTGTATAATTGGCTGGGTGGGCGTTTTCGCTGTGCTGTTGATAAAGTTTGACCTCTAAAGCTCATTTACATAGATTTTAGCTTTCGCACGTGTGCGAATTGCGGACTAAACTAATTAAGTAGCTAGTCTGGCCCCCAAACAAGACAACCATACACAGATACACAAGTGCTCACACGCATACAGAGATGCATAGTCAATGTTAATCTAACATGCAAAGGTCAATCGGCCATTGAGACGCCGTTCACACATAACAGCACACACACACTGAGAGAGGAATGCATCTAACCCCAAAAGCAACTCAACTGCAGTCAACAGTGGGGCGGCTGCTGCTGTTGCTGTTGTTGTTGTTGCTGTTGCTGTTGCTTTACTCGTCGCTATTTCTTTTTACCGGCGCTCTTTTAGCGTATTCCATTCCACTCGTTCTCAGTCATTTTGACTCGCTATTGTTTGTCTGTCAACGACGTCGCGGCCGCTAATCAACGCGCCCTTATCTAGCCAATTTGTTTTTTTTTTTTCGTTCTATGTGTGTGTGTGTGTGAGTACTGCAGCTTCGTCAATGGTTGGCTTGAGTGTGTGTCTGTGTGCATGCATGAGAGATTGCCTTTGAGTGTGTGTGTGTGTGTGTGTGAGTGAGTGTATGAGTGTGCGTTCTTTGCTTATCATTTTGCTCAGCTTGTTGTCTTTGAGTATGTTGTAAGGGGCGGGCCGTAGTGGGGTTTTTGTGGGCGCAACCAACCGGCTGCTCATTTATGTTATGTGAATCAAAATGTTATCTTTGTAGTTGTTATTGTTGTTGTTGTTGTTGTTGCTGTTTAGGCGTTCGCTATTGCTACGCTTTTTATTTACTGCTGCGGCTGCTGTTGAGCTTGTTTCAGTTCGTTTCTCGTATTCTTGTTGTTGTCGTTGTTGTCGTTGTTGTTGTTGTTGTTGTTGTTGTTGTTGTTGTGTTCGACGTCAAATGCCATTGAAAATGGATATTGACATGTGTGTGCCTCAATTCGATTACAAACAGCAACAACAACAACTGACAGAAAGAACAATAATATGCATAAGCAATAAAAGCAATAACAATGCGCATTGTTGGCATTTTGTCAATAGAATCGAATTATGAACACATTCCATTCACTTCCAAAGAAGAAAAAAACTTTATTTCTGACTTTAAGCGAAAAATTTGCATTTGAAATGCTTAACGAGTGAGCCTTTCTACGAGTCATTGGATATGCACGAAGATTAGACTGACATTCGGTACGAAACATAAAGGAAAACAGCCTAAAAAACTTGGCAATTGAGGGGGACTTTCTATTTGTGTCGCTGCCTCGGAACCGGAAGGATATAAATAATTGGCAAAAGTCCAGTTCACTGTTTCCGGTTTGCAGTTGATAATGAGCTCTCAATATGTGAGATAAATATATACTCGAATTAACTGTAATTGTCTAATCTAAACTAAACAGTTTATCAAAATATATTTGATAGTGTTATCGCGCATAGAGAGAGCCAGAGAGAAAGAGAGATAGAGAGAGAGAGAGAGAGAGAGAGAGAGAGAGAGAGAGAGAGAGAGAGAGAGAGAGAGAGAGAGAGAGAAACTGCAGCAGTTGGGAGATTCCAATAATGTTTTCGTATTCAATTGCTGTCGGACAATTAAAATGAAATTGATTTGTGTCTAAAAATAGCAACAACGCAATTGTTATGCACAAGCAAAATGCAAAGAAATAAGAAAAGGAGAAGGAGAAGGAGGAGAAGGAGAAGGAAAAGGCGCAAACACGTCACAGTTCAAAGCCATTTGGGATGCGGCGCATGAGACGACGAGAATAGCTGATAAGGCGAGCAGCTTATCACTTGTTTTATTTATCAAGCGTTTCTTCTGAATACACACACACACATATATATATATATATATATATATACATATATATAGATGATTCCTGTGTGTGTATTATTTAGTAGCAGCTGTTTTTCGGTTGTGCTTTATTTTCTTGTTTACTTTTGAGCTCCCATTTGTTGTTGGTTTTTGGCCTGTGGTTTTTTCGCCACATTATATAATTGCTGGCGCTAAGAGTTTTTGTAAGGTTTCTGGCCTAAGATTTGCTTAATTAAGTTGACAAATTGAGTCAAAATGCGAGCCAAAGTTTGACAGTCATTGCAGGCCAGCAACAGCAACAACAACAACATCGAAATCGATAATTTGATAAATTATGCAAATTGCTTTGGCTAATGCTAAAAACTTTTCAATTGTTGCCTGTTATTGTTGTTGTTGTTATTGTTGCTAAGTGGCGACACTCGTTTGTCAGGTTTCACTGGGGATTTTCCGCCTATTATGACGAATTTCCAAACTCAATTTAAGCCTCGACCCGCCTCGTTAACTTCTCTTTCCATTTTTGCTTTAAGTTCAATTTTTGTCCAATTTGCGTTTGGTTTTGTCTTTCACGTCACTCACTAACCCACGTGTGTGGGTGTGTGTGTGTGTGTGGATGTGTGGAAAACCACTTTTCCATGAAAGAGTTTTATTTTTAGCCACTGGCTTATTTTTAATCAAATATCGATTTTGTTCTAAAATTACTCTACATGGATTTCCTTTCAATGCGACAGAATGTTTTTCTTTGATTGGCTTTCTGCTTCTTATATATATAGAAACAATAATGATATATAAATAATAAGAATTTATGAACAATACAAATGTATAAATAATAATAATATATGTGTCTATAGTATTTTATTAAATTCTATTTCTTTATCCATTTGTAAACATATTTTAAGAACTTTCGATAAGAAAAGTTAGGAAGTTGAATGAGTTTAAAAACAAATCGGGAGACCTGAAATCGTTAATATTTAATATTTTATGACCAAATATCAAATTAATGAAATATTATAATATTTTTGTCAAATACAGAGTTATTTTTAATACTGATTATTCTGCAGATATCTTGACTCTTCTATAACTTTCTTTTCTTCAATTTAACTTTGAGGAAGTTAACAGATTTGTGACATTCAGAGTCTGAAATCGACTTTTATGATTGGATTTTGTTTTACAATGCTTGATAAAGCGATTCAATTGGAAAGAACAGTTAGTTCACTATGTGTGTATGTTGCTGAGTAGGGGGGTTTACTTTGTTGTTGCCTTCAGTTAGCGACTGGAAACCGGTCAACGATAGTCGGGCCAGCTGTGCTCTTGTCCCGAATCCAACTGGGAGCCTTTTCTTAGCATTTAATTCATAAAACGAATGCAATTTAAGAACAAAGGTAAAAAGCAAGAAATGCAAACAGAGAGACAGAGAGAGAGAGAGAGAGAGAGAGAGAGAGAGAGAGGGATGGAGAGCAATAACTCGTTTGTGAAGAGCAAAAATATAAATAAGAAGTAAAGACGTAAAGTGAAGCGAACGACCCGAAAATACTGTGAAAACTCAACTGGTCTGGTCTGGTGTGGAGCTCGCTGTGAAGTTCGTTGCGGCGATCGATCGATGGATTGGCTTGAACCAGTTTTCGCTGCAGGATATTAAGCCATAAAAGCAGGCAGGCCGCAGCCCCTGCCCAGCCAGCCAGCCAGCCGACCGACCGACCGACCAAGAGACAAAGAGGCTAAAAACTGGTTTCTCTTTTCAGTTTGAGTTTCAATTCGATTTAGTCCGTTGCCCGTTGCCTTCCCACTACCCACTTGAGCTGCCCACTGCACACCCCTCGCCCTCTCACACACACACATACAGCTGCTACATTTGCAGAAAGTTGTTATTGGCCAGGGCTTAATTGTTATCGGCGGTTTATACTCTTTTTCCTTAACACCAGTGCTTAACGGTACAATTATCGATGTTTCGGATTTTCTACATTTATGTGAGTGTGTGTGTGGCTAGAGATATGACTGTAAACTGATACCAAATAAAGAATTTTATTTATAATTTATATAGACATATATGTGCATAGGGAGAAACACACATTTTTCGATTTTTGTATTTCTCATAACCGAAACTTGTGAAATAATTATATTTTTATATATTTCTACTACATCATCTATTATTTATATATGTAGTAGAAATGTTTTCACATTTCTCACATAATAAATTTCTTTCATCTTGCGCCTGGGGAGTTACTTAAACTCAAAAGAATTCTAATATCTATGCTCAAGGCAAATATGTGCAAGAGCTTTTTTCGCACTTGTTTTCAATAAGGCAAATGAATTACTTGAATTAATTGAATTATTTAAATGTCTAACTCGAATGCATCAGCATCTGCTGTGCCTTGACCTTTGGCTCAGGGTAACTCAAGATAAACGGACACTTGCTGAAGGAAACTGCGTCAGCCTTAGTCAGCCGTAGCATTGGGTTTCCCTTGAGACTCCTATTGCCTGACTCGGTGTGTGGCAGATGTTGCAATCATTTGAATGATTGACCTGACATTGAACTAGATTTGCAGCAGCAGATTTTCCACGCCACGCCACGCCCAAGACGCAAAGCAAATTGTGAATGCCAAGCAACGTAGCATAAAAAGCTGTTGTCTTAATCAAATATATATGTATATAAATAAGTTTTTATTGTGCCCATAATATTTCAGTAGACTCAGCTGACGCGCTGAACGAATGAGTCACCCAAATTGGTTCCGCGCGGGCGGACACATTACAGTCGAGTATCTATGATTGGCTGCGGGTTGTCTGTGGCTCGTCTGTGGCTCGCTTTGTTGCGGTTATTTAAAAATGCAAGCGAAACTTTTGTGTCATTGTCCTTTGCCACGCCAAGCAAGTTTTCGAAATACTCTATCTTATTGGATTACGAGTCCTATAAGTTTACCATTTGATATGGCTTAAAGCAACGAGTATTTGAATGTTGCTATTAATAATTATATTTAATCCAATTGAGGTTTCCTTTTAGTAATTAGAGTTTGCATAAACATACAAATTTGTACCAAAATAATAAATAGCAAAATAGGCTTTCTCTCTGTCAAAATTCTCTTAGCTTTAGTCGAGTTATTTCAGTTGTCTCAGATCCGTTTAGTTTGATGTTTAGCCAGCCGCGTTCGGGCCAAGATATGAATTGGGTACTTTTTATATTCGCAGTCGGCCAACAGAATTTTAAATGAGATTTTCGATTTTTGAGCAAATCAGTTAGTTTCCAAAACAAAAACAAAAAAATAAATTAAAGAATTAAAATTGCGTTGCTTTGCTTTTATCGTCTTTCAAATTTGAATGTATCGAACACACCAAAAAAAAAAGTACGTACTTTACAATTCAAACACAACTAATACAACAAATCGTTAGCCGAAAGAGCGTCGTTACTCGCGATAAACGCGGCTGTGTTTTATATATCAAACTCTTTGTTTACGTTCGTTCGATAAGATACTGTTTGTCTATCATTGTTTATGGTTTGGTGAGACTTGTACTAATGGCGCCCAAGTTGATTGAAAAGTTTAAAACCTACCTAAGGTTGTTGCACGCACACAGCACAGACACATGCACAGACACCCACACATACACATACCCACGCTTACGCTATATATGTATATATCTAATCAATGTTTTATCCCTCTCTTATCTTTGCAGTGGCGGCGGTCCACAGACAACAGCTGCCGGTCCATCCGCTGGTAATGTGGGAAATCCTACCATTGCCGGTGGTAAGAGCACAAGCAATAACATGTATTCCACCCGCCAATCTGTAAGCACCACGACCGGTGTGCTCATGGTCGGACCAAATTTTCGTGTCGGTAAAAAAATTGGCTGTGGTAACTTTGGCGAATTGCGTTTAGGTAAGTTCATCGTCAATTCTATATAGCGAAAACTGCACAGGGCGGGAGATGTCAGTTCCATTGGCATAGGTCCGGGACTGAGCGTGCAGCTTATCAAATTTGGTGCTTAAAAATTAAGAGCTTTTTAGCTTTTAAAATTGTATTTCAGCGGAAAAACGTATTGCCTCAGTAACTAGAACTAATGGGGTATAATTATATGATGATATGGGTAAAGCAAGTCTGTTAGACTCAGGGGTAGGTGTACTGCTAGGTTAACAACTATTCTGAAGAACAAAACTGCAATTTGAGAATCGCATAGAAGCGACTACAGCAGAAACTTATTGCGTTTGGCCTCAAGCAGTCAGTGGGTCGACATAACTGCATCTTCATGAGCTTATCAAAACTGAACCGAGTCAAATCTTGCGTCATTAGTCGTCTCATACCGAGAAGGCAGCTGATTGCGTCGCATAACTGTAAAGAAGTCTTAAATTACGCTTACGACTTGAAAGTTATGTTGCTTCTTTGTCCGCTTTAACGCCCACAAGTTTTCATTTTTCGTATTTGTTAATTTGTGTTTCTGCTGCTGCTGCTCGGTGAAGCTTTTGGCATGCGACACGACGTTGGCTTCGAGTACTTTGTGTTGTGACTTCCTTTGCATGTGCATTCCTTTTCATAGCTGCCAACGGCAGAGCAGAGACGAAGGTGGGCAACAGCAGCCAGCAGCAGCAACAACAACAACACCTGGGAAACCACAATGAGAACTTTTTTTTTATTTTTGCAAAATACAAAATAAAATGCCATTCCATTTGTTGCTGTTGGCGTTGGCATCGCCACTTTTGCTTTGTTTGCTAAATGCGCTTTTATAAAATTGTGTTTTTCTTGCTGCTACTTCGTTTGGTTTTATTTCTCTCTCTCTCTCTCTCTCTCTCTCTCTCTGTGTCTCTTTCTTTTGTGGGCTTGCCACTTCCTTTAGTGCATTTGCATGCATCTGTCGCGACTGTTGCTGCTCGCTTATTGCCAACAGGTAGCCAAGCAAGCGACGTCCGTCCAGTGCTGCTTCAACTGTTAAGCAGCCAGCGCCGCGACGCGCCGCTTTGAATGACAACTAATTGCATCCGCCCCAACATTCTATCTCTCAATTCGCTATCTTCTCTTACCTGCTCCTTTTTGCACCTTTGCAGTGTACTCTTAGGTGATCACTCAATGTCTTAACCTCCGCTTCTTGCTCTCAACGCATGCATGTGCGTGTGTCTGAGTGCATGAATCACTCTGCCCTGTACTTGTTACTGGTAATAAAGCGTGTGTGTGTCTGGCTGTTCAGCTATTCAAATAATCTACAAAATGCCAAATGATTTAGTTTTACTTAAACAACAGAGAAAAGCTAAAGCAAACAAAAAAGGAACTTTGCATTGCGATGAATCTTGTCTTGCATAATACTTTGATTGCTATTTATCTAAATATTATTCGGATGACTCACATTTTGTTCACATTATAATACAAAAAGTTACCCGAAAAAATGTATATTTAAAGTCGTAAATTGCTTATTTTTTTTTTGTAGAATGTCCTTCAGATATTAAAGAACTCCCAGAGCCAAAAGGTTTAATTTTCCTTCATTTTAGTGAATTTAAAATTTCAATTCAGAAATCAGGAATGTCCCTTATCGTTTAACAGTGTTCTGTTAACTGGCTGTTATTTAACATTTCGTGAATTTCATACGAATTTTGAGCTTTCTTAATTGTCTTCTGCTTTGATTACTGATTGTTGTAGCTCATGTTCGGGCATTGCAATATTTATGATTTGACAGAGCCATTAGGAAATGCTATCAAATTGAGCTTAGAATCATTATAATTAATTTTTGAACTGTGGGAGAATGTGTCAATCGTGTCGTAGCTATTATTATTCACGTTCTGGGCAATTTGATTATTTATTCCATTTTGTTGTATCCATTGTTCGTTCACAGTCAAGAAAAGTTGCCTTTATTGAGATTCATCATTTTATGTGCGTGTTAGATTGTATGTACATAAGTACATACACCGATATAAATATAATGCATAATGTATGTGGCCTATACTCGTGTGTTGAGTTAGGTCGGGAGAGCTTTAGTTACGCTTGAATAACGGCACGCTTCTAATGCGAGTTTAAGTGTAGTATGAAGGCGAACAGTGCCCCGATTTGATTGTTTTTATATAATTAATAATATTAAAATATGGAAATAAGTATTAAAATTTCATTTGTTTGAGACGAACATTTGATAAATTTATACAATTTTGTTATATTTACTTGAAATATATACAACAGATAATTATTATCAATGGTAAATGGAATGCTTTAGTTTAAAGTCAGAATCAAATGAAATGAAATTGGTAAACAAAAAATTCATGGAAAGCAAGCGGGGCGTGGCAGGGGCGGGGCGTAGGGTGGATGTTGCTCCATATACAAATTTGCTTTGTTGTAATCAAAGTCATGCGGCTTTTCGCACACGAGTATCCACATGTGTGTGTGTGTGTGTGTGTGAGAGTGTAAATGTGTGGGTGAGTGTGCTCAGTCGCTTGATGACTGTAAATGTTGACAATGTTGTGGTGAGCGATAAGCTCTTCCCCTTTTACTTCGTAGTCATTCGTGACATAATTTCGCACCTAGCGGCCTTTTTCATATATGTATGTAAAACGCACAGACATATATAAATATTTCTTTTTGATTTATGCAATTGAGTGAATACAAAAGATAAACACGTATGCGAGTTAATTAATCAAATCATTTAGTTTTGGAAAAAGACCACGCTAGCCGCAAAATAAAGCAATTAGTTGCCATTGTTTATGAATATAATATAATTCGGATTTAAAATGAACTTTTTGATAAAAGGGATAGGTGCAATGACAAGGAAGGAGAAGGAGTCGCATTCAATTGATGCTTTCTGCATTTTATGAATCGATTTTTAAATGAAGTAAGTCAAAGTTAAGAAGCGTAAAATATAATTTTGGTATAGATATTCGACTCCTTTCTCGGCATTGGATGCGAATCTTTCAATCGGAAGCAATAACGAATAGAAGAATTTAAATAAATAGAAAATGCGTATGATCGGGTGATAGGCATTTTATGGGATGGGAATTAGTTCGGTCGATTATCGATAGCTTTTCAAATGGTATTCTCTTAATGGTCAGGTCGGCGCATGTGTTGCTTTGGAGGTGCCTCTGGCGGTGGGCGTGGCGCTGATAATGTTACAGGTAGGAGGCGCGTCATCTGCATGCTAGTTAGTTAAACGGCCAGTTGCAGTTGCGCCTTTGAGCATGATGTGTTATGTATGTGTGTGCGTGGGAGTCTCTCAGTTTGTAGGCATGACACGATTTTCAACACCATTTTATGTTTTAATGAGCAATTTTGATTAACGATTGCACTTCTCTCTTTTGCAGGAAAAAATCTTTACAACAATGAACATGTAGCAATAAAAATGGAGCCTATGAAGTCGAAGGCTCCGCAACTACACTTAGAGTATAGGTTTTATAAGCTATTAGGATCACATGGTATGTTAAAATGTTTTTACTATTATTACGAATACACTATACGCCAACCTCTCTACTCCGCCCGTTAACAACGACTAACAAAAAAAAAACAAAAAAAAAAAAAGAAAAGAAAAGAAAAAAAGAAAACCAAAATCATATAAAAATAAACATATATACTTTTCCATGCCCGTTTGTCGATTTATTGACAAATTGCTAACCCAATCCTACTTACTCCAACTACTACCACTCCAATAAAACTATGTTTTGCACCGTTACCACCTTCGTTAGTCGAATAAACTCGTAAACTCAATTCTATGTATAACACTTTGAATTTGAAGTGCTATAAGAATACACTTAAGAATACATGAATAGATTTTCTCAAGCATATTTCGGAGGTCGGTGCGTGAATTAAATTACAAAAAAAAAGAGATTAAAAAAAAACAAACAAAAAGAAAAAAAAAGACAATTGTAATAAAAATAATATAAACAATGACTTCTATTGCATATTTTGGACTCAGCGAAGCTGTTCTTCCATTATATTCATCTGATTTTATACCCACCAACTTACTATATGCTGATTTCTCAACTCAACCTTATTAAACAAATCTTACGTTATTTTTTCGCCCGTTCTTTTTCGTTGTTCTTTCATATATATATATACATACCTATGTATATATATGCATACCTGTATATATATACATATATATATGTAAATTGCTATGTTCCTTCATTCAACCATCAAAAAACACCATCCTCCAATGAACTTTCGCTGTGAACTATGAAATTTGAAACTGATCACGATCACGGTTGCGATATTGCAAAAACTGAATAAATCCCGTGTCAAAAATATAATCATCGTGTGCGACAACCAACCGAACAACCAAACAACCAATCAACCAACACCAAACAATCGGCTGATTTATGTTGCATAAAACATTGTGATGGCATGGCACATACCCTGTAAAAACAAAACCAATCCGACGCTCCTACAGCCGAAAACGCCCCTGAAGGCATACCACGCATTTATCACTTGGGAACTTGTGGTGGCCGTTATAATGCCATGGTTTTAGAGTTATTGGGATTATCATTAGAAGATCTCTTCAATATTTGTTCCCGTAAATTTTCACTTAAGACTGTATTGATGATAGCGAAACAACTTGTAAGTTTACTCTAAATGGAATGCGAACAAATTATACATTTCGTTAATGTTTGAGCGAATTAGCGCGGATTTCACATTTTCTTTCTCATTTTCTCGTATTCACATGGCCCGAATAAAATGATTGTTCGATGTAGTACAGTTCGTATAACAGTCTGACTGACTGCGAATGTGAAGTCCGTCCCCTATTTCGCTGAAACTGCTCCACACTCTTTTTTTATTTCGATTTTAAAAACACCATATTTAAGCAAAGTGTCTCAACGGCTAAATGTTTCATGTTAGCAACTATTTTTTTTAAATTATTGTTTAAAATGCAACTGCAAACGAACACAATGAACGTTAGTGTCAACATTTTAGTTTACGTAGTGGAACTGAACGATCTGAATATACCTCTATCTCTATCGTCGTAGTAGTTACAAATAATAAAGAACTTTTCCGTTATTTTTCCTTTCGTCTTATTCCTTGGGTTGTAGCTCATTTAAATCCAATAAAAATCAATTAAAATCACCAATTAAGTTTAAAGCATGTGAACTAAGAGTCGTTAATAGGCAAAACTACTTACAATGCTCCTATGTAAATAATACAGACAACTTTCTTTCTTTGTGTACAAAAAAAAAAAAATAAATAAATAAATAAAAAAAATATATATATATATATATATATATATATATATATATATATATATATATATATATATATATATATATATATATTGCGAAAGCAGTTGATTAACCACAGTTCCTCGTTAGTTGCCTAAGTTAACGATTTTCCCACTTGTTTTTCTCTCTTGATTTCGATTAATGACAAACTTTTTGTATGTGCCTCTCTGATTATACTTATTTTAACCAATTTACTAACACAGCTCCAAGAAAAAAAACCATATATTTTGCTAAAGTGGTAAACCAACAGATACAACACTCTATATGATGGGCTAGGCCCAGAGCCCACACTTAACTGTTATACACTCAACTCTACACCTAAGTTAAGCTTAAGATTTGGCCTGTAAATGCAGTTACTATAGCTATAAGTTGAATGCAGGCACTGTGATAACCACTATATAACTGTATAACTGTTATAAACGTAGTCTTACGATATCATCTGGGATTGCTACCCAGAATAATGCAGCAGCAATCTTGTAAATTAATTATTAATGATGACAGGGTCGTTTCATCATAGGCTTCCTCGTTATATGCTTCGAGAATCTCTATTTTTGTTGTTCTTGTTGTTTTTAGCACAGTTTTCCTTTTAAAAAAAGATAATATCAAATATTTCCCAAAGTGATGAAGCAGTAAATTAAAAAGGTGGTAATAAAACGTAAGACGCGCTAAACTAACCTCAAAGAGTCATAAATCTCACTGTCGTTCGCTCGCTCGTTCGCCTTTTCACTTTCTCTATCTCTCTCTTTGACTTCTCATGTTCTTCCCGGTGCTCCCCCCTCTCTCTCTCTCTCAAGAAAAAAAAAGATTAATACAAAAAATATATATTTAAAATTATTTGTTCTCTCTATTTGTCCTCAATCTCCTACTCTTTCTTTTCTCTCTCTCTCTTTATTATATCTGTCGTTTTAAAACAACAACAACAACAACAAACGATCAACTACGTTACTTCCGTGCGCTGCCCAACACTGAAAAAAATCAAAAACAAAACAAAAATGTAAATTTAAAAATCGCTTTTTATTCTACACACCCCACCCACCCACACTTTGAAAACTTCCGAAATTTTTGTTGGCCTGTAGCAGAGGGTGTACCAGAAGTATATTACTTCGGCCCATGCGGCAAGTACAATGCTCTTGTTATGGAATTGCTTGGTCCATCACTCGAAGATTTGTTCGATATTTGCGGCAGACGTTTCACTTTGAAGAGCGTACTACTGATAGCTATACAATTAGTAAGTACAACCAATACCACCAATCACAAAAAAAAAAAAAAAAAAATCAAAAAATCAAAACAAAAAACAAAGCAAAAACAAACAAACGATAGCAAAAAGTAATATTTTTTTATTCGAGCACGCGCATTTCTCAGTACATTTCACATATTCGTTCACGTACACAACACTGGTAGCAGTTAAGCCAAGAACAATTAACCAACACTGGCCACGCAAGCGCAAATTTTCACACACATATATATATTTATATATATAAATATATATATATATATATATATATATATATATATATATATAGATATATATATATATATATATATATATATATATATATATATACTACCCATAAACCCGATCCGATTTTTGTTGACATGAGCGCGAGTGTGTGCGTGTGAGAGAGAGCATTTTTAGGGTCTGCTTGGGTGAATTTTGATAAAGTTAATCAATATTAATTTATCTGCGAGATGTATTTGTATTTGTATTTTTATTTATTTACTTTCTTTATGATTTTGCTAACTAACAACAACAGCAACAACAACAAGGAAAGAATGCTTTTTATATTGATTTGAATCTTAACTTGAGTTCCCGCCTGATCTTATCCTTTGACCTCATTTGTAGACAATAACTGGTTAAGGTTCTCTACGAGTAGCTCTTAAGTTCTTAACGTTTTAGTTTAGCATTAATCACTATGCATTCTAATGCCATACACACTTTAATGCCGCTTCTTACCTAGCATATTCTTCGATATTGACAATTTAGTTGTTAACTGCCAACGTTCATTGTAATAAGAAAAGAAAAACAATCAGTTCATAATATAAACAAAAAATAATAATAAATAATTGCATGTACATTTATTATGTAGTTGACCTAGAAGTATTTTTAATTTGCATTTTCTAATTTTAAGAATTCCAATTCTTCGAATCAACTTTTAAGTTATCAAAAACTGTTGCCGCCATCAAAACCAACAACAAAACTTCAGCTAGTTGAGACACTACAAATCAGATTGACATTATATAATTCAACATTCATTTCCACATTTCCTCAGTCTGTCAATGAGCACGAAGAGTGACAAATCGACTGAATGAATTCGAAATGAAGTTGTTTTTGACTTGCTCCTTGGCAGACTGATCGAGTTTGGAATCCTCCGATAGCAGAGCATGAACTAATCGAATTTTGTTTTCCTCTGCCAATTCTAAACCTGATGGCGAACACAGCTCCACCGGATCGAATATGTTCATAGTCGGCACTTAATTTATAGGGATGTAAAACCAGAGAATTTTCTCATTGGCAGAACATCAACAAAACGTGAAAAAATTATACACATAATTGGTGAGTGATTGTATGAAATGACTGTGGACCTTAGCTAATCTATTGCTTTTTTTAACTTCAACCTATAGATTTCGGTTTGGCCAAAGAATATATTGATTTAGATACAAATAGACATATACCATATCGGGAGCATAAATCCCTGACGGGCACAGCTCGCTATATGTCGATTAACACGCATATGGGGCGCGAACAGTCGAGGCGCGACGATCTGGAAGCTCTGGGTCATATGTTTATGTACTTCTTAAGAGGATCACTGCCCTGGCAAGGCCTTAAGGCTGATACACTCAAAGAGAGATATCAAAAAATCGGTGATACAAAACGTGCAACACCTATTGAGGTGAGGAATTCTGAAATATATTGATTAATAATTTAACTTTTTGATTTATATTAATGGAAATCCTTTATTACGCAGGTACTTTGTGACGGCCACCCTGAAGAGTTTGCAACATATTTGCGTTATGTGCGGCGGTTAGATTTTTTCGAAACTCCCGACTATGATTTTCTGCGAAGACTGTTTCAAGACTTATTTGAACGTAAGGGCTATACCGACGAGGGCGAATTCGACTGGACAGGGAAAACCATGGTAGGTAACAAGTCGGAACTTATTAGCGACTAACCATCATCACGACGATAACGGTCCACATCGAAAATATATGTATATATTAAATTGACATTCACATTGCCATTTAACAACCATCATCGGAGCCGAATTCTAAACTCATATTTAATTTATAGGAGACCTAAGCAAAGCAAGAAAACTAAGCAGCTAACACTTGAGTAAGGCGCCACCTCATGAAAACTCTAAAAAGATATTTTTAAAATGGGCAACGCACATTGAAGCCCCGTTTAGAGAGTATAGAACAAGATATTGAAAAATCAGTTATCAAATATTTTGGATAGCATGCAAAAAGAGCCAAAGAGAAAGATGCCCAAAACGATGCGAGATATACGGCAAATGATTATGATTGAATATGATGATGTGCCCAGATTGTTCAATTCAATTCAATTTCGATTTTTGTTGCAGCGCGATGTTATTTCTTTCATTCCGTTTATGAGTATATATTTTTATAAAGCGCCAATTACAAAATTAAATTAAAGAGAGACCAAACCAAACTTAAAGCAGTCATGCAAAAATCCCCCAAAAAAAGAAAAAAAAATAACCAAATACTTATATTGTTTTCATTTATTGCTTGCGAGCTTTCCTTATGTTTTATTTTGAACTAAATTCGATAAAGAGCATTTCTTTCTGTGTGTGTGTTCGAACTCCTCCGTTGTTGTTATGCACCGTCACTATAAGACCAAGGACCAGCTGGATCAAATGAAGGTTATTAAGAATGCGCCGCCATCGTATTTGGCGAAGAACAAATCCGATAAGGTATACCCGAATCAGTTCTCTTTATGTGCCAGTGAATCGGTGTTAAACTGCCAGTTGCCGTTAGATTGCTTGTTCAGTGTTGGTAAACGCTTGTCGCAAGTTCGCATTTAATATTGTTAAGCACTAGCATTAAGGCCCAATTGAACTAACTGTAACTGAAACCATTCTAACAGCACTCTCTTCTCTCTCTCTCTCTCTCTCTCTCTCTCTCTTTCTTCGAAATTCTGTCTTTATGATTGTCAACAACACAACATCCGCAAACTTATAAAACAAACGAAAAATAATAAAAATAAACTATTCATCTGCGTGTCTGCGTGTATCTGTGTCTAAAATTCCAATTATGAAATATATATATAAATATCAATCGAACAACTAAATCGACCGCATCCATATATAATATATCATTGACCAACCAACCAACCGACCACGCCCACAGTCAACGCCCGTCGGATCTCTCCAAACTGGCCATGAAGTCATCATTTCACCAAATAAAGATCGTCATAATGTTACGGCAAAGGTAAAGTATTCTAATCTATCACTGACAATTTTCGTGAGAAACTTATTTCACTTCGTCTTTGTTTGTTTTTTTTTTTGGTTATAATTCTTCCGGTTATGAGGCAAACAATTTCCTAAACAAACTTATTTATTTTATTTTAAATACTTTCAATAGTTTTCAATTAGACTTCTCTTTCTGTCTCTGTAATTTCAACAAACTCTTCTTTCCTAACTGCTCTTACTTGGTTTCTGCTTTTCGTTTTTTCGTTTACCTATCTATATATAAAAAAAACATCAAATCCAATATTTTTTTTCTGATTACTGAACCCGACTTGCTTTAGGACGTCTCCTATTTTGATTTTGATGAAATTGATAATGATAACGAAGAATATATAATACTTCAGGTTAGAGTTAGTAGACCTAAAATATAGTATACGTTCCGTACCTGGTTAGCTTTAAATAATAACTCTGTATATGAACACGATTGTCGTTTCAGTGAGCTAGAAGGATAGATCAATGTAATTGCTATATTTGAATTATGTATATTTAGCTGATGCTTTTTAATTTATTAGCTCTTAACTCTTAACTAACTGTTGGCTCTAATGTTAGCTCCAAAATTGCTGCTTTTCGATCCCATTTGCTCGATTCTCGAAGGTAATTGTAAGCCGCTAAAGGCATTTACACTCTACTGCGTTGCGAACAGGTCCAAGAAACTGAGAATAGAAGACTCGTAGTCGCTAGATAGACTAGAAAGCTGCACAACTGGCGAAATGTTTAACGAAACTAACAATATCTAAAGACTTTGGCTGCTTTTTGGGCTTTGGATACATTTGGTGAACGGTTCTAACTGCTATGATACCTATTTAGCTGCTGCTGCTGCTGCTGCTGCTGCTGAACACCCTTCTATACACGGCACACACAACTGCAGGCCTTGGAGTTTGATTTTGGCTTTAAGTGTTATAATTGTTAATAACTTGGTTTTTATTTAACTTATTGTTGTAACAAGTTCTGTTTATTTGGGCGCACACTCGACTTGAATTGCTTTAGTTTTTACTTTCGTTGATAGCCACAAACATTATTAGCGTCTAGTCTCTGTCTTTTGAAAACGATAAATTTAAATTTAATAATTGATCAATTTATGCATTGCTCGCTCGCTCGCCTAAAACCCATAATACCATCCGACACACTGTAAAACGAAACTCCAACCGATCCGATCCGATCCGCTCCGCTCCGATCCGCACTGCTCCTCTACTCCGGTCGAAACCAACCACAGACAAATGCCAAAGGAGGTGTTGCTGCGTGGCCGGACGTGCCCAAGCCGGGCGCGACCCTTGGCAATCTGACACCCGCCGATCGGCATGGTTCAGTGCAGGTAAGTCCAGAGTCGTAGATGAAGCCGAAGCTGACGCCAGGCGACAATTTTGTACCACATTTCGTTTTTCTGTATCGTTCAGTTATCAGTTTGGTTTTGTTTTCTGTAAATATATCAAAAACTCATGATCCAACTAGAGAACTAACTGATTTGGGCGCTACACCCATATCATAATTGGGTATCTATTCTAGGCTCTACATTTTAAGCACATAACTGTTCTCTGATCTTTCGTTTCCCGCTCGTTGAACTCTATATGTATAACATTAAGCATACGCATCCATTATACATACCCATATCCTTAGATTATTTATATACTATATGATAATGATAATGATAATGACAATGATAATGACAATGATGATGATGATGATTACAACAACAAACAATATCTATTAATTGAATTACTCGCAGACTGTTATATTTTTGGCCTTTTCAATTCTAATGTTTTCACTTGATTTACTCTACATTAGCTCAACAAGGTACTGAATTCAATATATCCCAAGTGTTTCTATTCTACCTAAGTACAATCGTTCGGTTTGTTTGTTCTCTCGTTCCGTTCCGTTTCCCACTAGTTCTTTTTCTCGGACATACTTTTTGAAATTTGAAATATTCTGCTCCGACTATAAAATGGAATGTGCGCATAGCTTGGTATCTAGTTAAAAAAATATTGAAATTGATTGCATGCCAAAAATATAATGACAATATGAATGTAGAGAACAATGCAACATCTCTAGAGAGGATCATCTCTCTTACGAATCATTTTTTCGCACTGCATGGCGTTAAACAACACTGAACGCATACTGCATGTCTCACAATAGAATCCAAACACTGCATGTACTTTTCTCACATAGAAACATATATCTATACGCATACACATATATACCCATAGTCTGCACAGTTTTTGAGAATTCGGCAACAATTATTCAGGTTATCATAATCTCTTACACAGTAAAAAATGTTGGTTGAGATCTTGTTGATTAGATTTTAAATTAAATTCGATAATCAAATGGCAAACGTATTCTTGAATTTGAAAGTTAACCAAAGTTTTTCACTGTGTATCTAATCAGTTTCACTGGCATGCCCATCCGCCAGCAGAGTCAACTGCTAAACAGCGAAAGAAGAAACCAAATCAAAACCCAAAACTTATTACAGAGATTGCCCGAAGATTCAAGCTCGGACGATGATAGCCCATTTGATGCTTATTATGAGACAAGCGACGGCGACGATGGGCCCAAGAAATAATAACCACTTCTACTTCCACTATCTACTACTATCTGCTGTCTGCTATCTACCATCTTCTACCTACTACCTACTACATCCAGCTACAACTCTGTTTGCCCAATAAAGTTGCCTTACCCCAAAACAAATATATGCTATAAGGTTTTATTTACATACATGTGTGACTAGTGTCAACACTGAGTGCGAGGTATTTCTATACACTTCCTGTGCCCTGTCCTCCAGTTTAAAATGTTTTCTATATGTCTGCGTGTGTGAGTGTGTTTCTGTCTCTTGTGTAAATATGTTCAGTTAGGATCTATCTTTTAAGACATTCGTAGCTGCAAGCGAGCTGAATATGGAAAGGCAATCTCTGTAGAACTGAGCTCTGTTCACGAATCAGATACAAATCAGCGATAGAACTCATATAAAATTGTGAAAAAAAACGTCATAAAATGAAACTATTGAGTTAGCTAAATATGTAGAAATCTAGAATTAGAATTATTTTCTATTCTCTTAATTTCGTAATTTATTTTTTTCTAGTAAATATGCATTTATCAGTTTTGTATAAAGTCAAACACTTTGAAAGACATTTGAAAATGAGTAATCTTGTAGTACATTTAACATGTCATCTTGGCGAATTGTGTTGGGGAAACTCCATTTCAGAGGCAGCTCGTTTGCAGCTCATTGGTAGACGCTCATCAGACATAACGTTCCTGCGAGGGACCCGATCCAAAAGTATCTAAATTCGATCACATTCACTTGGTAGTTGCACAATGCTAGCGAAAGCTCATCAACTTCCTGATGGGGCCTTGTTTTTGTTCATTGTGTTTTTTGTTTCGTTCGTTGGTAGAGAATAAAAGATTATGGTTTTCATTTGTTTTTGACTAGCGCTATAAGCAACAAAAGGGTTTATGATGCGTCCAATATGTATTATCACCAAGTACCTAATATAAATGCAGACAATATGTATCCTCTATGTTTAGTGTTAGAGTGTGGACGCGGTTCAGTCGAGACTAATGCAATAATTTCGTGCAATGCTCTGCATTTTGTTTGTGTCGCTTTTACAGGTTGTGAGTTCGACAAACGGCGAACTGAATGCGGACGATCCCACGGCCGGACACTCCAACACGCCCATCACCCAGCAGCCGGAAGTAGAGCTTGTCGACGAAACAAAGTATGTTGCGAGTCAGATGCGATTGCTCTTGGTGAATCGAACGATCGATCGCATCGCAGCGCTCGCTCGCTCGATCTGTCAATGAGTGGATCAATCGAGTTTGTTTTTTGGTGTTTTTGCTTTGTCGTTTTAATGCGCATCTCTCTTTTTGGTTCTCTTTGTAACTGTTTCTAGTGGTTCCTTATATTCCAGATGTTGTTGTTTCTTTAAACGAAAGAAGAAGAAATCAACGCGCCAAAAATGACTAGAAGGTGTACAATGTAGTCCAGAACGCGAGGCAGTCACTTTGCTGCGCGCCACTTCACATTCAAACTCACGGGATAGCGTATTGAATAATCCGAGTCAGGATTACATCCAACAGGCAACGTCGCAGCACACGTTGCGTTATCCTCCATCCGCGTCGATGTTGACGCCAACACCAACTACAAATACACCGACACTTCCGTTGTAATTTATATAAATACAGAAATCAGCAAATAGAAAAGCGAAAAACAAACATAAAAAACAAAACAAAAAAAAAAAAAAATTAAAAATAAAAATAAACAAATAAAAACAAACAACATAAACAAAAGCCTAAAAACATTAAACACCACAAACACAAAAAGAGAAAACAGAAAAAAAACAGAAAACAGTAAAAATGCAACAAAAAAATACAACAGAAAACAAAACAAAACAAAATAAAAGAAAAGAAAAACACAATTTTATTATTATTTTTATTATTTACCAATTTTGCGTTTATGTTAATTATATAAATTATTATAATTATTAATTATATTATTAATAAAAACAAAGGAGAAACAAAAAGCAAATAATATACATCAAAATTTAATACAAATTAACAAATACAAAACTGTCATATTACATTTCATAATTCAAAGCCAGGCAGCTCAGTGTCGTGCTAAAAGCTGAGAATGAATCCAATTGATCCTAACTTTTAAGAACTTTAAACACTTACACACACACAGACAGACACACACATACACACACACACACACGCCACAGCGTACCACTTAAAACATATTTATATAAATCTATACAGAAATATATTTAAAAACTAGTGCAGCGTCAAATACAACAACAAAGCATATACATATATATATATACATAAATATTTATAGACAACAAATTGTACATTAATTAAATATGCGTATTTCATTTGAAGAACTATTGAACAAAATGAAAGAAATTATATTTTGTTTGCGCCACCAACACCTACACATACACACACACACACACACACACACACACACACACACACCTCATGCCCTATACACTCTGCACCCCCGCAGCCCCTCTTAGCGTAGGCAGCTTTTGTTTAGCTCTGATTTTTGATGCACTTTTTTTTATAAATATATATATATGTATTGTATATGCTATTGTACATAATTTTTATAACTAATGCCGAAGGTCAAGCATGATATGCGAGGATTAAAGTTTTTGTAGTCAAATTCATTTTGTACAAGATAAGTGCATTTATTTGATTAGTGTGTGTCTTTAGGTCAATTTAATTTACGTACATTTACAAAATTTAGAAAGAAAGAACGAAAAATAAAGAGAGTTGAAGAAATCGCATGCAGTGCAGCTGGAATTCCACACATAAAGCCTTAACCAAAAATCTAGTAGCACACTGTCCTTCTAGGCGGCACTTTGTTTTCCAATAGCTAACAAAAAAGAAGAGAAAGGAGAAACTCAAAAGTAAATAAAGCTAGCAACTACTGAAGATCAATCACAGTTTATAGTTAATGTTAAATGAAAGAAGGGAAAATATCAAGAGAAAATATAAACAAAGTACTGAGCTATTTATTTTGATATTACGTGATACTAAACTTACATACTTACTACACTAAAAGCTGCCTGCAGCTACGCCTCCCGAACCCATTCATACATAAACACAGATCTGAACTCCTTAAATAATATTCATGTATGTATGTATATATCGGAATATATGTATATGTGTGTGAAGCAACAGCAAACTACTTTCAACCCATCTGTACGAATTTGTTTCCCTTTCCCCATTTGAAAACACACAGCAACTCTATGATATATACATATATCTAAATATATATATATATATATTTTAAACAAATTTTTTATACTTATAAATATACATACTACGAGAAGAGGAGGAAGATAGATGCAAATAGTGTTGACTTTACAACAAGACAAACAAAAGAAGCGAAGAATTAAACTTAACTTTAAATGTGTTTTTGCTATTGTATTCAAACGTGGGTAAAAAATCAAATTTCAAAACATTGCATGATACATAAATCGTAAAAATAAAAAAAAAAAATAAAAAACATTTATAAAACTTACCAAATTTCTTGTATAGTTAAATGAAAATCATTTGTATTATATATGAAATCTTAAACGTAAAACACAAAACAAAAGAAAAGAAAACAAATTTATGCTAAACAATAATAAGAAAGCGATATTTATATGAACAGTCAAGTATAACAAATTATAAATACAAAGTAATGTACTTTAATAATGTTGAAAAAGAAACAAAGAAAATAATATACAACACAACAAATTAGGCGCATGCAATTATTAAATATATGTATACATATATATATATTTACCAAATTGAAAGATAAACAGAGCAGAAGCAGAAGGCATTCAGAACAGTTTTTGAAATATATAGATACAGAACGGAGGTGGAGCAGGAGATAGAGATGGGAGTGCGGGGGAGCTGAACCGGTTGGCGCAAGCAATGCACGCAGAGCCTTTCGCTAGATGCAGGATAAGTAGTTGACGTTGTTAACTCTGGCAAGCAGTTTTAAACAAATTTAACATTTAAATTTATTGCATACGCGAGCGACAAAAACAAAACAGTAAACAAAAACAAACAAACAAATATTTAAGAAGTCATTGACAGCTGAAAATGTTTTAAGCGCCATTTCAGTTGACAAGTGAAACAAGTATGTAAAAGATAAATATTGTATAAAATGATTTATTATTAATTATAAGTAACAAAACATACAATATTTAAGCAAAAGAAAGAAACCCCCTAAGAAACAAACGGAAAAAAACAGAAAAAACAAGCTAAAAATGAAAACAAAATAAAAGAAAATTATTAAAAAAATACATAAATGTGTCGTGATTTATCGTTGGGTGTAAACGTAATTAAGAATTTAGATTACGTTGAGGTCGATCAGTTTATAGTTTATATATAATAATCCAGTCCAAATGAGTAATATCTTATATCATTCTTTGGCTATGTTGAAAAACTAAAACAGATAAATCGCAAGTAGAAGTCTTCATACAATAATAATCTTGATTAAAACTAAATTGATATTAGTTTGTTCATGCATTAGAAACACGTTCACAATTAAATTTCATAAACACATTTTTATACTTTCTGTGTTTCATGAAGATAAAATAAATTAATTGATAGAATTGTAGAAAAGTAAATGCTGATGAAAAACAAAGTTTACAATCTGGTTTCAAAGGCGTCACTTTAAGTGCATCATAAAAATAAAATATATTTTATGTAGCTGACTAAGTTGCAGCTGAGAAGTTGCACAAAGTAAATCAGTTCTTCATTTCTTTTCTTTTTTGTCGACAAAGCAATGGTTGATTATGCTGAGACTCCCGTAAAATATTTATATTTGCAGTTTTTTGCTGTCTATTTTGGCTCAGTATAAATATATAGTAATTAAAAACAAATTTATATCTATCTAAATTTCGACCTGTCACTAACCTGTCGACACGAACTGATGCTGATGTACGAAAACAGGTGCAAACCCAAACAGTTTATGTGCGCGTTCAATGTATCTGAGAGGCAGACGCATGTAATATGAATAAGATTGAACAAGATATATTGCTAATTGCCTTAGGTTAATATATTTAATTCGAAATGATTATAAGTGTAATATGATTGTAATATGATTTTATTTGTATTTCAAATGCAAGCTGAG
Organism: Drosophila mercatorum; assembly: GCA_961210405.1. Classification (NCBI taxonomy): domain Eukaryota; kingdom Metazoa; phylum Arthropoda; class Insecta; order Diptera; family Drosophilidae; genus Drosophila; species Drosophila mercatorum. The sequence goes on from CAUIUS010000003.1 coordinate 1,374,187, forward strand.
TGTATCTGTGTATTCATAAAGAAATTGAAACGATAGATAATTATAGTATTTATATCTTGAATAGCAACTGAATCCATATGAATATAAATTGTACGTTAATTAGAGTGAGCTCTTCGTGCTTAGCTTAGTTTAATATATCTATTGCTAAATGCCTATCTTAGGGAACTTTTATTAAAACAAGTATGCAAATGTAGTCATTTGCTTATATATTAGAATTTTGGGGTTAATTCTTATTAAAAATATCAATTTAAGTGTGGCGAATCAGCAGCGATCGCTGCAGCATGACTAACGCTTGGTTTTTGTTTGATAAGTGAATATATTTAATTAATAATTGTTTCATTCGCACGATTTTCCGGTAACGTGATCGAACGGCTATAACAGACCCATTTACAGCGATTGCTCATTAAGTTGGTAACTGTTTTGGCATTTAACTAAGGTAAATGGGTTCATGTTAGCCAAGACAAGCACCGAGAGCTTTTTGTGGCACGCGGCAAAAGCTTTCGCCTGGCAATGATTGGCCATTGAGCAGCGATTGTTCAAGAAATAATATAGAGAGGTAATTTGATCCTAACAAAAGCTAGCTAAAGGTCACACATCTCTGTCGCACACGAAAAGTGAAGGGATCCGATGAACAAATTCGCTAAGCTAATATATAATTTCATTGCGCATGTGTGTCGTCTGGGTGTGTGTGTGTTTGTGTGTGTTTGTGAGTGTTGTTATTATGCTTAGCCCAAAACAAATTGAAGTTGTTCAACAGGTGAACGTTCGAGTATGCAGAAGAGAGCCAGTCAGAGCTTTAAGAGTATCGCCGCCGTCGACGCTTACTTAATTTACTGCTCACGTAGAGCTGACGCGTCGCTTCGCGTCGCGACGGTGCGAGAGTATTTAGCTGGCGTATGTTGCAGGCGGGCAGGCAGAGCAGAGCAAATAACTGCAAGATAGACAGCCAGCCGCAACTAAGTGCCGCCAGCAGCAAGCAGCAACAGCTCCGACCAGACTCGGTTTCAGCCAACGCCAATCAGTCTGTGAGATTGCTCCGAGCGTTCATGACTTGTGTGGCGGAAAAAAGTATCTCGAAAAGCGCATAAAGAAAAAAAATAATACAATAAAAAAACTTTAAAAACATAAAGTCTAAAATAAAAATCGTCGAGTCCCGGTTTTGCTCGTGAAAGAAAACCTTTTGCATAAGGAAAGTTCAGCGTGCGGCTGGAAAGTGAAAATCGTTGACATTCAAAGCAGGCCTCACGGCTGGACTCCCGATGCAGCACTTGCTGCTCGAGCGACAATAACATTTTGGCAATTGTAGGCCAAAGACAAAGAGCGTTGCAGCGCGCGCGCGAGAGAGAGAGAGAGAAAGAGAGAGAGAGAGAAGGAACAATTGTTTATCTTGCGAGACACACGAAAATAAATTCAAAGCAACAATGAATCAAACACAAGTGAATAATTTTCTGAAATGCTTCCTGCAAATTGATGAGCCCGCTCGGCACTTAGCGGCTCAGCATGATCACGATCATGATCACGACCACGATCACGATCACGATCATGATCACGATCACGAAGACTCCGGCTCTCTGTTAACGGCCAAAGTAACCGCCATGGTGGTGCTGTGCTGCGCCAGCGCTCTCTGCGGCTCCATTCCGTTCCTGCTGAATCGCTACTACCGCTGGACAGAGAACCAAACGAATGCCCGCTCGGCCACTGTGGTCAAGTGCCTGCTCTACTTCGGCGGCGGCGTTCTGCTGGCCACCACTTTCCTCCACCTGCTGCCCGAGGTGCAGGAGGTGGTCGAGCAGCTGCAGACGTGCGGCATCATTGGCGAGCTGACGTTCCCGCTCGCCGAGCTGCTCATGTGCTGCGGCTTCTTTCTCATGTACTTCGTGGAGGAGGCCATGCACTCCTACGTGCACAGGCACCACCATGACGATGCTGGCGCCGCCTTCGAGCGTGGCCACAGCATTCGCCACAGCCACCTGCTGAAGTCGGACTCCACCTCTTCGTCGGCTCCAAACGGCAACAGCTCGGAGCTCACGGCAGCTGGCAACAACGCGACGCTATCTGTGCAGGATCTGATGCAGAACGACCTGGAACAGCAGAAGTATGGTGCAGTGCATCACGAGAAACACAATCAGGCTCACCCTCACAGTCATAGTCATAGTCATAGTCATAGCCACGGACACAGCCATCTGCCCATAGGCGATGGGTCCTTGGCGTCGAATGATATGCTGACCTCCTCGCTGCGCGGACTCTTCATAGTGCTGGCTCTGTCGCTGCACGAGCTCTTCGAAGGCATGGCCATTGGCTTGGAGGGCACGGCCAGCTCGGTGTGGTTCATGTTCGGCGCCGTCTCGGCGCACAAGCTGGTGCTGGCCTTTTGCGTGGGCGTCGAGCTGATTGTGGCGCGCACCCGACTCAGTCTATCCGTGCTCTACGTGCTGACATTCGCGGTTGTCAGCCCGCTGGGCATCGGGCTGGGCATACTGATTAGCCACGGACAGAGTGGAGGCGGACCCAGCCTGGTCTCCGCCATACTGCAGGGCTTCGCCTGCGGCACCCTCATCTATGTGGTCTTCTTCGAGATACTGTCGAAGAATCGATCCGGCCTGCGCGCTTATCTGGCCCTCTTTGTTGGATTTCTGATTATGTTCGGATTGCAACAGCTCGGTGAGTAAATAATCATGCCAGTGCTTGTGTTAGCTTAGGCAACAGATTGCGAGAGCTTTATAATTCTTGAACCGGAATCAAATCCGACGAAATAGGAACAGGTTCTTTACAGAGCATGCGTGCTCAAAAGATAGATCGACAACCTTTTTTTTATAATTTGTGATAATATTTTTTTGCGTTTTTAACCTTGTAACAGACCTTGTCGCCGCTCTGCGGTCTGAGAGGCCGGTGGTTTTGTGCTCACCGCAAATAAGTTGAGGAAAATCCCGCAGTGAAATCATCTCAGTCGCCGGCTGTGCCCAAAGTGGCAAAAAAGAACCTTCTGTCTGTACTTTCCATTCGCTGCCCGACAATACCAATATAGATATCAATTCCGCAAAAAAATCTTTCCATATATATGTATATATATATATATGATCGATATATATATATATGCATTATATTTAGATTTGCACATGTAACAATCCGGTTTACATAACAGCTTTTATGGCATCGCAGCCGCAACTTGTTTTCTGATTCACGTTTTCCAAATCTTCAAACTAATCGATGCAATTTTGCCTTGCAGGTGCCAGTGGAGGCCACGGCCATAGCCACGGCAACGGCTGTTCCGCTTCTGATGAGGACCACCACGAACACCAGCACGGCGAATCGGAGTCCAGCACAGACGCTCACCCTCATCACAGCGAGGCTGAGCAGCTGGAGGCTGCGCACAAGTACAAGGAGCAGCTGCAGGTGCTGCGTCAGGTGACCCAAAAGCTGCTCGAGGCGAATCCCAATCACCATTGAGAGCACACAGAAAGATGGTCAGATGGTTCTATGAGTAGGACGTACTAATATACAGACACTTTTACTAACTGCTAAGCAGCACCTGTAAATAATTAATATAAATCTTTTGTATTTATTTAGCCATTAATAAAGATGTAAATCAAGTAATTAAATTATAAGAAATACAAAAACAATTAAACAAGTTAACAAGCCTTTTTATTGCTATCGAAAGTCAATTTCACTATACAACACGATGATAAAACTTTGATTGGTTTATGGTCTTCAGAGGTACATAGGGCGCTGTTAAAAGCTATTTACATATGATGTGGTATATGAACCCACTTTTTATTAAAGGTACAATCAAAACTACATAGGAAGATCTTAAATGTCTCTCGATAAAAACCAAGAGCAAATGGAACGAAAAACCCAATCGAGAATATGTGTCTCAATCTTATGAAGTCGCGAGGATGCTCAGTAGTTCAGTCTGACACATCGTGACAGCATGGGTATAATGAAATATGTACAGCAGACACTTAACACTTGGCGCTTTTTGACAGCCGCAATTAAATTGATATTGATAATTAAAATTATAATTGGTGTTATTCGGCTAAAGCTCAACTTTTCTGTTTCAATTAACGATGGAAATTTAAAATTCTTTCAGAAATCCAGGACCAAACCCTGAGCCCATTATGATATAATCATGAATATATATATATTTGGATGTTATATGTAAATCACATGATTTCAAATGATCTCAGTTATTGGAGTCTTACTGGACTGTTTGTTACATTCGACATTCGGGAGTTGGGTCTCAATAACAATTGATAAGCCATCAGATAATCCCTTGATGCAAGCCCTCTTCAGTTCAGCCGGACAATTTGTGGCTTGTTATCAAGTGAAATTATCTGCTTTCACAAATGAAAATTGCATGGTCGAGTAGGAAGAGTGACAAATGTTATTTGTGTTTATCAATTAGCACGAATTTCACACAAAATATTTACCCACTAGATGACCGCAGGGCAAATGTATTTGTTAAATAACTGATTGAATAGATATTAATGATTCTTATTCTCTCAGGGGAAAATAAACTTGTGCAAATACTAACAGCAGTCACGCTGCGGCCAAGTATGTTTTCCATTCTCTTTGTCTTTTTTTGTTGTTATTTATTTTTTTTTTTTTGGGAATTTTTACTCAACTAAATTGAGAGCAACTTATATAACTTGAATCTATATCTAAAGTAATTTAATACGATAAAGATTGTGGAATTGATCACTTGAATCAGAGATTTGAGTATTTGAGTTCTTGAGTCGTGTCCACTTCATAGATAACATTGATCTAAAGCCCTAATCGGGAGGCTAGCTGCTGTTTAGCCAAGAATTATCAGGAAAGATAATGCAGTTATCGTCCCCAGTATATGTTAGTTCATTTATGTGTAGCTTGTCTTTTCAGACACACTTTGTATTATGCAAATAAGTTTATCTGATGCCTCTCTGGTCGGTCGGGTTTCTCTTCTTTGCAGGTTCATCGTTCTATGTGATACTTAACATCTGGCCAGTTTAGTTTGCGTACGTGCCTGACGCTCTGTGTTTAATCCAATCTTTCCATGAAAGGCCCCGCTTCAGGTGAGGCAATTCTGAAATTGTGAAATTTCAGCACGATAACTCGATTGAAGTGCGCAAATCGTAAAGTGGCCCCGCCGTGCAATAAATAAGCTCGTTGTTATTCCAAGATCAAGCTGACGGGAGTCGGCGGCGCGGTGCGGTGGGCGGGGGCTGAGTGGGGTACAGTATGCTGGTGCAAAGGCCTCACATAGGCCCCATATACTGTTAGTGTCTAGTTAGTTGCCTAGGCACTAGGCAGGTACACGCCGCTCACCTAGCAAACAACAATAAATAAATTTCAAGCTGATAACTTTGCTGCTTGCGCAAAATTTTAACACGATATCTCCCCATGTTCGCTCGGAGCGACAACTGTCTCTCTCTCTCTCTCCCTTGCCCGCTCGCTTGCTCTCATTCAGAGTGCTGCGCTCACGCTGCCTCTCTCTTTGTTTTGGCCGCGATAAGGTGGGAAGGCCCGCAACCTCCTCTCGCTGGCGAGCGACCATAGCTGCAGCGGAAATTAGCGCGTCAAGTGTCAAGTGTGAATTGACAAGTGGGTAACAATATTTGGCAGCAGATGAATACATCTCGGCAACTTAATTAGCGCATATGCCCGATCTTATTTACATCTGGGTCTGATGCCGATGATGTTGTTCGTGGCAGCAGCAGACCCCGCCTCGGCGCCCCTCCCTTTGATTCTTGGATTTGGCTGTGGCTGTAGCTTCAGCCATCTGGAATTTATCTGGAAGCTGGCTTGGGGTCTCGATGCACACACATTCTAATGGCAATCAGCGCCTCCAAGTGTTTGTTATCACTCATTATCACTTATCAGCCGTAAGTTGTCATGCACACAAAATACATTCGCATACATTTGCCCAATTGATTGCCAAAAACTTGATGTTTGCATTGATTGGGCCTACTGTAAGCATCTATATAGTGTCCAATATCGGTCAACAGCTAATCTTTATAATCTTTATAATTCGGCTGATACCACCGCTTAAGTTGAGCAATTATTTTCATTGAATGTTGACCTGGTTGTAGCAGGCCGAGCAACAAATTGTTTCTCAAAAAATTGACTGATTGACTCACTGACTGACTGACTGACTGATTGGCTGACTAACTGACTGGCAGATTGGCGAGCAGATTACTGACTGAGCCATAAAAGTCATAAAATAGTTACCTCATGTGAGGTAAACTCTCATTGCTGGGGACAACAAACGAATTTCTATCGATACAATTTAGGAAATATTAAAAATAAATGTGCCAGATATACATATGATGATTGGAGAATCTATAAGACATATAACTACAACAATATTGAATATTATTTTTAATTTGTACTTGAGACTTGACTGCAATTCGCTATTTCAACTTTCTCTTCTCTAGATCTGAGTATCGCTCTGTTCAGCAATTAAGTATAGTTTTCCTTTCTTGCCTTGACCCCATGCGAACAACATGCGCAAAAGTTTCTTTCTCTACTTAAAATCATTTTACAATCAAACAGAAAACAGATTGTTGTCAATTCGAATAGTATTTAAATGGATTTTGGCACCCTGAACTAAAGATCAGTTACCTGTTGTAAGCGCTTTGTTCACTTTGTTTGTTTTGTTATGAAAATTAATTCGTTTTTGTTTTGTTTTATATTTTAGCATAAGTATGCCACAGAATTCGTAATGCTCTTTTGGAGCGAAAACATTTCCGTTGCATACTTTTCGAAGCTCCAACAAATGTAACTCGTCCAAGATTGGATTCTGTTTAAAGTAAGTTTCTTACGGAATAAAGTCTAATAGGCATAGGTAGTTCTAGCTTGAAACTTAAGTATATGTCGGAATATATTCATATATATTAAAATCTATTGAAATATTGAAAGACTCAGCTACTAATTGAGATAAATATAATATAAATATTCCGACAGCTTCCTCGGCCAATTGAGTATCGTTCATACGTTCAGCACTCGAGTGCTCTAATAGATTTATAATGCGTATTAAGTGAACATCACAATGGCTGAGACAGGCTGTTCAAGTTGTTTGCTCATTCAATCCATCTTTGGAGCTGATCATAGAAATATATACATATATTTTTTTTTGTAACATACGATATGTGCAATCCCTATGGCTGGATATAAACCTGCTTAGATCTTCGAGAAATCCGGTTGTCAGAGGTGCGAGTGTCAAGCGTGATCGTTCAATTCGTTGCGAGTACGTCACTAATTAGCGATAAGCGTGTGCCATTATCATGTTTTCATAAATATTGACTATATTAATTAAGTTTGCAGTGATTAGAACATAATACACGTCCAAAGCATTAGGAAGAACGTGATCCCCTCCCAGCTGCTAAAGATTCTCTAATTGTTATTATCGAAATCAGAGCTCGTTCATCCCAATATTATAGTGAAATAAAAGTCGTTTGGTCTTAAATAGGTACTGATCTTTACATATGTATTTTATTTTGTTAGATTAAGTTTGTTAAATAGACGATATTAGGTTCGCTATAGCAGATGCAATATTTGTTCAGGGGCGTGAGGCCTGCTACAACAAGTTGACTTAATCAGTAGAGCACAACGGTAATATGTGCGGATCGTCCCAGGGTTTCCGTCCATAAACAACAACAGTTTGTTATTAGCGAAGCGTTTTCAGCGTTTTCCAATAAACACAAATGCTGCGAGTGCGTGTGTAAATACGACCTCTATGATAGGTCGATTTCTTGGCTAAGTGTACTCGTCTAGTATATAATTTAATTGTAAAACCAATTGCGCTAAATAATTTATGTAGGGTGTAAATGTTTTCACTCTCTCGTCCTAAATTTATATACAAATGAAATCACTTAAGGCTAACTAGCTTTCGTTAATATTGCGGGTTCAAGCCAAAGCAGCGAGGGAGAGACACAGTTGCGGGATGAAATGGATATCGAACTAAACGTAAGTTGAATACAAAAAAACACAGTCTTATTTACTTAAAGAAAACAGAAGAAGATACCAGATCGCATTCCCCATCTCTCTATCCGAACATGCATGCCGAAGCAGTGCGCCGAGTGGACTTGGCAAGCTAGGATATGCATATGTGCTCACTGGGCACGGGGTGAAGACAATGGCAATGGCAATCGCAATGGCAATGCTACTCAGGCAGCCACAGCGGGAGCCGGCGGCTGGGGCAAGTATCTGTGGGACTGCTGCTTCCAGGGGCGTCGCTTGAGATGCGTGTTCTGCGAGTTGGTCCACCTGTGGGCGAGTTGAGTTTAAGTATAAATCAAAATCGTGCTGTTGCTGCCAGCTTGCCTGTGGTATTTGGAGAGCTTGCGTCGCTTGGCAGATGGCACCACATCCAGGTCCGGCCGGCTGCCCACAAAGCCAAAGTTGCCCACGCTGGCTGACAAAGGATCTGCGAAATACAATAAGTGTCTAAATGCGCTCATGATGTGGGATATTCAGTTAGCTGGTTGCTTACTGTGCTTGCGTTTGTTGTTGCGCTGGACGTGATTGACGGCGGTGGGTGGGGTAGCCGCTGCCACGCCCAACTGCGGCAGCTGTCTGCGTATGCTGCAGTTGCGTCCACGACAGCCCTTCAGGCGATCCAACGTGTCATGCATGTGCGATCTCTCAGCAGCCGTCAGGCTGGAAGCTTGATTCTGCGTTTCAAACCGATCTATGTGCAATAAAATTTATTATAACTAAGAATTGAGTATGGGAAAGGGAGTCTCGGGCAATTTCCTCTTACCTATAGTCAGATTATAAAAGGTTATCAGTCCCGTAGTGAATTCGCAGTAGAGAAAGTCATGTGTGGCATTGATGGTGCGTAGGCAGGAGTAGGTGTTGTTGTTGGCATTCATGCAGAAGCAGAAGGGACTGTCGTTCCAGAAGGGGGCTGTGCGCCAGTGCTGATTGTCGTGGGAGAAGCAGTTCATCTTCTCCGACAAACATTCCTTCTCCAGGCGCGCCTTCTTGATGCGCTTGCGCTCCTTCTTGCGCTGTCGTTCCTCCTTGAGCTTACGTCGAGCTTCACGCGCCATCTCCTTGGAGTCAGCATAGCTGCAAGAGGTTGAGTGGATGAGTGAAGCAGCGATTGCAGTTTCTACTAATTCGCCATTGCTTACCTCTCGCCCACATCCGGCTCGCAGTAGCACTCGGCGCGCGATGCATAGTGCGATGTCTGGGACTGATCCGGCAAATCGTAGCCAGCAGCGCCTCCAACCCCACGAATAATATCCTTGTGGCCGCCGCTGTACACATTTGGCAGCAATACGGAGCGAGACGTGGTGCCAATGTCACTAAAGTAACTCATGTTGAACTCGGGACCGGCTCCTTCCTGAACACCTGCTGGATCGTTGCGTCGTCGGCCCTCGCCGCGTCTGCCAGCCGCTGCCGCTTGTTGCTTGCTCTCCCGCATCTGCTTCTTCATGTCCTTCAGCGTGCTGATCTTGTCCTTCAGCAGCTTGATGAGCATATCGATTTGGTTGCGAGATGTGCGCCAGGTCTTCTCGTCATCGTAGATCACATCCGAGCAGTTCACCTTGTCAGTGCTCTCCTCCACGTAGCACCGAGTCCCACCCTTTGAAAACTTGCCGCCACGCCCCAGAGGAGTTGTGCTGCGATTGTGCAACTCGTGCTCATTGAACTTGTGCTCCAATGTCTCCAAAGTGCTCTGAATTTGCTGGATGACCACAGCGATAGCATCATTGGAGTTGGGATTGGAAGTCGAGCTGTTCCCAGTCGTGTTTTGCCCACTGGCAATGTCCCGCTTGCTTCTGGCCTTGTGCTGGGCCAGCAGATCGACCGCCTGGTCCAAATCGAGCAGTTCCTCCATTTCGTAAGGCAGCTCTGAGTGGAAGACTTCCTCGTCCACGTGGCGTTTGTGGCGTCGCTTGCCGAGATGTTGATGGTGTTGGTGGTGCTGCAGCTGGGTGCGCTTATGTAGGCGATGAGCGTGCAAGGATGAAGTCGGTGCTCGAATCTTGGTGTAGACCAGTCCATTCGAGGTGAAGCAGGCACAGTTACGTTGGTACTGCTTGCGGGGAATCGCTGCCAGCTGATGCTCCAGTTGCAGCTAAAAAATGTTCAGTTGATCAGCTGGAAGGATTACTCGATCGGCTATACTCACATGGAACTTGCACTTGTGCTTGCGCCAGCGTCCCTCCTCGTTCACGCATCTCCACTTCTGACCAGGCAGGCAGTTCTTTAGCAGCGCCGGATCAGAGCACTCCGAGTTGAGTCGCATCATTTTGGTGATGTAGGGTGCTATGGGCAGGTTGTTGCCCTGCTGCTGCAGCAGGTCCTGTTCCTCGAGCTCATCATCATCGTCCTCTTCGGCAGCAGCATCCACCAGATCCTCATCGTCCACGGCAGGCGCTGAGCTATCCATGGCGTCGTCACCCTCTTCGTCTTCAGTGTCGGTGTCAAGATCCTCCTCGAACTCCTCCTGCTCCGTTGTAGTTCCAACAGAGCTCATCAAGGTAGCTACTGTGCTGGTGATGCTGCTGCTACTGCTGCTGTTGTCGCTGCCCAGCAAGTCTTCCAGCAGCGTGCTATTGACTAGCTTCATGCTGCTTCGATCCGCCAGCAAGCGGGCTCGGGACTCGGCTATCTGCTCTGCCGTTTCCCGCCGACCAGAGCTTTCGATGAGGAAGCTGTCCGGCCAGGTGTCGCGCACAACGCGGTTGCGACTGAGCAGCAGCGGCAGAATACTGCGTCCGTCCATGTGCTGCGGCGTCGGCACCCCTCCCATGTCTAGGAATGTCGGCGCCAGATCTACATTCAGCACGATTTCGTTTACACTGCGGATGAGGGAATTAATCAATTAGAGCTGATTGGGGAAATAGAACATACAGTACTTACACCTTGGACGCTTGAATGCCTGGACCCCGTATGAGGAAGGGCACACGCACGTCGAACTCGAAGGGGAAACTCTTGCCCTTGATCAAGCCAAATTGGCCAAGATGGTAGCCGTGGTCCGAGGTGTAGACGATGTACGTGTTGTCCAGCTCACCCAGCGCCTTCAGCTCGTTGTAGACACGTTCCACCGCCACGTCGACGCTTTGGAGTGTCTGCAGGCGCTTGGTCATGAGGACATTTGTGAAGCGCATGTGCACCGGCTGCATGGGCTCGGTAACCCTCAAGATCCACTGCTTATCCGGGTTGGGCGCATGATCATAGCTGGGCGTGCTGTAGGTTGAACAAAGATTAGTAAACTATTCTGGAAGCGAACGGGAGCTGTACGGTACTCACTGATGCGTGGTCACATTGTGGAAGAGGTGACTGTATTGCGGCGCGGAGTCCTCGGGCCCGTGTGGGGCCGGGAAGCTCATGGTGAGGAGTACGGGTTTTCTTTGGTTTTGCTGCTTGGAGGAGCGCAGGAAGGCAATCGAGTCGTTGGCTATCAAGTCGGGATAGTAGTCCTTGGCATAGTCGAAGCCGTGCTTGATCTTCTGGCCATTCAGGTTGATACTGTAGTTGTAGTACTTGGAGTTCATGATCAGCCCGCCCCACTCGCGCCAGCCAGGCGGGATATAGGAGCCGTTGTACTTGTTCAAGTACTTGCCGAAGTAGCCGGTGCGATAGCCAGCATTCGACAAGTAGGTGGCATAGGAGCGCGTCTCGTGCGTCGCCTGCCACTGCGGACTCGAGCAGTTGTCGTTGTTCGTGAACACCATGTGGTTGTGCACATACATGCCCGTCAGCAGCGACGATCGCGCCGGGCAGCACATGGGCGTGGTGGTGTAGGCGTGACGGAACTCGGCGCCCCCATCGCGCAGCAGCCGCAAGGTGCGCGGCATGAAGTTGAGCGAGCCCAACTCAACGTCCTGGTCGTCGGTCAGGATGAGGATTATATTCGGGCGACGCTCGCGCGCGCCATTCGAGTCGCGTGAGTAGCGCTTGGACCCGCCACTCCCGTGGCTGCGGTGCTGCTGCTTGGCATGCGCCTCGCCTGCCTCTCGCTGCTCCTTGCCATCAGCTAAACGCGGCAGCAAGTTCAGCCCGAATATGAGCAGCGCCAGGCAGCAAATGGCCAGATGAGTCCTGAGTTGCGGCATCTTTCACTATAAGATATTGTGGCAGCTGGGCTAAATGCTCCTCTGACAAGTTCGACCTACGTCAGCCGCAACATTATGAAACGAGCGCAGTTCGCATTGAATTTCTTATTCTGAAAGTAGATTAAGAAATTTGTTGAATTATTTTAGTGTTGCGAGAGAGAGGAAGAGACTTAGATGGAGAGTAAACGAGAAAGAGAGAGAGAGATTGAGAGAAGATAGGGCGAAAAGCAGGGGGATAGATTGGTTGAGAGTCTCAACTTGATACAGAGAAAGAGGAAGAGACAGGGAAAGTTTAAAACGAGAGAGAGGGAGAGGAGAGAGAGAAAACAAATAGAGGGAGAGAGAGAGATAGAGAAAAGATATGTAGAGAAGCAGGGGGGACAGATTGGTGGAGACAGAGCAAATTTAAAGAGAGAGAGAGGGTGGAATAGAGAGATTTAGGAAAATAGGAAGAGAGATAGGCAAGGAAAGAAAATTATTCTTCATATACTCTAAGTAAAAATCCAAGAAAGGTACGTTAACTATGTTCCTCTGACCATTTTTTTAGGTAGAATATACATTATAATAAGTTAAATATCTATAAAAAATTTGATGTAGGGTTTGTATGTATGTAAAATAGATTATAATTTTTGAAAGTGTATCTGCAACTTGAATGTATCTTGCCTCGTATTTAAGACAGTTAATTAAAAGAGATTTCTTCTCCATTTTATTACCTCACCTTTCACCCAAACAGCTAGAATTGAGAATGTGGCAAAGCTGCTTCGGCAAAGGATTAATCTGTGCTTGTTCGCATCTCGTATTTGGGTTAAGATTTGCGCGCCTTCTTAAAGACGCATCTGGTTGGTTAATCAAGAGCCGTCGGAGCAGAGGCAGCTGGTGCGCCTTTTGCAGCTGCTGCCACAAATTTTATGCACCGATTGACCTTCCGCGCAGACAGCAGCTCGACTCGAGGGCTCTTGTCACCCAAATATTTGCAAAGATTTCCTGTTTTCCTTTCCTTTTTCTTTACAGAATTTTTGTTGCTGTTCGTGGTCGGGCGAAAGCAAGGACCTGAGCCCGAATCAGAGCAATGAACATTTTGCTTAGTTATAAGGAGCTGTCATCGTTGTTGTCTGTGTCGTTGTTGTTGTTGTTGTTGCTGCTGTTTTAGTTGCTGTTTCTTTAAGTGCGCCGATGTCCTTGCTGAAATTTATGTGCCACTTGCCGGTGAAGTGAAAACTGCTTTTACTGCCGTTTCCTTTTCGCACTCATTCTGTTCCTCTTTCAGGTAATTCCAAGTAAATTCCTGATGCAGTTTGCGCTCGCTCGGCTTGGCAGCCTGCACTCGAGCAGGGGCTGCTGGCTAAGGGTTAGCGTACAGGGCTGGGCGGCTTAAGTGTGATTTATGCAGTGCATTCCGCCGTAAGGAGCTTTTACCATTGTAATTGCGACTGCGGGTGATGGCTTTTAAAGAGGTGCGCTTTTATTGGTCATCATGCCACGGCTCTTGCAACAAGCTTATGGCCATTTTACCTTTTTTTATTTTCAGGCAAATACATTTTGAAAGCCATCAGCGAAACTTCATTTAGCTGCCTCCATGTGAGGCAAGCGAACTGACTTTCGGCCTTCAATAAAATTGAGTAAATTTTGCAGTTCTTTTTTGCAAACAATTATCTTTTTGTTGCGCTGCAACCTTCGTTTAAAAAAGAGAACACAATTCTCTCTCTCTCTCTCTCTCTCTCTCTCTCTCTCGGTAAACTCTCTTTCAGACATACGACTCTCCCAACATAAACTCTTTACTTTTGAGATTTAAGAGCTGAACAACTTGCAATGCTTCGTTGGGTTTAGCTTTTGTTTTTTTTTTCATCTAACATAAATATGTTGTTATAGAAAATAGATACAAACTAAATATGACTGAATAAGAAAATAAATTGGGTACTCGAACTATACTCTTCTATATGCACTTCTTTGATTAACTAGTATTGGTATATATACAAGTTTATTGTGTACTTAACTAAGGCCTCGCTTCAGCTTACTTACTTTATTCTAATTTCGATCTAGTTGAGAATTGCTTATGTAGTTCATATAGTCTTCGGCATCTGTAATCAACTAATGTATGTAAATGGAAATGTATTTTGTTCGAGTTCCAAGAAGCAACTCGGCCTGCAATGACAGGCCCATCTCATCCATGTATGGGTTATTACAAATCTTATATGCTTTGGATACAGCTGAAAACTATTCGAATCGATGGTGCGCTGTTTATTTAAACTGAGCAGAGCGCAGTAAAAAGAAATTGCTGTTATTTTCGCTTTGAAATGTGCGCCCATTTATGTTAAAATGCGAATGCAAACAGAAGACGGGGCCGACACAGGTTGCCACGAAAATAGCTGGCGAAAATGGAGATCGAAGGCGCCTCAATGGGCCACTTGACGGTGGCACGAAGCAAAACACATGCCAAATACATATACACATGTATATAGGGCACACGTGTGCGTGTGTGTGTGTATTTGAAAGTGCTCGAGGTTCGAGTGTCTTCAGCTCAGCAGAGGCAGCAAATGCAATATTTCGCTTGGCCTTTTATTTATTTATGCCCAATTATGCTGCATTTCTCGATCGAGTGGCTGGAAATCGCAAGCGATTGTAGCTCAAAAGAAAGCCAAACAGCTGAAGTGGCTTTTAGGCAAGCAGCTGGTAACAGACAGTCCCGATCTCGGCGTTAGCATCTTCTGCTCTGACTCTAGACATCGACTTCCTTGTTCCCCAAGGTTGCTTAATATGCAACAGCGGCGAGAACGAGTTTTGCGCCGTTGCTGCTCAGCATGACCCAAGTCCATGGCCCTAAAAAGGAAACATGTTTCTGGCCACTGGCCACTGGCCACTGGCAACTGGCCAGACCAAAAAGGAGCTGCACAACTACAAAACGCTGCAAAATCTGATCTTTTTATGTGCGGCATCTCACGGCCAGTCGCCGCCTTGACAGGCGTCACGCATGCGCAGACGCTGCTCCCTGCACCCTGCAGACGTGGACCTGAGCCTCGACCTGGTCTGCCGGCTAGCAACAGCACAAAGCGCATCTCTATCGCTGGGGCCAAATGCCGCCAGAAATAAAAAGCCCACACGATTCTCTGATTCATTCATGAAGCTCATGATATTTATTTGCTTTGTGTCCTTCCCTCAGCTCCTTCTCCGTCTCCGCCAGCTATGCCCGGATATTGTTAGTTTGTTAGGCTGTCTTGTTGTCCTCTTTGTTCAGTTTCTCAATATGCTGCTGCCTGTTGTCTGTTGCCTGTTGCTACGCGGTCGTAAAATTTTATAACAACATCTTCAGTTTAGTAGCTTTTGTACATTTCCACATTTTCGATGCCCATTTGGAAGGGTTTTGGCATTATAGGAATTTCGGTTGGAATGGGACATCAAATGAAATTTAAGAAAATAACAATTTTGGCCCTTAACAGCTATGCTCTCAGATTTCGCCCTTGCTTTAACTTAACTCTAACTCTTCACTATTTATATACGTACTATATAATACCAAAAGTTAGGGCTTAATTTTGATATTTATATTAAATCATTCTGACTATTCTGAAGCGATATAAGAAATGCCTTGATGGCAGTTGATTATCCTAAATTTAAGGCGGAAAGACTATCTCAAGCATAAACTAAAATGCGAAAAATATACTTTTCAGATTAAGAAAATCATTCAATATAGTTTTAGTTAAGTCAAGGCCATCATTTACATTAGAAATTCAAAATATTGCTAGTTCTTAGTTCATTATTAGTAGAAGTTGAGAATATTTGCCAGTTCGTCCATTCTGTTGGACAAGATCAGATTACGAAAAGGCCGACGAAGACGAATGGATCTTGTTATATTTCTGGCACGAACGTGACAAATTGAACAGATGCATATCGGATTATGGCATTAGCTGATTACGCAGCAGAAATTGACTTTGTCCAGCTAAGAAATCAAAGCAGTGAGTGCAGCAGCAGCCAGTGCGAGCATCCGTCCAGCAGACAGACGTTCAATTAAATGCAAATAAATACATATGTATTTCAATTAGCGCGCAGTCCGAGCCAATTGAGTCGGGAGGCAATGCGGACACGCAACTGCGATCCGTCAGGGCTGTGGCTGTGACTGTGCTTAGCGCAGATTTATGAATATGCAAATAAATGGCAGTTGGCTTCTTGACGCCGCGCCGCTAATCCGACAGCCAGGCGACAGTCGGCATCCAATGATAAATTTTGCTTATCAGCGACGCCGTCGTCCAATCCAGGCAGCAGGCAGTTGCCGTAGGATTGGACTCATGGCTCATTAGCGGACATGTCAGCGACTCGCGTGTGCAAATAGTTGTCCACGAAGAGTGGGCAAGTCACAGCCGGCTCAGGAATGGATCGCCTTGGGGCAATCTTTGCCACAACTGACTGACGCGCCGTTGCGCAGTCAAACAGTCTGCAAATTTGGAGCAGGCTGCGTGGGCTGTCGCATTCACTCCTCCGGATCCATCCATTTCAGCGCTTAATTAGGCAATTAAGCGGGCTGCCCAGTTAAGGACTGGCTGAACGAGTGACGGAATAGGAATCTCGGTGCCAACTCAATTTAACGCTTAACTAACTATTTAAAAATTACAGCGTGCGCTGCGAAAGCGAACAAAAAAACAGCAACGCCTGCCTCGAGGGAGGTGTGGGCTGTCGGACACGCCCACATGAACACTCAGCCAACATCTTCCACTTGCAACTCCGAGTTATGCCAGCCCACAACAGTCGTAGAAACGTAAACCACTTGGTAATATGTAGTAAATGCCATCTGGGTGTAGCCCAAGTCGGAGAGGAGGGGCAAACGGAGCCTCGCGGCGTCGCTTTACAGAAAACTTTAAGGCGACACGCATTAGTCAGTTATTGCGGCTATGAATACTTAAGTCGCGTTGGTTATGAAAGATTTAATTCATATTTGGTCAGTGGTTAGGCCGTAAACAATACACAAAATGGCTAGCCAAGTGAATGCTAATACGCCTTTTCTGTGACACAAAGCGGAGCATAAGTATGTGTTTCATTGAAGGCTGTTCGAGCTGTTTATTAAATAGCTGTAGCATGATCGATTGTCAGATGTTCTGGATTTCACATTTTTCAAATATATTTTGTCTCTCTATAGCATATTTAGATCTGTATCTAGATTGTGAATACTAGATGAGGCCATCATCTAAGAAGAACTGATATAGCTTGATGTGTTTCGCTTTATGAACATCATTTCGATATAGCTATTTACAGGGTATTTAACTAACAGTAGCTAAAAACTGATGAAAAATATGATTTGAAATTTATTGGTGATTTGCTATAAGTACAAAAACGAAAGAGAAATACAAAACCTGCTCAATGTGAATGACTTTGGCACACGCTCGGATTTTCAGACAAGTGTCAGACCCCCAAACACAACAAATGTCAATGATGTATGTGCGTTTGCGCGTGTGTGTGTGTGTGTCGGCCAAGCAGCAGCGAAATTAATTTGTTAACAAAAATAAAACATAAATACGAATTGAATGTATGTACTCAAATATGTATGAATGGACTCAGCCATTCTTTTACTTTAATAGCTACAAATTGTTTGGAATGTGCACAAATAAATCAGCAAATCAATGAGTTATACGAGCGAATGCTATTGACTATGAAATACCCTTCTCTGCTTGCTGGTTAGCTGATAGACGAGTGAGACTTCGTAAGCTTTTACTTGTCTCAATGACTCCTTAGTTAGTTCTAGACCCAGCCAGGTCTGACTATGAGTTTGGGTTCAGTTAGCTCAGTACTCAGCAAAGCAACTTTGAACTCATTTCACATGAACGAACACATTTATGCATGTCATATAAATAAAATATTTACCACAACTTTTAGCCCAATCACACATTTTAAATGTGTGAATTACCAATATCTTAAGCAATGCTGAAAATATGTTTAAAGCCATTTACAACGTCAACAGTTTCGTGTTGTGTGTTAACATTAATTTCGCTTGCAGTAGACATTTCGAAAAGCTCACTTAAACGAATATAAAACTATGAGAATATCTGCATGTGTAGTCTGCATATAAATTGGCAAGCAGCTATTGGCGTATTCGGCAGTTATTAGTTAATTGCCTGAAGGCTTTCCGCTTTAATAATAATATGCAAGTTTGGGAAAGGTCAAAAGGCAACGGCAACAGCTGCAGCCACGACTACTGCTGTTGGCCAAGTCCCGTCAAAGTGAAGCAGACAAATTTGAATACTGACTAATTGGATATAGCGACAGGAAACGCTGTTCTATGTACCTTTGCCACGACACAATTGGCCAATTACATGCACAGGCGAACATTTAGACATAAATACGAGCAGGACAAGCCCTATTCCAGCTGTGGTTATTCTTGCTGCGGTGCTATAAACAAATCAAATCACATAGTGACCCACTTAAAGGCTTACACAATTTCCTGCTGTAACGAACGAGCAAACACACACACAGACAGACAGTGACAGCGAAAAGTCATGTTACAGTTGCACAAAAAAAAAAAATTAAAAAATAAACGAAACATTTTCATTGAATTGCAAAGCGAACCAAACAGCAAAAAAAAACAATCAAAAACAATCCTCTTACTGGAAACTCAACTGCGGTTTTTGCTGCACAGTTTGTCAATTTATATTCAAAAAGGACTTTTTTGGCAAAGGACTTTTGCACAGTTGCCTGACATTTGCATATGACCAACTGAAGTTTCTGACAACTTGGACATGTGACAAACATCAAGGAAAGCAGAGGGAAGGCAGGTTCGAAACGAGACCGCTGTTAAGATATTCGTGGGTTAAAGCTTAGAGAACTGTAGAGTAAAGGAATGTGAAATTAAGGTGGACTAAATTCTTAATCAACCAAGTTTAGATCATGTCTCACAGGTACTCATGGAGATCGTATTATTGAAAGTATTGTTGGTTTACACACTGGGATATTCATCTATATACTTTGCTTTTGATTTATTACTGCTTATTATTCATCACACTTTGTTTTCGATTTATATTCAGGACACAACTTGGCCTTTGAAATAGGAGCATAAAATTCAATTGCGCATAATTTCAAGGAACTTTGAGCCCAACTAGCTGAGAAATCGATTAGCAAAGTCTAGCCGCAAAATAGAAATAACGAATTGGAATCCGCAATTGAAATTTGTGGTTCGCCAGCTGGGGAAGAGCTTGGGCTGACAGGGGCGAGTGCGAGAGGAGACGCAACAAAAATAGAAATTCTAGTGCAAATGTTAAAAATTGTCGTGACATATCACAGGAATGTTGTCTGGCTGTCTCCATTGTCGTTGCCGCATTTGAAGCTGCTGCAAATAGTCGCAGCAGCGAGAATGCTTCCAGACACATACACAGGCACTCGCCTTGCCCCCCTCTGCCTTGAATATTCTGCTGATGACACCGAAAACAACAAATTCGACGACTATTGAAAAGTTGCTTACCTTGGACTAAATGCCGTGGTCAACAACTGGGCAGAGCTCAGAGTTGCTTTGTGGGCCGCCCATAAATCATCACCGGTAGGTGGGCGTGGCGCTGCTTGGGGTTTCTAAAGAATTTCGCCTGCTACTGCGATCGGCTTTCAAGAACATGAATCATTTGCAAAAAAAAAAAGAGGCTGCTGCTCCACCACGACACCGACGCCGACCACGAAATCAGACCTTTCCCTGATCCTGAGAATGCCGTCAGGGTTCAGCTTTCAGTGCGGGGCGTCAAACGGAAGCCGCATTAGTTACACAAAAACAAAGAAAGGAGAAACGACCGACCGACCCTAAAACTGATCATACGAAATATATATGTATATCAGGTGATTCAGCCACTTGTCGACACTCGGCCCCAAGGCGATCGCAGCGAGGCACACGAGCCGCGGGCCGCACCGATGACACAACTGCAAAAGGAGCCTCGGCTCTGGGCTGGCCTGAGACTCTTCTTCTTCTTAAGGCATGTCACACGAAGAAGGCCACATTAATAAGCATTAAGTAGGGTCAGCTAATAAAGGCGAAGGGTAAACAAACTCTGCTTACACAGGCCAGAGCAGAAACATCGTAAAATAATTGTAATATCTATTTATCTGCTATCAACTAGAATACATTTGTGCTGATAAGGCAATGCTGACTATCGAGTGCACCTTTACATGACTAAAAATCACAATCGAATTCTAATTTATGAGTCATATTCAAGTCACAAAGATAATGTTGTAAATGAAAAATGTACGCTAAAATAAATTGTATAGAAAATTGCGATAATTAAATCGTGAACTTGACCAATGCTTGCAGTTTATAGCGTCAATATTTATGGTTGGCAGAGGGTTTTGATGAAGCGCAATTGAAACATTGCCAAAAAGGTGGCGCTGCGATTCGTTTCGAGCATTAAATATGCTATGAAATGTTTATTCTACTTCGCACACGCATCATTAAGTTCGCAATCTGATGTCATGTGGATCACGTTTGATTTTCTTGTTTATTTTCTCTAGCAAAAATAGTGTAGAAACTTTTTCTTTGCACTTGTCGCAATTGCGGCAAACAATTGTCAATTTGAAAAGTTTGTTTGATGTGCTTAAAATGATTTCAAATATTAAAGAGACGCCGTTAGACTTAGTTACAGTTAGACGCGAGAAAATGTTGCAGCTGCAAAAAGTTTTCCAACTGCACCGAAAATTTATAAAGACGTCCAACTGTCAGCGCAATTCTCATGGCTGTCTGTCTGTCTAACAGAAAATAAATAAATGAAAATAAAGTGAACCAAAAGCTGTGCAAATGTGCATTTGAGTGATTTATGTGGAATATAAGTAATATTGTGTATGAGAAATGGCCTATCTATTAATAGCAAGTCGACGCGCGAGCGTTCTCTTTTTAGTTTAGCTAAAATTGCTTGACTTCAACTTTGTTGCGCAGTGTAAAGTATTCTCACACC
The DNA here is from genome assembly GCA_961210405.1 of Drosophila mercatorum. Lineage (NCBI taxonomy): Eukaryota > Metazoa > Arthropoda > Insecta > Diptera > Drosophilidae > Drosophila > Drosophila mercatorum. Next base: position 1,395,137 of record CAUIUS010000003.1, read on the forward strand.
TGCAGATACATACATATGTTACGTATACTATGAATTTGCAAATCGATTTTCTAAGTTTATTTCTGCGTTATACCCTCATGCGTTGTTTGAAGCAATAGATCCATTAGCCGAAATAGCTCAGTTGGGAGAGCGTTAGACTGAAGATCTAAAGGTCCCCGGTTCAATCCCGGGTTTCGGCATTCACTTTTTTTGCAGATTTTATTTTTTTTTATTTTCGATTTTTAGACCAATGAAATTTTATTTTGCCTAATCTAAAACACAGCGAGTTTCCGTGGTGTAGTGGTTATCACATCCGCCTAACACGCGGAAGGCCCCCGGTTCGATCCCGGGCGGAAACATATCGTTATTTATTTTCCAATCATTTTTGTACTGAGAGATATAAATTGTTCTATCATTGTTTATATATCTCCTATGGCCTAACATTAGATTTTAGCATGTAAAGATCTTGAGCAAATCATAAAGTGTTTTGATGAAAACGACCCCAAACAGGAGGAAATATTCATCAGACATTCATGTCGAGAGCTGTTCGATTCCTCGGGTTGCGATGTGCAATCTGACGATCTGCGGTCTGCGCTTTATTTGGATTGTACGAAAATAAATAATGAGCAACAGTCAAAGCGCCAAGCGCCAATGTTTTCTATCTGTCTGGTTGTCTGTCAAGCAAAGCACATAAGAACGACAAACGTTTTAATATTCTTTTATTAGCCAAAGGCGCTGGGAGGGATCCGCATCGGTCGTCGCCTGTCGGTCGGGGTAATTAGACTCCATTAGTGGCACTGGCAGACACTTCCTTGAAGCATTTGCTCGCACCCAACACGCAAACAAACAGACACGAGACGAGACGAGACGAGTCGAGCGCGTATTCAGAAATTGATGCAAAGTGCTCAGATGTCTCCAGCTAGCTGTATTAGTATATCTATACTTCTGTATCTGTATCTGTGTCTGAATGTGAGTTATGGGCACCATGTGCTAATGCTGATATGTGCGCGTATGGGCGGGCAAGTGCTGCTGCCACTTGATGCGGCGCTCATAATTTTTGAGCCATTAGACTGCTTGGTGCATAAACTCATTAAAATGTACTTGAATGCCTCAAAATATGAGGCGACGCGTTGCGAAGATGGAAGCGATGGCCATTTGGCGTCACATTTGCTTAATTTGTCGAGCAGTGACAAATGACAAGGAGCAGCCAACAGTTCGCACTCCCGTCCCCCGCACCCTCTTCACTCCCGTCTGTCTAACATCCTCTTCCAGCAGTGCCGCATAAGAGACATGTGCACAATTTGACAGTTTGATGCGCAACAAGATAGATTGGCTTACAGCAACGATGGAGTCTGAATTGGGATTGGAGTTGGAGCTGAAGCTGAAGCTGCAGCCTCCAGTTCTAGAGCAGACTTTACGCAATTTGAGACAACTCGAGCAAGCACTTGAGATTGCCGCCTCAGGGACGTTGGTCGGGTTGGCTGCAGCTGCATCTCGGAGTGTCGACTGTTGCTGCAACATTAATGACATTTGTTTGCGCTGTCAGCTAATGAAGATGTTGCACGCCGCCATCCATATTAGCCACTTGCCACATCTCTCTCAAGTGGTCTGGCCAGTCACACAGGGTTGGGTCAAGGTGTGGCAACACCCAACAGCCAAAGTACATTCGGAAATTATAAACACTTTAGAGTGTAATCATAATACAACATCTCTCGTCCAATTAGGGTTTCTTTTATTGCAAAATACACCTGAATGGCGTTTATCTAATACGATATCAGGGTGTCTGATTAATTTGAAAGACGTCTAATGAAAACATCTGGAACTGTTCTCTGTTTTTATCTTAATAAAAAAAAAAAAACAATTACTTCAGTTGTGCCTTTTCTTTCCCAATATCAGAAAAATTAACTTTCGTATGTACCTGCGGGTTAGTCGGAGATGATAAGCTGTTCGAATGCCCTCCAACAATACTACATAGATACAAATGTGGCTGTCTTTTATAATTAATATTTTATATATTATGATAATAATCAAACTAATATGTATACAAAATAGATCAACTGAAAGTAAAACCATCATTAGTATACTAATACAGATAAAGTACTGTTTGATGCACATGCAAATGCATTTTATTGATTTAAGAAACTAAGACTTGAGTTATTAAACACTTTGGCACACGTCTTTAAGCCATATTAAGTATGCTGATTCAGTCCTGGCGGTTCCAAAATGTTAGACTTCTACGCGTGAGTCACGCCAATTATCAGCTTTACGAAATCAATCGTAAGGGCTTAATTCAGGGGGGCCTGAACATAAGAAATGCCGAACTTTAGGTCGCATGAATCACGGCTAGGTACTGAGAGACCTCTGTTATCAGCAGTCTGCTGTTATCTGTTAACTGTTCGGTTAACATGATTCCGATTGGCAGATATCAATATAACCAATGCTATCGATGTTCTTTGCTTATAAATACACATTTATTTGACCATTCGAAATCAGTTGTGGCCTAGCCATCGAATCGAACCATCGAACCCAGAAATAGGCAAATAAAATGGCTATGGGACAAGCTAACCCAGATATCTATGTAGAGGTGGGAAGTAACCCTCGACCTGAGGGCAAGCTGCAGAGCTGCTGTGTCAATCGGCAGAGACTGCATTCCATTATAACAGGTGAATGGGTGAAACAATGATACATAGGACTAAAAACAAATACAATTACAATCTGGAGTCGGAATAGAAGAACTAATTACAATATCAATCAAATCGGAGAAATCCATCAATCCAAAATTAGAGGAAAACTAAACTTGATTTCAATTTAATCTTGTCCATAGGAATGGTTATCTTTTCCTATGGAGGTATGGACATGGCTCAGGGCCTCGGCTGGAATTTGTACACAGGCATCGCAGACACACAACAGTTTTCGTTCTGCTGGTTTATTGGCGTCATTGTCGGAGCTATATTGGGGGCATTCGCAGTTGGCTACGTGCCCAAATTCTTTTTCTATGTGAGTAAGCAAACCTAAACCTTCTATAAGATAGACTTTAACTATGGTGCTGATCTATCCAGGCTTTCGCAACGGTGCTGCAGCTGATCGATGCCATTATCTGTGTGAGTGCGCCATATAACTACGACGCTATGGTCGCAGCTCGATACATTGGAGGCATTGGCATTGGCTTCATAACAGTGGCCTTTATCATACACAACTCGGAGGTGGCGCCAAAGGACGCTCGCGGCAAGTGGTGCGCCGTGGAGCAGTCCGGTCTGGGCCTGGGCATAGCCGTGCAGGTGATCATGGACTCAATGTGGAACCCGGCCCTGCCCATCGGCAACAACCAAGTGCACGGCATCATTGGAATTGTGTTTGCCGTTGTCGCCATTGCCGTGTTGATACTCTCAGTCGAGTCGCCCATCTTCCACCTGCGCCGAAATGATTACGACAAGGCAAACGATTGCCAGTGGGAGCTGATGGACAAAAAGGCAACCGCAAGTGATCAGAACAAGCTTCTAGAAGAGAACAAATGCTACGTGTCGGAGGGCGCACACGAGGGCATTAGCCACGACCTAGTTGTCGCCATGGTCCCATTCACCAAGATGCTGCTTTGCCGCTGCCTCGTGGCATTCAGCTTCTCGATGCCGCTCACCCAGACAATCATAGCGAGCAGCGAGGTCTGGAAGGGCACTCTATACAGCTGGCCGATCATCGTGTGGAGAATTTTGCGCTGGATCGGAACCCTCATTTCCATTTTAGTTATGGACAAGCTGGGCCGCAAACTGCTCGCAATGCTTGGCCTCGTGTGCATGGCCGGCCTGATGCTGGGCATGGCCGGCATCTACTCCAACTACGCCAACACGGTGAGTCCCTACTATATGGCGCAGGTATGTCGCATTTCCATGGTCTTCCAAATGTTTGCTGGCCTATTCGTCGCATGCACGCCCGCCTACATGGGCGAGGCATTCCCCATGCGCGTCAAGCCCTTCTGCATCGCCTTTATCGTGTGCATCGAGCAACTCATCCACATAATCGTGATCGTCACCTTCAAAAAGAGTGCCCAGAGCTTCTACCAATACTACTTGGGCGTCGGCATTATCCTGCTGATAAGCATGCTCATCCTCTTGGTGATGCTGCCAGAAACGAAGAAGATGACCTTACGAGAAGCCGGCCATCGCTTCAGGCGCTTACACGACATTTTGGCACATTAGCAAGGACCCTATTGGCTCGGCCAACCAGCTATGATGCAATTGTACAACTGAAGTCTCACAATATATATATATATATCCTAAATTATATATCTCAAGCTAAGAAATCTAGTTTTAGTTTTAGGAAGATCTGACAGGAGCCCAATTAGCTTTAAGTAGTTATAATATAGATTGAAAATAAATAAAACATAAGACACAAAATTATCTTCGAAATGAATCGAAGTAGAAATTGAAGAACTTGTTGGAAACAGAAATATATTCGAATATTTCTAAACGTAACAAAGAACAAAAACTTGTTTAGCCTTGGCAAATAGATGTATTACTGATAGTCGCTGGTTCTAATAAGCTTTGTAAAGCCCAAACATCAGGTAGAAATATGTATATTAATATACTTATATATACAAAGTCTGTCGAGGACTTACAATATTACATGTGCCGTTAAGCTAATTTATTTTGTTTTCACTATCAACAAAACGAGAAATGTAATAAATGTATTAGTTTTTATCTACTTGCTGCTAGTTAGCATTGATAACTTCACACGTGTTCTATAACTAACATCTACACTTGTTATCTATAGATTATTTAAGATTTGGGAACATTAAGTGAATATGGCAGGCAGCTGAAGGCATTGCCAACATGAGAAAGAAAAAGTGTTGAGTTGCCCGACTTGCACATACCTAGACTCAGACTCAGAGCTTCTTTGTTTGAGAATGATTTATAATTACAGTTCTACCTGTTCCCACGCTTTGACCTTATGGAACTATTTTTGAATTAAGCATTACAATACTAGTGAACATACAAATTTATCATATATTAAATTCAATATATATTATTGAATTGACTAATTGAATCTTTTCAAGAATGCATTTGCCAAAGTGTGAGGCTCTATAAAGCTGCAGGATTCCTAAGTATCCTTCACTCCACTCGCTTACTCTCTTACTTTAGCACAAAAAATATGTACTTGAAGACAATTCTTCTACTTTGATTTTAAGATATCATCTAAAACGATTCATTTCGCTAATCAATATTAACTAAAATCTTAACCAATGACAAAAAATGATTTGTGCTGAATCATCAAAGGTGTCCCCCAACAGAGCAGCTGAACTCTGGAGTCTTCAGTGAGTCACAATGCATTTGTGCCTCTTCTACATATATACATTAATAAGTTCGTAATCAGCATTGTTAACATTCTATGTGGGGACCTCGTATTAGAATAGAGAGACCCAAATGAATCACGACCATATCTGGCTGCCAGCGGTAGCCACGGCTACTGGAGCTAACTAGATAGAGGAGCACAAAACTGTGTGTATCTATAATTTGTCAGTAATATCTATAATATCAGAAATTTAATACAGATAACGAATTCTTTGCTAAATGATAAATAATAGACATAATTATCTATTTTAAATTAGTTTTGCACAAACGTTTAGCGGGTTCGGTTGGCTTCCATGCGAGTCACAATGGCGACCACCTACGTAATCAGCGGCCAGGCTGCAGGTCCGCAGCCAACCTTTGTAGCTACAACCGTTACACAGCCGCAGCTCACCTACATCGATGTAATCGAGGATCCTCGAGCCCAGCGCGGCTACAACCGATTGACAAATGGACAGAATGCCCACACGGCAACCATGGGTAAGTCGCCGCAGTGGAAACGCCCAACTCAAAAATTTAAATATGTGACTAAATTCCCGATAAGAAATTTCGGAAATATCACCCTTTTGACTTTAATTTTGGAAACTTTGATCAGGTTCCATAAAAGTGAACTTCTTTACTGAATTTCAAAATGTAATGCAACAAGAAATTTACATATCACACAGAAATATTAATGCAGCTTGTCTATCAGCTGACTGTGTATACATATATTATGTAATACATGCAGCAAGGTACTAATTAATAGTTAAATATTTATTAAAAAAACTATTAACTAATCTCGGATTTGATGGTAGACAACTCAACTACTGTTTTGTTGTTGCCTTTGATAAGGAAATTTACAAATGCTTTCCATGTCTGATTATTACTGATAATGATACAATTTGGTCACCTTAGGACTCCTACTCTTTACCTACGGCGGAATGGATATGGCCCAGGGTCTGCAATGGAATTTGGGAACGGGAATTTCAACTACCCATGAGATTCAATACAGTTGGTTCATTGGCGTCATAATAGGAGCCTTTGTCGGAGCTTTCGGAGTGACCCACATACCAAAGAAATATTTCTATGTGAGTCACAGAACTTAAAGTTATGGAAACTGAACTTCTAACGTATGCTCGTTTCTCTAGCTTCTTGGTGGACTCATGATGCTCATTGATGCGATCATCTTTGTCAGTGCGCCATTCAAGTACGACCCGATAAGAGCCGCTCGCTATGTGGGCGGAGTGGGCATGGGACTGATCACGATTGCATTCGTTATACACAACTCGGAGGTCACTCTAGGCAATGCACGTGGCAAGTGGTGCGGTATGGAGCAGTTCGGCTTGTCCCTTGGCATACTCATTCAGGTGCTTATGGATTCGCAGTGGAACACTGACTCGAGTATCAGCATCAACACGGCGCATGGTATCATGGGCATTATCTTCACTGTCTTGGCCACTGGCACAGTGGCTATGTCAGTAGAGTCTCCCATCTTCTACCTGCGCAGCGATAATGAAGATGCGGCGCGCAACTGCCAAACTCGGCTTCTTGGCACCAACGTGCCAACGGAAATCTATGAGGCAATCTTTGCCGAGGCCAAGGGCTACGTCATGGATGGCAACAGTTGCAGCTTCGGCGCCCAGCTTGCGAAATCCGGAATGCCTTTCATAAAGATGCTCTTCAGCCGCTGCCTTGTGGCATTCTCCTTCTCATATCCTCTCAGCGCAGCCATGCTGAACAGCACTGTGACATGGAAGGACACCATGTACAGCTGGCCAATGATCTTGTGGACCATTTTGCGCTTCATTGGAGTCCTCATTGCAATTGGCATCGTGGACAAGCTCGGCCGCAAGTTCATCTCGCTGGTGGGACTCCTGTGCATGGCGGCCCTTATGCTCTCTTTGGCCGGCATCTTCACGCACGATCCCACCTTTTCAAACACATATTATATGGCTGAAGTGTCGCGCGTCTCCCTGGCCTTCCAGATCTTTGCTGGCATGTTTGTCATCAGCACACCGGCCTACTTGGCCGAGGCTTTCCCGATGAAAGTGAAGCCTTTCCTAATTGGCTTCGTCGTGTGTCTCGAGCAAGTGATCCACATCATCGTGATCGTCACATTCGGAGAGACCTACAACTGCTTCTTCCAATACTTTGTTGGCGTGGGTATCATATTGGTGGTGTCCCTGATCATCTTTGCCGTCTTAATGCCCGAAACTCGAGGCCTGTCCCTCCGCCAGGCTAACGAACGTTTCTGTCGCTACTATGACGTGATGTCCTACTAAGAAGCAACTTACAGTAAGCCCAAATATATTTGGGACATTCAAATTCACATTCTATTTGTGTTTAACTGAACCTTTGTTCAAATTTTATTGAATGTCTAATAAACAATGAGTAAATTCTTGGCAAGCTCAAGCTTTCTAATACTTATTCATTGACGGTTGATAAAACCTAAATGTTATTCAAGGCACTTATAAAATATTAATAAAAATGAAATTGATTTATATATCACATATAATATAATAATAATTTATAATAATATGAAGTACAAAATAAAATATACGAAGACAATAAAAACTTCTAAGTTTATCCGAGATAATATTAGACAATCATTATATGTTCAACTTGATTACTTAACTGATCGATAGCTAACTATATATTCAGTTGGCTAAAATTCAATTAGAGCAAATATTGCACATAAATTGAAGCAATAGTTGTCATAGGATTGATCGGTTTTGGAGTTAGCTCAAAATAGATTTTGACTCATTCAAACACAAATCTATATACAGGAATTTAGCAAATTGTGAAATAAATATATTGTAAGTTATAATACATTTATTTAATACATATGTATATATGTACTTATTTATATGTTTATGAGTAAGTCAATTAAGCTGGTAGCGTACGGGCCCTGTCCAACAATGAATCAAAATCAAAACAGCGCTGACCAAGGGGCTGGTGAAGACCGCCAAGTAGCAGCTGATTACAATATTTATACATTATCTATAATTAGATAATGATAACGCAATTTTCCTTTCCACATAAATGTGAAAACATTTTCAGTTTCAAGTCAGTTACGAGGTAGCCTTTATATCGAACGAATCTTAATCGAGCCAACACACGAGTGGAAAAAAGTGCAAAAAATGACTATCGCCTATGTTACCACAAGTGAACAGCCAACACAGATAACCTATGCTACCACAAAGCAACAGCCGCCACAGGTTACCTATGTAACCACAGGACCTGCTCCTTTACCAACACAAACCACCTATGTCCAGGTGCAGACTCGACGAGTCAACAAGCAGAAGGCTCACACCGCCACAGCAGGTAAGAACGATTTAAATATATATATATATATAAATGATAATAATAATACATATAATGTATTTAAATAGTAAAAATATATATAATATATTATAGATAAATTGAGGTAACGTAAAACTACAACTGTCGTACACATGCACCTGTAAAAGTGTCTTCTTCGTGTATTCAAGAGCTGATATTGCGTTATCATATCTAAACAATTAAGCTCCGCAGCTTATATTAATTGTCATTTCGTATCGTATATATGTAACTCGATTATACTATATGGGTGTATTATAACTACAAAATAATACGCATATTCGTGTATAGCTTCACATATGTATGAAGAACTCAATATATTGCTCTTACAACAATTTAGATTTACTAAAAACATCAAAGGAAATATAGTAATTTAAACTAATTTCTAGTAATGTTTACTATCAGTAATAAAAAAAACTCCCTTCCCTTGTCAAAAATTCAGTGCAGTCAGAATCATTCTTGATATGGTTTTGTTTCGTATATCTTTTGTACTATTAATAGATAAAAGCACGCGGGTGACTCAATAAAATACAGTCATATAAAATTATTTATTTATATGTAATTTGTAATTGTGTTCAAGGAATATCTTGCATAAGGGCAAACTATTTTGCTTGAGCGAATGACTATTTTTATTTGAGCTATGATAAATCTTTATTCCATGCGAAATTGTATCAACTATTTAAGAGGAATCAAATAACAGAATTCCTTTATTGCAGGCATTTTATTGTTTGCATATGGCGGAATGGATATGGCTCAGGGTCTTGGCTGGAACCTAGTCACAGGGCTAGCCACGACTGCGGAGATGCAGTACAGTTGGTTCATTGGCGTCATCATCGGAGCTTTTTTGGCGGGCTTGTCTATTGGCCACATACCCAAGTGGGTTTTCTATGTGAGCAGGAAAATGAGAAATGACGAAACAAGTAATATTCTAATGACTCTATTTTGGTTCAGAGCTTGGGCGGACTGCTGCAGATGATTGATGGAATTATCTTTGTGAGCACAGCCGAGTATACTCCACTAATAGCAGCGCGATATGTGGGTGGAACAGGCATCGGGCTTATAACTGTGGCCTTCATCATACACAACTCGGAAATCACGCTGAGCAACAGCCGAGGATTCTGGTGTGCCTTGGAGCAGTACGGTCTGGCGCTGGGCATTGCCATCCAGGTGATCATAAGCACACAGTGGGACAGTGATTCAAGTGTTGGAGTCAACTGTGCCCATGGAATTTTTGGCATAGTGTTCTCTGTGATTGCCACGGCCTCTGTGGCGTTGTCAATCGAATCGCCCATCTTCTATCTACGCAAAAATGACGAGGAAATGGCGCTGTCTAAGCAGAAGATGCTTCTCAACCACAGTGGGCCCGCTGAAGCCTATACCGCTGCCTTGGACGAAGCCAAGCGATACGTGTCCGAGGGTAGCAGCCAGAGTATCGGCGCACAGTTGGCGGGTTCCGGAATGCCCTTCATCAAGATGCTCTTCAGTCGCTGTCTTGTGCCACTTACATTCTCACTGCCCTTGAGCTACGCAATGCTGACAAGCACAGTTGTTTCCGAATCAGCCCTCAACTGGTCCATTATCGTGTGGGGCATACTGCGCTGGATAGGCGCGTGCTTTTCCTTGGCCTTTCTGGACAGTCTTGGACGCAAGTTCATTTCGCTTTTGGGTCTAGTGTGCATGGCCGGCTTGATACTGGGCATGGCTGGCATCTACTCCGACACGAACAACATGATAAGCTGGTATTATATGGACCAGGTCCGCGGCTTGTCCATGGCCTTCCAGTTCTTTGCTGGACTCTTTATCTGCTGCACGCCCACCTACTTGGGCGAGGCGTTTCCCATGAAGGTGAAGGGCATCCTCATTGGCCTGATCGTCTGCATCGAGCAAGTGGTTCACATCATTGTCATTGAGACGTTTACAATGAATGGACAGTCATTCTATGCATACTTCCTGGCCGTGGGCATTATCCTGGTAGTATCTTTCATTATATTTGCCGTGCTGATGCCAGAGACACGAGGCCTATCACTCCGACAAGCAACGGAGCGTTTCAATAGAGTTCATGATGTCATGGCTCACTAAGCAGCTGCTTAACCAAAGTATTATTGGATTGTATTATTCTCAAGTTGTTCAACAACTTATCTACCGAGGACTTCCTCACTGAAAATGTATCATTTTTCTTAGACAATAAAGTGTTTCTCACATTTTAAAATTTGTAAACAAATTTCTGAATTATTATCTAATATTCCCGAGCTTTCAAATACACACACGATTCGTGGATTCTATTGATGCATAAATCATAGTCCAGAGCTTATTGGTTTTGTTATATCAGATATTAGGTATCTTATGAATGAATTTATCTTGAATACTTAACAGATTAAAATAAAATAGCTCCTATAGCTCAGCTATCTTTATGAGCCTCTCGAATTGTCAGCTATAATTTGACTACGAACGAGTATGAGCCAGTCGGATGCACCCGACTGCAACACTCATAGCTGCTCGCTTCTCCCATTTGCTAGCAGCTGTTTCATTTTTCGACTTTTATTAAAATTTATGCCTCCTCGAATGCCCGAATGCTGTTAATTTTCACACAACGCAGCCAATGAAGACTATTTTTATAAGCTTGCGGTCGTCGCGGTTTTGTGCTCTTTTTTCATTTTTATTATAAACTAATTTATGTCTCCGCTGGATGTGCGAGCGGGATAAGCTTCCTCGGCCCTCTGCAGTGCAGTGCGTGTCATTATTTTCTACCCATAGAGCTTTATAGTTTGTTTAGCAGAAATATCGGCTCATGCCGCTAGGCTCAACTAATTTTGACACATTAATGTCTTTTTACATGTGTGAAGCTTAAAAGTTGAAAAGTCTGTTCAGATTATGCTGCCAACATCTAATGTGTGTTTATTACATGCTTGAGGATCAGACGGCTTTCATGCGTAATTTAATAAGTTCATTGGGTTTAGTTTGTTAGCAACAGCTGTTGTCTTATACCTAGTAGAGCAGAGGCTAGGAAGTATTGTACTAACTTCTTATACGATTATGCGCTTTTATTAATCTATAAACCATGCAAGAAATTGTCTTTACAAGCTCGCAGAGGGTCAATATGTATTTTTATGTCTGGGCAACTTTTTTATATAATATATAAAACTATTTGATAAAATATCGCTTACTTAAAGCAACTTTGCTGGATAAACTCTCTTTGGTAGATAAAGAAAAAGGAATCTCAAGAGCTTGCTGATTGCCTTTGCGAGACGAGACAGTACACAAAGGGGCTTTCGTTGCAAATGCCTCATGAATCACAATTGAAATTATTGTGAATGGCTGTGAGACAGATGCCATCGCAACAACACATTACTGTGCGCAGAAATTCGCATAAAAATTGCATTAAAATATCTACAAGATACGAACCTAATGAAGGAATGGCAATGAAGGACCATTGCAGTAGCAGCAGCAGCAGCAGCAGTCACTGGCTAGCCACCAACGTTTGACAAGCCACAGACCCAACGATGGCTGGGAAAAGTATTCAATGCCCCTACATGGCTCACACACGATGGGGCATACATACGCATTCGTAAATGGATTGATGCCGGCCAAGATGGGGAAAAATGTGCTGGCCAATTGAATTAAATCGAATCGACAAGCTGCAAAATGCGTGCAAAAATGTTGTTAGCCCGATGTTTTTCAGCTTTCACAGCATTTGCCAGACGAGGCGCCAAACGAATTAAATGCATGTTCGTGATTTTTGCTTCAGTTGAAGGCATCGCCCATGCACATCACAACGAGGTGACAGGTCAGCCCCAAGTTGTTAGTCCCTTATCCTTCCCCTCCCCTCTCTCCCTCCCCCTCCACAGTAGCGTGACTGCTGAGCGCATAAAGTTCACTCAAATGGAAGTAATCGAATAGCTTTTGGCTCGGGTCTGTCAACGGAACTGCATTTAATTGACCGAATGTGCGACCACACGAAATCGGATAGAAATTGCGTTAAGCTGCAGTAAATTATCACTGGAGTGTTGCGAACTTTCTTTAGGTTTATGGTAGTTAATTTATTCAGTCATAAAAGTCACAGACGTCTATCAAAGAATTAGCTGTCTGCCAAAAATGTGTCTTTTGATTATAAGTTTACTTACTTGTGTTTAAGTTTCTTTTTGTATTCTTCAACTATGCAGCAAAATCTAAAAAATTAAAATAAAAAGAGATTATAAGTTTTTGTCTGAGACATTTATTTATCTTCTTTAATTTTAATTATAAAAATAATACTTATTTTAATTTAATTTCGATATTTTCAATATTTTGCTTGTAAGCTAAAAGTTGATCAAATTAAAATTTTCTTAGAAATCTAATAAAATTAATATATAGACTAGTCGCTTGAGTTGCTAGAAGCAACTCGGCAAAAGCTTATTATTGTTGATCATTCTGTAAAATAATAATTTCAGATATTCGTAACTAATAATATTTAAAATAAAATCGAATCAATATTAGTCAACAGATTTGCTATGTTAAATAAAATTAATATTAATTGAACGCAGCAAAACCATCTGAAGTCACTTAACTACAGTCTATAAAATCAGTTCGATTAGCGGAAACCGGTATATATACAGTATCAATTTAAAACCATTGATAGTTCTGTATAGTATATATTCGTATAGTATTGTATTGTATAGTATATATTCGAAAACAAATAATTCAACAGAAGTGTAGTTCTATTGGCTGTATTTACAGCTGACAGTTGACAGTCGAAGTTTTGTATTTGACATGTGTTTGCAAACAAGAACGTTGCTTCCTGTGAAACTTTGAACGAGTTTTAAAAGAACACAGAGTATTCTATAAATACAGCAATTAGCAATATCCTGTGCCCTGCTCAAGCTGTGACTGAGGGTCACGAAATTTTAATCGTGAAGCGAAAAGTTTTGAACTTTGGCTTATTGCGAATCGACAATTTAGCACTTTTGCACCTGCCGCAAACGAAATACGTTGAGAAATGAGCACTGAGATCCTTGAATGATTGATAGTTGTACCAAATGACTGTGCCAGCGACTAAGTGAATGAGTGAGTGAGTGACGAAGTCAGCAAAAAGTTGACACAGTCCGTGACCCGGCAGAGGCGCTTTTCACTGGCTACAACGTCTCCATCTACATCTCCATTTCCATCTGTCAGCTGTCAGTTTCGCACGCTGGCAGGCTCTGAACCTGGTATTTTAATTGAGTTTCGAGCTCTAGCTGTGACTGCGAGCTAAGATTTATGCGATATTTTCGCGCCACCTGCTAGGCTAGAACTAAGTAACAACACGCTATTCAGGCCGCTAAGCAGCCAAAGGTATCTAAACTTTGATGCAAAGCACCAGAAATCGTTGGGATATTTCAAGATTTAGTTAAGTGACAGACAGCTGCAACTGTAATTGATATGAAAATATTAATTTGCAAATAATTCATTCCCATATAATGCCTAAATCTAAAGATATTTAAAATTATTAAAAATATATAAATAGAAGATATAAATATCTAGTTGTATACCATATATGAAAGTGTATTTAAGGTTCGACTTTAAGTTGGCTAACTAACTCTTCCTGGTTAAGGTGCAAGCTCGTTTAACTTTTATTGAACAAACAGCAGAAGCGGCAGCGTCCGTGTTGAATTGTTTTTTTATGGTTTAAGTGCAACGCTGCGTATGCGCAATGGCTACCCTTGCCCGACCCGACTCGCCTTTAACCCAGTTTGTTTTCGCCGCAGCTAGTGTTTGAAAGCATTAACACCTATATTACAGTTGTTTTTTTCTTGCTTCGAGCTGTGCTCATTGCATATGCAAATTGGAAATGTCGTGCAGGGAAATTGCTTGATGTGTAAGCAGATGGCAAAGTGGGTGAATGCCAATTCAGTTTAGTCCTTTGACGGAATTAATCGAATCAAAGAGCATAAAAAACGGAAACAAACGCCCAACTAGGCGACTGCCTCGCTGATAAGATGAACGCATTGCGTATACGCCGCGTTTGCCTATGCTAACAAACAAATAAGCGACTGTAAATAAGTTTAAGTGAGCTATAGAAAAGTGAGTGGCTCGCTCGTCGCTTTGTTTGTTTCTCGCTGGCTCGACAAACACACAGACAGGCATGTAAACAAACATTTGAAGTGCAAACAGAGAACGAACACGATGAAAAAAAAAAACTTAAATATATATAAACTGTTTTGATTGCAGGTAAATACTCGAAGTGAAGCCTTCATTGAGGCTGCACACTGCAGCCTCTCATTATTGATAGATGTCATTTATCATGCCGCCAGCTTTATCTATATAGTTTACCCACTCATTCCCTTACATCCGATAAGAGTGACAAAAGTCAACGATCTCTGACTCTGTGTCACGTGGAAGCAAAGCCAAAAAGACTTCCCTCTATATCAGCTGATGCAGATATCGAAACGATATTGGGTGGCTCACCGTCCTATTAATAGAAGGCGATGACTACGGAACAGGTAATTGCATGATTTCATACACCCAAATGAACAATGCAAACAAAGAAACAAACAAACGGAATGCTATAGTTTACGCTTCACTGGCCCAGCGGATGAGGAGGCGGGACCTTGGCGATAGCCAGAGTGCAGGCTTGGGAATCAAATGGCTAAAGTTCCGCCCCACTGAGGCGTGACTTTATGCGATGGGTGTGAGAAAGTCGAAAGCTTTTTAGAGCTAACCAGAATAGCTTACAGAATATTATGTGGAATGTAGTTCACGTAAATCTAATGTAAGTGATAAATATCTACAGAATAATTTCTTAGGCTGACACAAGCTTAATATTTTTTAAATATATTATGTAAGATATTTTAAGTATAATTATATCAATTTATTTTGCTGCATATTGTCTAGACTCGACTGATAGATACAGATACATTCATATGAAGCTCTTATTCTCTCTTATTATACTCGTATATTGAATTGGTCAGCTTTGCCTATTGATTTATTTAACTATATATTTCAAATTTAAGCTCTCTAATGGGTTTTGTCGGTAATGGCTGGATTAAGTCAAGTTATACTCCTGATACACATATTTGCTTAATACAATATACTAAAGAATAGAATCTTTTTTGATAATATATACAAAATAGTTGAATAATTGTTTAACCATGTAAGAGACCCTAGTCTGCTCGTAAGATGCTCACAAATACATTTCAGTATAAAATTTAACTTCTCATTTACAGTGGAGTAGATGGCTTGTTCAGTCCCCCACATAAATTTGCAATCAATCATAGCTCCCATAGTTTTATGATTATGTAGAGTATGTGGGACCTTTTGATTTAATGCCAACATCTGCGCACAAATAACAATCAAAGCCAATTCGAGCAATTGTGTCAATTTGCAATTACAATTTGCAACTGGTTATTAATTGATTTCTGGGTTTGGCGCGCCATAAGGCACAATGTTAAATTAATTATTCAATATTTGTAATCATAAAGAAAAGCAGTGAAATTATTTATAACCCAACGGCCGAAGCAATTGTCATTTCTGTAAGCAGTTGCTAACAACTGCCTGCCATTTGTTGCTAATGACAGGCCCGTCATACTCCTACACATGTAACGACATATATAGAGTATAGATGTGTTTAAGTGTGTGTGTGTGTGTGTGTGTGTGTGTGTGTGTGTGTGTGTGTGTGTGTGTGTGTGTGTGTGTGTGTGTGTGTGTGTGTGTGTGTGTGTGTGTGTGTGTGTGTGTGTGTGTGTGTGTGTGTGTGTTGGAGGTAGCATGACATAACTAAATGTTTTACCTTTTCTGCTTTTGACTTTGACAAAATGCCGGCACACTTATTACTTAACATGCACAAAGAGCGAACAGTTGCTGTCTCTGCACGGCAAATGATATATTTCATTCGATTTATAACTGTATATCGAAGACCTGACAAAAACTGAACAAGAGAAATGCTGCTATATAGAGAAAAAGCAGCACAAAGTAAATGTCAGAGTCAGACCACAATAGCATCATTTATAAAGCATAAAAGAATCAATCATAAAAGAATAAAATTATCCTAATAGCTGTTTATATATTACAATACATGTTAATGGTTACTGGCAATAGATAATATTAATGAGCTGATGAGTCGGATGATAAAGATTAGCGACACTTTAATTACAGTTTATAAATTAGTTAGTCAGCTTATACAAATTTATAAACATTTACTATTCCCAATGCCAGTTTCCTCGACTGAGTCATTGCACCAAAAATAAATTTATTAATTTCCCAACATCCATAAAAGTCTATTGGCAATCAATTAACAATGGGAAATTCATGCGCTTTTTCCAAAACAAAAAATATACAAATTTTAAGAATGAATTCAAACGAAGAGCAAGTGATTTCGTTCGGGAATATTTATGGAAATTATTTACCTCCATTTTCAGTTATTTGGCAAAACAAATGAAAAATGTGCGAATTCAGCGCGAAATGCATGTGTTTTCAACAGCAGCAGCGCCAACTATCGGAATATATATCTATATATATGTTGAGGTTGCTAAACGAACTCGAGATTGCGGGCGCCGTGATTAATGACTCCAGATATATTGCGCTACGTTGAACCGAGGCAGCAGCAAAGCGTGCCGGATGAAAGGTTCTTTGAGGAAGCTTACCTCGCCGAATGTTAATTGAAAATATTTCTGGGAATTTTATGAACCAACTTTCGACAGCAGCACTTTGTCAGTGCAAAATTATGGCTCTATGGCTCAAGTAGTTTTTCATAATTTCAGATTCCAATTTGCAGCACCCAAAACGAAATTTTTCAAAATTATTTGGACTTTTTTCCAGAGAATTTTGCGTTTTTTAATTGCAAATATCAGATGAATGAAAGATAAGTTTAAGTAGACGATTAACGATAAATCGAAGTTTATGATATACATAGTTTAAAACTGACAGCTGAGCTCTCTAAAAATATAATCATTATCGTAAGAATTTAGTGAGAAATAATACTAAATTTATTTAAGTAACTAATATTGTATAAGTTGAAATATTTTTGTATAAAATATAATAATTTCTCAACAATCTTAAAAAATGATATTTCTTTAATATTTTGTATTATTTATTATTTATTTATTTAAAGCTGGAATCTGGATTTTTCGTTAACTGGAACTCCAATCAAGTTAAGCAATAGTTTTCAATATGATATAAACATTTAAAATGTAAAATGGAAATTAACAAAACATAAATAGATGTTATGTAACATAATAATTTTGTAAATAAAGGCAGACAACTATTTCCCAGCTGAGAGTCTTCCGTCTGCTTGCCGTGGGCAATGCTTTCTTATAGATATAACAGTTTGCACATTGTACATAAGTTTTTGTTATTTTCTAGCCGCATTCGCTTTTCATTGCCTTTTTAATCCTGGCCAGGCCAGACTGGGTCTGGCTCGCTTTGGTTTGCTCTCATTTTGCTTTATTCACGCTTATTATGTATTTTGTATGATTTTTTTTTTTACTTTTTCTTTTTCTACGTTTTTTGTTTTAATGTTGTCAGACAGGATTTTCCACTTTGGTGCAGTTGGCGTTGCCACTGCTGCTGCTGCTGTTGCATTGGCGCGTTTTCGCTCAGCGCAGCTCAGCTCATCATGCAGCTGGAAGCCGCATCCGAATCCGTTGTTGTAGACAGTGCATCTCAGCATCTTTGTTGGCTTGCTATGGCTGCAATCCGCAGCAGCTGGCGTGGTCATTCGGGTTAATGCCGCTTTTATTCATATTTCTAAGCGCATTATGTGGGCTCTTTTGCTCAAAATATTAGCAGAATTATGTTAATACCCCGAGGCGGACGTGGCAGCAGTAATCAACTACCCTTCCACAGACGCCAGGCCCATTACGATGCGAGTTGAATTATTTTAATAGCCACTGCAATTACGCACATTTGCGTACATAATTATGCACATACCCAGCTACCTATCTACCCCGCCGAACCACACATCCGGACTGCAGCTAGCATAATCCTCTTCATTACACTGCGCGTTTTAAAGCGCTCCTTGCGGCTAGGCGAGTGCAGGGATGGCCAAGCCAAAGCGATTGCATGCTAAGTACTTAAATGCCCTACAATTTGTTGTTGCTGATATCGTTTTCGACGCCTCATAAAAAAATACAGCAATCGTTAACAGCCCTATTAACATCGTCCGATTGTATTAACAGCATTTCTTGCGGGCCCATAAAAGTGCACAAAAAGCCATCATGTGAATTTTTAACACTGAATTTCATTAGTGCTTGATTTAACAATGCGATATCAAGGCAAGAATGCCAGCTAGCAGGTTTTCTACTTTATACTTTTCATCTCGGTAATTTCATTTTGAAATTAGGTTTTTTCTGATATCTATTTGATATCAAGATTATAGAATCATTTAAATATTTCAAATTAATTAGGTAAACAGCTATAAAATAAGCCTTGGAACCAGTCCACTTCGAATATTTGAAAAGATGGAGAATTTTATAAGCAATAAACAGGAAGAATATGCTAAACTTAATTGATTAAATAAATGGAATGAGATAAAATAAACTGAGACCGTGTACAGGGTATGCAAAGGCTGGAAAGACTTCAATATTAGACATTTGTCTAGCTGGTGATTCCAAAATATAATTTAGGCACCAATGACAAACTAACGCTCGAAGCTGACCCCTGACAGTCTTATCAATTGACTCAACAAAAATAGAAAAAGTGACCACCAGAGAGAGAGAGAGAGAGAGAGAGATTTCAAGCTAATTAGTGGCTGTCAAGTTCTGCATCTAAAGTGTATTAATATGCACGGACATACATATGTTAATTGACACTTGTTATTAATATATACATAACAAGTTGTTGCTGTTATTAAATATTTATATACGATATGCAACCGGTTAAAAACGCACCAGAAACGCGCACGCGACGCAATCAAACGGCGCCAAAATCGCGCGCTGCGTTGACATCGCTTGTGGCGCTTTTTACGACTCTATTCAAATGTGTCTGTGTCTGCCTAATAATAATACCCCTAGGAGCATTAGCTATTATTGCTAATGAGTCGCGCTTGTATTGGAATGGTGCTGAAGCTGCGGGCTAGGCAACTAGAGCTGGAGCTGGTTAATAGCAAATGCAAATGAGCGCCAGTTGCAGATACACAATGCTCGTCGCTTGTCAAGCTTGTTAGCCAATTAGCTGAGTGTGTGACTGTGTGGCAGTCTGATTGATTGCCCATCCCAAGCAGAACTCAGTTGTCCATTCATCAAAAATACTATCAAAAGCCGAAAGTCACTCTATGCACTGCTGAGCAAATTCTCAGCTTTAAGCTGTCCAAGCCGCAAAACCAGTTTTATGGGTTCCAGACGCACCTCGTCTATAGAAACTAACGACAGCATCCAAAAATGGTTTGGTGAAAATTTTTGCAGTCAAAACAATTAGACAACTCGACGGTGTCCGAACAACTTGTTGCGGTCAACTACAGAGCGTTGAGTTGCCGGAAAAGCTGTTGGCAGGCTCTCGGGGCCGAGTCGGGCTCTACCCAGACTTTTCCGCTGTGGTTGGGTCACTTGCAGCGTGAAAAGTCAAAAGCGAAAAGTGTGTAATTAAATGGGTTTCTATTTGCCACACGGGAAATGCGACAAGCGCAACAAAAGAATGGAAAAATCTGCTGGCAAAGAATTTAACGAACTTCAAATACTCTTTCCAGTTTTTTCCAAACGATAACTGCATAGTCTATATATTAAATTTAACTACTGTTCAATTAGTATTTATTGAAATCAAATTATGAGTTGTTTTTAAGGCTTTCATATATACAAATAATACAAATATCAGCATATTTTGTATTATTTTAAAAACAGATCAGTTATTTAAATGGAGTTGGTTTCCCGAAAGGATTGTCTATATTTTGGTTTGGCATTGATCAAAGTTGATCCAATCATAAATTAAGTTTTATTGGAATTTAAAAAGAGATTTCCTGAGAGAACCGGAACAATTCCAATCTTTAAACCTCTAATCAGTTATAATTCAATTCAGGCCAACTTCTCTGGATTGCTGATGAAATCTGGCGACCTAAGTGTGCGGCAAGGTACAAACAACAGCAATTAACATAAATTGCGTACGCGATGCGGCTCATTGACTTTCGAAAACGGGTTCCCATAGTTGGGTTTGGGTTCGCATTTAGGACAGCTGCCCGTCAATCATTCGCACAAATGAACTCTGACATTTCGGCGGAGGAGGCGGAGGTGGATGCGGAGGCATTGCCGCATTGGTTAAACAAAAACAAAGTTGCGCCGCGACGCACCTGCCGCAATGACAAACAGTTTCGCTTTGGTTTTGGGCGCGATAAGCATCGTTATAACAACAAAAGATTAACACGCAGGAAAAGCACGGCGACAAGACGGACGCACAGGTCAGATTAGGGACTCCGTCGGCCGATGCAACGTGAATTGCCACACACGCACACACAGAAGCTGCAAGGGCGAGGGAGACGACAGACGGTTGACAAGCGACACCAGGTAGGTAATTGGATTTGGTAGGTAACGTGGGGTGGCGGCCTCTGTTGATGCCGCTGCCACAAGGATGCAAGCAACCGCCAGCTAACCACACATCTTTAAGATCGAGTTACATGCGACACAAACCTCACTAACCGACACCCGAGTGCCGTTCCAAACAAAAGATCTAAGATAATCTTTTACTTTCGATATACGCACCTTATAACTGGCAGGTGTGCCGACCTTGCTGTGCTCCTCAACTATTTGTTTGTATTTGATTATCTCGAGTATTTGCAGTTAACTTCACTTTCTTTTTTATGTTAGCCTGGAATTTTAGTGGAAATAATAAACTCAATTAACCCGGCGAATGGAGTAATAAAAAGATCACGATCGCCTCGACTCGGCTCGTCTCTCTCGAACTCAAGTCATAAATCATTGAATCAATGGTTGTCCATAAAAAGCCGCCTATTGTGCGTGGCAGTGAAGGCCAAACAAATTCCAGAATACCCAAACCGCTGATGAGTCCACCTCAAACTTGGAAGCCCACTACTCATCCGTTTGCCGGCTGCCCACACGTCGCGCACGTCGCTTAGCTGCTTGGGCAAGCGCCAATGCACTTTACGTTATTAATAACAAGTTCACACACATCAACACGCATAAATATATATATATATATATATATATATATATATATATATATATATATATATATATATATATATATATATATATATATATATATATATATATATATATATTTACGTATGTTTGCGTACAATTTGAATAGCCCGCGGCAATTGTAAATGCATTTGTTGTGATGCCACAAACAAGCGCATTGACAACTGACAGCTTGAGCCCGGGACGTTGGCGGCGCTCTGCTCACCGTTTTGCAAACTAATCACTTATTATTACTCTTGTTTTTGGCGCAATACTTTTTGTTTAGTGTATTGTTGTAGTTTTATGGCCGCGACTCGCTACAAGAAAACGTATGATTTTGTATTGTGCGCGTTCCGTCGGTCTTCCGCGCCACAACCGTCACGTTCGATGTTTTGCCTGCGACTGACTTATGTTTGTCGATGTATTTGATTTTGCGCGGTTAATATCGATATGTTTATTTTCGATAAGCTCATCACGATACTTTTTAGATTATGTTAACCAATGACTCTGTTAACTATTTAACATAAACCGAAGCGTATTTGACTTTAAATGTTAATATAGGTATTCGAAATTAATAATTCCAAGCCAATACTATTTTAGTTACTGACTTTATAATTTTAATGTATTATGAAAATCAAAATAAGAAGATTAATATCCCAGATAGAAAACACAAATTGCACTGTTTTCCAGTTTAAGAGTTTATTGAATTTCAAAAATAATCCATTTACTTAGATTTAAACACTATGAACGAGAGTAAATATTTTTAAGTAAAGTTTAGAAATGTAAGCAAAGAGAACACAACATTATTTGATTTGCCAATTCAGTTAAGTAGTTGTTCATTTGATTTTGAGTGGTTCTCATCGCTGGCTTAAATGTAATTACACATATGAATATTAAGAAACCTCATGCAATAGATTAACGCTATAGTTTGGATTTCACTTTCTAGTTTAAAGTTGGACAAATTCAAACAAATACACATAAGGCTTTTGGCAACAGTTCTCTGGCATCTATGCATATAACATTTAGACATAAAAGTACACCTAATATATATGCAGCATGTGTGCAAAGAACTTGCCATAAGCAAACACATCAATAAAGGCAAGTGTTAAATTTCAAATTATTTGGTTTATGTAAAAAACGTAAACTGAAAAATAAACTAAAAGCAATAGCTAAATCGATTAAATCGAACATACCAAGAGGAAAGACAGAGGAAGATCTTAAGGACCAGACACTATCCAGCGTTGGGCGAAATACAACGTTGGATGATGCGGAAATTCCATTGATATGGTCGAAAAGGCCACGAAATGTGGTGCGAGTAAATGGTATCCAAATGGTACAAAAATGCGAATTTAAATTCCTAATCCGATGTGAAACGAATACTGAAGTGAAGTACGAAGGGACGCGATTCCGAATTTTCCAATATCCTTGCAAATCCTGTCCATGCGTCCATGGTTCATTAACTTACACATAACCAAAGATATCTCAAACACACCAAATTTGATCCAAATCGAAACATACACAAGCCCAAAAGACGTAACGCTGTTTTTAACCAGGTTCCAAATAGTAAGCAAAGGATATTAGAATCAAAACCATCCTTTCCATGTTTATGTCGCGATTGACGTGGGGCAACTGCATCCCACGTTGTCCTAGTGTTTTTAAATTTTCTTTCGCGAAGGTAAAAGAAAATGCCTACAGTCCGAATCCTTTTATGATATCTAATCCTTTTGTATCCTGATACCATTTTATAAACAACACGCTTTCCGAATTTCCTGCCTCCTCTAATTTAATCCAAAATCATCTTTATCCTTGCCACATTCCACTTCAAACTTCACTCCATCATCAACATCAAAATTATCCTTCCTCCTCATCCTTATCCTTCCTCATAATCCTCCTCCTTCTCCAATAATCCTCATTATACTCCAAACATAAACGCGCAAAATGGGGAAGAGAAGAAAATAAAATGAAATATTAATAATTTGTTAATTGTATACTTCATAAAAATGTTTTTTGTGTTTTGATTTTGTTTACATATATTTATTCTGATGGATCTTATTGTTGTTGTTGTTTTCCTGCTGTTATGTTTGGTACGATAAATTCTATTCAATTATGCTTTATACATTCAACCAAATTTAAAACAAGGAATGTGTAAAAGGGAAAATTCCTTGAATTATAATTATAGTGAATATGTGTCAAATGTGTATTTGTATGAATTTAATAATTTAAAAGAATTTCTGTGTTTTAAAGGAAAAAGCAAGTGTTGATTGTGTTCCTAAATTTGGGATACGCGTTTGAATTGCACTAGTCTTGATAGAGTATCTTTCTTTTTCTTGATATTGATACTGATCGATCGATTAACAATTCGGTAGAATTTAATAAACAAACAGGTTAGTGGGGTCAAGGTCTTGATAGTTTTCTTGCTTTTCCTAATTTTTCCTGCTCGTAAGAAATATTAATATTAATGGATTATGATTGTAGAATTTAGTAATTAGAGCGTGAGCGAGACCTGGAATAGGATTGACGACGCACCGGCGAATATGTTGGTGTACCACGACGACGTGGTCGCGACGAGAACGAGCGCGACCGTGATCTGAAAAGTGGGAGTTTTATTTATGAAAGAAACAAATTGAATCGAGATTAATGCTATCGACTATGGTCATAATTAATATAGTTAACTAGACTCAGTAGCGGATTTAAACTTACCTATCGCGATATTCACGACTGCTGCCGCCACCACCGCCACCACCACCACCACCGCCACTACGGTCATTATCTCCACTATCCTCACGCACCCGTATGTACGCCACCTCACCCTGAAATGAATGCATATTTTTAGTGCCATTCGTAACGATTTAATCACTTATGCGATTGCATTACCTCATGCGAACGGAAGCGAGAGTCGTCCAACTTCTTAATGGCATACTTCATATCCTCGTGACGTAAGAACTCGACGACACCAGAGCCGTCTTTGTATGTATCGGCGAAGCATACGTCACCGGCCTCACGCATATGGTCCTTCAGGTCCTGCCATGAGCCTGATCCTGGCAAGCCAGTTACCATAACGCGGTACTGTGAGCGTTTGGCTGGTGGCCCGCGCCCACCCATGCGACCGCCGCCATCCCGACTGCGGTCGTTGCGATTGTTGCCGCGATAACTTCCGGGTCCTCCGCCGCGAGGGAACTCAACTCGCAGCCGATAGCCGTCGTAGTCATATCCATCACGAGCTTTAACTGCATCATCCGCATCACTATTGGCCACGAAATATCAGTAATCACTTTAGTTTAATACTGCTGCGTTTCGTAAATATTTACTTAAATATTGTTTTCACTACTTACCGCGCGTCTTCGAACTCGACAAATGCAAATGGCGGACCACGCCGATTCTTTAGATCGACAAATGTGACTTTGCCGAACTTGTGGAAAAGGTCCTGTATGTCCTTGGTTCGAATATCTGGTGGCAAATTGCCAACATAAATGCGACACTCGTTGCGTGAGCCCATTTGTTAATTTGTATCGTTTGAAAGATAAATTAAATTACAGTTTTTTCTTAGAACTTTTACTGTCACGCAATTACGCACACAAGAAAATTTCATATACACATAAATGATGGCGTTACAAGCTTGCATGTGTGTGTTATCGACAAAGTGCTTCAGTTATCAGGTTGGCAGCACCATCAAATATCAAGGGTTAGTATTTTCTTATTTGGTTAAATTTAGTATCATTTTCAGAGGGTATTGCGGCGTCTGCCTTTACCAAACAACTTCTAGTTGCCACAAAAAAAAATGAAAAGATGTAAAAAACCAACTAAAGCAATGCATAAAATAAGTCAAAGTTAGAGCTAGTGTAAAATATATTAAAAATATGCGGTTGTGATTCACGTTGGAGTGCATAAAGTTGTCTGTTGCAGCCAGCAGACAACAGCCTTGAATAACAACGGGTGTCCGTTTTCATGTGTGTGTATGTGTGTTTGACTTTTTGTGTGTGTATTGTATGTATATAAACAAAGTGCGAACGCGGGAAGCGACTACAATTTTTTTTCGCAAACTTTATAAACTTGGACAACACAGAAAATGTCCAATGTGAGGTGCATAAATTTTTGGGATTTGTGCCGCATCTGCACCGCTAGCAGCGAACAGAAAATAAATATTTACTCGAGCGACGGACGCGCCAAAAATTTAAGCCAAAAAATCTCAGAATGTCTGCCAGTGCAAGTGAGTAGCATAAAAAAGGAAATAAGCATAAATGAATTAATATTTTTCCGATTCACAGTTAGACGAAAAGGATCGACTGCCCAAGGTAGTATGTGCTCATTGCGCCCAGCAGGTGGAACAGATATACGAAATGCGCAATATATCGAGGAACTCGCAGACGATACTCAACAACTGGCTGAACCATCGTACGCTGCAGAGCGAGGAGAAAGTGTTTATTAAGGATGCCATCAACGACTCTGGCAAGAGTCTCAGTGTGCTGGGCGCAACCGCCACAGGCGGGCTCGCGCCCAGCAGCAACAGTCAGCAGCCCAACGATCTGCTCAGCAGCATCATGCAGGCAGTAGGC
This sequence comes from Drosophila mercatorum, assembly GCA_961210405.1. Lineage (NCBI taxonomy): Eukaryota > Metazoa > Arthropoda > Insecta > Diptera > Drosophilidae > Drosophila > Drosophila mercatorum. The sequence goes on from CAUIUS010000003.1 coordinate 1,421,402, forward strand.
ATGCAGGTCCAACAGCAGCAGCAGCAACAGCCCCAGCAACACCAACAACAGCAGCAACCACAGCAATATACAATTACTGTGGATAGTAGTCATGTGCAGGCGCAGCCGCTGCAGCATTCACATTCCCAGTCTGATGGCAAGAGCGAGAAGCAAAAGTATGTTTATCCTCGCAACCAATTCAATATTTAATTGCACTTCTGATTGCAGCACTTTGGAAGAGTTTATACGGCTCAAGCCGGACATCAAAATTACGCCGTTGGGGAAAAAGGACAACGTGCAAAGCACTCAGAGCAGCAGCGTCATATCCCATGTAAAGCAGCAGCAACAACAACAATCACAGCAATCGGTCCAGTTGCAGGCGCAAACAATAACCACGATGCCTGCGCCGGCTGCGCAGCTGCAGCTGCAACCGCAGCAGATTAATGACATCAATGTGCTGCTGCAGCAACAGGCACTTTGGCAGCAGATTCAACAGCTACAGGCGCAATCGCAACTGGCCAATGGAAGCGATGATTCCACGGAAAGCAAAAAACCAAAATTAAATTTTGTACTATCGTCACCAGCTTCAGCTCCACAATTTTCGGGAAGTTTGCCGCAGTTCGGAAATGTGGGTGGAACCCAACCACAAATCCAGTTGCAGTTGTTGGCAGGCGGCGCAAGTTCTAGCCACAACAACAACTCAACGGCGAGCATAACGGCAGCGCAACCCGCCCAGCAGCTCAATGCAGCTGCTCTGCTATCCCTGGCTGGCACTCAGCTAGTTGGTGGCAATGGAGCCGCTAATATGCTCTCCCCAAACAAATGTTTTTTGCCAATAACTATACGTGATGAGAACTCGGATCAGCAGATTGTGGCGCATATCGACACCAAGAATCTTGTGCTGCCCACCACATATCAGGTGCAAATGAAGGTGAGGCTTGCCACGACCCCTACAAGTTAGGAAATAAAATTTGAATTTCGTATCATAATCAAATTGTTTTCAATTTTGCAGCTTCAGCCACAATTGGCCACCGCGGATGGTCAGCCCATCATGCAGTTGACACCCACTTCCATTCCAGCCACATTGCAGTTGACGCCACAGACTTTGGGCAATGCGACATCCTTTCAGTCAGCGGCGACACATCATCAAAATCAGTTCCTTGTGCCACAGCCGCAACAGCAACATTCACAACAACAGCCACAACAACATTCACAACAACATTCACAACAACATTCACAACAACATTCACAACAGCAACAACATTCACAGCAACAACAACATTCGCGTCAACAGCAACAAGTTGCACCTGGCGCAGCTCAAGTCACTTCACAGCAAATCATTAGATCTCCCCACGTAGCTGGCCCCACTTCACAAGTGGTGATTCGGAACGTAAGCGCTGAGCACAGCAGCGCTCTGAATAGCAGTGGTGAACCGTCGGTCACATTCAAGATGCCTTCTCCGCGCCAACTGCAACAGCAGCAGATTAAATACAAGGCCACATCGCCCAGTGCTTCAATAGTTGCAGTTCCTGCTGCTCCCAGCAATGCACTGCAGACAGATCTTAAGCGTGTGCCGCAGATAAAACAGCCGCCACCTCAAACAGGGCTGAACAACGTGGCTGCTTTGCAGCGGCTTTCCTCGAATACTACCATCACTAAGTTGCCCAAGCAGCAACAGCCCTTGGCAAGCCACAAATTACCGCTGGTTAGCAAACAAAATATAACTATTAGTCGTATATCCACACAGCCAGCCCCAAAGCCAGATGCAAAGCCGACAGTAACAGCACAGGTTCCGGCACAGCTACAACTGCCCAAGTCAGAACCAGCGCCGCCGCCACCAGCTCTGGCGCTGCAACAGCTGCCTCAGCCGCCAGTCACAAATATTCTTAACCAACGAAAAATTAATCGTAAGCCGCCCGAGCAGAAAACAAAAGCCGCTCGGCCTCAGCAACAAATTCTGCCAGTGCCTGCACCACAAGCAACGGCACAACCGCAGGCGCAGCCTCAGCAGCAGCAATCGGCCAATAGTTCCAGTACTGAACCGCCAACAGCGACGCCTGTAAATGCACTTACCTGTCCCACCTGCCGCCGCGAGTTCAAAAAGAAGGAGCATCTTACACAGCACGTCAAACTTCACGAGGGGCTGCGTCCCTTCAAATGCACCGAAGAAGGCTGCGATAAGGCCTTCAGTCGCAAGGAGCACTTGTCCCGCCATCTGGTGTCCCACTCTGGCCAGAAGATGTTCACCTGCGAGGAGTGCAAGAAACCATTCTCACGCAAGGATAATCTCAACAAGCATAAGAGGTGAGTACAGCGAGATGATTGAAACTATTGGTTAAGCTGATAATAAATTTATTTAATAGTATTTAAGAATCATAAATAAAATATTCATTAATATTTTTTTTAGGTATTTGTTAGTTATTCTTTTAATAATCCTTGACATACTTCTTCCGCAGAACCCACAACGTACAGCCTGGCGAGACTCGACTGCACAGCTGTGACATCTGCAATAAAAACTTCGCATCGAAGCAACACTATGAGAAGCACCGTGAGATGCACAAAAAGTCACGGCTAGCGAACTCGGCTCCCGCCACACAAGCACAGACAAGTGGTGTTAAGGTAAAGGTCGTATAGTGTTTATTTGTCCACTACATAAACTAATTGGCGCTTTGCATTACAGAATCAGTATGATGTTAAGCAAGAATCGTCAAGTGCGCCACAGACGCAACAGTCGCAATCTCAAATGCAAATTCAGCAGCAGTCGCAACAGCATCCACAAATCATGCACGTCGATTTGGATGGGAGTACAATTACAATAACTCAGGCACCCGATTCCACTATGCCATCCCTGGCGAACTTTGTTCAGCTGGGACTATCACAATTTCATAATAGCAGCGGGTCCTCAAATCAAATAGTTTGTAAGCTTGAAAAGTAGACACTGATTTGGTTTAACTAGAGCAGCTCGACTCCTCATCTAGTCAACGTGTTCTCCTACCAGTCCTTACCAGAACAAATATTGACGTATGCTTCTTGTATTTTTGTTTTTAATATCCTATGTTGATCCTTTTTCGTTTTTAAGTTTCTGTAAATATTTTCTGTTCTATTGGTGCAATATACAAATTTGTTTTGTATTTATTTTGATTGTATATATAAATATGTATTTATATGTTTGTTTATTTGTTTGTAGGGTCGGTCCTTTTACCTAATTTATTTGCTTATTATGTCTTTCGCAATTCCAAAATTAGATTTATTTGTTTCGTTAATTTTAATTGAATTATACATAAGGGAGCACTAGGACTTGCCAATATTAGAGATACATATTTATAGGTATAAGGCCCATTTTAGTAGCAATTAAGTGTAAATATTTATTAAACGCAAATACATAAACTATGTCGTAGCTGTAAACGTATTTGTAATACTAAAACCTTTGTAATGCCCACACCTGTTAGGTGGAAATGGAAATGAAAATGCAAAATGCAAAATTCAGCCAAACCAAAAATGAAAATAAATGCAATTGTTTCATTTATGGAATAGTTATTTTATTTGTGTGGAGCGCTCTGTGCTCGATGCGCAATACAACAGATGGCAGCCGTCATTGTTTAAACAATTGGTTCGTGTTCTTTATTGTTTAATTCGTAGACTGAAAATATAAACTGGAAGAGAAGAAGAAAAGTAGTTTTCTCGCCGTCCCTAAATCATTTTCTTTTCCACGAAACGTAACGAATGCAGGCAAACTAAATACCATTGGCAGATGCAAACTGAAGCACGTTTCCAACTAAACATTACGCAAAAAAAATTCTGAAAATTTCAAATGAAACGAATTCGAAACAGAAATTAACAAATATTCAACATTTAATGGGATTTAAGATAGTAAAATTAAATAATGCGGTTACTTTTACTTTCTATTTTATTATTATTAATAATACTTTGAATGGGATGTGGGGTGGCCGAATTCGATTATAGCTTAAATTTGATAGATAATAAATAAATTTCAAATTCTTTGGCTTAGCTAAAAATAACAAAAAGGAAAATACATAAAAATTAGCAGCTACGTTCTACATAAATACTAGTGAATAGTGGGAAGCAGTCCAGCCAGGCGCAGTGCAGAAAGCAAGTCAAATAGCAGGACGAATCAATATACTCCAAATATGGGACTGTAAACTGAATGATTGCGATTTGGATTTATATATATTTAGCTTCCAGGTGAATAGTGCAGGTAACTGCGTGCAAATACATTGTTAGATGAGGGAGGAGCAGAACAAACTAAACCAAACCAAACCAAACCGAACAAAGCAAGCCAAACAGAACAGAACAAAACAAACCCAAGCGGTGGACCAAATGTACCAGAAGTGAACAGATTTATACTAGGGGGAGAAGGAAAATAATGCAGCGCTAACCTTATAGTTCGTTTATCGGGTTTGCAGCTGCCCTCAATCATAACTCAATGAGAATTGGTTTATCTTTTGGACATCGCCCCACACTTGGATCGACTGTATGTCGGAGAGGGAGAAGAGGGTCTCGAATTTCGTGACGAAATTGTGTCCCTGTCCACGGACTTGGTAAACGAGAATGGTGGAATTATCGTAATCGAGTTGAAACTCAAGGGAAAAAGTTGACTCTGTGAACGAATAGGGAAGGACGGCAACGATGCCATCATCTATAATACTGGATATGCTGGACACGGTCATATCGTTTTTACCATCGAATATATTCAAATATTTCTCCTGGTGCGAGTCGCTCCACTCGCCGTTGCTCTTGTAGTTCTCGACGATCGTCTGCGCGGGAACCCTAACTTTAAAGTGATATGTTATGTTGTCTGTGCAGCTGGGACTGTTTACGAAGTTGATCGAAAATCTGTAAAGGAAAGAGCAAAAATTAGGAGAGTCTATTTAGCTAGAAATTAACAAGCAAACACATAGTTTATGGTGACTACTCTGTAACAAGTGTGAAATCCCCAGGTTCAACTCTCCGACTTTTGTCGGCTCTGTCAAATATCTCCGCGAAGGTGTGAAGCACGTGCAACCCATTCATAATCTACACCTACAATATATTTTGTTTCCAACCGGTAACCGAAATGCCTAATGATTCATTGTAAATACGTTTGTGACTGTGGATACTAAAGCTATTGTTCTTTCTGATCTTATACCTTGGAAACGCTCAACTCTTTGAATGTTTGTCACATTCTTCAAATAACACTTAATTCTTATACGTGTTCCAGCAAGTACGTAGGAAAGTATATTGGTTGTGTATAGTATATATAGATAAAGCATATATGTATGTAGTTGCTGTTGAAGTTAGAGGCATTAAATTTGGGTCGTCTGGAACACTGATAGGTCTGGTATTACGACTTGACTTGACTTGAAATTTTCAATATCCAATCGCAGGAAGATAAAATAATCTAGTTGATATATACATCTTTGTAAATTTAAGAATGTAATATTAGTAAGTTAGCTACTATTAACCTCATCCATAGATTAACAAAATAATATTAGGAGAATAGCAAATCAGAAAAACCTGTATATTTCTCAGTTTTAGAGCTGAAGTCTCCAAATCCAGTATATAGATTAAAATGTATGCCATATGGATGAATTATTAGGTTTTCACATATACAAATTGATCAACATAAATGCTGCAAATGGGCGCATACAAATTGAAATTAGTCAGCTCGTAATCTTATATATACATTAAATGTACTATAGACTCGTCATGAAAGATCAGTTCAAAGAGCATGCCAATTTTAAATTAAGCAGGAATCTTTCGTTAATAAAATCAAGAAAAAAAATCTATTTTTAGCCTTGCGAAGATAAGATGTTTTACGGTTTTGTTTGGGAATCTGGGCTTCATATTATATAGTGTTTATGGAATATTATATAGTATTATGGAAAAGAAAAATTCGTAGATCTTTTTATACATGAACAAACTAATTGAGAAATGATAGTATTATATTATAAAATTACAAAAAGATCTACCAATATATATTGATTCCTTCTAATAAATATACATATGTATATGCATTTATGAATATGTAAACAGTACATCATTAATGAGTTATACAATTCTTATTAACATTCTAAGAGGTTGTAGGAAACCAAGCTATCTAGAGGGGTCTCTTATCTTAGGGATCTACGTAGTTCGTTTGCAAATATTAGTCATGTATCTACCAATATACCTTATCATTATAAAGGCAGAGTTGTATTAAAGAAAAGACAAATCAAGAATCAATGTTACGTGTTATCATCACGTCGAGATAACGAAATTGAAGGACAGAAACTCATTGTAAATAAATGCCGATGTCATGCGTTACAACACAAAGCCGGATCCAAGTTGTGTAAGCTCACACGTTCCGGCAATATGATGAAATAGGTAGAATTAAGATTTATTGACATCATTTGCTCAGATACCATCGAGTTGAAGAATGGGCAAAGCGAGCGCGTTTGCTCGCCCCAAAGCTGACCTGCTGATTGGCCCTCATATTGTCTGATACTTCTCATTCCATTCATTTGTCTCTTCTTTGTTTTGAAGAGATTTCTTTCTATTGTTGTCTCTGTCGCAGCTTCCCAGCGGCCGACGCAGTTGGCGTCGTCTTAAGCGCGTGGCTGATGATGCCTGAGTTTTGGTGTTGGTGATGTCATTGATTGTGGGAACTGATATAGAAATGCCAAGCAAGAGCAAGGCGAACCGTAGATAATTTATGCTACGCGATGGCATATCAATTAGATCCTAATATATTTACGCCAAACTAATAAACAGATTTCTGAATTCCGCTAGCTCTGCGCCAAAAATTTAGGTATATACAAATGTATGTAAAAATACAAAAATAAAACTAATAATGCGGCTAAAATATTTCGCACAAGTATGTGTGTGTTTGCTCTATACACCCATTTAGAAATGCCTCTTTAAGTGGAATTTCGTAAAGGCTACTAAAAATGTTTGCACGCAACTTTCATGAGTCTTAGAAAAAATTGGGTTAGTTAAAGGGCCCCATCGATTTTCTAAAACAGAATAAAAACGATTCTTAAGTGCTTGGCATGAGTTCACCTACTGTTCTGGTTCCTGTCGAAGACTTCCTCGAATGCCCACTTTACTCATCCTGTCCGATTCGTTGGGGTTTGTTGGCAGCACAACCAGGTATTTGACTTCGGCCATTTTATAACTTAACTTGATTTTATTTAAGAGCGCTATAAAATATATGTATGTATGTATGCAGCTGTTGGGCACGTTTAAACAATTAGACCGACACACAAATTCAATGTATGTATATAAGGCAATTAATGGCAATTTCATTCAACAAAAATATAAACAAATTTCGCCTTCGTCTCGCTTTGCTTTGCTTTGCTTTTCTGTTGAGTTGTTGCTAACGGTTACAGCTTAGCCGCGAGGTCTTTACGGTTCGCGTGCTCGAGTAATACTGTTCGGCTGTAATCAAGCAGCAGCAGGCACTCTCAGCAGAAATAGCATATCAAAGATCGCACAACGACGTCACGGGTAAAGCACTTATCTCTAAATACGAAGTGCATATTTGCTTTCTCATTTACGTATAACCCGTATTCGAAACTAACCAAGCCGTCGTCGTCACCGCTGGCGCCACCGACACACGCTAAGTTCCTTCCGCCACCTCGAGTGAGTCAATACTGGCCGAATATTTTCGGCTAGCCCACAGAGAACACACGAAAACAACGTTGCGCCGGCTTTCATACACTCTCGCATAAATATGTATTAATTATCTTATCAAAAAGATATAGATTAAAAAATATAATTTTCTTCTAGAACCAGTCGCCCACATTTACTTTTACATATTTATAAGCTAAGATATAGGAATGCATATATTTTAAAATTATCAGCTGTCTAAAAGCTGTTTAAATATATAATCAGTAAATATCAGTAAAATTTCAATTTGGCCATAAATAAATAAGCCCAGCGATTAACACAATTGTTGTTTTCTTTAATAACAAATAGTCTATTTTTAGGCGAGGTAAGAACTAAAAATAAATCATCCAAAAAAGTGTATTGTCCCAAACATTACAAAAACTAATCACATAAAAAAGTCATTGCACCACTTACTATTATTTATTTAATTTCACAACACGATCGAGAATAAAAGTTGTTTTATGTCATTTTTTAAATATTTAAATCATATCTGCGACTTATCGTATTTTTGCTTTAGAATTTCTTCAGCTCGGTTAGTATTTTTCTTCCAAAATGGTATATTATTTTTATTTCAATAACTGGTCACACAGTCAAGAACCTAAGTCGAGCTAACAAGTTGGCTGTAGAGCTAACGTGGGCATCAATCAAAAAGGAAATTTTAAATAAAACATTTCAAATCGACTTACAAAATGAACACGTCACAAATAGTACTAATGATCTGCTTCATAGTCGGTGTCGCACAAACGGCGCTGGCGCTCAAAGAGGACGACTGTGAAGGTACGTACGCCTCCTATAGTAGGCAGCCGTAGGCCGTTGATGGCCACGTAAGTATAAAATGCTGCTGAACAGATTTTCACCGAATGCAATTACAGTTTGTGTGAAAACGGTTAAGCGCTTTGCCAGCACACTGGACGACGCGACGAAGAAAGACTACAAATTGATTGAAACCGCATTTAAGAAATTCTGCAAGACACAAAAAAACAAGGAACACAGATTTGTGAGTAGCCCAAGGCCGAATTGCCGGCAAACAAGTTGACTTCTAACAAAATTGAAAAAAAAAAAAAAAAAAAAATAACACGTATGCTTGTTCCTTTGTATCTGTGTAGTGTTACTACCTGGGCGGTCTTGAGGAGTCAGCCACAGGTATATTGAATGAACTGAGCAAGCCCATGAGTTGGTCGATGCCAGCGGAGAAAGTATGTGAAAAACTGAAGAAAAAGGACGCGCAAATTTGCGATTTGCGTTATGGTATGTTAGTCTTCTTTTAGTATTTGATGTGTCTAACTTGTATTGTTATTCTATAGAGAAACAAATTGATTTAAACAGCGTCGACCTCAAAAAACTGAAAGTGCGCGATCTGAAGAAGATCCTGAACGATTGGGATGAGAGCTGTGACGGCTGCCTGGAGAAATCCGATTTCATTAAGCGCATCGAGGAGCTTAAGCCCAAATATTCACACAACGAACTGTAAATAAATTCACTTAGGTACTTACGAGACACGCCCACTCAATACAAAAAAAAAAAAAAACAAAAATCCCATACACATCTAATTTAGTTAATTTACAATTTTGATAGACTTTGAGAGAAATAAATATCTATTTTGAAATACAAAAAGGAAAACAAGAAAATGTGAGAGAAGCTACACAATAAACCCACAATGACCTCGTACACTTTTTCGTAAATAATAATTGTTTTATTCATGTGTTAACATTATTATTATTATTATTATTATTCAATACAAATATAACATACAAATTACAAAATTTTGGACAGTGATAAAGAATGATATAAAGGTTAAGTATTTCGATTGCACTTACTACGGACCCCACACAATTTCTTTTGACTTAACTTTTACGAATTTGTATATTTGCCAAGTAGGACCCGCATTATTAAATAATTAAATTAAAATTATTAGTTAAACATATGAGCTAATTACGAACAAAAGCATTTTTATTTTAGTTAATTATCAACTAACAGATAAGATAGATCTTATGATCGATCTATAAGCCATCACTGGTTAAAGCCGATCAACGACGATACGGCTGCTTGTTATAGCGCCCACGTTCGCTCTCCTCGGCCAGATTTGCGTATTCACTGTAGACGACACACCAGCAATATGTGAGAATAACTGCAAAGAGGTAAACATGCATTAAACAGAGTGAACATATAAATTTCAAAATTGCAAAACAATAAATTTACTAGTGGCTTAGGCAACAAAAAGGGCTAGATATAAACGCTGCACAGAATTAGCAGACATTATCTAAAGCATAGCATACTTTCGGGCGCACATAGTAAATGTTGCCTAATGTTAAAATTTACGTAAGCTACTTAAATAAAGGAAAATATAAATATGAAGAATATTTATTTTATATAAATATAATTTTTTTTTCTTTTATATAGAATAAGAAAAATTTTAGAAAGAATAAATATTTATCAGCAATGAACGATATAAAGAATGATACATAATTTAAAAAGAATAAATATTTCTTAGCTATGAATGATATTATTAAGATTTAGATCTAATTGGGTTGAAGCTTAAAAGCCAAATATCTTTCATATGAGAGTGTCTACTGTTTGCCATTTGGCAGCCGAGCTAATTGCGTTGCAAGGCACTTCGCGCCTCATTTGTCAGCCCGACAGAACTCCGCGCCTGCCGCATTTTGCTCTCGGCACGAAGGTGATCGACGCATGATAAATGCGCCAATAAAGTGAAAACGGCTGGCATATAAACGCCATCCGGTGCTAAAAATCACACAAGGAGTAGCTACCATTAGCCAGTGTGGATGATATGCACTTACCGCAACAGATCAGCCCGAAGATTAGCCACAGAACGCCCGTCAGTACGAAGCCGTCAATGAAGAAGACGACGGCAGTGTAAATTACAGAAATAAGCAGGCCAATGGCAATCATTATACCCAGCACCACCCACGGCACCATCAGATAATGATTACGCTATAAAAAAATATATATATATATAGATTTTGAATTGACCAATTATAATCAATGGTCAGTTAGCCAGTCAGCTCAACGCACCTTGACAACGCCGAACATCATTAGCAGCGATATCAATATGGTCATGCACAGATTTACGACCAGAATGATTTTCACTATGTTGTTTGGTATGAAGTCAAAAATAATCGTCTTGAAATGCACGCGTGCTGTGAATATCACAATTATCGTGATAATGGAGAGGACGATGGCCAGAGTTCCGGATATAATGGAGCCATTTCGTGTCGACTGACACAGGCAGCAGGACTTAACGAGAGGTTTCGGCATTGTGGATACGATTTATAGCTTAACTGAAAATTAAAACGGAAAAACGGAAGATTTGTTTAATTTATATATAATGAAAATTATAAAGTAATCAATACGGACAATTTATAATAAATTATTCTTAAATATATTTTTCTTTATTTTTTTTACAAATCTTTTCCATTCATCTAATATTACATGAAATCTTTTTTATTTGACAGTCATGCGTATATATTGAGTCGGACAATAATTTAGCTCGATCACGTCATAATTTTTAAGAATATTGAGGTCAAAGCTGCAAAAATGCAATTAAAAGACTTAGAACTGAATACGACTTGTCAATTTCATCCAATTGGAATTATTTTTCAGCTGGGACCTTGAACTTTATGTTTTTAAAGCCAAGTAAAATAAGCAAAAATAATTTTTATTAGAACTTTAAATAAAAACTTATATTTTTGACAGTTTGAACTCAAAGCGATCAAAACGATGCCTCGATCCGTAATCTACGATTGGATAACAATAGTTTCATTTTGTCGAACAGTTTAATAAACTTTTTATAAGAGTAATTAAGATTAATGTCAACAAATTATCTAGCAAATATAGATAAGTATGAGTGCTTCTGTCTCTTAACAGGTAAACGCAACTGTTTATTTTTACGTTCACTGATCTGTTTGTCAGCTTCATAAAAATGATGAGTTGCTGTTGCAATTTTTGGATGCATTGCGAGCAAAATATTTAGAAATGGTTACCTTATCAACATCAACATTTCAAAAGAAATGAATTTATGACGTTCGCTTGCTCAGCGAAGTATTAACGAAATGCGTAATGTGCCCACCTTGACTGGGCCAAAGGTAAGGGAAACGAAATATTCGAAATGAAACAGATTTTTGTGTGACGTCAAGCAATGCCTGAGCATTTGGTCAGATCGAAATTGTTTATAAAACAAAACGTATTTAAATTTAGAAAAATAGCACAATAACAAAAGCGCTTGAAATATTGAAATGTTTTTCCATCATGCCGCAGTCGTGTATATACACACATCGGATATCGTATATATCGGATATATATATTTTTTGCTAAATATAGTAAACTCTCTTAGCATGGAACACGCTTAAAATCGTTTACCAATTCAATTCGATATCGCAAATTTCCTTGCTAGACTTTCATTCACATGAATTACACACACACCCACATGGACATACATGTACCTATCCAGATACAGATACAAATGAACACTCGTTGAGGCAGATGCATGAGAGTGATGCCTCATCGATTGCCGCCTACGGGCATTGTCATTAAATTAATCAAACGCTTAACATGCAACGCCGACAACGGCAGCTCCAATTTGATGTTGCCACATGCAAATTTCAAATTCAAATTCAAATTGAAGTTTAGCCGGTTTTAATCTATAGGCGACTAAAACGTGCTGCTGGCTAACTAGTTTGGCGCCTGGAGCAGTGCAGCACTGATGAGATAATCGCAAGACGCCAAAGTGACTTGTCATACATTGAAACACTTTACGAAAACATTTACCAGTTACTAATCCAAAAGTCAGTGTCAGGAACGTCTATTGCAGAGCGGTAGTTAAATCTAAACTCCAACTGCCAACAGACCGTAAAATGGGCGAAGCGAATTCTAGTTGCGCTCTCTGCGATTGTTCACACCTCTCACAAAAAGAGCTCAAATTGTATAAATAAATAACAGGTGGAAGAGCTCAGAGAGGTGATCTCAGTTCGTTACTCATTTGTTGTTTAAATATAACTGTGAATTTGTTAAATTTTTTTGGGCTGAAGCGAGTTACTTATGCTCGTATTTGTTTGTTTTCATACTTGTTCGCAATTTAAAAGGAGTATATTGGTTTTATCAAGGTCTACTTCCACTCTTTACTATATTACTATATCTTTTACAATATATCGAGGAACACAATTTGAAAATAAATAATAATTTGTTGCCCCTTGGGAGCGAATCACTGCTGATTAATATTTTAAAATAAAATAATATATTATCAATGGAATTTAATAAACAAATAATTATTTAAAAAATAAATTTTTTAAGGCTTTTATTTTATTTATTCAGCATTAGCATTGCATTGATCAACAAATACCAATGATTATATATATTTTCAAATATTGTTAATTAAAATTTCCTTCGATAACCTAAAAGGAAACTCGCACAATTATCGCATGCGAAAAATGGCTTAAAGCAGACAGCCAAAAATTGGGAAAAATTCACGAAAAAGAGCAAAAGCCAAAAGCGAAAAACTAAGCAAATTACGCAATTAAAAAAGGGCAGAGGGGAAGAGGGACAGAGGCCATTTTACGGCCAGTTCTCCGACTATAGTTGGGCATCGTGGTGCGATCGGTGAGCTGGCTGAAACTTAATCAGACATATGGCGCGTTTCACATTAACAGTTTTTGCTTGTGTAAATAGTGAATAAATTTAAACCATTTGAGAATAATATGCGTAGTTGCCACAGAGCTTTTAGGGCTTCTATATATGTATATATATATATATATATGTATATATACATATACAGTTACATGCCTATTGTTATACAATACGCGTTATACATCTGTGTGTATGTGGCAAGACCGAAGAGTCTCAGACTCTCTGATATACATAGATTCTGTATGTGGTCTGTGGAGCACCGCACTTGAAGCTCTTGATGCGGCCAATTAGCTGGAATGTGTGGCAACCTACATCGATTGGAATGAAGGCATGCCAACTATGCGAACACATATACTAAGTATGTGTGTGTGCGTAGGTGGCTGATTGACTAAGTGGCATCGATATTGACACGTATACAACGCTTCTAGCTATCAGTGCGCCACGTTGGCCAAGTTGAGCTGGAGCCATCTGCTAATGGGCCGTGTAATAAGCACATTAAAATCTAATGGTGACGTTAACTTCCGCTTGCATACAATTAAACTGAGCTGCCAGCTGCCATGTGGTCATAAACAGCTCGCAAAGCTCGCAGAGTCAAGTTCAAGCGAACGCGTAGGCGTTCGAATGCTCGCGACTTAAACGCGATTCGCTGGCGACTTTTCTGAAGAATTTCAAAGGCAACTTCTCTGATGATGTGGGCTTCAGTTGGAAAGTGTTTGACAAGTGCAACTTGTTGCTGAGCGATTGTCATGGGCGCAGCACGTGTGGGCGCGCATCTCAACTGCACTCAAGAAATTGAATGCTGCATTAAATGTGGAAAAATGTGAAAGGTTGGCAGATGGAAAGAGCTCAAGGGATACAGATGAATGGAAAGTCTTTTAAGCTCATGCAGCTACCGAAAAAAAAATCACCTATTGTGTATTGATTCAAAAATACACTTACAAATTTTCTGTTGAATATTTTCACTTTATAATCTGAATCACTCAATTGCCGAGGTCAATAATCAACTTATTAATCAATCGTTCTTCTCAATTCAGCAATCAATATAAGCAGATAAACAGTAAATTAAGTTGATATGCGGAGCGGAAGTCAGCTTATAAATATCATAAGTCTTTTGTGTTCATTCAGTAAATTTACTTGACTAAGTTTGAGTGAAACTTAGTTCATTCAGAAAAGCTATTTATGACTGCTTACTTCATGGCACAAGTCTTTGTTTATAGAAATATTAAATGTTGGAAAAGAAAATTTATATAATGCTAAATTGGCTGATAAAATAAATATTAATACAAATCTAATTATAAAACAAATTAATTAAGTTCATTATTATATTAGCAGATTTTATAAGATCCTTTCGTAAATTTGGACAGTGTTTATTTATAAATGATATGGTTTTTGGCTACTTCGAATATTCTATGATTTCATACACAAATATATACATATAGCAAAATTTGAGATTGCTTTGAAGCCTTCTATTGAACATGTCTGTACTCTACATTTGAAAAATAATTGTGATAAATTTTTAAATTGTGATAACTATATATATATATACATATATAAATGTAAATATATGATACATATCTATCATGATATACAAGCATGACCTATTTGCCCAACGACTAAACAAAACAAAAAAAAAAAAACGCCCGCAGCGTAAGCACTGAAATGAATATAGTCAATATAAATCATGTCAACTACTCTGATTTCAAATTCAGCGGGCATAGAAAAAACCAACACAACTCAAGTCAATGGTGCAGCGGGCGTCTATATGGGTTAATCAAGCTTGGGCCTGGGTAAATTGTTGTGCAGTCAGCGTGTGCCTAGCTTTTGTATCTTGCGGATACAAATGTATCTTTGAATCATGTTTCGGGTTGTTGTTCAGCCTAATTTTAATCATTGTTGAACTCTTGTTTAACCTCCCACACAATTTGTTTGCGCATCGACGCGTAATTAAATTTGACATTTTCTGCGCTACTTTTTACGCGAAGCACAATGAAGGCAGAAAAGCGTATTGTAGTGTTGTTCGAGCGGGACTCGAAGCTGGCTAAAATTGCTCAATCTGTGCGGCTAGTGGGAGCAAATGTATCGATATATGACGGAGCTTTGGCAAACCGGTCAAAAATCGTTCTACCAAATTTGACAAGTTGAAAGCACGCAGCGGCTGCTTTTTGTTTCTACAAAAACTCGAATCGAGTCTAGGCTTTTGGGAATGATAATTTTTGTTTCTAGCGACGAACATTTATTGTCCGCATGAGGCTTTCAATCACTTGACTTGGCGAACGCCACAAGTATAAATCAATTAAAGTTGTTGCAGCTGCATTACTCAGCTGCCGCCTTTGAAGTTGCAGGGTGAACGAACGACTGAAAAGTTTCTATTTATCATTTATTGCTTTCAGCAATGGCAAACTTTTAGCACACGCACATGGCGCTGTATATCTTTGAGACACATCTGCGCATATCTATCGTTCTGCTCTCTGTCAGGTCAGATATATACATACGTACATATATTGTCGCAGTCTGCCCATGGTCATGAACAGACATTGAACGCGTTCAACAACTAAATCTAATATAATTCTTTAAGATTTTCCTTTCGCTTGCTTTAGCTTTAGCTGAAGCGAAAGTGAGAAAAGACATAATAAAAAGCCGCCATAAAAATGATTCATTTATGAAACGAGCAAGCGCGCAAAAACAATATGAATTATAAATAGTCCACAAGGTCGCGAGTATGTTGTGCTCTCAACAAATCTATAGATTTTAATAATAAATAAAATGCTTTTAGCCGGCAGCCACAGCAGCTACCTCAAAGATCTGTTATTAAATGGAATTATCTAACACTGTGGGAAGTCTAGGAATAATAATATTTCAAGATTCTAAATTGCTGATTTTAACATAATTTAAAAATCATATATAATTTAATATATATTTGCACTTTTTGTTCCCTCAACAGATGATTGTGCCCCACTGTACCAAAGTCAACGCCTACTTTAGTCTGTGAAGGTGTGCGGCTGCTTCATTTATGGCATTAGAACATTTTCTAGAAATGTATTCCATTTAGTATTCCGCTATTTTATCTTACTGCCTGCCCGATTGCCTTGTAAATTTTAACCTTCACGTTCTGCTGCTCGCTCTTTTCGCTTTTGGCATACTCTGGCGAACGAGAAGACTGAACGGGTATATTTAGATTGTGTCAGAGATGGAAAAGATGGGCAGGCTAGAATCTATTAACATTATTGTTATATTTTAAAATTGATTCATTATTTTATTTTATTATATGAAATCAAAACTTAGTTGAAATATTTTTATTAAAAATGCTAAATTATTCTTTTAATATTAATATTTTTCGGTTCCTTAAGATTAGGTTAATAATGCTTCAATTTGCTGTCTTTATATATTTATAAGAAAATATATATATTTAATATACTTCCAATACTAGATTATAGAGCATTTTATAGTCTGTAAAAGCTTTTCGGTTTTTCTGTTTTTATTTTATTTTCATTAGTTCCTAATGTGTTCTAATGCTGAAGCCCAAAAAGGCAACCTAATGAAGCGTTATAGTATTAAATAAATAGTATATATATACATATATGTATATGTATATATATGTCTTAAGTATAAATATATATTCCTATATATATATATATATATATATATATATATATATATGTATATATATAAATAAATCTCGTCATCCTTAGCAACAATTGTACAGATAAAGATGAAACAGGTGTTTGTCTCATGCCATGCTCAACAATTGGCTCAACATTATTCAGTGCTCGTCTCTTCTTATCGACTTTGAATGTGATTTTTATTGGGCATCGCTGACTGGCATACCTAAAAAGTAGCGCAGACGGTTGCCAAAAATGATAATTTATGCAAATATTACGTATACGCCCACGCAGGCCGATTGAGTTGAGAGTTTGCTTGTAGGTTCGCAGTACACAGACCCATTCGATATGCAATTCTTGTTGATTTGCACTTTCTTTAATGAGACTTTAAGCTCATAAGGCCAAAAATAAATTTTAGCCTTGCAGGTTGTTGACGTCAAATTCAATGCCAACGCGTTCTCTTTCAGTGGGAGATGGAGCTGACATCATGCCCAGCAATGAGTGCAGCGCTAAGGAAATACAATTTATGCACAATATTTATATATAAATACATATACATTTATATGCAGTCATGCCTATATAGAGCGCAATTGCAAAAGCAACAGAAATAACCGAAGAGAAAGAAAACAAACAAACCGTTTTGTTTTGCTCATATGTTTTCATCAATGCCGTCTACAAATTGGGTCAGAAGCTGATGTAGGTGAGCAGGCTGTGCGCTCAGAATGCAAACGGGAGCTGTTGTTAGTAATAATATTTAATTGTTTTCGTGTTTGTCGTTGTTGTTTAGCGTATTAATCATAATTTGTTGGGGCTTGCTGTTGCAGGCGCTCAGAAATTGCTGAGCTTTGAAACGCGATCGTCGAAGTCAAGTGATCATGATCATTTGAATATTGAAATTGCTGTCGGCGCCGACGACGACAACGGCAACCACAACAACAACAACAACAGCGACAGCGACAGCTAAATGAAATTGAATATATTTTGTATAAATAATAAAATGAAACACACGACTGCGTCTGCGCCTGCTACTGCTACTGCGACTGGCAAGTGGCGAGGGGCGACTTGCGACTGTCAATGGCAGACGATCGTCTCCGATCGACTGCGTCCCCCTCTCTGTGAAGGGGGAGGGAACTAGGAACTCGGTTAGCTCGGGCCCCTAACAGTCGAAAGCTGTACGCCTGTTATTTCAATTCCGTGGCGATCGTTTATCACTTGATTTGCATTTGGCGTTCAATCGATAGCTCGATCGAGCTGCCCAGTGCCCAGGCATAGGCTATCATTTCAACTTTTTGCAGTTGCATTCGCTTGCCAATTGGCCGCTGATAATGTCAGACACTTGGCATTTGCATTAGCGTTTCCATCCGCATTTAAGGGCTGCCAAATGGACTGGCAGTTGGCCAAATTTCACTTACACTTTCTAATCTTATACGCACTTCACTTTCGGCGCAAACCCTGTTTAACGCAATTACCGTTAATTAATTATTTTCTTTTTGTTTTTTTTTAGAATCTTTTCTATCATATGCGTAGCTTTAGTTTGAACACGTCTTTTTGGCACGGTTTTGCGCGCGTTTTCGTTGTGCTTGCGGCGAGTTTCATGTAGCGACTGAAATCGCGCGCGCGCTATCCATGAGAGTCGCATAGAGAGGCGATCGACAGCGAACGGCGATCGCTCTCAGCTCTCAGCGCTGGGCTGCTGTGACGTCGACGTCAACGTCGGCGGCGTAGTTGATTAAGTTTTATTTTTCTTTTGTTGTGTGGCGTAGAAATGTTCTGAAACTAAATATTTCTTGGTGTTGCTCAAGCTTTCGTTGTGGAGCTTTCACTGCTGTGAGAATTTGTAAGTCTAAAAAAAACCTGTTATTGTTATTGCCTTGTCTGTTTTTTGCGCGCCATAGACTTATCAAACAAAATAAACTAAACTAACAATGAACCTTTGTTTGCTTGGAGATATCAACGACAACGCTTTGCACTAGATGCCCGAGGAAATCATTAGAAGTCGCTCATTACCGGGGCAGCTGGCCATCGCAGTTGTCATTGTGCTTGAGGCTTTTCCAAGAACTCTGTATGCACATGAGCGTCTCGCACGCGACCCTGTACCGGTTGCGGACCCACTCCCAGCATCGACATCCGTATCCCATGGAACTCCGACTAGTTTTACTTGAGATACGCGCCATAGATACGATGCCAACACGCTTCGCTGTCGCCCATTTTTGGTTGGGTTGGCCTGCTTGGCCTGGCAGTGGTTCGTGGTTTCTACTTTAGCTTTTGGGCATTTCACCTATGTTTATACAAATGGAAATCCTACATTCAACTTATTGGCTGTGGGGTTCCATTTGAGGCCAGTTTACTTTCGTTACAACTCGAATTATGTGTATTTCCCAGACTTGGACTCTTCAATTTCTGATCTGATTTGGCTATCAATATATTAGAAAATTCTATTTTTAGCAGGCATTGCAATAAAATATAATTTATGCATTTTCCATAAATATTTTGAAGAGTATTCAATCATCGGTTATTCGATATCAAAAATGATTTTCTTCGTTGACCTACAAATGTTCTATTGTATGCAAATTCGTGCTAAATTTGAGGTAGCGATTGAAAATCTCTTCACAAATTGAATGAAAAGTAAAGATGATCGATTTTGTATACCCTTTGCCCTTGAGATAGATACAAAAGAATATATCACATTGTAAATAGTGCCCTCTAAACCCTCAACAGTATAGTCAATATTTAAAGTGCCTTCGAGTATACATACATATGTAAGTGTCTGTGATCACCTTTCTGCCTAACAAGTCTGGCTCTTTCAGCTGATATGGGAGCATCTCTTGATTGTCATAGCCATCAGCCAGGGATATACATAGATTGGTTGAGACGAAATGGGTTTCTTAAAAGTTCAAGAATGATAAGAAAAATGTACTATATTACAAATACAGAAAATCCTCGACCTAAGACCATGCCATGCATCAATCGATTTAAAACAACTTTTTATCATTTATTATACAACCAACATGTGTAATGACCGATATACAAAAGTAAGCATTCGAATTTTTTCTTTATTTCAATAACAATTTATTTGCATTCTATTTGAATGAATGTGACACAGAAGTAATGTTTATGCGTCCTTCGTGTGCTTTTGGCTGTATATAATGCTTTATTTGAAAATTTGTATATTTTACATTAAATAATTTAGTCAGGTATATAGAGAAATGATTACTATAATAAATCGCTTAGCAGGGTAATGAAACGGATCTATTGGGTTTGACGGCGTGTGTGTGTGTGTGTGTATATATTCTGCCTAAGGATGCGTAGTTATTAATATACGTCTGCTTCGTTGCCTTTTATTCACATTTCGCGCATTTAGCACAATTAAACCAATTGATTTTGATATTGATTATCCAGGAGTCGAACGCTGGCCTCGATCGTTTTCTCCGGATTGCAGCTGCTGCTTTCCTTTCATGTAACTGACTATGCCTAACTAAAATTTTGTGTTGACCTAAGACGTATTGCACGAATGCACGCTGTTCTAGCTGGAACTGGAATCAATATTTTCTATTTGCCTTTGCTAGATGCCGCAGCAGCTGCAGCCGCATCGTCTTCCTTTTTCTTTTGTTTCTCTCTCATCAGTTCAGCGTCGCTGCAAATAAACAAATACTAGAGATAGTTGTACAAGTACAGGTACAGATGTACAGGTGTCAGGTAACTTCCATCTCACCGGGCTTTGCGTTGTTCTACCGTAAGGGTATCAGTGCGTTTGCCTCTTGTTTGTTCAGCCAACTTCTTTTGATTTTTGGCGCGCGCCAGGTCCCGTTGATTTCCGCCTTAAAAAAGTGATTTTTGATTAACAATACAGTTCGAATAGAGCTTTTTAGTTAGCCGTTAATTTTACGATTAGTTTCGCATGCTAATTTATAGTAGTTCGTTTGTAGAGGTTAGAAGAATACACGCCATGCATAAGCATACTTATACACACATGCTTATATGTATTAATATGTATATATAGACATATATAAGTGTGTATATACGGCGGTCACAAGTAAGGTAATCAATATTCTTCGCCTATTTCTTTTATGGATTTCCATGTATGTATATTATTTTAGTTATTGAAATCTCTGCATTTATCTGATTCAAAATTCATCAATAGAAGGTAAAGAGATGAGTATATGCAGCCTTCTGTTTGTAAACTTACGTGTCATTTTGCGCTCCTTATAGGCAGATCCTTTTTTTTACGTATGTATTATATGTTATTTGTTCTTAATATTAGAATTTGTGTTTGATGTGTCGTTTATCTACAGTGTCAAACGTCAGCAGCAGTTTAATAAAGCATCGATACTGATACCTTTGTCGCATAGATGCTTGAAATAAATATCGATATTTGGTGAGTACAGAAATCTATCGGTTAAGTGTGTTGGTAAACGAGAGTTGAATACGAGTGCTGCCAGCATCGAAAACTTGTCATTTGCCGTTTAATCTGTGTAGCGCGCAGACCGAGTAAAGTAAATTTTTCTACTTCAGATGTTCGCCAAAATGGATGCCGATTTGTTAAACTTTTTTGATTTTTCAAAACCATTTCATCGCGGACCAGCACCGAAAGGCTGTATAACTGGCAACCCGACGGCATTTGCAACAGAAACTAGCGACTCTAAGCCGATCAAACGCAAGATAATAGGCAAAGATTATATACACGAAATAGTCGAAAAAGAGAAGCAGCTCATGAACAAAGTATATGTGTACATGTGTGCGTGTAAGTCATTTGTAATTGGAACTGCGTTTTTGTTTATTTTCATATCAATAGCTCGCCAATGGGCAAAGCGAACCGAAGCATAGCAGAACACTCGATGAGCTCGACAGCGACGATGATGAGGCACCAGTGCAAGAAGTGCCAGCCGTGCGCTCTGACGAAGCATATTATGCCAAATACCGATTCGATCTGAATCGTAACAAAAATCTGCCCATCTACGAGCAGCGCGAGGAAATCGTAGCCGCCATTAGAGAAAATCCAGTGGTCATTTTGAAAGGCGAGACCGGCTGTGGCAAGACTACACAGGTATGAATTATTCCGCAGCATTTCATCTATTCATATTTTGACTTCAATTATAAATCAATTATCCAATGAGAGCCTCTCAGAACTCGAAACTAATCAACCCAAAGGAACTAGTTCAGAACACTTACAAGGAATTGTAAACATATTCGTAGTCCCACGTGTCGTAAAGTTTAGCTGTAGCTATTATTTTTAATCACATTTATGGGTTCCCGTTATAAATAGTATATTTTGACAAACAACCTATAGATCAAGTTTATTTTTCTTTTTAAATTGATAAAAGCACTTATTCGAACGATATTTTACCAGCAACAAACAGTAAATTTAGCGTTTAGTAAATTTAATTTACATAATTTTTGTTTAAGTCAAGCTCTTTATTTATTGGAAAGAACTCTCACCTTAGATTTAGCCTAACATATGTATTTCTTGAACTATATTGTTTGATTGGGCTTTAGCTACTGACTTTAGCTTTCCAAGTCCCGAATCACATCATCTGGCAATCTGCGCGCAAACACCGTCGCCGATGACATGCGTCGCTCGTGAGCATCACGTGTTTCGACCAGATTCCTTTCTGCTACCTTTTCGGTTGGCGGCTTTTCCTTGGCTTCGCCAAACATCGCCTTATGCCGGGCTCTCTTTCGCAGATCCAGCTGTTCGTTTGTGGCTCTTGATGTTGTGGGCTGCTCGTCCGACAACAGATCGTTAATCTCATAGAAAATATATCGCAAATGGTTGAAGATGTTTGTGGGGGGAAAGGAATAACGATGCGGCTCCATCTGCTTGTTGTATGCCGTCTCGAGCTGGCATAACATCTTACAGTTGGTTGCCAAGTCCGCAATTTCATGAAGCTCATCGGCAAGGCTGCCACTACATGGATTAAGCTGTTGCTTTAACAGCGCCGCTGAACTATTCTTTTGCTGTTTGGCTTCCGCAAAGCTCTCCAAACTGTCGTAAGCGGCCAGCGCATCTAGTGCCTGGCAATAGTCCAAGGCTGTGTGGCGGAAAGCTTGCTGTTGAACCAGTTGCCAGAAGATGTGACTGACTTGCTGCGTATCTTTTCGATCTCCACTGTCGCGACGCAATTGCTCCACATATTCGGTTAGCGACTGCCATGTGCGAGGTGAGACCTCAATCTTGACAAACAATTTCGTAGGCTGCTTGTTGTAGATGGCGTATAGCAAATATATGCCGCCAATACGTTGAGCGCGCGTCGCCGAGAACGGTTCACCGTTGGTGCGGCGACCACATGCCACCCGTTTTCCCACATGCATGGCTGCCATTGTGGTCTCAATCACCTCGATGTGATTGGTTTGCGCTGAGTAAATATGTTGTGTTTGCAGCTCGTGCCATTTTTGGCAGAATAATTCGAATTTTGCCTCCTGCGAAACATCAGCGGCACGTCCAAAGCTTTGCAGCAGCTGCCAGCAGTCGTCATAAACATGTTGCTCCATGCAACGGCTTATTCAATATACTCTCTTTAGGAGTTTGGTCTTTTATGCTTGCGCTTTAAAATTAGTTGACAATTGCATTGTGCAGCGTTGCCATCTGGGTGATATATCGCTGTAATACTTTCGATTGTAGAAATGAATTTTTATTAAATTGTTATCGGTTTTCATGCTACGTTTGTTGACCGCTAGGTGCCGCAATATATTCTGGATGAGGCATTCAAACGGCGCGAATATTGTAACATTGTCGTTACACAGCCGCGCCGTATTGCGGCCATTTCGATTGCCAACCGTGTGTGTCACGAGAGAAAATGGGAACCTGGTACTGTGTGCAGCTATCAGGTTGGTCTACATCGCCAGTCGAATCTGGAGGACACGCGTCTGTTGTACTGCACTACAGGTGTTTTGCTGAACAGTCTTGTCCGGTTGAAAACCCTAACGCAATATACACACATCATACTGGATGAGGTGCACGAGCGTGATCAGGACATGGATTTCTTGTTGATCGTGGTGCGCCGCTTGCTGGCGCTTAATTCACGCCATGTAAAAGTAATTCTGATGTCGGCCACAATTGATACGCGCGAGTTCTCAAAGTACTTTGCCATGAGCTCATCACTTCCTCCCGTGGTCACCGCCAGCCATGGACGTAAATATCCTCTTGTCAAATTCTATCGCGATCAGCTGAAAAATATTCATTGGAAGGATGTGCCTCAGCGCACCACACCTGGCATAGGGCCTGAGGGCTATGGCGATGCTATCAAACTTCTTTTGGTCATTGATAATATGGAGCGCAAGGCGGTTGGTCAATCCCAGCAGTCCTATGAAGAAGCAAAGCGCACAGGCGCCGTCCTTATCTTTCTGCCGGGCATCAACGAGATAGACACCATGGCGGAGCATATAACCAGAATCGTCGAAGAGAAGTAAGTAAATAAATCATTTTACTTAACTAAGCCGCTAATTTTGTGTATTTTCATTCCAGTCCGAGCATAAAAATCACCATTTTGCGTTGTCATTCCCTGATGTCACCCGATTCGCAGGAGGAAGTTTTTCAGCCCCCTCCTCCTGGCCACCGCAAGGTCATACTGACAACCAACATCTCGGAGAGTTCTATTACAGTGCCAGATGTTTCCTACGTAATTGATTTTTGCTTAACCAAGGTTCTGCACACCGACACCGCGTCCAATTTTAGCAGTTTGCGTTTAGAATGGGCTTCTAAGGTCAATTGCCGCCAGCGTGCTGGACGCGTTGGCCGCCTACGTAGCGGACGCGTTTATCGTATGGTCACTAAAGCCTTTTATATGGAACACATGAAAGAGTTCGGCATACCTGAGATGCTACGATCGCCCCTTCAAAATTCGGTACTGAAAGCCAAGGAACTCGAGTTGGGAAGCCCGAGTGAAATTTTGGCCCTTGCTATGTCACCTCCCAATCTCTCAGACATACAAAATACGGTGCTGCTTCTTAAGGAGGTGGGCGCCTTGTACACTACCCTTGATGGCGTTTACGATGACCTCGATGGCGATCTTACATTTTGGGGAAAATTTATGTCTAGATTTCCACTAGACGTACGTCTCAGTCGCCTGATCATACTGGGCTACGTTTTTAATTGCCTGGATGAAGTCATTGTTATTGGTAAGGGGTAAAGCGAATACTGAATGAATAGTCCTCATTGTGGATTTGTTTTTGTATTTATTTACAGCGGCTGGCATGACTGTGCGCAGCTTGTACCTGACCGCAAACCGAGGACAGACGAATGATGCCTTCTGGATGCACTACATATTCACCGATGGCTCGGGCTCTGATATGATAGCCATCTGGCGAGTGTATAGAGTAAGGAGCAATTGGACAAACACTTCAGCAACTTTATTGATATTTAATATTTGTTGGATTATGTTTAGATCTATCTCAACATGTGCCAGGATCGAATGCTTAAGGAGTCGGCACAGCAGTGGGCCAGGCGCTTTAACGTTAACTTGCGCTCGCTTAAGGAGATGCATCTGATGGTACAGGACTTGCGCCAGCGATGCGCAAGTGTCAATATGCAGCCATTGCCTTATGGAGCCTGTCACATGTGGGATGATCGCGAGAAGTCCATTATTCTAAAGGTAATCATTGCTGGAGCCTTCTATCCTAATTATTTTATGCGAGACAACAAAGCGAGTGCCGACTACGATCGGAGCTTATTCCAAAGTATTGGTGGCAATGATCCATGCCGCACCGTCTTCTTCACCAACTACGAGCCGCGCGACATGGGCGAGCTATACACACGGCGTGTCAAGGATCTGTTTCTAGAAGCGAAAATCCCACCTGAAAGCATTGACGTTATCTTTCATCACGGCTCAGAAAAGGTGTTTGTAACGTTTAAAGCAGACGATGAGGATATGGATGCCACAAAGGTCGTACAGGTGCCGGGTCGTGTCACGACCGAGGTATATAAAGCTGTGCGCATGCGTCTTGAGAATCAATATCGTCCACTGCGCGTTATGGAGTAAGTTTATTAAGCATCTATATATAGATAATGACTACGACTATTTCCTGTTTTGTTCTACAGTCAAAACTCTGCGTTTAAGTATGTTCAGCAGCATCGAATTGGTGTAATCAAGGACAGTGCCTGGGTGCCGCCATCAAAGCAATGGGCTGTAGAGCTGCTCACCTTGCCATCGGTATTCGACAAGACCGTCTGTGGCCTCATTACTAATGTGAGATTGATATAGATATATATATATATATATATATATATATATATATATATATATATATATATATATATATATATATATATATATATATATATATATATATATATATATATACTTTACTTTAACTAATGATATGAATACACTTCTCCTTTATCTATTCTGCAGATTGCCAGCTGTGGCAAATTTTATTTTCAGCCGCAAGCGCTCGCTGACCGCATTGCGAGCATGTCGGAGATATTCAATGGGCCACAGCAGCTTAGCTGCTACGTGCAAAATGCGCGGGCAGTTACGAAGGGTCTGCAACTGTTGGCAAAGCGGGGTAACCTTTTCCAGCGCGCAGTAGTGATAAAGATAGAGACGCAGATAAATGGTTATCCAAATTTCTTTGTGCGATTCATTGATTATGGCGATGTGGCAATGCTGCCTATTGATAAGCTGCGTCTTATGTCGCCTGAGCTGAAACGTGAATTTGAGCATTTGCCGCCGAGAATGTTTGAATGTCGGTTGGCACTAGTGCAACCGTCGTCGGTAGCTAGCTCCTATAATCGCTGGCCTAAGCCCGCCAACGACATGTTGATCTCGGTTGCCACATCCGGACGGGTCGAGCTGGAGATTTATTCGCTGGTGAACAATGTAGCTGCTGTCATCATACATTTGCGCGAGGGTTTGCTTAACGATATACTGGTTGAACGCCAGTTAGCTCGACGGGCCGACGAAGACTATATGTCTCGAAAGGATCACGATATGCGAATACGTAAGCAGGAGACCAAACGTCACATTTCCATTGCAGACCAAGCGCTCATCAATGAAGAGTATTTACGCTTTGCCCAATTGCCAAAGGATGCCGATTTAGAGCCACCACCTCTTGATAAATGCAACCTTAGTATACGCCTCAAAGGACCATTCAGTCCCCTCGAGAGCACCATTCATTCTTTGCTCCGCATTGGCATTTATAAGTCTGTCTTCATTGACAAAGAATCAGTTAACTCTGTGCTTTTGGATACTGATCCACAGGATCGTCACGATCAGATGGTGGTGGCTGCTTCCGTAACAGAAAGCTCTGATAAGTTGACCGCTCGTGGCACGACCTTGATGCCCAACATACATGGCTTTGGTGCTCTCATGGCCATGCTCTTCTGTCCTACCATGCAAATCAAATGCAATAAAAATCGCACAAAGTATATATCGCTGTTGGCGGGGCTCGGCTTCAACCCCGAGACCATGGAGCCGTATTTTGAAGAGCACGATATGGTTATCAATTTGGATGTGACTATACTTAAAGATGATATCCGCATTGTAAGTTATTTTGTGTTTATATCTTTTTTGTATATTTGGCTCATCTCTTTTTTTTTGTAGATAAACCAGATGCGTTATAATATTGACAGTATGTTTTATAATTTCGATGTCAACGAAATGCCCTCGGTTGGCACGGAGGATCGCATTGTAATATTTAATCAGTTGCGATCTCTGCTTACTCGGTTTGTGATAATCAAACATAAAATTACAAAAAATTAAATTAAGAATTATATTATTAAATTATCCTTGCAGTCTTCTTGGCAAGGATCGCAGTTTTATTGAACGTCACGTGTCGAATTCCGAATACCGTTGGGAGGATATGTCTGATTTGGAGCCGCCTTCCGAGCCGTACGGCAAACGTGCTATATTCCCAATGCACAACTCCTATGACTTGGAAAGCGAGAATATGGGCAATTTGTTATCTTTACAAGCAAATTGCAAGGAATTGTACAGTTGGCGCAACTTGTAAGTATCTTGCAAGCATTTGCTTGTGAAATTGCTTAAAATTGTGGTTTTCTTTTGCAGCGAGGGCACAATGCAGCCCCTAACATGCAAATTGTGCAACGATACGCTTGAGTCCGTTACCCAGTTGCGTTTACATTTGTTAACCCAACTGCATCGCGATCGGGAGAAGCAAGTGGGCTGGAAACAGCAGTAACATTCTTATATATGACAACTTGATATCTAACACTATTCACTTGAAGAGAATTTGCATTTGCTGACTTAACGACGATCGGGAGAAGCAGCATTAACATTCACACACACACACACACACACACACACACACACACACACATATATATATATATATATATATATATATATATATATATATATATATATATATATATATATATATATATATATATATGTGAAAACAATTTTGACTTTTTGTGCCTTTGAGTTGAAAGAACTCTTAAACTTATAATTATGAATTTGAATTCTCAGTTTAAAATATTTCTTTATTATAATGACAAAAACTAGTTTTAGTGCAATCTGTGAATTGAATTGCCAGAAGTTTCGTTTGAAATCGAGTACTAAACAGCCATTTCACTTACATTTTCTTTCGATTTTCTTCATAACAAATCCATATTTAATCATAGAAACTCTTTGAATTGAATAAATGCAAATTATTTAATGCAACATTTGTCATTAATAGAGTTACTTTGGGATCCCAATAAGTATGCTACATTATTTGGTCTCTGTAGATTTTGGAAGCACTGCGTTACTTAAGTTTTGTTAATAGTATAATTAAGTTATATTTGTTTTGTTATCAGTTTCTTTTTTAAAGACCGCCGAGCTGTACATGTATTTTAACTTCGTTTTCGAGTTCTTTTCTACAGCGTTCTCTTAACTTTAGTTTTACTTTATGATTGCTCTTATGAAAGAAGTCCTTCAGATCCATTCCGCACAGGCAAAGGCACAGACACAGGTGTCTGTGCCGTAGTCCCTCTCGTATCCGGCTCGCATAGCGTGTAATTCTGCATGCGGTTAAGCGGCTTGCTGCAGAGGCCGCACATTTGGTGTTTGTAGACGCCGAAAATCTCGAAGTTCAAGATGTTGTACATGTCGAACTGGATGGTGGCGCTCAGCTTGGTGCACTCCACAATCAAAATGTTTTGCTCGTTGAGCTCCACCCTGAAACATAAAACAGTAAAATATTATTTATAGCTGTACAGCTGTTGCCTATGAATCCAACCCACCGGAATGCGTAATCACTGTCATCGATGGGCCACTGATATGGCTTCTGGCGAACGTCATATGGTGTTTGTGCTTGATTCACGTAAATAAAAACAGGCGCTTCATCGACATGGCTGCTGTTGCCGGCACGCGAACGGAAATTAAAGTAGTTGGGGCCAATGTGCACACGTAGTCCGTAGTTGCTAGCCAGCGTCTTGGCGTCAGGCGACGGAGTTAGGAAGACAGCCATCTTCGGTAGGGGTGAACAGTCTGCCACCAGTAAAGTTAGGCAATTCGGGTCTGCTGCGATTTCTCCGAGATTAATGAGGTAGTCGTCGAATGAATTGATCATCCCATTGATCACTGAGCAGGAGCGCTTCAAGCCTGAGTCGTAGGTCAGCTGGTGCGAGGCATCGAACTTGGAGTCCAGCTTGTAGAGGAACGGTATGTGATATATGCGCCAATGGACGCCATTCACCTCCACAGTCAGCCAGAAGTGATCGTGCGGCGTGTGCATGGTTATGTTGATCTGCTGGCTCATATGCAGGCTGTCTACCTTATTGGCGGACAGTGCGGACACCAGATGATCCAGGCGCGTGGACCACAGTTCGAACCAGGCGGGCATCTGAAAAGCATAATAAAGAGATATTCGATCTGGGAAGCTCCTCATGTGCTCTTCAACTCACATTGTTGAACTTCAAGTCCATGTCGTATTGTGTTATGGACGTGAAGTTCTCAAAGTTGCTGCGCTTGCAATACTTGGATGTGGGTATCGGCGAGAACTTGAGCACCTCCTTGGGACAGAAGTCGGTGTCCGTCAGCGAAATCTTGTCAGACCGTAGAAAGGCGCGTGCATGCTCCGAGGGCTGTAATAACATAAAAGCATTTCAAATTCAATTATCGATGGTAATAATCTATAAATACAAATAGATATAGCTACTTACTCCTGCGCGTGCAGCGAACTGAACCTTTGAGCCTGTCTCCGGGCACTCCCCATTCTCGCCGGCCAGGCCAAAGACGACATAGCCATTGAGTGTGTGCGGGCGTTTGGTGAAGACAAGGGGTTCATAGGTCAACTTGGTGCAGGCCTGCAAGAGACGGCACACAACACAAAGTGAGTCAAGAACCGAGCCACTGACATGCGACAAGTGCTCTCATTAGCCAACATGCACCCTGCATAGGCACTTAAAACACATACACTGCTGCTCGCGTCAATAGAAGCAGCCTATCTTGGAGATGGGAATACAAGTTTAGAGGGGAAGACCTGTATCTATTTATATGTGTGTAAAGATGTATTCCAAAATATTATTTGTAAAAATTCTATATATTTAAGAATTATATTTAAGAATTTCTGAATATTATATGTTCTTCAAATAATATAGAAATTATAGGCAAATATAATACTACTTGGCTGTAGTCGTGTTAATATTTCTGTGGACGTCAGGTGTGTCGGCGAGTGGCATATGTGGGGGTGGGTCAAATTACCATGACGAAGCGACAGCCAAGGAGACAGCCACAACAACTGCGGCAGCGATTAACATACACATGTCCTGGCTGTCTGTCGTCGGCTCGGTAGGCTGGCTGGGTATCTCTGCCGTGTGCTGTGTGCTGTCTACTGTCTCCCGTCTGCGTGCCACTTGATTATGTAACAACAAGAGACATTGTCAGGTGGCACACGAGAGTCCCGAGCAGCGGGCCACAACCACAATTGCTGCCCCACATTCGGATTGCTGGGCAGGCCGGGCATGAAACGTCGCTAGTTTGATCAATATATCCTGGGCAGGTTTCAGCTTTAGAAAGCAGTCAGCTACTAAACGTTTCAGACGCATTTCTCACATCATAAATTCAGCAGAAAATTCATTTTTTTTTTTTGTTATAAAGTGTGGAAAAATCCGAAGGCTCTGGTTTATCAAGCGTGTTGTTTGGTCGCTTCGATTTTGAGCATTGGCTTTGTTTTGTGTTTAAATTTTGGTTATTTGATTTTGGTTCATCGAAGACAAAATGACTTCGGTAAGTGGGGGAGGTATAAAGTGGAAAGTGTGTAAAAGACATTGGATCATTCTTAGATTGAATCAAAACGCGTGCAATATCGCAAGTACCTGGAACGTGCCGGCGTCATCGATGCGCTGAGCAAGGCCCTAATAAAGCTCTACGAGGAGCAGAACAAGCCCGAGGATGCGATTCGATTCGTACGCAAGTTCATGTGCGAGAGTTGCCCGGACGATGCTCAATATGATTTAATGAAGAATGACTTGGACGAGGCCAAGACGACCATAGCTCGCCTCGAGCAGGAGCTGGAGCGTCTCCGTGGACAAATGTAAGTGGAGTCCCCAACCATGTGTATGTGGCTCGCTATTTATGAAGTTCTCTTGCAGCAAGAAATCGCCGGAGGAATACCAGGAGCTTACTATGGCTGGCTACAAGTCTCTTATCGACGATGAAGAGAAAGTCAGCTCGCTTTTGCGTAAATACCTCACGCCCGAATTGCTTGAGGAGTACATGCTGGTGACTTCACCCCCTCCGGTCGATGCCTATCTGTACGACTGTGCCGTTGCGGGCTTTGAGCACCACGAAGCGCCTGTGGGCATTTACGCGGCCGATGCGGACTGTTACGACGTGTTTACTAAACTTTTCGATCCGATTATCAGGGAGTATCATGGTCAGGAGGAGAACGACAGCGATGTGTTGCAGAAGGACGTCGACTGGGGCAATGTGGACGAGATCGAAAATCTGGATGCGGAGCGCAAATATATACTCTCTGTTCGCTTGCGCCTCTCACGCAATATTGAGGGCTATCCGTTCTTCCCCAAGCTGACGGAGAAGCAGCTCATCGAGGTGCAGGACAAGATCCGTGCCGCAACCGAGACCATGGACGGCGAACTGATAGGCACATATATGACAATAGCCGATATCGACAACGAGACGCAGCAGGAGATGGTTAAGCGTCAGGTTCTCTTCCAGAAAACTGAAGGCTTGCTCCAGACCGCAGGATGCTATCGATTCTGGCCGACCGGACGCGGTGTCTACCACAACCCTGCCGAGACCTTTATAATTTGGTCCAACGAGGAGGATCACGTGCGCGTCATATCTGCGGCGCAGTGCGGTGACCTGGGTGACGTCTACCATCGTCTGGTCAACGGCATACAGGAGCTGGAGAAGAACCTATCCTTCGTTCGTCATCCGAGCTACGGCAACATGACAGCTTGTCCCTCAAATCTGGGCACCACATTGCGGGCGTCCGTGCACATTCGCCTGCCACTCTTGAGCAAGGATGAGGAGCGATTGAAGGCAATGGCCGAGGAGCTTTCACTGCAGATACAAGGCACAGGTGGCGTGCACACACCCATCGAGGATGGCGTCATGGACATTTCTAACAAGCGCATCATGGGCTTCACCGAGTTCGAGTTGGTCAAGTCGCTGCAGGACGGCATTGTGGCTCTCATCAATGCTGAGGAGGAGCTGGAGATAGCGGGACAGGAGGGCTAGTGCCCCCACCAATAAAAGGACACAACCATTGCTTAAGAACCAAGAGTAACTTGGTCAATATGGGGCTAGCCGTGCGAGTTTATCACATTGTTTATAATACGGTACAAAAATATTTGGTTTAATAAATTTCAGCCTCTTCGAAAGTCTAGTCATCCACACTCACCTTCCAATCCTCCTCGTCGTCCTTCGAATTCCGCTGCACCTTGCCAGAGACCTTAAACCAGTTGGACTTGGTTGATGTTTGTATATCCACAATAACGTTCCACTTGTGGAGGGACTCCACGTTCTGAGTCTCGTCTGTGTGCTCCAGCGTGAATCCAATTTGTTTGCCCTTCAGCTCGGACGTCTTCAGTACATCTTCGACGCAGATATTGCCGTCAATCTGAAAATAAAATAGTATAAATCCATTTGGGCCTTTGAGACTTTAAGAGACACACCTTGGTGGCGTTTTCATTGTACATTAGGAGGGTGAAGTTCCGGTCGTGGCCGAGGTGGATGGAGCTAAGCTGAGCGAATCCAAAGACGTACATAATCAGACTGACGGCCATGTTGCGAGAGAACCCACTGCAATACAGAGACAGTTACTTAGACTTTCGATTCCGCATCTTTTAAGGTTTACTTCTCTATTAACTCGGACTTCAGCAGCATGCCCCGAAACTTAATCATCTCGTTGAGATTTATGTTGACCTTTAGCTTGACGCCCAGGTCTGGCATGGCACAGCTAAAGGGCTGGAACTGCAGAAGGCGGTATTGGTCGGAAGTTCAGATGCGGTTGAATGTCTTGAATGTCTTACCACTTCGTTGCCTCGCTCTGGATACATTATCTCCTCAAAGGGCGCGGCAGCTGTTTTGGTCACCAGACCACGGGTTGATGTCACGGCTCGCGACTTGAAGGACAAGCCACTGGTCAGGTTCTGAGGACGCGAGAAGCTATACCGGGCACATCTGGCACTGTCGTTCAGGGTCAGCTCGCTACTGAATGGTATGTAGATGAGGAAGCCTTGCTCCCGCTTTATTTCGTGGTCCAGATTGAGAAACGGATTGTAGCTACGGCTGCGCACCGTAGCGTACGACGAGTAGCGTGCGTCGATCTCGAGCGTATGCTTGGTACCGGGCGGCGTCCGATGCTCCGTAATATTGCCACGCAGCGACGTGAGCACTGTCGTCTGCAGTAGCACATCGGAAGATGTGCCCAGCACAGTGGGCACCGAGTACTTGTTCATGAATGGCCAACGCACGGTCTGCATATTAATGTGGCTGTCGGTGCGGATCAGCAGTTGCAGGCGATCCAGAACTGAACACATAAACAGAGGGGAGTTGTGGGAGGGAGGGTAAAAGTAAAGTGTTTGAAAATAGGAGTATAATAGCTGAGCTGGCGCTGAGCTGGTTAGCTTAGGTCGGTTAAAGTTATCTGTCTATCCATAGATACAGCCCATACGCTGTCCATACTCACTGTTGTCGTAGGTCAGTTGCTGGAACATGCGCTGATTCAGGTAGTAGGAGAGCACAGTTTTGCCCTCCATTTGCAGGATTAGCTCAATGTGCAAGTTTTTCGAGTTGACAATGGGCGCTTTCAGCATGGCCAACAATGTCTTGATGCTCTTGAAGGTGAACGGGTCGGAGCCGTTGTACTTGGACTGTACGGTCTGCCAAATGGCATCGGGCAGTCCTCGCGCTTTAATATACAGCTGAAAGGGAGAAAGTTTCATGTAGAAAGGATAACGGAGATCATTTAAAGTGGGATTACACACCGCAAGCTGGCCCGTAAACTTGCCCAGTGCCTCAGTGTCGAACTTGAAGTATGCCACAACCGGCATATCCGACTTGGGATCGCCTACTAGAAATGTTTGCAGCATGGCGCCAATGCCGAACTTGGAGTCGCGGTAGTCGAATATGTAGTTGCCCGTGACCCAGTAGCGCGGCTCGGGTTTCTGGGGGAGATGCCGATGCATATAGGAGAGCAGACGCCGACTGTAATGGGAGACATGAGAAAAGGGAAAGTTACAATCAAAGGAATTTTCTCCTTTTCAGTTCACTTACAGATGCTGATAGCAGGGATACGTTGTCTCGGATATGCTGGTGACTGTGGTGCGGTAGTAGTTGATTAGATGCGGATCGGTTTCACTTTGGATAATGCGGTGAATGCTGATCAGTCGCGCCGCCGTGGGATTCGATATGAGCAGCAGGGTAACGGCGGCAACGCGCAGCTCCAGACTAGCGTTGCGCGACTCAAAGATGGGCCAGTAGATCTCGTAGATACGCTCGGCGCGCTTGTCGGCCAATGCGAGTGTGGTCCAGGCAGCCATGAACCTAAGATCCTCATTGCCTTCCTCCATCACGATGGGCTCCAGGTAGTTGGCCACATTGCCTAGCTGAAGATTGCTGAGTCCCTGCAGAAACAGCATCTTCTGCTCGTAGTCCCGCTCATCTGTGGACGCAAATAGGTTTCAAGCTTAATTAAATATTACCTAAGTGTGTCTCGCGCAACTTACTCAAGTATAGATTGAAATACTTCTGTACGTATTCCTCAAACTGATCCTTGTCAATGCCGCGTGCCACGTACACGTTGTAGACGAGCGTAGCAAAACTGAGAATAGCCGCCTGCCGGACATCCGGTCTATCGGGTCCTATGCTCAAGAACTCCTCG
This sequence comes from Drosophila mercatorum, assembly GCA_961210405.1. Lineage (NCBI taxonomy): Eukaryota > Metazoa > Arthropoda > Insecta > Diptera > Drosophilidae > Drosophila > Drosophila mercatorum. The sequence goes on from CAUIUS010000003.1 coordinate 1,456,558, forward strand.
CACTGCTTCACGAGCTCCGCTGACAGCTCGAATATGTGGAAGGGCATCGGGATCAGCAGCTGCACCGCAATATTCGACTTGATCGTCTTCTCCTTGACCAGGTGGCGGGTTAAGAAGACTGAGGCCTTCGTGCCGATGCGCGGTATGATTTCGTGGAAGATGTTGCGTATCGTCTCCTGTCGATACGAAGTGCCTATGTCCACTTCGGTATAGAGCTTCTTCAGGGATTCGAAATCCATTTCACTTAGTAGCTTGATCACGTCGGACAGGGTTGAGTCGTAGGGTTCATTGAACTTAAATTCCGTGCTTTCCAGTGCCTCCGCCAGGTTGTCCAGAAGCCCGGCTGCTGCAGCTATCAATGTCTCCTGCTGCTGCGGGTTGCGCCCGCCAGTCGGATCGTTGATCTCCAGCGGCTGCAACTGCAAGTTCGAAGTCTCTGTCGACATGGAGGTCTCAATATCGATGGGATTGTCGATCGGCGTCTCATTTTGAAAGTTTAGCAGGAGTCTGAAAAGCAATTATAATAGAGAAATCACTCAACTCTGGAGACCACGGGCCAACTTACTCTGAGTTAATGTATTGCGCCTCGCCCGTGGACTCGAAGGTGTGGATCAGAGTGGTGCCCTTGGCATGGGCCATGCTGAGGAAATAGCCCGTCTCATTGTGGGGCAATATGCCGTATATCGCCTCGTTGCCGATGATGACACTCTTCTGGTGATCGAACTCACACGTGTTCGGGGGCACATTGCTGCGCGTGATGTGCACAGCCTCCGAGTAGGGCACACAGGTCTTCAGCTCGGGCGTTTTCCGTATCGATATGTAGTTTGTCTTGTTCGACACGAAGTACTCGGTCTGGCACTGGCCATGTATTCCCGTCTGAAACAAGAATGAGCGGATGAGAACGAAGATCACTTGGATACCGCAGGCAAAGACCTCTAACCTCGTCCACCACAAAGGCGCCACTGGACTTGATTTGGAACTGCAGAGTGCTGGCAATGGCGCGCTTAAAGTTCATCGACCAAATGGGATCGCCCTCCTTGAACACCACATGCGAGATTGTGCCCTCCTTGGTGAGGATGATCTTGAAGGGCTTGTACGGCGGATACATTTCCTTGTTCTGCAAAAACTTCTCCCCCGAATTGTTGAGCGTTACATCGTCTATGACCAGCTAAATTGGAATTGCGCAAATGAAAGAGAGAAGGAAAGAAAGATTAATTCAAATATTCATCTATAGGTGGGGAAATCCCGCGTCGCATAATCTGCAGTCTACACTCGCTGTCTTAGCCGATTGGCTGCGTTTATCTTAAGACAATCAACAGTATTAAATTTTAAGGCACTGACTCTTAAATACACTTAGCAAGAGCAAGAGATTATGTTAAATTATTAAAACAAAAATGCTTTTTAATATTTCCATTTCGTTTGAAATTTAGTTAAAAATATGAAATATTTTATATCAAGCCGATCACATTATAACTCAATTCTAGCTTGATCTATTCCAAGAAATACTCATAGTATAGTATTCTCTACATATATGGCTGAAGATGAGGAACTAGTATATATATATATATATATATATATATATATATATATATATATATATATATATATATATATATATATATATATATATACATACATATGCATTTTCATATATACATATATATACACATATATATATGCCTCATCTGGGATTGCACATTTCGTGTGAAAATTATACTAGCGTCTGGAAGGGTATGAAGATTAGTCAGACTCAGCGGGAAGACTGATCCATGTTACATATGGCAGACACATGTCTGTGTCTGCGTCGCTGTGTGTGTCTGTTGATAAGCATAGCGCCGCTTTGTGATCCCTTCCCCCACACTTCCACAGTCAAAACAATCTAAACTGATTACTCCGCGTATATATGTACATATGTGTATGCATAAGATACAATGTACATCTTTTACACTTGTGTGTATGTATGTATATATGGGTGCATGTGGATATATGTATGTACATATGTATGTATACTGGTAGCATCATTTTATCTGTCTCAATGAAAGAAGTTCACAGCCGAGTTCAGTTCATTGTGCACTGGAACTGCGGAAAGGTTAAATTGTTTGTAATTCATCTGCGAATTCTTGTGCAAAAGTGTCTGCAAAAACTTGAGCTTGAGACAGCTGGGCACTTCTAGGCACAGACTGGGGTGGATGAGAAATTGCACAGTTCGAGCTTGATTGAATTGTACAAATTGATCATGAAATCAATCAAAATTCTGATTTAATTTTCTTTTAACTTTAATTGAGCATAAATGAAGATAAATGATATATACCTATATATACATATATCTATATATACATATCAGCGAAAGATATATGTATATACATTTCCAATATATTCTGTACATGAGTCAAAGCTTTGCTTAAGTCTCTCCTGTAAACTAGTCATATTTTGAAAAACATTTATGTATGTGTATTTACATATATGTATACTATGGATATTATAGAGATATTGATATCATTGATATGTCCATTTAGAATCAATCCTTTGAACAGTTGTTAGATATTCAGTGGAGTATTTCTGAGCCTCTCTTTACAAAGTATCTATTATAGATTTTAAATTGCTATTCAGAATCTATATATGTACATAGCAATATAGACTTACCGCTGCAGCCATGACAAGTTCGCTCTGGCGTTGTAGCGTGAGCTTTCCACGTACTATCCAGCCAGTTGTTGGTGGTGCCAAGCGGCCTTCGTCCTGGGGCTTGGAACCAACGAGTACGTTGCCCACATATTCGTAGAGCATTTGCTTATTGACGCCAATTATGTTGAATGCACGGCCGATATCGATCACCAAAAATAGAACTGAAAAGTGAAAATGGTCTTGAGCATTTGGATTCAACAAGAATTGTTGATTGTGGCAATAAACTTGATGGCAGCCCGTGCCGGGGGCAACAGCATCCAATACACTTTATCAATTGAATTTTGTCTATATATTTCTATAGAAATATATACATATATATAAATATATATTAAATACATATATACTTATGTATGCATGTATATGTGGACATATTAATATATATAGATTATTTATGTGGTCATCACATAGCAAAAAAAAAAACGGTTTAATCAATATTATTATTAAATATATATATGCTGGTGGACTTTTTTTTATTATTTTTATTTTAAATGTTATTCAATGAAACATTACGTCATGCTCCTGAATAAATATGGTCCCTGGGTTTATCAATTAGGTTATTTTCTACTTTCTACGTACAGACAAACACGGAACACTTCAATCGCCGCATGATTCGTTGAATAAAAACTCGTGAATATGCAGATTTAATAACACACTTTACACGTCTCACTTTGATATCGCATTAACTATATATATAAATTTATATATATGTAATTTATGAATCTTTTCAAAGAAGCCGCCGATTTTCTTTATCACCAACGAATTGCAGAACGACTTTGAAATTCAACGTCTGCCTCGCTCGCTTTCCTCACTATAACTGAAGCTGGTGTCGTTCTCAAGCCGATGCTCTGGCCTTGCTGGAGGTTCTTACTGATAAGCAGCGGCATCGGTTTTCGAGAGATCTTAAGAGCGGCTCTCTTGCGGACGCTCTTAAAATACGTGAATGAATGAAGGGGTAACGAGTGATACAAAACTATTTAGATTTATACAAGTTATAATTATTTTTCTATGTTTTACAGTAAAGAACAAGAACTAGGACTCAGACAAGCAGTTCATATACAACAAGTTCCACAAATCACATTCAACAAAAATAATCAAAATAAAGCCTAAAATCTATGTTTAATGTATGTCCAATGCTTAACGTCCTCCTCCATGCCCATGTCCCGACCTAAGGGCAGCACCGCTGCCAGAAGTAGACGTCGCTTGTGGCCGTCCCGCTGCTCCACTTGCAGCAGCTGTAGGGCCATCTGCTGCAATCGACTCTGAGCTGTCATTCGCGTTGTGTTCGGCATCCAAGTTTTTCAGTTGCTGTTGCCACATGTCTGCATAAATGCCTTCATCTCTTTGCAACAACTCCTCGTGCCTGCCACGCTCTACAATGCTACCCTCTTTGAGCACCAATATTTCATCTGCATGAATGATGGTGGACAAACGATGAGCTACGATAATTGTAGTACGATTGGCACACACGCGTGCCAATGCAGCCTGTATGTTGCGTTCTGTGTGCGTGTCTAACGCTGAAGTAGCCTCGTCCAACAGCACAATGATGGGTGCCTTTAGAAGCGTTCGGGCGATGGCCACGCGTTGCTTTTCACCGCCACTTAGACGCAGCCCTCTCTCACCCACTTTGGTCTCATATCTGTCTGGGAAGCCCAATATTCTCTCGTGAATGTCCGCCGATCGCGCAGCCTCATAAACAGCATCGGGACTTGCGCCAATTTTCGCATACTCAATGTTGTAGTAAATGGTGTTATTAAATAGCACTGTATCCTGAGGAACAACACCTAAATAGAAGATATTTTAGTTGGTTAACATTCTTCTAAACGACTCCAGAATTTGTACTCACCAATTGCCTTTCGCAAACTTTGCTGCTTAACAAGCTTGATGTTCTGTCCATCTATTGATATAGAGCCCGTTTGCACATCATAGAAACGGAATAGTAACCGCATAATGGTACTCTTGCCGGCGCCAGATGGCCCTACGATAGCGACTGTCTTGCCTGCCGGCAGAGTAAAGCTTACATTGCGCAGCACCAGCTTATCTGGAGTGTAGCCAAATGTTACGTTCGAGAACTCGATTGCACCGCCAGCAGTTAGCAGTGGCTCACAGCCAGGCGCATCCACGATTTCCTCATCCTCGCGCAGCAGATCAAACATATTTTCCATGTCAACAAAATTCTTTTGAATAGCACGATAGTATGTGCCAAACCAGTTCAGCGGCATGTACAAGTCCATGAGATACGTGGAAAAGAGCACAAAGTCGCCCACGGTCAGGGTCTGATGATGCACCACCAAATAGACGCACAGCAGTGAGCCAGACAGCAGGCCCAAACAGAGTATAATATTCTGAGCGGTGTTCAGTAGGTTGAGTGTGAGCATTGAGAGAAACTCCTCTTTCTGATACTTTATTATGGCTTCCCTGTAGCAATCCACCTCGTAGCCTTCGGCGCCATAATATTTAACTGTCTCAAAGTTCAGCAGGGAGTCCACGCTTCGAGCGCGCTGCTCATTGTCAGCCAGATTCATTCGCCTTTGGTACTGAGTCCGCCATTCCGTAATGGCGATTGTAGATGCTAAGAAAAACAAATTTTCATAATTGGGAACGATTTCAAGCTGTTTCAGCCTTACCTATATATAAGAACATGGTGAGGAAAACAATCAAACCAAACCACCAGTTGAAGGCATAGATGAAGTACACGACAGCCACTAACAGATCAATTATGGTAGGTGTTATGGAGAATACAATATAGTTAAGGAGATTGTTAATTGAATCTGTGCCGCGATCCATGATACGCAGCACCTCGCCTGTCTTCCGCTGCAAGTGCCATCTCAACGATAATTGATGCAAATGTCTAAACAGATCAATCTCAATTTCGCGCGTTGTATACTGCTGCACGCGAATCCACAAGAAAGTTCGCAGATTATTGAGCAGACCCATGCCGCCAGTGCCTCCGCCCTGCAGGAACGATAAGGCAACATAAATAAGCACAAAGTCCCAGCGAAACTCAATAGGCTCGATGGTCAAGCTGTCAACTAAAGAGAAAGAGAAGGAGATTGCCGATTATTGACGCCATTTTCGTTAAGTGAGAACATGACCTACCCAACAGCTTGCGATAAATGGGGAGAAACAGTTTGATAACGCGACCAGCAACAAGCAATATTATGCAAACAACCACAGAGCATTGCAGCATCCTATCTTTTTTGGGCCAAAGATATGGGAAAAGGGTCCGCAGTTTGCGCCAGCCATTGTGGAAAGCGGAGAAAGTTGGCACGCTGCCAACTGCCGATGAGCTATTCAGACGTTGGTGAGGATTATAGGGTGCCATAATGCCGGGGGCCTTCAAGCCGAGCACAAAGATGAGCAGAGAGCAACAGAAGCGAGTAACAAACAGACCCATCTCAATTTCATCTTTGTTGCTATAGACAAAAGTAAAGATAACATCAGTTTTTTAATGAAAGTGAACTACTAAGGGACATCAACCTTTTCAAATGGAACCACCAGTCTTCATGGTCCAAATTGACTATGGCCAGCGCCTCATTGATCAATGCCATAGTCCAAAAGAGCAATAATATCAGGCCATGACCCCGAGTCGGTAACGATGGCAGTTGGTAATGACGCTCCTTGACAATGAGGCAGATGCAAAATGGGTATGAGAAGCAGACAACACTCGTGTAGAATACCTGTGAATGAAAAAGATGATAAAACGTATTCAAGCAAATAGTGAAGAGTATACAAACCATGTAGCCATAAACAGCACCGTCAGGATAGATACGAGCGTTAAGGAAGAATCTCAGTAGAGCCAGCACCGGCACGAGGAGGAGAAGGAACAATTGCAATGCATAAAGCCGGGACTTTGTAATCTGTGTGGGATCTGTTGGTGTCGCATATTTGCGGTACATCAGAAGCTGGATACCGCCAAGAAGGAGAAGGAATCCACCGCAGATCGCCGGTCCCACGGTGTCCATAAAACAGTGCGAGATTCCATGTTTGGTCCAAATCTCGTTGAATGTGACGTTCGGCGGACAATACAACATGTTGTCTAGCGCCCTACAGTTGGTCAAATGTACTTTTCGGTTATTATATTGATTAGATAGATACACACAGGTCAACGTTGAACTTATCGTGATATAAAAGACGAAAAGACGTGCGCAAATAGTGATAATTACTACGACGATAAGAGTCTCGGGTGCAGACTGTGACAAAACAAACTGAAAACTATTTTTCTCACTATGTGGAATCCGATTTGATTACAATAAATATTTGTATATTTATATATTCATGTATATTCATTTACTATATATCACACTTGGTATTAATGATAATAATTGGAGCGATTTATTTAAATGGGCGTACGTTTTCCGGTTAATTTCTATTTGACAACATGACACTGAACAAAAATCACCGGAATTATCAGTCACACTAAAATTGTCAAATAATGCAAATACAAGAAACTTTCTGCGTACAACTTAAATTTTATTAACACTACGTTTGAAAAAAAGGTGCAATTCATTCAATGATATTTTTTGCATTGTTAATTATGCAATTTTAATTCTCTTTTCTTTATATATCACTTATGATAACTTTAATTTCAAATTGTTGACATAATCAATTATTTCATTACCTTTGCCTCCGCTGCTGCGTAGACTTTGATTATAATATAAATATAGTATTTTGATTTGAGCAACTTCTTAATTAACAGCAGGCAGCTGCATTTTTATTAACATGTTTTTGCTCACTATGGCACTGTAAACTCAAAATGTACTGTTACTCAAATTGGCACTGTTAGCGTGAGCATGTTAGAAACCTATCGACGATAAGTTACATTGAGGTGAGTACGCTGCTCATTTTTTTGGCGGTCAGCTTTATAGACAAAATTTCTTCGAGTAGAACAGTCCCGTACAGTTACAAAATTCTATAGGATTGGAAAAAATGGATAAAAGAATGTCCCATAGCAAAAGGGTGATATGAAGATAATAACAAATGTAGGTTAGGTAAGAGTAAGTGAAAAGTATACATATTTAAATTTCGAAAATAAATATTTATATATTTCTTTAAAGAAACAGCAATATATTTTAATACTTTACAATCAAATTTGTAATTACATTGACAGTAGTCAACCTCCGTTTTTTTTTTTCAAATTAATAATAATCTAAATTGATTTCTGAGTTTCTTGCGGGTCTGAACGGATCAAATCTATTAAGGTAAAAGCTGCATTAGAATAATTTGCTTAGAAATTAAAATAATAAAGTATTTACATTGATTGTAGTTAAAGAATTCGCTACTTATAATTATATTACAAATACTATATATTTAGGTTAAAGTATTCAAACATTTTGTTTCTAGTTATATCGCAGAAACGCTACTACTCAACTGGATCTCATTAATTTCATTTTGTAACAACTTTCCACTTTTCTACTACATTTATATTGTATAACGTATTGAGTGTTCATTTGAAGCATGTTGTAACAGAGATATATTTTGTGGTCTTAAATAGTGGGTTGGGGCTATCAACTAAATTGTTCAACTTGGTTTTAACTTATTATCACAAACAAGTACATTTAATATGCATCATCATTACGATTAGGTACTAGTTAGAGAAGGTGATTAAGGTGCGTCTCAGTGCTTACGGCTACGAGTTGATTTTGGCCAAGAGTGGCTGGGTAACGGCGCTACTGGGGGTTCCGCGGGCAGCCAGCGGGGGCCGTGGACACTCGTCGGCAAAGGACAGATCGTGGCCATGGCCATGTCCATGTCCATGTCCATGGCTATTCGAGACTTGGGTTGTGGGCTTGCACAGAAGCTGTTTGTAGTTCTTGACTAGATACCCATATGGATGGTCACTGCTTAGGTGTGGAATGTTCTGATTGCTGCAGCTGCTGCTGCTTCGCTCCAGATTGAGCGGTGTCGACGGTGGCAGCGCTGCTGGCGTCTTGCTGCTGAGCAGCGGCGTCTCATCGCAGTCGGCGAACTTGATCCGCTGGCCGCTGCTCGTGCTGCCCGTGTCAGCAGCGGAGCAGTCGCTGCGATGGTTCTTCACCAACGTTGAGATCGTGGGGGATGGCCTTAGGCGGCCTCTCGCCTGCGGCGCTGGCTGCAGGATGCCGCTCAGATTGGAATTGGAATTGGAGTGTATTGCATGGTGGTGGCCCTGCTGACTGTGGTGCTGCTTGAGTGTGCCACTGAGTGGCAGTCGGAAGTTGGCCAGCTCCCAGTTATCGCTGGCATTTGCATTTGCATTTGCATCTGCTCCCGCTGCTGCACCAGCCTCCTCGCTGCGCAGCGAGCGACTGCTGTATATGTCACTCGGCATCTGTTGTCCAGCGTCCAAATAGTAGCTGTTGGGCTCAGTCTTTTGATTCGCAAAGTGTTGCTCGAAGCAGCTGCCGTTAAGCTTCGGCGAGCTGGAGCTGATCTTGCGCTTGACCCGAAGATTCGGTGAGATATTCTTTTCAGCTGCGGGCAGCGCTATGGCCGGCACAGTTGGGGCCAGCGTGGCCATAACGCCCAGCTCTGAGTATTGTTTGTAGAAGGAATGGGGTTGCCGTTGGGGCTGCTTGAGGGAGGAGCGCCTCGTCAGCATCAGCTTGCCGGGTGACATCACTTCATCTGGCTTGGGTACCTCGCCCTCCAGCCAGTACGTGAGCATCTCGCCCTTGCCCTTCATCGGCACCAGGCCTCGTCGCGTCGTCACAAAGCTGCCGAACTCGTCCAGTGCGAGCTTAGTTGTCTCACTAATGTGGATCTTCAGGGCCTCACCATTGGACTCCATGCGCGAGGCCGTGTTCACGGTGTCCCCGAAGAGACAGTAGCGCGGCATCTTCTGGCCCACAACGCCGGCCACACACGGCCCCGTGTGCAGTCCAATGCGCAGCTTCAAGCGATCGTCGGGCCTATGGTGTATCCGAAAGTTGTGCACCGCCTCGAGCAGGGCCAGAGCCAGGCGTGCGATTTCCCGGGCATGGTAATTGTCATTGCGTATGGGCAGACCGGATACCACCATGTAGGCATCTCCAATGGTCTCCACCTTGTAGACGTCAAAATTCTCCACAATCGAGTCGAAGCAGGTGTACAGATCGTTGAGGAACTGAACCACCTGCATGGGCGTGCTCTCCGCCGAAATGGCCGTGAAGCCAACGATATCGCTGAAGTAGATGGTCACCTGGTCAAAGGTCTCGGCCACCACCGGCTGTCCACTGATCAGCTGAGCTGCAACGCTCTGTGGCAGCAACTGATAAAGCAGCTTCTCACACTTTTTCTTTTCCTCGAGATAGTCCTGCGTGCGCTCCTCGACCAGCTCCTCCAGATTGTTTGCATACATTTCCATGCGTTTTAGCAGATTATCTACAATATTTCCGGTTTCGTTGTCTCTGTAAGCGGAAAGTTAGTATAAGTATAAGTATAAGTATAAGTTAGTAAAAGTGATTGAATTCTTATATGATCTTACTTGTTGAACTTTCTGATCATGCTTTTGAGCGTATTGAAGTCGGGTCGGTCGAGAGGATCCTCTGCCCAGCAGCGTCTGATGATGCCAACAACATCGGCCTTGGTATCATCTGCACACGTTTCCAGTTCGGGCCGAAAGGGTTTGTTCTGCTGCGGCTGATAGTCCTTCACCAGTTCAATGATTTCTGCGAATATACAGATGCCGAGCAGACTCTGATTTATGTTTCATTCCAACTTTAGTTAGTAGCTTAAATTGTCAGATACGTTCTATTGTTTATCAGGTCCAATGGACTACGCCTAATATAATGCCTGCCAATAGAGCCGCATTCTGGCACACACACAGACGCTGAGATATATATGTGCGGCAAGGCGCTAGATTTTGAAGTTGTATATCTGTGTGAGATGACTTGGGATACGGTGAAAAGACGGCTGAGGAATGATAGTCCTGCCATCTGGCATCAGCATTCCCGAAACTGTTGGATTATGCAGTGTTATGGGCGTGAGATAGAGGCGGAATCAAAGATATTCAATCTGATGTTTCATACGAAAGACTCAAAGTGTGATAGTAGAAGAGGTACAGCGAGAATCCGCTCAAGAGGTAGGTGAGATCGGAGCATTCATTGTGAATTGGGATCAAAAGCGCCTGTTGCAGTGCCCACAGATGCTGAGATTATATTTGGAGATTGTAATTGCGAATTCATATTTTGCAACCGCGGCAGCAGCAGCGGCTGGGGTAAGTCCAGAATCGATTGGCTATGGGAACTGGAGAAGCGGCAACAGATGATCCTACAGTCCCGGCTGAGTCAGAACGAGCCCAGCCTGCGCACCAAGCGATCTAGCCCCGTTCTAACTCCCAACAAAGACACAAGAGCGACCCCAAAGCGAATATGCAACTGGAAATGGCTCCGGTTTAGTTGTGCTTGTGCATCCGAAACAGCCAGCTGTGATTTGCCCTATTGTAAAAGCACTTGTGTATGAATCAACTTAAGACATCGACTATTTGCACTAAATTAAAACATAATAAAAAACTGTTGTACCGAATGCAGCATTTCAGTTTAAGTCACAATTAGGACATGGGCTAATAGCTATGGTGAGATACCCAAACATACATCGTTATATCTGCACGCCGATGGAGGGGTGGCCTATCTTATGAAGTAAAATATGATGATGAGGATCGACAGCCAGCCGAGTACTGTCCGTGATCATTTGCTGTACTACTTAAAAGTGCAGTCGCCCCATTTAATATTGAATATCTCTTAAATTAGCCAACGATATGAAGTACTATGTTCCCTTGCATACCTTGTGGCGTCTTCTCGTGCGTGCACTTGCCCAGATAGAAAGGACCTTGTCGCGTGGTTATCTCATGCACAATGATGCCAAATGAGTAAACATCTGCCTTCTGGTTGCCTTCGGGCGGGCGTTGATTTTCGAGCCGCAACAGTTCAGGCGCGGTCCAAAGGCGTTCTGCAAGAGCCGGATAAGTAGGAAGATGATGAGTGGTAAAAATTGTACAGCTATGCAACAAAAAGTTCGCTTACTCTTCCAGTAGGCATGACTGTTGCAGTTCTCAATGTCGCTCTCGACATCATAGGACGTTCGTCGCAGGCTGTGCAGTCCAAAGTCCGTGATCTTCAACACGAAACGGGAGTCGACCACGCAATTGGAGGACTTGAGATTGCCGTGAGAGCGAATGTCGGAGCTATGGATGAACTGCATGCCGCGGACAATGTCGTGCATTAGAGACAGCTTAAACATCCAGTCCAGTTGAAACTGCTCGTTCTCCAGTATGTCCTGCAGGGAGCCCTTGGGACAGTATTCAGTAAGCAGGAAACTGCGACGCTGATCCAAACAGGCGCCGTAGAACTTGACCAAGTGATCGTGCTGCAAGTCTTTCATACGCTTCAGCTCCAACATCAGACTGCGCGACAGAATGCCCGAGACGTTTTCCAGTTCGATTGGCTTGATGGCCACCTTGCTTTTACGGTACATGCCGACGGGTATGAAGATCTGGCGGTCGCCGTTAATGGAGCCCATGTCCTCGGACATGAGCGTCAGCTGCGAGCTCTGCTTGACCAGCGAGTGAAAAGAGCCTCGCATGAGATGGTCTGCGGCATCCCGAAACATAACATCCTCCAGCGAGACCTTCCAGCTCATCGAATTGATCTCAGCTTCAGCAATGTAATGCCGATATCCGAAGAAGAAGCACACGGCCATGATAATGACCATTATGCCAAGGACTATTGACAGAATAGCATACCCAGGTAAAGCTAGAAAGATAATGTCATTGTCAATATCTTACAAATATGATGCATAGCTCTTATATGAAATAAGAAACAGAAAGTGTGGCCAACCTTATGATAGAATTGCGTTTCATTTTCAAAAGAAGAACTTGTTATGAATATATATTTGATAAGTTATATTATTACTTAGTTTCCTTTCTTTACTTACAGTTGTCTGGGCATAGCGATCCGTCGTATCCGCAGATTGGACGATCGGGTGGCGCTTGATCGCGGCCACCAGCCCAGTGTATTTCCTTTTCCGACTCAAACTCTAGACGATTGTGTAGGAAGTGTGCGACAATCTCGAATCTTCCAGTGCTGGGGTTCATGTCCAGCAGCGAGTAGGCCGAGATGCGATCCCCATTCGAGTCGATGGTCACGTTGCCAGTGATGCCCGTGAAGCTGCGGTTCCACATGCGTCGCACCATGTCGGTGCCATTGATGGGTCTGGTTAGCATACTGGGGTCCTCGCGAATGCTCTCGTTGAGTGCATTGGCGTAGAGCAGGACGCCGTCAAAGAAGGAGGTCACAAATGCCGAAATCGGTTCATTCTCGCTGAAGGTGTAATTGTATTTGGCCGAGGCGATGTCCTTGATCTGTGAATGAGTTTCACACCACATTAATTCCGCCAAACAGTGCTTAGTCCTGCCTCTGACTAGCTGCGACTCTTAGTGTCGAATTGCTTTCGCATCCGTGAAATTGAATTACATCGGCACAACCAACAAAAAGCAAAGGCCACCACTGCGCCGCCGAGACTTTGCCACAAGCTCAGCGGAAATTATTGCACGTCGCAGCTCAGAAGCTGTGCTCGTTGACTCCATCAGCTCACAGTTCTATAGCCATAAAGGAGCTTAGCGGGCTTCGGCGGAAGCATTCACAGCCTTTGAGATGGGTTTCGAATAGAGTGGAAATGCAGCGACTGCAACTGCCTTTTTAAAGCACACTCAACAGAGCGTGTCGCACAAATCAAAAGATGACAAAACGCTAAGCCGCAGCAACGTCTTGTCCTTACTATTGAAGTTGTTGGGTCAACATGATGCTCTCTTGAAATGCACACATGCCACTTACTTTGAATACCCTGAAATTATTTCTAAAAATGCCACAGCTCTTGTAAATTCATAATGCGGACAAACGGGCTGACTAAGAATCTATAACTATATGGGGTCTGCCAGGCCTCCTTCCGAATGTTAGAAACGATTGAGCAAACCCATTATTCCCTAAATTGCATTTTGCAAAGGGTTTAGGGCATAACAATTTAAAGCATTTAAGTCACGTTGGCAGTTTTGGAGTCATTGTCCTAGTTGCAAACTTTGTTTTGCTTGTTATCAACTGTCATTAGAGTAGGGCAAAGCCAGCAATGGTTCACTCAGAGTTGACTCCTGGAGTCTGGGATACTAAACATACTTCTGAAACTCGATAGTCCACTGCATTGCCATCTTGATTTGAGTTATGTGTTTCTGATGCTATTTGACTGCATATGCGTCACCTACTCAACGTTCCAAAGAATCTAATGTCATTAGGACTAGCCCAAGAGCAGCAAGCAAGCAAGCAACAGCAAAAGAGATTAAGAAAATTACATGTTGTTAGCTGAGCTGCTGCAAGTTTCTAAAGTTGGGCAGCAACTGCAAAGAACTTGGCATCGTTTCAATATACCTTGTTGCCACGGATGGACTTTTAAGGATTTTTGAACTAATTAATAAATATTATATTACTATTGCTAGTTAATGGAGTCATCATAGTTATTTGCGTAAAAGTTACAGGGGATCTCTTAGTCGAGCAATTGTGGCATTCTGTCGCGTCTGTTTGTATTGTTGCCATTGTAATTGCCTTGTGCACATACAAAAATATGTTTACGATTCCGCAGACTTACACAAACAGAAATACCCACGCACGCACAGATGCACTTGCATATAAACGTATCATTTATACGTTCGTATATAAATGCAAATTGGGATGCCTCTGAGCACGTACACTATCGTAGAGTATGCAAGAGTCCGAAAATATTAGCTCCAGTCGAGGAAAGAGAACACACATGAGTTTAAATACCCTGTTACGATATGGATTTATGATCAGTTAATATGTGGGTCAAAGTTTTTCATTTAAAGATATATAACTATATATAAATATACATGACTATCATCTAAATTTCGTCAGAAAACTATAGAACTCTCTGTCTCGGACAGCCTCGAAGGGTATGCGAATGATCCAAGGGCAATCGACCGCAAGGAACTGTGTAAGCGGAGTCTATATCCTGTTAGCGGAGCTCCATTGCAATGCAAATTCTGGCGACTCACCTCGTTGGAGACTTTCGTGTAGGCGTCGTCGTTCGGCTGCTTCGGCGTGACGGTCAGCATGGCTGTGTAGGCCTTCTTGGCGCGCTCGTTATTGAAGTCGGTATCGTTCTTATCGTACCAGGGCAGCGACGTCATATACGGCACCCTGCAATAGCGAATCGGGATTAAAAAGCAATATTAGATGCATCTCAAGCAGATCTGCGAGTGAGTGTATGTGAGTGTGCGTGTGTGTGCAAATGCACTTAATGCAAGCCTCTTATCAGCTCGGTTTATGCAGTTTGTACTGCGGGCTTATCAATGTGCTTAGCGCTTGCCTGATATGCGTCATAAACTATTTATTAATAGAATCACATATATTGCAAAGTGAATAAAGATTCTCTAGTTTTCGGTCTACGTGCTCACATATACACGTGTCTAGATGTGTGCCTGTGCCTGTGCCCACTGCATCTCCCTACAAAATATTCCAACGGACGATAGCTTAGATCGATTCAAATGTGAATCGTTTATTTCATTTATATAGTTATTGTTATCAGTCAGATCTTGTTTGTGTTACCAACTCAATGTCAGCTGCCAAATCAGCGAATGTCATTTCCCGCAAATCGATTATCGTTGGCAGACAGATTCCTTTGCCTCCGGCTAAGTGCGACAAATGATGCTGCTGTGGGTGTGTGAAAGACTGAACCTTGGCTATAATTGCAACGTATACTTAATTTTAAAGGTCAATTGCTTGGTAGATACTATTTTGCAGAATGGTGAAACTTGGAGTTGGGAGTTGAGGATATATATGGACTCTGTGTGAGACCCATCATAACTGCAGACAAGCAGATACATACATATATAGGCTATAGGTACGGTTGGGCAATAGCGTCAGTTAGTTAATTATTAAGTGCCTTGAGCTAATTTGCGGATATACCAAAGTATCTGTTTCTGTGGCAGTGTCTACACAGCATAAAACCAATATACTTCTTTCATTTCATGAATGAATATAAAAATAAATTGAAATTGCATATTCGAACCGGTTTGGCGGAGAGCCGCTAAGTCAGCCAAGCCGGTTCGAATAAGTAATTTAAATTTACTCTAAACTATTTTTAAAAATTAATTTTCCACAATCAAAGCTGAGTTGAAACATAAATCAATATAAGATAATATAAATCGTTAGGCTAATTTTAGCCTACATTTTAACCAAGTTCTCGAGCTCAATGAATCTCAGAAGAATGAGAATTTAATATGGGTTCGATTCGATTCGTGCTAAATTACGTAGAGCTTGGAATTTACATCAGGAAATGCAAAATGCAATAGTAAGTGCAGTACACAGAGTGATTTTTATTCATTCGCTATATTTTCGATCGATTACAAGTTCACTGGGGTTATGCGATTAGCCCGCCTTACAAGCAAATGCATACACAAATAGTTCTGATTATCCGCTCACATATGAAAAGAGAACGAGAGCCCCGCCATCTGCCTAGCTTTGCTCGCCCATTTTACTGCCGCGTAGTATGCATTCGCCAATATTTTCTATTTGTATACCCCACCCCCCAACAAGCACCTATAGGTGTGTAGTAGGTTTATTCTATGGTGTAGGAGTATCAGGCAGATGAATGTAGTACGCTCGACCCCCTAATGTCATTGATTACATTGCAGAGCAAAACTCAATATGAATTTTACTAATCAACAAATAGCTCAAATATGAGCGGCATGTCTGTACAGCCATGTCAGGAGCTTCCCGGTTCGATTATATACGAAAGAGAGATTAGGAACTTCTGATACGTTATTTTATAGTATGTTAGCAGATCCTTTAGTCATATAAATTCTTGAAATATTAAAACCAGAAACAAGAAAGGAAAGAAGAAGAAATAAATCTTCGTATTGATAAGAGATATACGGATCACAGGCACGGAGTCCACTCCACTCAGCCTGCAGCAACTTGAAGTTGGATTTATCGTAGTCAACTCAAGCTACAGGGCATTCCCTAGTCGAGCCAGCTCATCGCAACTACCATGCCCCTTGGCTAAAGTGCTACCAAACTATAAATAAAACCTCTTAAAGAGCGGCTTAGTTAGTATTTCACATACAAAGACAAAAGCTCATATGTGGGTGCGAGGAAGCAATGACTTGGCCAATTTGAGGTATCAGAGTAATTAGACAGCAGCTATCTATCAGAGATGCTGAGAGGCGGGAGGGGGGAGTGTATGCGTGTTGACGCGATTCAGTTTTTGTTTCTCCTTTTTATTGTTTGCCATTAGAGGCAATAATGGTCAAGTCAGACATGTGTCGAAAATCGGAATTTCCTCGTTTTATAAATAGATATTAATTGCTGGCTGGTCAGCATTTTGGAATCGCTCAAAGCTATTTTTGTTGGTAAATTTCATAATTTTAATAACCTTGGCTAACATGTATTATGCGCACTTTGTAAAGAATATTCAAAGTGCGCGTGTTTCGCCAAAGTGAAAGGCCACAAACTGTAGCGATTGCTACAAGTGATCAGCTTGTGTGATTGTTGACGTTATTATTATTATTATTATTATTATTGATGTTGTTGTTGTTGCTCTTGTTGCTCTTGTTGCTGTTGTTGCTCCATACTTGGGCTCGCTGAGTAATTTATATATTTATTTGATACTTGTATTTGTACTCACCGCGAAAATAATTCAATATTGATGAATACATATTCGCCGCTATCGATCATATTCAACTCCTCGGCTGTCAGCATAATTTGACGTATGGACTGCGGATCGGCGCACATAATGACAACTGCAAAAAAGTAGCCAAAAACAGAAATAGAAATAAAGCAAAAGTTGCAAAATTTAAGTTAACAGCCTGAAAAGAAAACATTTGCGGAGCTGCTTCTCTCCATTGTCTACCTTGGATTACAATTAAGCAAACTTCGAGGTGGCACCTACTCCGCCTCTTGTCATTAAAATGTATTCATTCAATTCAGATCTGCAGTTGTTGTTGTTCTTGTTAATGTAGCTAAATAGTTGCTTTTAGTTTTATTTATAATTTAACTTTTATGTTCGTTCACAAAGGGAATCGAGGCATATGTATTTTGCACATGAAAGGGTATGTAGAGAGTAGGAACTTTGGAATACTTACTCCTGTTAGCCCTCGTCTTATAAGTAGAGTATAAAGATATTTCTGAATACGTTGACTTAGGGGTGCTGCAGATATATTATCTGTGAGCCAGTCTATAAATATAAAAGCCAATATTCTTACATATTTATTTATTTAAAGTGTCAGCTTCTTTGACGTCAGCAGATAGTTTTAAGCCATTTGATGTAGTTGAGCTGACTTAATGGCTTTTAAGTTTATGAAGTAGTTTATTCAAATTCGCGTCTAGCCTTAAGACAGACCTGAACACAATCAATTATGATAGACTATAAAAAAACTTTCCTGTCATATTTTTCCTTAGAGCAGCATGACATTTAGTTTGTATTTAAACTCATTCTTGGTATTTATTATTGCCAATTTAGTAAGAAACAGCTAAAAGACACAGAAACGGGAAAAAGGCCTCAGAGCTACAAAACATTTTAACATGCGAAAATTAATCGTATCATAAAGAGAATTAGATATTTTGTAGCATTACAATTGTTATGCTAAGTCAATACGTAATTGGCAATAATAACACAATTATTTCCGACAATTTCTCTCTTGCCTTGCAATTTACAAACGTTACATACAATTTTTGTTTCCACTATCTGAGGATTAGTTTAATTATTTAAAGCAAGCCAATTCGCAAACAGACGGGCGCAGCAGACAAGTAGATAAATGCTATAAAGATACAGCCAAAATCTGCATACCCTACAATTTAACAAGTTCTCGGGAAGTTCTTAAATGAATATAGTAAAAGGAGCAGAAATTGATGAAACTGAGAATTCCAACTTTTATTTCAATTCCATAAAAATACAAAAATTTATAATAGTATTAAAAGCAATAATAAAATCTACAGAAAAAATGGAAAAGTATTTCTGAGCTAGATACAATTGTTGACTTTTCTGTGCCATAGTAGTTACTTGAGTCTATTTGTCAAAGTCAAGTTCAGAGCAAAGCTAGATTTGATTTAATTATACTGAAAGCTGCCAAAACTAAATTGGGATGCAATGTAGAACATATGTGCACATATATACTATATATACCAGATACATATATATTTATGTGAACTTTGCGAATGAGTCCAAGTATAAACTGATTACTGTTTGCTGCCGTCGATGTAAATTGCAGCCCCGACCGGGCTGAGTCATGGATATATGTCTGAATAATTATGCGTGCATGTGTGCCAGTGCGATTTCTGTGTTCAAAGTTGAAGAACCGATCGAGCCCGATCTGGTATCATGTAAAACAATTAATATTAATAACGAATGGGGCAATAAATATGCCGATAACTAATATAATTCATGTGGCATTAAAGGTTTGTAGAAATGTTTAATTAATTATCACATCATCAGCTTCAATCAGCGCGTATTGTGCGAAAATATATTTAGATATATGTATATTTAAGGAATTACTTAAATTATAAATTCGATTTGCATGTGTTAAAAATAACAAGTTCAAAGCATGGCTCAAGCCTGTTCAGTATTAACTATTCGGCTTATGATTTGATGCCCTAAGTAATTGAAAAGTTAATCGAATCTGCAACATTTTGGATTCTTCGGAATATATACAGAATAATAATAATTATATATCGAATGTCTGTCCTTGAACTCAAGTGCTATTTTTAGCTCCATTCAATCTATTGTTTGGCGGCTTCTCAAAGTGCGCCCAATTGTCTCGTTCTGAGGCGGGCAACACATTTGCCATTGTATTCTGTTGTTGGCCATAATTATTCTTTAATGTGTACATTAGATTTGCCATAATTTGTTGTTAATGTTCATTTAATGGTATTTGGCTTGGGATGCCTAGAATGCTTAAACTGTGACACACTGTGGACATTAGGCTGGACTTAAGTTTTCGTTTTCGTTCGGTACATTACAAACATTAAGGGATCGCCGCCACATATTGACTCAGCTGGCGATATTCGTAGCCAGAGTACATAAAACGTGTTTAACTGCGGCTTGAGCCCAGTTCAGCAGCAGTTCTTATTTTAAAACAATTTCTGAATGTATACATACATTTATTTATTTGATAAATATGCTTCCATTTAGCGTCTTTTTGAAGTCTTCGCATCGCATGGCATCGCATGGCATGGCATGTGCATGGCGTTTGTTATTGTTTGTTGCCTGAATTGTCAATAAATACAATTCAATAAGCACAATTTCAGATCAATAATCTTTTGGGCTAATTTGTGTATTTGCCAAAGTGATGACTAAACTTGAATCATCAGATAAATTCCTTGGAAATTAATTTGCCTTCCGCAAACTTTTATTTAGTTCTTATATAGTTATTCGATATCAAATCAAATAAGATTTTAAAGATTTAAAAATTGAGTAACTATATTAAACGCTATCCTTCGAATCTAGCACCCAACGTAAATTTAAGCCCGAATGAAAAGCAAAAAATTGAAACCGAATCCCATGGGAAAAAAGTTGCTTTTTAATCTATTTTTTACAGCTTCAAGTTGAATTTGTGTTTATGTCTAGCTTGCAACTTGAGTCAAATAAAAGGGAAATCATTAGTTTTTCTAGACTTTCTTGAAGCCCTGAAGAGGACTTGGACTCTTTCACTTACTTCTTGTTCGCATGGCGACGTTCCGGAGCAGGCGTATGATATATGCCTTGGTCCAGTGCGCTGTGTCGAAGCCGAGCTGGTATACCGACTCCTTCTCGATGGTGGCGTGTATGGCAGCCAGGCAGAGGAAGCACACCGAGTTGCCTTTGATCTTGGCGTTCTCGTTCTGGTAGATCAGCGCAGTGCGTGTCCAATTGTAGGTGTTCAACAGTGCGCGAACCATGTTGCCCAGATTGTTCACCTGGGCGCCCTTTAGCCGGGTCAGCGTCGAGTAGCTCTCCGTCTTTTTACTGAACTCGCCGGCATTGCCGCCGGTCGTGAGTAGCGGAATCTGCCAGACATCGGCGTAGCGAGAGATGGGCGCCAGCACGTACTCGCAGGGCAAGCCGAAGATTGCATTCATCTCCGGCCACTGCGTGTAGATCTCAAAGAAGCCCAGCGGCCCATAGGTGGACGAGCAGAATGTATCTCGTGAGATCAAGGTAATGTCTATCTGAACGCCGCCAACGAAGCCCATGCGCTGCACATGCCCAATGCCCAGCTCCAGCACAGGCAGCACCTTCGGCATGATGCAGTCGTTCTTGTTGTCTGACTCCACCGAGGGCAGCAGAGCCACGAACACCAGCTGGCGACGGAGCACCTTGCCGTCATGATGGTGACTCCAATGAACCTTTCTGGTGCTGGGGAACTGCTGCACCAGCTGCGTCCTCTGCGACTTGTACGAGTTTCGCGTCTCCGGCACTTTGAAGCTATGCACATCCGATATGCTGCTGATGCTGGCCACACTTGCAGCGTTCTCCACATCGTAGAACCAGGCGTAGACAGGCGCTGGTCCGGCCCGCTGGCTGGGCACCAGCACCAGCAGCACCACCAGCAACAGCAACTCGAAAAGTTTGTGTTTCTGTCTCTGATTTTGATTTCGTGGCTGCCGCACAATGTTGCAGGACATTCTGCGACAGCTCGTCCAGTTGAGTTGCCTTCGATGTGGCGAAATTGGTGCGGTTCTTTCCGTTGTATTGTATTGTGATTAATACGATGATTTATTTGTTTGTTTTCTCGTACTCGAGTGTCTGGCAGGCGTAACACTTTTTTATGGATGTCGATCTCATTTTATATATATATATATATATATTTCTTTAATTATGCATTTTTATTTAAACCTTTTTGAGACTCTGGCTAAGGAACATTAAGTTAATTATTGATAAATTCCTGTTTTCTGCAGTCTTTGTAAATTGTATTTAATTGTTATTAAGTCTTCACATTTACTCAATCATTTCGGTTTCTTTATTACGATTAGCATTTTTTCACTCATTTTTAATCGTTAAATTATATTTTATTCAAAAATTTATTGACGCCGAAGTCTGTTCGGCTGCTTTATTTATTATTTGTTTCACTCTGCTTATGCTTCAATTGTTATAAATAATATTGCTTTCAGGTGCATTGAACTGAATTATTTGTGAATAATTTAAAAGTACTTCTCTCTTTAGCAAAGCTCTATTTCTTGAATAAAGTTTTATTTTTAGCACAAATACTAAAAATGTTTGTGTCGAGGCACGCAACTCGTTCTGTTTAAAATGCTTGAAATACTGACTTATAAATTATGGCTGAAAGTTGACAAACTCAAGAGAGCAAAATAAAATAAAAATAAAATTAAGTAAACAAAAGGGCTAAAAATAACACCAGCTACGGCGTTTACAATTCTTTTGACCTTCACTTTTATTTTGTTATTTTAATACCCGCTGGGGAATTTTAAATGAAATACTGGCACGTATTCGATGGGTTCGCCAATATCAAATTTAAATACACATAGATCATCGGAAAGTATGCAGGAAGACACAATGCTGGGAGAACCTCTCCGATCGAAATTTGTTACAAATTTAACGGCAATTACCAAAGTAAATAATAGCCCAGAGTTACAAAACGAGAAGAATGAATTGGCATAAAAGGCAGCGTCCGCCTGACCAAGTTTATTGAACCACAAATCACATTTGGACAGCTAACGATTGGAAAGGTGTAGGGCATTTAGAGTACAAAAGACTTCAGCTTAACTGACAAATTATATATACAATTTATTTGATTTTCGCTCGTCAAGTATTCCCCCGTTTTCACACAATATGTCCGGGCCGATAATCTACGGCTAAGTCACAGAAAGCTGATGCCAAAAATAGCCACAAAACATAATGACCTCAAGGCATGCCAACTGGCCACAGTAAACAATAGTATTAATACAATAAGTATATATATAGGAAAAAGTTTGCAACAAAAGAGTGCCATAGAGACTATTAAACATGCCCTACGGCACTGGAGTTTGTAAGTTAACTTTTTGTATTTTTGTATTTTTGTTTCTGTTCTGTTTTGTTTTGTTTTGCTTTGGGTGCTATAAAAATAAAGAAAACCTGGTTTGAGGTCTTTTAATTTGCTATTGACACAATTGTCTGCCCAGATTTTCTATTGATTAGATTGTCAGCTCTGAGGTTATTGCTCGATGTCTCGATGACCGAAGAAACAGAAGCGAGATATAGCATAACTAATATATCAATTGTTGCGAGTGGAAAATTTCTATCTAAGACAGTTAATTAATATATAATAAATAATAGAATAGAACTGAATAATAGATAATCGAAGATAAGCAACAATGAACAGTTATCTATTATGTGTGAAATATTATTTACTATCTGTTAGAAATAATAAGCAAAAGTACATAATACATTTAACTGTTCGTTGCTGTTTATCTTCGCCTTAACTAAGCGTAGCAAATGGTTGTTGAGTGTGGTTAAGAAAACGTAAATATCACTCATTTCTCCTTGAAACCAGATATATATTAATATATATTTTGTATATATATATATATATATATATATATATTTTTTTTTTTTTGGCATATTATGATCAGCTCATCATTGTTTATGTGGTCTTATAGCAGTTTCTATGTTTAAAGCAGAACGATTTGTCATCTTTATTGCCTGCAACTAATTGTGGGATGAACGATTAAACGAAAATATTTTCGAGATGAGCCAGAAACAGGTTAGTAGAATGCTTTAGACTAAACTGTATTAGTATTTTGATAAGTCACTTTCAATTTGAAGTAAAGACAAAAGCAGACACACGATGAACATTATATAAATAGTCTGAACGGCTTCACTCATTGCTCATTACTCATTGTCAAATGTCTACGTAGATCTATTTTTAAATAGAGTCGGACATTAAATATGGGTCAAATCACTTTGTTCCAAGAAGACTTTGCATGCGGAGAGAGAGAGAGAGACAGAGAGAGAGAGACAGAAAGAGAGAGAGAGGGAGAGAGAAAGACAAAGTTCATGCATTGCTTATGTCTTATTGGCAATTTTTCCATGGCTATTGTTACTTGTGTATTCGATTTCCTACGGTCTCGGGCTTTGCATGATCGCATGTTGTTATTATTATTTTTGGAACGAAGCAGATCTTAAGAGCTTACACGTGCCGTGGATTACCGGATCGATCGCCTGCCAGCCTCACAGCGGGCGTAAAGCACCCAAATGGCCCAGCGGTCATTAGTATTGGCTTGTTTGTGTGCCGTTAGAGCCGCGGACAGTTATTGACAGCTGAGCTGCGTCTTAATTGTTGATTCGCACAAACTTTTTGAATTATGGCCTTTTAATACATAATCAATCCATCTCGCGATCCATCATGCCCCAACTCATATCTAATCATATTCGTATCTTAGGCCAATTTTTGCATCCTTATCTGACTAATGAAATTCACGCAGCATTAATCGCTTGCCTAATTTGAACTGATCACTATGAGCAGACCCTTTCTCGATTTGTCTATGTGCGAGGCATTTGAAAGTTGCTCAGTCGCTGTCCACTCAGTCCTCAATGCTGTCATTGTTTGTGGGGTAATATTATTGTTTTGGTCGGGATCGCTGCTTAAGCAAATTGCGTTGGCCTCTGTCGTGAAATATGAGCTGCATATTTTTCACTATTTTTTATTATTTTTAGCTCTAGTTGAAAACATTATCGAGTGTCGCAATGTGCGCATGTTAGGTAACAGAAACAGTAAAGCTATCACAAAAGTTCACCGGAATTCACCAAGCGCCATATAAAACTAAAAATACAGGGAAGAAAACAGCCAATCGATCCACTAATTGCAATTACAAACTATTTGAGTTTCCCTCGAGCTTAGACTGATTGCAATTGCAATTGCCTCCGAGCCAATCATTGAGTTGTATCACAAATAGTTCAATGACCACTTTAGAGGCACTTTATGCCATTATCCGATGTGTTGTAAATTTTAATGAGGCTTTCCACGTGGCAATGTTGTTTCAATAAAGCATTTAATTGCCCGAGCTGCATTCATAAATTTGCAAACTTTTAAATTCCGTCGATGATGAATTAGGGTTTGATTTATTTATGGATTGATTTCGAATTATTGCCTTTCGAGTTTTTTTTTCAGTTTAAATGAGTATTAAGTATTTATTTAGCATAGGTCTCGTTTATTGGCTAACTTTCTTAACTGTTTATGATTTGTAAAGTGTCTGAAATATAGAAACGTACCTATGCATCATTGAGACATACAATAAGCAGTCATATCTCATGTTTACTGTTTTACTTCCTATATCTATTTCTATCGGGAAATATACTAAAAGCAAATACCAAATACTAACAAAGCCCAATTATTGCACTGAACAAAGGCTTATAATATGGCTTATTGTACACAAATACTATATACTCCACAATGATTAAGATAAGCATTATAAAATAGAAACTTTAATATGTAAGACAAACTAATGTTTCCTTCAAATTCATTTAACGAATTTGCATTATAAGAAAACTCAATTCATGCAACTGAAGTCAACTTCAACTACTTTTTAAAATCAAATTATGTATGACTTGGAGTCAGATTCAAAAAGGAAAAGTCATATAAGTCACAGTACATATAAGCATATTCTATACAATGTAGTTTAACTAATATATTCTATAATTCTGACTGATATTTGCCACAATGTGGACCCATTTCATTAGGTGTAGAGCAATTAAAAAAGACAACAATTAAATGTTCAAGTTCGACGGCGTCTGATCAACGCAGAGACAAAGTGGCGCCCGTTGCATGATTTGGATCGGAATAGAGTTCTCCGCGACTCACACGCAATAATTATAAGGCAATTAGTTTGTAATAAAATAAATTACTCTAAGTGTGTGTTTGCAAACAGGTTTTACTACAGATGAAATTCGTTTTCGATAATATTGTTCCACTCGGCGAAAACTCATTTGTTGTTAGAAATTCTTTTTTTTATGTAATGCACCGATTAAAATTAAAAATGTCATCAATAATTATCAAATTATCAAATGTTTATAGCTTATATTCACACAAGAATTGTATATATTTTCATATTTAACAAAGATGATATTTCTATTAATTAACTGATAATTGATATATACGTATATTTAAAAAACAGAAACTTCTTTAATGATTTCACAGATATTATCAATAGACTAAGCCTTGCCAGACTTTTTATCTTCACAGAATTAAGACTGAGTTAATTTTTTATTGAAAAAACACTTTACGTTGAAAATTGTTGCTGCATATAAATATATTTAGCGGATTGTTTATAATATCTTTGAGAAGATAAAAATAGACTTCTGCTTGTGCGAACGGCATTAATGTCAAGTACGTTCGAGCAGATAAGGAATCGAACGCACTTGGCAATTTGGATTTCAATTATGTTCAGTTTCACTTTCTAGTTGGCACAAAGGCCTATTTATATAGAGACAACTTTACGCACTCGATACAACACAATTTCGATTCGTTTGTGAACGCAGTAGGGGCTTTTGGCAATTCAATAATTAAGTAGTTATTTTATTTAGTTTTTGTAATTGCGTTCAATTACGTTCACCCATTCCGAGATGCGTTTAGAAAATATATTTATTTGTATTTTTTCAAAAGAGTTGAAAACGCGCGATTTGCTTGGTCGTTGCGTCGAGTCTCGAGTCGAAAACCGAACTGAACGCACGAGCCCTCTCCCAAACTCGGCCAGACGCATCGACGCGTCGCCAACGCTGACAACGACGCCGCCGTTGACTTCGACGCAACTGGACGCCAACAAGCGTTAGCGTAAACATAAACGTAAACGCTGCAGCGACAGCAGCGACGTAAGCGCCGAAAGCACACTAGACAAGATCTGCGGTAAATGGAGAGCAAAAAGCAAACGAAACGAATGTTGAATAAAAAACACAAGCACACTCATACACACACAATCATAAATACAGATGTATGTATGTAGTTAGTCAGCTGTTTGAAGTGACGAATCGCGGCAAAGCTGCTGTGACACTCCCGCGTTTCCTGTTTGCCTGTGTTTAGTCAATGTTTTTGCATGTAAAATCGGTAAAAGGCTTTTTTAGGCTAAGAGCCTCGAATCGCTTTGTGGCTATAAAGCCCGAAAGAAACACGGCTAATAAATCAGGATTTACGATAAGTAATCCTATTTGAAAAGAGACTGAGCTGGTGTTGGCTTTAAATATTATATATTTTCAAATGATATTTTACTGAGCAGCAGCATGGGGCTGTTTGGGCTGCTTGTGTGCGATTTTCCTACATTTTCAATTTTCGTTGCAGATTCAATTTGCATTAAAATAAGGCAAAGATAATTTATTTTAATAATTACATTATTTAAATAGTTGTATTGAAAAATATTATTTTGATATTTTACTATTATTATTATTATTATTATTAATTTTATTATTATTATTATTATTATTATTATTATTATTATTATTATTATTAATATTATAATTTTAGTTTGAAGTAAAGGCGCATTTGCTTTTTTCACACTTATTGTTCGCTGGCGATTAAATTAGTTTCTTTCAATGAAACGTGCCGTCGCTTAAATTCCGAACAAAATTGACTTTGCCTCTGATTTTTTTTGTCATGAAGCATCGTGGAAGGGAGAGAGAGAGAGAGAGAGAGAGAGAGAGAGAGAAGCTTAAAGTTGGCAATAAAGTCAAGTAAAGATGACAGAGCTGATTCTAGGAGAGATTTCATTTGCTTATGGCTAGAGCAGTTTGTTATATGATTGATCTTAGATGAATTATTACAACTTTATTATATTTGTACAGCATTATATTATATTTTAGAAAAATATATATAAAGTCACATATAATATGTCGCAAATAAAATAAATTAAAGTTTTACAGTATTCTTTTAGACTTCTCTCAGGTCCAGCAACCGAATTCGATGAGCCACATATGCCACATATTGGATGGCAACACCACAAGTAGAAATCACTCAACTTGAACTTGGGGCACATAATTTATTCTTGTCTGCAGTTTTTGTGCTTCATTTGTGTCGCCGCTGCATGTTGTGCAGATACAATTTGGATTCCCTCGTTTGGGGCAGCTGCGTGATGCAGTTCATTTGCTTAGATTACTCAGACACACACACACACACACAGAAATCACACATACGCCGCGTGACACACAGCAACTGTTGTGACAGAGTGCGATACGTCCGGGTGTGTGAACGAGTGAGTGCAGGGCAGAATTTAATTCTGTGCCTTGAGCTTCCTTTTTTGTTTGCTTTTTGTTGTTATTTGTGCATTGCAGCAGGGAACAGTTGAACTTAATAAATCATATGGCTGCGAGGCAGTGGCTGAGAGCGGATCGGGTTACGTGTGAGCACAATGCGATTGGATCTCATCTGGCACGTGCCGCTTTATGTCTAAGGGCATATGTGTGCAGATATATGTATCTCTCTGTGTGTGTGTGTGTGTTTGTTTGTGTTTAGCTGCACTTGTTGCCTATCAAATTTTGCCACGCATCTGGCGCTGGTTTCGTTATTCGGCAAAGTTTGACAGTTGGATTTTTGGTAATTTTTTGCCATCAATTTGCCAATCTGTTGTTGTTACACACGAATTTGCCACACAGAGACTGAGCAAGCTGGGAAATCGCACGCTGTTTGCCTGTGTTTGCTGCTAGCTCACTTGAAATGCACGTGGGACCAGGACGAATGCGGCATAAATTAGTTTCCTTTTCCAGGCTCTCGGCATATTTCGCATTAATTCAATGCCAATTTCGTGACACGCAGCCAAGGCCCGGATTATGCACTATGGCATATGTCTCTGGATATGGATAACAGATAGAATTCACCTGCAGCAATAAGCAGAATGGCAAAGGTTATTGTGTCTCGCCGGGCAGGCAGGCAAATCGATCTGAAATGCCAGCCTGACATCTGATATTATCCGCTCTTAATTGGCCAAATATTGGCATGGCTTAAACGTGTATTCGTTTCATTGCAGTTAACTGAAATAATTGCCTTAAGACTGGCAACCTTTGATATTTTTCTATAAGTGCTTTAATAGCATTAAATTTCCTTGTTGAAATGGAAAGTAAATCAATTTAATCAAGTGCTATTCACGTCTGTTCTGTCAACTGTGAAAGTAATTTTCATACTTAAATTCTTGGCAGTCGCTGTGCTGTTGGTTATAGCAGCCCTATCATTAAATATAATTTCCAATTCAATATTCTCGGCAGCTAACCACAGTGCTGCCGTCTTGGGGGTATTCAACAGTTTCGCACGATTTCAACCCCTACAAATGAAGTGCCATGAAGTAATCCACATAAATGGTCAATAAAGTGTAAATGAGTCAAGTGCTTGGCAAACAAATTGAATGCGCTGCAAGCTAAATATGTAAACTACTTCCGAGCGCTGTTCCGGCAGCATTCCGCCAGCCCACTGCCGGGTGGCAAATGGCAAATCCAGCAAGTGCTGAGCACGATGACAGCAGAAAAATGCCACAGCCAAGGATCCCCCGCAAATACTAGAGTTCAAAATGGAAATCGCTTGTTGTAAATAACTCGCTTCAGCCACTAAAACACCTGCAGACTTATTCAGGCTATGCATCAGCTCAACTAATACAACATGCTAGCATAAATGGCAAGCAATGAGCCCTGCGGGTGCCAAACACTAACATTCTGAAACTGCCCAAGGCTCTGGCCAAGTTCATTAGCAGTTGGGGATTATTTATCGATTTTGGGTCGAACAAAAGTTAAACATCAGCTGAAATTGTTTTAAACTTCGATTTAAATGCTCTAAGAAAAGGAGAAACCTAGACAACCTATGATCTATTGGTCAGGCGGAATGCTTATTGCTCTTCATTGAGCATCATTATAAAGATGACGTCACTGTGGACTATACATATTTTTCTTAAGTAATAATCTGCTTAGCTATTATTAGCTTTCCATTTACTTAAAATTTAGTAATCATGAAATGCCCTCAATAAATAGTGCAAACTGTTACTTAGAGTTTTAACTAGAGACTAAAGAGCGACCATAAGTTTGCCTATTCCAAATTATACTTTTGCACTTCGAATATTCGAACATCTAATCTTCAAATATCATTAAAAAGTCATTAAGATTATATTCCTCATTGCAAGAGTGTAATATGGATGAGTCACATGCATAATTTAAGCCACGTCTAGCCTCACCTGTGCAAAGTGGCCTTGTCACCTGCTTGCTACCTACTCAAAAGAGCTTCGATGTGGTCTACCATTTAAAGCCTTTCCACAGCATTGCGACTGGCAGCTAACCAATTGACCGTGTGTGTGTGGTTGAGTGGCTGTGGATGCGCCAGTGCCACCTGCGAATGATTCCATCAAACCCCTAAAACAGGCGGCTTTAGTGGCAGTTATGCGGCTATTTACCAATTGGCTTTGCACGTATTCAAATTTAAGTTCTCTGTGAGGCAAATTGGATCATTTTTTTAGGAAATGGTAAACTCAGTTTTACCTTTTGCTATTTTATGCAAAGCAAATAGTTGTCAAATTCGAAAACTATTTTGCTTGATTAGCTTTCAGTTTGCAAATTGGAATTGCATTGTCATTCGGTTGACAGAACAATCAAACGAACAACATTCAATATGCATATGCGGAAATGAAATAATTCAATATTATTCGTTATCTGCTTAATTGATATGCCATGCGGAATATTAAATGGATATCCTATCGACCAAACCAATTAGGTTTGAAATGAGTGTAAGCTCTTAAATATTCAAATGAAATTGAATTTATTTAAAATTTGTTCTCATCAGATTTCACTTGAATTTCTACTTAACTGGCCATGTGCTTTGAGGCGTCAAAGGACAGGTTAAGACATATTCATTTCGACATTGATATCCTTGCTTCGTGTTAATAAGCTAAATTAAGGCAATATAGCAGACCTACTCACCTCTGCACATATAAAGTTGATGTGCAGGCGGAATGTAAAAGCAAAGGAAACAAAATTCAGTTTGATTTTCGGAATTCCAATGAGTTACATTAAACACTTGCACAATGGGATGGGCTTAGCTCAAACTTAACACATGTGAATAGAAAGGAATGCAAGTAAAAGTTGCAATAAGTTATATTATACTATAAGATGCCCTGTAAACTGCACTGGCTATGAGAGCTTAGAGATTCTGAAGCTCTCACACATCTATAAACTTATACACACAGAGAATATAATTTATGTTTGCTGCATACATTTATTGAATTGCAATCAGTATACCATCATTAAACACTGCTTTACACAGGGTATATAAATTCCACAGACGAAGTCACTAATAAATGTCAACATTTATGCAACATTTTAAGCATCACACAACATATTTTATGATACTTTCCAATTCAACCAAATGGGTTGTAATAAGATTTGAAGGAATTAAAGAGTTACGCAAGCTGCGTAACCCAATCTCAGTTTGTTTGATTTTAATTTTGTGTAAACTTTAGTTTGCTCTTTACGGACTTTTCATGTGGGTGCGTGTGTGTGAATTCATTATGGCAGTCCAGTCTACGTCAGTTGCAGCTCACTTTGATGGCGTCTAATCAAAACTGATTTGCATACAATTAAAATGTTACCACACACACACACGCACGCAGGACTATGTGCGGAAGGCAAAGAATGAGCTGTTAAAGGATTAAAACTTTCCGGCACGAATATATTAGAATTTAAAAGTTGACGGAGTGAACTAAAGTAGTTCAGATGAATATTTTTGCGATTTGGCATTTAGTATTAAATTATTATGGCTTAAATGCTCACTCATCGTAATCCTCTTCAGTAATCGGATTATCTGTGGAACCAGAAAGCAATTTGCTAGAAAATCTCTAAGCCCCGTTTAAATTATATATAAATTAAGAAATCCAGAGTCATACAATTATATTTAAAATTAAATCAACCGAAAAATATAACTGAAAGTCTTTAATTGCCATTGATAGTCACATAATTCGAAGCATTCACCTTTTGTTCTCGCGCACTCATTATAATCAATCCAATTTATATAATTTTCGCTTCAACTCTATAATCCAGCTAATCGGATACGAACACAGCTTTCCACTCAGCGAATTTAATTACATTCAAAATCTAACTTTTTTTGGAAAAGCAGTCAAAATTACTTTTCAGCTTCAGTTTAATGCATTGCAATTGGCCAAATCAATTGGCCAACTGTATCCAAACTGAGTTCTCATTAACTCTGACAGTCCCCAATTGCTGCTTCCATCAGATGTGAACTGTGTAAGCTCGCTTTAAAAACTTGCTAGCAATCAGTGGCAATTTACCCGCTTGCTGGCAAGTGGCTTCGAAATTCAGAAGACAAATACAATTAGTTAGGCCCCAGAATATATAAGTTCTCACAAAGTTTGAGTCGAAAGTTCGAGAGAGAGAGAGGGCGTCGCTACCGCGCTGAGGTCTTTTGGGCTGGCGAACTTACTTGAGGCTGCATATTGCATCAGCAAAATAAACGCATTAAGTATACGCCGCGGATATCGCGGTTATTGATATAAAAGGAACAGCAGAACAAGCAGCAGCAGCTGCTGTCTGCCGACTACTGAATGCGGATTCATTTTATGTCTCCAGTTGAAAACTATTTTGAATTCAGGTGTTTCCGTGTTTTTCTCTTTTATTTTAATTGAAATACAATTTTCTGTCAGCTGAGAGGAAACATTTAATGGCGCTCCGTTTACGCGTGTGTTAGATGCACCAATCCACACTCTGTGAAACTACTCAACAAATTGTAACAATGGAAGAGTGCTTTAGTCGAGGGCACTTCACAAAGGTATACCCTGTACTGTGCCTGAGAGAGATAGAGAGATAGGCGGAATTGATAGGCAGAGAGACGCTTGGAGTAAAAACCCAGTATGTCACTATTATAATATATAAAACGATCAAATCTATATATTAAAACATTTTAAAACATATTTTTGTATGCCTGCTTTGTTTCTTTCTATAATTTTAAATTGTGTATCTTCTCTTTTCTGTCTTATTCAATTTGCTCACTTCATTCGCATTGGCGCCTATGCATATTCTGAGTTCCAAAGTTGTGTCCTCTTTCTAGCATACCCTTCGCCCATTACCCATTTTGCAGAGTTCAAAAACAATGCTGTGCAACACGCCAGAAATTGTCACGTGAATATGGCGTGAGAACGTGTTGGCAAGTTATGAACAAAACTGTCGCTTCGTTAACTGTTGTT
This sequence comes from Drosophila mercatorum, assembly GCA_961210405.1. Lineage (NCBI taxonomy): Eukaryota > Metazoa > Arthropoda > Insecta > Diptera > Drosophilidae > Drosophila > Drosophila mercatorum. The sequence goes on from CAUIUS010000003.1 coordinate 1,489,383, forward strand.
CGGGAAGAAAGAACAAAATAAAAAGCAAACAAAAAAATAAAAATAAAAATTAAAATCTGAAATTGAAATGCAATTTGTTCTGCAGCTGAGTTTTGTGACAGTCTTAATTGAAATCGCTATTTTATTTTCATGGGTGTTAATTTAATTGATCGACACGAGAGAGTAACTTTTAAAGAAACAATCCTTAAATTTGCATTAAGCGAGCGAAATAAATCGCCGCCAAAATCCATTCAACTGCAGGCGCATAATAATAAATTATACTTCACGCATTTATATTGCATGGGTGTGTGATTGTGTATGTGAGTGTGAAAACTTGGCCAGCCCATGCGGAGTGAAGGGCTAACAGCCACTAAGGCGGCACATAAAGCAGCAAGAACAATAAAATAAACAGCTGCAGCAGCCGCACCGGAAAAGGCAATGGGACAACAGCGCATTTCGTGGCACTTGAACTGAACACTATATATAGTATAAATGTACATATATATAGTGTGGCAAATAAATTTCGCACGTACACACTGGCGTCTGGGTGCCCAGGCGGCAGAGCTCTCCGATAAGCACAGCATTATTTATGTAGCCATCATTTTAAAGCCATTAAAATAGAGGAGCGCTGCGAAGCGTTGAGCATGTGCTCGATGTTAATTAAGTTTGTTTAGCCGCGTAAACGGAGGCAGCAGAAAATGATAATTTAAATGTGAAAGCAAAGAATGAAAAGTGGAAGATGGTAAAAGCAATTAAAAAGGGGTTTGACATGCTTCACTATCAGCAGAGGAAACCTTGGCAAGGCCTCAGCTCAGCTCGCAATTCCGACAAAGGCAAATCACATTATCAAGGCTAGGATATGAAAAGCTATCGTCCGCAACTGAACACAGTTGCACAGTGAAAGGAAAAGTCAGGATTTTGGCCAATTTGGCAAAGGACCTTTGAATATTAATTACTTGCTTTGCATATTGCCCTGAGTGCTGATAGTTTGCCACAACCAGACTGGGGCTTAGCTGAAGTGAACAGTTAATGGCTCACAATAGCTGTTACTGCTTCAATTTCCATTTATTATAACAGTTGACAAGCATCTGCTCTGTGCCAGATCAATGTATCAAATATGCAAGCTTAAGTAATTCTCCCTTTTAGAAAGTACAACAGAAATATTATAGCTGCTGAGAAAGTAATGTCTTAAGAACTATTTCCTTTTACTTAAATATTAACCCAACCAGACTTTAAAGGCAGATAGACAGATAAGGATTGTTAAACCCATTGCAGAGTACGTGAAAGTCGACTGTTCATGTGGCCTATTTCTTTTTTTTTTTTTTATATTTGCAGCCCATCGTGTTATATATGCACATGAATAAATCATAGAGAAGAATTTTAAAAACAGATTTGTAAAATAGTTTCTCTAGTCAGCAAGCCGCTTAACTAATCTGCCATAAAATATCCTGTTTACAAAATTTATATAAAGAATATTCCAACAGACGTGAAGAGAGCTGCATGTAAGGGGAGGAAGGCAAGCGTCACTTGGGCGCTTCGGTCTGGTCAAATGGCTGCTATTCCTAGTGGGCCATATGCTAACGACATGGAACACAAGTAAACATAAACATGGAAACATACACAGTGGAATACTCTGAGATGCATGAAGCGGGCCATAAACACGAAGAGCAGGCAGAACTTGCAAATGAAAACTAAATATGGTTAGCAGACACAACGCCATAAAGGCGGCATTCAAAATGAAACCGGAGCAAACAAAAAAAAATTAATTTCTTTTATATGTTGTTCTATGACAGTCAAATGGGACAGGCAGAAAATAGTCTGTTATGCTTCAGTCATTTATTTAATTGATTTTAAGAATTGTACGCCGAGTCACGGCATCGAGTAACTAGAAATTATGAACCTCTGATGATTTGATAAGCAATTTAAAAATATTGTTTAAAAATAAAGAACACACTATGAGAGAGAACTATTTAAAGCAATTTATATGAGGAAGCGTCTATTTAGGTATATAAACAAATAGGGTCTAATTCCCTCGTTAATGAACTCGCAGGCATCAATTGAAAGTGGAATATGAATCCATCAGTAATCGCATCAAAATCAAATATTAGGTCCAGTTGACAGCACACACAAACTTAATTCATTTTAATGATTCAATTATCGATACGTGAATTGGGCTCGAATCGTTCGCAAAAGAGCAGCTCAGTTGCCAATTATGCACGTTTGCGGGCAGCTATGCGTGTGAGCGCTGCGAGGAGTCGCATTTCCAACACCCACAAATTAAATGGCGCACGATTTGAGCTACATACGTGCCTGGCCCACATTTACTTAACATTACCCACACACACAGCATTTTGTGCTCCTCTTTTGTTGATTTACTGTTGACTGCGAAATTCATTTGTCACAAAATGCGGAAATGTATTTGTCCTCTGCACATTAGCGATGGCGTTTGGGCCATGGTATGACGTCCTGTAAAAGTATTACGTATACGCCATGTAATGCTATTTTGCTCAGTTACATATAAATTATTTGTTTATTGCTGTTATTTCATAAATTATTGTGTAAGCATTGTTTTTGAACGTTGTCAGCTGGCGGCGAGCTGGCATAATATGAAATAAGATCTGCTGGACCAACGTCAACTTGAGCTTCGGCATATGTAAAGTGCCCAGACTGCTCTCGTTCATATTAAATTCTTTAAGTCTGGCTGAGAGTTAAATTGAGTTTTCTTTTGGCAAAGGAGCTCATTGCAATGGAATTTCTGAAATTCGATTCTGAATTTATTTCCCTCTTTTCTTATGGATTTCCTTTTCGCTGTCTGAGTGCCCCTGGCCAATGGCCAACATTTCTGATTTATAAGCAAAGAGCAATCACTGCCAATGGCAATTTTTTTAAGTAAAATAAAAAGCACAGCAACTTGCCAAAATTGGCTGCAAAAAGCAATTGCTAAAGAATTTTCTCAGTATTTTCTCTTGCTTAATAGAAAAAGATATTTATCTAAATATTTTTGTTTTCTTAACACACCAAAGCAAAACAAAAGCGAATAAGAAATAAAATAGGCTAGGTACATTTCTAAATTTATAAATATGCTAAATGTATATTTAATGTTTAAAATGTTTTTTAGTGTGATCATGAAGTATTATCGCAAGCTATTTATTATTTATTTATGTATATATATCCTACATATCCTTTCTTCAGTTATATAAATAAATATAAGTCCTCTGTGATCCCCTAAACTATACCTAGTTTGGATTAAGATCAATGCCGCCGAAGTATTCTGTAGTTGGGCACACCCGCTTACTGCAACTTTCTTTGATTAAATAAACATTTGTTTTACGCTCCGTCAAGTCCTACTTTCATTTCCCTTTTTCGTTGTCCACTTTCTTCAAAAACTGTTGAATGCTCCAAGCCATTCTCATGCCTCAGGAGGTCCAATTTTCAATCGATTACTTTCGAACAAGCGAATGGGAAATGGCAAATGCCAATAATGAGTCCTGACGTTTACTTTAATACGAGTTTGAATAGATTGTTTGATTGCAATTACAAATAAAACTAATTTAAAAAAAAATGTGTTGAGTTGCAAAAGCATTAATATGTATAAATAATAAATATAATAGATGTGTTGTTTAAGTGTTCGCTAGGTATACACTAAGAGTTCTGGTTTATATCGAAAAGGGAATACCTTGACGAAAGGCCCAAAAGTGATAAGTTGTTAGGCCAAACTATATAAGCCAAGGTCAAGTCTCTATATACATAAAACTGCACAATTTTAATATACTTCTAATAATCATATTTCAGTGGGGAGACAAGGCGCTGTTAAGTAGGCAACAGATTTGGTTAGCTTTTAGCCCATTGAAATTGCACCCAAATTTAATTAAATGCAATTGAAAGTTTCTTTTGCTTGTTCACTCTTGATTCAGTTTCGCTTTTATATAAATTTGAGTGGGGTGAAATTAGGGCATCTGCTGAAGCAGGCTTTGCGCGAATTTAAGGATTTAGCAGCAGCAGCGGAAATGTTTCCAATTTGCATGAAATTAAAATATAATGTGAGAAAAAGAATGCTATTGTTGCCATGCTAAGAAATCGACAAGGTATGCTAAATTATACATGACCCGTAGCTGCCTTAAGATGCAAAGACTAGATTTTTTACATCAAGATGTTTTCTGTTTTTAATGCAAGAAAGGATAGTTGAATTGTAATTTTTTGCATTTAACAGCTCCTGTTTCTGTGAAAGGCCCCTGGTGCATTGGCTGTCAGTGGACCAGCAGCTAGCAAGTAATAAGTACAAAGAGAAATAAATTGTACTAATAACAGTTATAATGAGCAATTCTTTTTATGTATTTTGCTGCTGTCATGTGCATATACCGAACGACAAGTTGTTATTTTTATAATTTATAAATGCAATTTAGAATTTCTTTTATTTTTTACAATATTTTTCTTTTTATAATCAGCTGTGGTCCTGAGGCGCTTATCCTGATTCGGATGGGTCAATTAAAGAATTTCACCTGCACTTGTTGCTCCCGAGGCACTTACGGATGCTATTTACAACTGTTCTTTAAAGCTTTCAGCTTCTTGTTCGCTTCTTTGTAGGTGACCGCATGCCTCTTGGCTCTGGTGGATAGCCCTCAGTGTGCGAGAGAATATCAAAGGTAGCGGTGTCTTAGCCACTTGTACAATGGACAAAGTATATATTCTTATGTATGTACATATGCATAAGTATGAACGGATTTTAGTAAAACTGTTGACAGCAAACAATAAATATTTACACAATAGAACTCATGTTTTGCGTTTGCGTTTTTTGTTTGACCAGGAGCAAAGTTTGAAGTTTTAAAGAGATTTGATAACAGCACAAATTAATCATTTCATCATCATCATCATCAATCATCAATCATTTAGTTATACATAAATAAGAGTACATTTAGTGTTTAAATATATTTAAATTAATTATTTTAAAATTATTAAATTTCTATTATATTATTTAGATTTGTATATTAATACATTTTTAGCTCGATTCATTTATTTTTTAGAAAAACAATTTTATAATTAGCCTATTCGATTAATAAATTGCTTAGAATCCATAAAAATCATTTTCATTTCTTTCATATGATCAAATTAAAATTGTCTATAGTTATATATCTTTAATATATATATATATATATATATATATATATATATATATATATATATATATATATATATATATATATATATATATATATATATATATATATTATATATATATATATATATATATATATATATATATATATATATATATATAAAACAGATACCAAAATATCTCAAGGCAATCAATTATAGCAACCTGAATGTTATTATTATTAGTACATCATCAAATTAGGTACATGCAGCAAGTAGAAGGTAGCATTAATAGCATTGGCTCTGTTGCAAGGCCTGAAACAAATATTGGCCAAAGGACCAGAGTCACTGACAGAACTTTTAGTCTCTTGAACTAGCGATGCAGAGGAACTGCTCACTTTTTGGCTGCATCTTTGCTCCTTGCTCTGTTGTTGATGGAAAACTGTAAACAAATCTCTCTCTCTCTCTCTCTCTCTCTATCTCTCTCTCTCTCTGTCTCCCTGCACTAATTGAAGTTCTCGTATTACTAAATTATACACAGCCCAGAAACAGCTCCGTTCCATCTGTGTATCTCGTCAGATAAAGTTCATTGTCTGCCTTTGATTGGTCTAGACACGTGTCGGTGAGGTAAATGTGTGTGCAGCAATTATGCTGATTGGGCATATTGATACGTCTCCGTTTAGCTTAGCACTTGGCAGTCAAGTGGAGAACTGTTCTTATGTGTGTTGGACAAATCAAATTACAAACTATCAACGTAAGCAATTAGTGACTGTTGGGTAGTATTCATGACTTTGGCTTGTAAATGTCTGGGAACTTTGATTTGAAATAAATCAAAAATATTAATAAACCGATTACAGATTGACATTTTCTGCATATGTTAAACTAAAGTTAAGTAATTATTATTGGAAAATTCGAATTGTATACATTATAAAGAGTTAACATTTGTTTTTTTTTACTAAAATATTATCAATTATTTCACCCATTAAATTTTCTAGAAAAATGCAACTTTTGTTGATGCACAGCATAAATTTACAGTTAAGATTGGGACATTCAGAGCATAACAATGCACGTCCAGAGGGTGCTCATCGACCCTTGTGTTCGAGAATTCTCCAAGTGCTTTCAGGGATGAGCTGCGTGTGGCTGACAGGTAAACAGCTTATGAAAAATGCAAAGAATGTCTTTCACAATTGAGACGTATGCATTGTGCACAAAAGCGACGAAGCATGCATTTCCCAGGTAGGATAACAAAATCGTTTACTGCATAAAGCGATATCAACAATGTTGCATTGTTTTCCTATTTTCATTGTGAGTGCTCCCTTTGTTGAGGGTGGATGCACATTAGCCTGTCAAAGTTGGCTTGAGTTTTTATCGTATTTTTTAATATTCAATATTAATATTTTATTTTATTCTATTTATTATTATTTTCATCTCACTGGCCTGCATAAATAATTCAAATTTGTTGATCTGCTTTAACGGTCTGAAATATTCAAAGCCACAAACTTTGTCGCCCGATAGAACTTTTAATCCGCACTAAACAATTTATCGCCGGCTACTGAAGCCAACTGAAACAACGGTCGCTTTTCGAACTCGAAACTGCCTATGTATAGGTACGTGTGTATGTGTGTGTGTGTGCAGCCGGCTTTTGGACAGCGCCGGCAGTAGTGAAAAGCTTGGAGCTTTCTAAGGGCTGAAATTGTGTGGCCTTTGTTTATGCTTTCAATGAGAGTTAATCAAACAATTAGATAGAATTTATTATTATTTCAAAATTAAAAGCTAAGTTTAACATTCAAAGGCCAATTGTGAAGTTTTCTTCTGGATGAAATTTCTTGATGGGAAATTTCCCTGCATAATAAGGACTTCTTAACGCACTTATGGCCCAAGAGGGAGTTGTACTAGACAGATAAAATTTCTATTTTTAATGGGTTTAGTTTTGTAGTTCAATCAATTTTGTAAGATTACAGAACTTAAGCTAACTTGAAAGCTTATTAAAAGTTCCGAATTTGCCTCTAAGTTCTCAAATCAAAATTTTAAATTCCAACTCAACTTACATTCTACAGCGCTTAAGTTTATTAGTCGTAACGGTTGCGCTTTGAAAGCACAAATGGTTCTTGTCTTAGCTAAGCGTTAAGTGTTGTCGAATATGTTATTAACAGAGCGCTGTTGTTTAGCGCTCAATATTGAAAAGTTGATTAACAGTGCTCTCCGCTGTTAGCGCCTTACTTAACAGCGAGGCATTACAAGTTATCGCATACTTAAATAAATAAATCTGTCTTATTCTATTTTAATTTAATATCATAATAATATTATTGCAGAAACTCACTTGAGTGTTTGTTGCCAATTTCACGGCGCATTTCCTCCGAGCGATTTGATATACTCGACTCAAGCGGATACTGGGCAAAGGTCATATTCTCGTTGCGCATCTGCTTGCCGAGGGACTTCATCATGAGGAAGCAAGTGTGCAAGCCAGCCACATTGCGCTGGCCATCTCGCTCATAGTAGAATATGGAATGCGACCAGTTGTGCCTGAGAAAAAACAAGAAATTTACTGAAATGTTTGATATGATGTGGGCTGACATACTTTTTCATCACGTTTATGGTCAGCTCGGAGATGGACTCAAAGCTGAGCATTCCAGTGCGCAGCAGCATATAGAACTCATCGCCGCAGTCGGTTTTCTTCTGCTCGAAGTCGTAGGTGGACCCGCCCACGGTTATGAGGGGCGTTCCCTGGCTATTGAAGTACTTGGTGATGCGGCTAACAGCAGCTGAGAAGAGGAGCGTTTAGGAGCATTCAAGAAATATGATTTATGAGTGCTGCACTTACCTAACGAATAGTCGCAAACGGGTCCAAAGATAATCTGCGCACACTGCTTGATGATGCCGTCCATGGCCCGGATGACGCCCAGCGAGGCGTCGCACTTGGTGTCGTGGGCCAGCCACTCGAAGTCGATGTGCGGAGGTATTAGAGCCGTGTTGCGGATCTGCTGTTCCGCCACCTTCAGAATGGGCAGCACTCGCTGCAGCGATGCCTCGTACCCATCGTCGTTGGGCAGCAGCACCAAAGCGCGTATGGAACAGTTGCCTCCGGCCGAATCGCAAATGGCCTCACAGTCACGCGCCGGCTCCTCCCGGCACCTGGCCTGGCACCCGCCCAGGCAGAGCAGCCCCAGCAGCAGCAGCAGCAGCCGCTGACTCACGCTGCCCCTACTAGCACCTGGTTGTTGCCATTGCCAGCTGCCAGCTGCAATGCTGCCAATAATTTCAAATGATTTGCAACTTTTAGCTCTGGCATTCCGCACCCTCTTCCCGTAGATGTGGCTCATTTGCACTGAAGCCAAAGCGTTTCCAATTGTTTTGCTGATTTTCGAGTTCATTAGCTTTCCCCGCTCTGCGTTGATTGGCTTTGAAAGTGGATCTCACCGATTAATTAAGTTGCTTTGACCGCTCGAAGAATGCAAAAGTTGCCTGATGCTGCTGCATGTTGACGCTGTAGAGGCGATTTAAGAGGGTTTCCATTAAAGTTGCTGATTAGTATATGAGATGTATATAGATATATAGCTGTATCAATATATATTTACTCAATCAGTTTGATGTTTGATGTTGTGGTGAATCAGCAATAATTAAAGTTATTGAAATTATGTTATCATTATGTTATCTATGTCTACAATATATCCATAATCCAAAGCGTTCAACTAAGTTATATTTGGGATATAGATCAAATATCACATTGCTTTTTTTGCAGCCGGTAATTTTAATTAAATACATTATTATTACACTATTCCATGAGTCATATAAAATCAAGTTTCCATAAGGCTTCATCAACTTAGCTTTGATTTCTGCTTATTACAATCATAAATCTCTAGCAGGAACTGAACTATTTAAACATAATATGCTGGCAGAGTTAGAAGCAGAGCCACAGGCAGAGCCAGAGTTCAGCTAGAACTCAGCCACAGGCACAGCCATTGGCAGAGCCAGACATTAGTTGTCAACAGTTGAGCCAGATCAGTAGCAGAGCCAAAACAGTTGAGCCAGAGCTCAGCCAGAAGCAGAGTCACATATGCATATACATATATCTATATGTAAATATATTATATATTCATGAGAAGATCTGAGCTCATTCGGCTCAACTATAAATAATATTTATACTTCTGTCTGTTTATTTTATTTAATATTGATTGCTTATTAATAATGCATTTTTACCTCGGCATGAAGAAGACCTGAAGAAGAGCACCTAAAATACGCCCATCATTCAACTTCTTATCAATAGGACAGTGATGTTTTTCGTGTCAGCTAGTATTATATATAATTGACTATATCTTTGCCTTTATAGGCCATTCAATAAATGGTGTAAAAAAGCTTTGGGAATAATTATTCCACAATTTCGCTGATTTGGCATAGAGCACACAAAATCCAGTGCAATAAAGAAATCAAAGACTCAACAACCAGATATACTTTTTTCGTTTTCCAATTCAATGTTGTCATACAATATATTGATACAGTAAAACTTATCGTCTGTTGAACTGCGCTTTGGAATAGAGAGGAGAAAACCTTTTTTAGGTCTTCGAAATCAGTGCATTGACCACGTCTGATTACCGTCGGATTATGGGCCACATAAAGTTGTACGAAACCTTAATTGAAATAGGAATAATAATTTTGCACTCCTCTATCAGATTGCAAGCTAATGCGGGCAGCTACTTGGGCACTTTATTTATCATTAATGGCAGTCCGTAAACATCTCATTCCGGCTATCATATGTTTGTCTGCATATACATATATGATTCGTGCGACTGACGTATTGTGTTTTATGGACCCTTAATAAGCTGATAGAATGAATCATTGGGGAAATGTTGTGGTAAAAGTTCATTTGCGGGGCGGGTCCACTCAACTACAACAGACTCTACTTATAGTTAAAACTGTATTGTGAGTCCCACAAATAATCGATTTACGTATCTTGAAAGATTAGATTTAGTAACTGATTTCTACACTATATTAATCTCATACTTTAAAATAATAAAATATCTAGCATATCAAAGTCATTTCTCAAAAGCTAATATACTTCCGCTTGCCTTAAGTAAAGGGTATTGAAAGGTTCCACTGCTAATACGAAATTCCACGGAATTGTTTACATTAACTAAACCCATTGATAAGGTCTCAATGAAATGGAATTTTTCGATGGAAATGCACTTTTCCACACTAAAACAATAGAAAATGTCAAAAATATATGCGACTCTGCGAAATTCAATGAAATTTCCTCACGTCACAGGCAGTGCAAGGAAACACCCGAAAATAAAGTAAACAACATAAAAAGAACTTTCCAAATTGTTGTTAATTGACGCTAACTTTAATTTGTTAACATTGATTTTTAATCTTATCAGAGCGTGCAGAATACCTATGAGCTGTTTATAGTTTGACAACGACTCTGAAAGCAATACGAAGCCTTGACAGTTCCGAATCAATCGAATCACCAACATCCGACAAGTCGTAGGTTAAATACTCTTACGGACAGCTGGCCTAAGACCTGAGGAGTTTCAGTTTGGCAAATATTTGAATGGAATGCGAGACAAGAGAAAGCTTTGATAAGACTTTCTATGCTGATAACAAGTTGCATGAACATTTCGAAATCAGATAGGTGGACGAACTCTAATCAAAAATACATATTCGGTAAATAATAAATATATTTACGCAAGAGTATATTATCTTTGACATGCGTTCATGATTGTGGCAGAAGCATGGGCTCTTAACAATAGCAAATGCTTAAGCCGAAAGTATTTCACCTTGCTAATGATTATCTTAAAAGAAATGATAAGTACTTCAGTCGACGTCATAGCATTGGCTCATTAGCTTCATTATGCAAGATAGTCAAAATCGATATTTATCGATTTACAGCTAACAACTGACATTCGTATACTTTTTGTCACTCTTATCAATGTGTAGAGAACTAACAAAGTACCATAATATTTGCTTAGCGTACGCCGACATTGAATGCATTCAAAGTTCTATATCGCGCAAGTCGATAAAGGCTTACGCAGCTTGGCGCCAGAGAGCAGGAATGCCACGCGTCTGGCAGCATTGTCTGGCGTTCTCTTGTGGCTTGAGCCCCTTTCAAGAAATTATACAAACAAAATATTGGCAATAGACATGAACACAGAATAGAAATATTATCGATAGAAGGTAGGGGGGGTGGTATGGGCGGTCTTATCAGAGTTGGGGGAGGCGTCCCAGGCAGTCGTAATTAATAAGAATTCATCACAAACAGTTGACAGTGCAAATATAAGGCGTAGAAGGTAATTGCAATCTGGAAACCAAAATGCCAATGATACCGAATATCAATTCGTTTGGGTCATGTGCTTGATATCAACAGCACAGTTGAACGGTTGAAAAGCCCTCATTATGATATGGCAAAAGCCAACTACAACGCATCGAATATATGTTCAAAGAAAAAAGTCACCCACATCAATCATATTGAAGCATATTGTTAGCAATGAGAGTTTGGTAACATGAACTAGCCGAAAGGACTTCAAAGCTAAGACTCAGAGACAGTCAACGAAAATTTCAATGTGAATCGGATCATGTTTAGCAAGAAACTTCAGATTTATTGAGATTTAAATATAGATAATATATGATCATAAATATATATATATATATATAGTAAAGACTGAGCTCCACATGCAACGACTCATTTGATATATCGATCAGCGGCTATAAATAGCCGTCGAGTTGGTCTCAGTAAAAAAAAAAAAAAAAAACCAAAAATATATATCAAATAAATTAATAACAAATTGGCTGAAACATCAAAGCGCTTATCAATTGGCAACCGTCAATTTATTTTTAGGTCGTTAGCAAAATTAAATAAAGTGCTGATTGATTATGATCGGGAGCAGGCGTCAGTGCCCACTCGACCCACTCAACCCACTCGGCGGGACACATGTCGCTGCACCTCGAGCGAATCAATCATATTTACTCATATTTCCAGCGCTACAAATGTGTAAATATTTATAGCTACGGCACCTAGCTACATACAGACGCTCTATATACGTAGGCCTGCTAGGCCATAACAGCTCAACACATGTGCACATCTTTTGCTGTTCTATGAGCGAAAGTGCTGGACATGCGAATACCCTGTGCTCAGCTCAGAACTACAGTTTACAGTCCCTTAAACTCTTTGTCATTTGTACATAAACAAAATGTTATATTAACAAATTGGATTACGAGTCGAAAAGCAAATTAAGGCGTAACCTTTATTGGGCGGCTAACAGCCGTCGTAGCCGTAGTTTGGCCTGGGTCCAGGGTATGCAAACAAAGGCTAACGATATGCATTAGCCCCGCATTGTGCTCGCATTTACAGCTCGTGTAGGACTTACTCATAGTTTCGCGTTAATACAGGCACTCAACTGAAAAGCAGGCAACATGTGGCGAACTGGCTTAGTTCGTGTTTATGGATGTAAAAAAAAAAAAAACACATATTTGTATTTAATTCTTAGCACAAAATGTTGACAATATGTAAATGGCAATTTCTATCGAACCTATTTGTTGGCTTATCTTATTTAAAAGCTTGTATTTAAAATATAGTATATAATATTATATAATAAATTGCATAAGCATAGACAAAAACAAAAGATGTTTTTTATCGCCAAATGTCAGAGGACTCTTCTGATTTCTGATGATGATTTTTGTCTACTAAATGCTTTGATATGTAAAATTTGATAAATATATATACTCAATGAAATAGAATATATTAGCTTTCATTAGGTCTAGTAATATGTATTTATATTTTTCGGCATTATTGAAGGGTGCTAAGGTCAGGGTTGCCATGACTGGACTCTGTGAGCACTTCCACTATCTGCCTAATTAGACGGACTAATTTCTGTTTTCAAGTTCAATTGAGTCATTGTCATAGATGAAGTAGCACTTATTATGTAAACTTCTGAAGTTGATGGGGAGCAGTGAAGGCAGAGTCCTTGTCGAGCTACTTCTAACGAGGTGGATTGCAGTTTATCGAATCTGGTCAACTCAAGACGTTTGCAGCTCAAATGCGTCTATTTATAGATATTTGTTTATATTTAGCTTCTAATCAATGAGCTGTGCTTCCTGATAAGATTGCTGAATGCCCACGAGCCCGAGCGATTGCTTCTGGGGTAAGCGCATAGATATCGAGCGACTACTTAAAGCATTCGCATAACTTATATAACTATCCACATACATTCTGGGTTTTTTTTTTTGCTTGCATCACTTTATTTTAATTAATCGTTTTTAAATCTAGTAATTTGCATGCAACTTAAATGTCCATTCATCATGGCCATAATTCATGTGGACTGTTTACACTGAACGTAGCCCGGCTTTGGCGCGGTTAAATATATATTATTTATGAACTTTTAATACATGGATAGCTTTATGTATTTATAGACAGGCTACCTTCCCTAACAGCTGCCCAGATAACGAACCGAAAATGTTCAGAAATGTATTTTCAAAGCCTTCGTCAAACTGAAGACCAACTAATCGCCACACAAGATAAACTTCCATTGAACACGCAATATCCGCTAACCAGTATGACAGCTGCGGTTTATCTAAGGCCACGATGAGAAGACCAAGCCAATGCCCATTCAGTTCACACATGCCGGAAAACTGTTAATCTCGAAACTATTTTAGTCAACTTTAAGGGAAAATGCATGCGTCAGTTGCAATTGTTGATTTTAAAGATTATTAGAATATGGAAATGGATCTAAAAAATGAGTATGCCTTTGGCAACGTGTGGATAAAGATAGGTAGATATAGCAAATATTATGAGTAGATCAGCTTTAGTTAACTTGAGTTGAATGAATTGAATCTTGTATGCATCGATGTATAGCATTTATATAACATATTCACAGAATTGAGAAACTGAGTTCACTTTAGTTAAGAATGCTCGACTTAAAGATAATTTACAATCAGATTCTCCTCTTTATCCTTTACTCCACATCATGCAGATAAGCCTTGGCTGATGCGAATATAAAGCAATAACTTCCATAAATTTCTATCAATTTGTGAGATACGCCATCTGCTTTTACATACATTTTTCATTTGGGTATTAAATCTCTCGCTGTGCACATAAAAGCGGACAGTATCGTGTTTAAAACTTAATGAAAAACTTTAATAGATTTTGCGAGAGGAAACTGCAGACACAGCAGACAGCGCTGACACTAATTAAATAGCTTTAAGCGCTTTAATTGAAAGAGTGAAAATTCGTGGCCTTTAGCCGCCGAGACAAACTTTTCCACATATCAGTTTATAGCTAAGTATTTATTATTAAGTAAGATTTCTACCGACAGCAATAAGTTGTCTTCGAAGTTTAGTAAACTTAGCTTGGGGCACTCTGAGCACTACTCAATTTTAGTCTGTTGAAAACTTTATTCATGAACAACTCAAATATAGAAGGAGTACGTACAAGTGTTTTCATATTTTCCTTGTTCAAGTTTTCTTTTTCAACATTGCAACTGATGGTCGACTTTAAGTGTGTTCTGGCTTCGACGTTTGTAAAGTGTTTGTGGCGAAGCGAAACCAATAAATTCTGAACGTACTGAAGTTGTTGCCAAAATATGCTTGTTAAAGCCAAAGCAACTGCAAGTTTACAAATATAGGAATTGGAGTTCCATGTGAAGTCAGCTTAAGCGATGGCGAATGAAGTAGAATTTTCTGCATCGAAATATTTGGGGAGACGACAAGGGAACATCCCAAAGCACTGAAAACTCAGCCAAGCCAAATATTAATGGCAAATAGGGAATGCAGTGCAACTGGTGGAATTAGTTGACAGCTAAGAGCTACTCTAGCTTGGCAAAGCATACAAAAAAAAATAACTTATGGAAAAAATGGGCAGCCGAAAAGCAATCCAATAGCCGATGGCCAATGCATTTATTAAAACCCATACAATTTTTATGTGAACAAAAATCAAATTAAGAGAAATGGAGAAAAATATAATAAAAAACAAACTACAAGAAATTTGCATTTCTATAAATTATCATTTAGAGAGTAATGCAAATATATATTTGGATGCTGAAAAAGGAATAAGCTTAAATCACAATGAAGCTCAAAGCGAAAAACTTTGAAGCAGACATCCCCCATCGAGGAGGAGAACGTTGACATGAGTGCTAAATCGATTGTCGTGTTAAGAGTGTGATATGATTTTAGCCATATGTGGTGAAAGAGTTAAATGGCTTTGCCTGCCTGCAAATACGTATGCAAATACAAGATATGTGCATAAAATTAGAGCTGAGGTTTCTGAGGTCTGTCCATATGCTGTACTTGCTGTGTGCAATGCAAACACAGATACTAATGCAGAGTCCACAGCAGAAGCATTTCTATTATTTTTGTGGGGCTCTGCGAGCAAATATTTGTGTTTGCTTTGACATTTGGGTAAGCCTGGCCTATCTGGCGTCCAGACGTAAGCTTATAGTCAAACTTAAATATATACCCATACAGATATTAGTAAAATTTCCCTTTCATGTGGAGCGATAGACATAATGTAATGTGGTTGCCGGCAAAGGCAAATGTGTTTTTTTTTTCTCTGCTGTCTATGCGAGTTAGCGTGCATCCAGAGCAATGCTGAATAACATTACGTATACGCACTGTGTGTGAGAGTTAAACTATTCGAAAAGCACAGCATACTTCACTGTGTTGCCGGAGAGTCCAACGCGCTTCAAAACAAAGTTAAATAATTGAATTGGAGCGTGGAAAGCCAACAAAATACTCTTTCAATAGACACGGACAATGTGCGTATAGGAAAACAACTAAATTTGAACTAAACTGAGTGGCAGTAGTTAATGATGGGGAGGATGAGACAAAGCAATCTTGCTTATATTCATTTATCATTCTGTTAAGCAGCGCAGTTAACAAAAAGCTTAACCGTATAAGAGAAGCTAGTGCATATGGCAGAGAATCAATATGCAGTCCTTGGAGAACTTATGATAAATATAATTATCTATTCTTTGAATACTTAGGACTAGGCATGAACTAATTTTAGCCATATTTATAGTTTAACATTGAAATTTGCATTCAAGCATTTAAAATCAATAAACTGTAGCTGATTGGGAATCATATCAACGCATAATCGAATATTTATCCGACCTCAGATGACAGCTTTCATCTGCATATTTTAGAGCTGTCCGACTTGTCAAGCAACATACAATGTGGGACGACAGTGGACGCGCTGCGAAATGCGAGATTGGAGATGCTTTAGATGTTCGCTCGAGTGTGTGTCCTGTGGGGACGGCGAAAGTACGCTGCATTCCCAAAGGCAAGGATTGCGCAACGTCTGAGTTGCAAGCTGCAATAGATCTGGCTCTAATTTAGCTAATTTTCAAATAACTTTAACCATTAAACTGGTCATTCCGCAACTATCGGGAGACTGCCCGAAGGCAGCCGCTAGTTTGTCATCTGATAAAAGTTGCAATCTCAATCCAATTTAAAAGTAAATCGAATTTGTGCACTAATGGGAATTCTTCGACCACTTTATGGCACAGCTGCCAATGAAGTCCTTTGACCAGACCTTACCTGCTTGGCATTTAATGCGTCTGCTGAGTGGCTCTGCGACTGTGGCTGTGCGGGCGTGTGGGTGGCCGAGGGGCTTGCTTTGATATTTATTTTCTGCTGATTTGCTTTGATTTTATGCCAAGCGCAAGTAGAAGCGCGTTCGAGTATGACACTTTTTACTGATAGCAATTCTATTTATTTCTCAAACAATTATTCTTTTATAACGCGTTTACCAACTTCACGCAATTAGCTTTTTCGGTGAGTCAACAATCACTGTGGCGATAAATATCTTATTGGGCCTGTAGGCAACACGAATATTATGCACTGATATGCTCGCACTCACATTAGACTCCAATTACACTCACAATCGCTCGTTTTCGTATTGCTGGCAATTGCGATGTTCACGATTCGCCGCGTAATTTAACCCGGAGCGCGCGCTTTCCGCCTAACTGTTATTTTTCGACTATTATTGGGCAGATATTGAAAAGCTTGCCAACGGTTGGACGAACCGTCAGTTTTTGCACAATTCACCAATGCAAACGCAACTCAACAATGGACTCTGTTAGTGATAAGAAAGCGTCCAGATAACATGCGACAGCCAGTTCTTATAGCTGTTAACAAGCAGACGCTTAACAGTGCTGACATTAACATGCTGTTAACCATGCTGTTATCTGCCAAGCGCTGATAGGGTAAGCAATAAGTCAGGAAACGCCTCCAGATTGGCATTGTAAATGCTATTGAACAACAATTTTGACTTGCGATCTTACTGTCTTATAATCATACCAATGCTCCCTCTGAAGGCATGTCAACCAACCATAGATTCTTCAGTTAAATATTTAGCTTAACAAAAATTTTAAATTTCTTAAAGAATTTGAATATAATTTTAAAATATATATTCCTTACTTAAGTGCAATAAAAGTTCTGAAAAATGTAAATATTATTTTTTAAATATTTAAGTGCTCCTCTGAAATAAAGAAAAATACACGTCGTATGCGCAATTAATATATTTCAGCATTACTCATCAGCACCGTGCATTAGTCGAGAAGAGCTGCAACTGCTGCTGCCGTGCATGCAATTAACACACTTTTAATGCCCATCTGCGGCACTTGTCATAAAAATATGCAATTCCATTTAAGTGCCGTTTAAATGGCGTCGAGTCTATCCTTATGAGGTGGGACATCCTTCAGCGGAAATTTGCGTGCAAATGCATTTAAAATTTGTATATAAAATTGCAATGGGAAATGGCTTTCAAGTGTGGCTCTAGCACTTATTCGCTAAATGATTTTCTTTTTTTGTTTTGAATGTGAATAACAGTATTCAGTCAAACTGCTCAATTAAAATCCTACTCCCATTTACTAATAAGTTCTCTACGACTTTATCTGAACCAACTATCAGTATACTTTCTATATAAATGGAAGAGTATAATAATCGCATATAAACCTATGCCCAACTAAACTATATGCCCAAATATAAATATTTGTGCTTAGAGTAATCAAATACAAAATATTCTACTTAAAATGCGATAGTCATTTATTTGATTAGTACAATTCTGTCTTCGACTGGTACCAATCTTTAAAACTCTTCCCTGAAAGATCTACAACCCTCCAGGATATGTTATGTATTCACAGCTATTATTCATGCCAAGTTCCAATAATGGAATGCAAATTACTGCTTATTCATTGAGTTGTCTTATAAACATATATAGAAATATTCTTATAAGTTCTTAGCTAATGCCAAATATGTTAATATACATGAGTATAAACTGCAGTTTTACGGCTACAAGCGACCTCTTTAATTTATTTGTATTCTTATTAAGTGCTTAAGGCTGACAATGGGTTAAAGCTTTGCGGAGCACTGTGCGAGTGTATTGGTGTTGCATGTGTGAGTATTTATTTGCCGGTGTTCGAGTGTCCGTGTGTTCATGTGGTCGTGCGTGTTGGACTTGTACTCATACAAATACAAAATGAAAATAGCTAACATTTATCATTTATCATTTACTTAAATCTACATAAGCTGTGCCTTGCAATGTGATCTGCATTCGTGACTTCCTCGCTCGCGCTCTCCCGCCTTTCGCCTGCCTCTGCTTAAATGGCATCGCCCTCTTCGTTGATGGACTTGAATATAATGCTATAGACGTGATCGACCAGCTTGGTCCACGTCTGCACCTGACTATCGTCCAGACTGCAGACAGCAGTGAGTGTTTCCAGAATTACAGCTCTGAGTTGCTATAAAAAGCAGAATCAAAATTTTATAAATGAGTGATGGACGGATTGATGGATTGATCTGGGCACTCACATTGTAAGATTCCTTGGATATGCGACGAGGAATGTGGTTGACAGCCACCTTGGTCCAGATCTCGTCCAGTTTCTCCTGATCGCCATCCTGGCCGAGCAGCCTAATAGAATCGTCGAACACACGGATTATGCGTCCAGCATGGGCCCGGAACCGCGCATTGGTCTGAAGTTCGAATGGATTAGCTTTCAGCTTTGCGGTGCAGTTCACTTCTTACTTACGGGCAGCTCTTCCAAGGGCACATCGCGGAATGGGAACTTTTCCAATGCGGACGGAAAGCGATTAAAGAAGGCTGTCAGTATAGCAGCTCCGGAGTCTGTTGGGGTCGCCACGGGAATTTCCCAGGTCTTCTTGATCATTGCTAGCTCATCGCTGTTCATGTTTTCGGCTAAAGTTCTCGTCTGCTGCTGCTGCTCTTCAAATGCTATTTTGTTTTAGGCTGCAAAAGAAATGCGTCACATCAGTGTCATTCCAGATCTGGGTATACGCTCTTCTGTTCTCAACGCTCTCTCACACACACACACACGCATTCTCTCTCTCTTTCTCTCCCGCTCTCGCTCTCGCTCTCTTTTTCTCCAGCAGACAATTGAGATTGACAGCTTTACATCGCAATTGTCATTTGCTATTCGCGTTTTCTGACTCGCTCCGCAATGAGCGAACAACAATCGAAAATCAAAACAAGAAAGAGCGTCTAGCCCGGCCACACCGACAAGTAAATACCCTAGCAGACTATCAGCTCCTCATATATAGAAAGTAATACATATATAATATAGATATAATGCATATAACTCCATATGAAAGTCAGAATAGCCTCAATAAAGCTTTAAGAGTAATATTGCTTTAGTTACAGTGGCTTATATAAATATACGCACACCACAACACGTGCTAAGAGTCAACAACCGAGAGAGCAACAATGGAACATCCATCAAATTAACGTTCACATGTCAATCAACGGGGCATAACAGAGATGGTTGCGTGATTGGGTCAACTCAAGAGTTTTGTTTGCACTCTCAGTTATTCATATATAACTCTGACTTTGTTTATGTTCTAATTAAATTGGCTTATAAATAGTAGATAGCTAAATTTAAGTGCGTATTCCATCAGTATTGTAATAATTTTGTTGTGGATTCAAACTTTTTCAATGAATTTCGCCTGAGCCCATCTCAAAATTGAGTTTGCTCAGCTCTGCGGACTTGGCGTTCCCTCGCCCTGCGCCTACCTCAACAAGCGATTCTTGCGGCCTGCTCTCGTCGGCACAAATTGCGCTGGCACTTGATTCGCATTGTGCGGCACACACTCAATGCGGATTCAAATCCAGATTCGGACTGGCACACAGAGCGGGCGATAGGTTTCCATGCGGAAAGCGGAAATGTGAACAGCGAGAGCGAAAATACATTAGCGGCAGCGCCCCAAATAGTGCCCAGATCTTGCGGCACAATCATTCACAATTATCAAATGCGATTGTTAGGCAATTATGCCCAATTAGAAGGTAAAATAAGAAAGAAATTCGGGATATTTCCACTGAATAATATTTGCATACTTGAAATGGAAATGAAAGTGATAATTGAATTCGCTTAACACATAAATATTTATGCGAAATAATGGAACAAGAGCCACAAGTCTATATCTGATGAGGATTTTTTGAATAATAAATGCCGAGCTCCATTGCTTAGCATAAAATATGCCATTTCGCTTCAACTTTTCTTGATTTAATGAGGAAAGCAAAGGCAACAACAACAACAACAACAGCAGCATAAATAATATAAGAAAAAAGTCAACTGAGAGTTTATTAAAAATTTACAAGCTGACAGAGCTGCCGCAGGCAACAAGAGAAAGAGAGAGAGAGAGAGAGAGAGAGAGAGAGAGAGAGAGACATCATGTGGAAAAAATAACAAACAGATAGCATAACAGTGAAATGGACTCAAGTGCAGCCGCAGCAGGTGGCCACCATGTTATTGTTGCCGTGTGAGGGCGGAGTGGGCTGCATAGCGCACAGCGCGCTGTGGCAAGTATGCCAAGTATATGTAAGTGCTGGCACGTGCAATATGCGCACTGAAGATACCCATGGTATGCTATGTCCTTGTTATAATAATCATTATTATTAGAACTATAATTTGTAATAAAAATGGAAATTTATTGAAATATAATGAAACATCAGTTTAATGTCTTCACCTTAACTAATCACTACGTCTGCTGATATACCTTCTGCTAAACAGAAACAGAAACCATGTCAACCTTTTCCGACTGGACGAGCATATCTCAGACATATTTAATTGCCAATCAAGCAAATTGAATAACCCTTTTAGCCCGCTTCGTATGCAGGGTAATGCAAATGTGCCAACTCTGGGTAACCTTGTCTCGAAGCCCGCTTCAGGCCACAGAAACCACCATCATCATCATCATCAAAAACAACAACAGCAACAGCCGCAGCAGCTAGCGATGTACGTACAAACATACATAATATCCTTCATGCCAAAACGTCCTGTGGCTTTTGTGGCTGATGTCGCTACAAGCCTGTGTCCTACCGCACAAATACATACTTATGCCCTATATATATGTATATCTGTGTGTATATTAGTTGTAGGTGTTTGTGTGTGTGTGTTGCAGTCAAGAGTAAAAAAGCAGCAACAAATCAAGCGTTCGCCCGCTCGCCTTGCGTGTATTTGTGCGCAGTCTGTAAGGACATTGAGCGCTTAATTAAATTAAGGAAACTTGATGGACAGCTACTAGACAAGCAGACGCAAGCAACTGGCAACTGGCAACTGGCAACTGGCAGCAGGCCTGACAGCCCCGGCTCCTGTCTCTGTCCCTGTCCCTGTCCCTGCCGCTGCCCACACTAAAACCAACCAATCATTCAGGTGTTGCTAGAGTGCCGCGCTAGCCTTGCCAATATAAGTGTGTGTGTGTGTGCATGTTTGGCTGTATGTGTGTGTCGTTCTATGGTGTGTATGCTGTCACTCAAGTGTCGTTCGGCATTCCATTGCAATTTCCCAAAAAAAAAAAGAAAGAAAAACAATCCAGCTACTGCGACTATTGCCAAAAGGTTTTAAATTTCGAAATTTGAGTTTGAAAGTGTTTTCGAATGACTTCAATTTATGGGAATTTTGTATTATCAAGAATTATTACCAACAGTTCACTCCAATTGAACTGAGTTGAGCTAAAAAAGTCATTTGATACTGATTTTATAAATGTATATAAATAACAATGTGAACTGTGGATATATTTTGTTGTTTAAATATCTTTCAACATCCTTACACTAAATAGCTTCATTCCAGGAACTCAATAGAACTCTTTTAAATTGAATAAAAAAGAGTTGAAGCAAATAAGATTGAATCAAACTCTATTCAAGCCTTTTAGCCTGAATCAAATGTGAATAAATCGAATCACACGGCCTCAAAGTCACTTCCTGTTCGGCTAAATTGAGTTAAGTTCGAATCCTGTAAGAAGCCTAAAGGCTCTTAAATTTACAGCTCGTCTGCCTCAGACACAGACACACACACACACACTTACACGCAAAGAGGGCACACATACAGCTGCAGACATATGCTCATCGGAAACATTAACGATAATGACAAAAAGCAACAACGAAACGGCACTTGTTCACAAGGACATCTGAGAAATCCATAAATTTAAAGCATGCTTTTGTGCGCCAGAGCACAGAGAAGAGCGAGAACAACAAAAGCAAGAAAACTAGAAATGGAAACAGAAGCAAAAAACAGAAAATGAAAAGAAACCGAAACAGAAACAGACAACTTTAAATCAGCTGTAGCCTGTTGAGCGAGAGCGCGGCAAACTTAAACATTCCCCCCGCAATGCAACAACAACAACGACGACAACAACAACAAACACGATTTGCACATTTGCTCTTGAATTCACAGTTAAATGCATTGCTCTAGATTAACTAAATGATAATCGCACCCAATTCTTTCATAATTCCTCAAGCGGTTGCCCAAGCGCAGTCAGCGGCGTTACGACCTTTGTGTGTTTCACTGCTCCTCAAATTGTTTATTTTCTTGTTCTTTTATTTGAATTCTTGAATTCTTTCTTTGATTTTTATTATTTGTCGTCAGTTCGTTAAACCTGTCGTCGAAGTCGCCGTTGTCGACTCCGTTGTGAACCGCACGCGTTGCGTTCGAATCAGACACTGAAACGGAGACTAAAACTGAAACTGAAACTGAGACCTGCCTGACTGAGCGTGCGACCAACTGATTCGTTTCGTGTTCAGCCGTCAGCAGAACTCGCTCTCTGCCGGCAAATACAGATTCGCACGTTTGCTGTTGTGTGCGCGCCAAAAACGTGCAAAACTATCGCGACCCGAGCGGCGAGAGAGCCACCGCGCAGCGGCGTCGCTCGCTGGGGGGCTGTCAGCGATTTGCTGCTCATTGTGGACCTCTGATTACGCATGCATATCATGCGGCTGCCCTAGCCTCCGCCGTGTGCCTACAGAGTGCCACCTGTAGCCCAGCCAATGTAAATAGAAACTATTTTGCGTGAGACCTCACGTACACAGACTCTGCTCAGCTGAAGGCGTCCAACTTAAATGAAAACTTATTTCCGCTAAGTTTAAATATGTAAATAAACGTGTAATAAATTCATATCTCTATAATATATATTCAAATATATATATAAACGAAAACTTAATATAAATATGTTTGATTTTTGCGCAAATAAAATTTATATTTTATATAATTTTCGCTTTGCTGCTTTAGTTGATAAGCGCGTTGCTATGAAGTCACAAACTGTTGACTCTGTTTCTACCTGTTATCAGCACACTCACAGACATACACACATGCACATACATCTACATACATAAATATATGTATATGCATGCAGAACGCAATGCCAATAGAGCTTATCGAGAATAAACACAATGAAATTGAAATGCCACTGCAAAACAACAGCTAAAAACACACTAATTTGATTATAATGCGCTAAAATCACAAAACACTTTAGTCAGTATAATATCTCGATACATATGTATATGTTTATAAGAAATTCCACATGTGTGTAGTACGCGTGTGTGTGTATTGCGTTTCAAATTATCAGTTCAATAGAAATATTCCTGAACCACAACTCACTGTTCGCACCGTCGCAACCGCACTCAACGCTGTTCAAGTTCAAACTAAGCAGCATCGTCCACTCGGGCGGCTATTTAAGCGGTTTTCGAAATCGAACGAAAACAACAAAGCGAACAGAACAAGAAAGTATACAAAATATGTACATAAATGAAAATAAGAATAAAAATAACTTTGGAGAAGAACAACGAGCACTTCACTAATCGCCGAGCCTCTCGTCATCATTTCCAGGGAGCGCTGGGGTTATCGGAGTTATCTATTGGGCAGCTAATCGAACATTTCGTGAGATCAAAATAATATTTCATCACGGAATTAATTCAGGTTTTTAGAAACTTGACGAGTCATCTTATGTGCACACATCGTAATATGTATCTGTATTTCTTTACGATTAATGCGCGGGGTCAAGAGGTCAAATTAATTGACAACTGTATTTGCATACAGCATAGTTTTCTTTTGTCAGTTCTATTGAGTTCAATAGGTTTGCTATAGGTGGTTTGCCTCACATTTACTTGACCTTTGCATAACTTTTCGACTCTTTCGACTGTCACGAGATGTTTGTCGACTTTTAATGGACACTTTGCATGTTTTTCACTGAAGTTCTCACACGAATTTCCTTTAGTCGAATGAATTATTCCATTGCTATCCACTCATTATTTATCTCCACTCAGTTGCTTGCCGATGATCTAATAACGAATTTGAATCATTGTAAATTGTTCCATTGGTTGGGCCCCAAAACCAACTCATATAATTAGCAGTTGAGGAACAAGTTGTGGAGAGTCGCAATAAAAGTTTTTACTAGTTAATTATAGAGCCAATTAAAGAGTCGAAATCATACGAAAATTTGTCACAAACAAAAAATCAGCTAATTAATCACAATTTCTTTCTTCTTTTTCTGCTCTCAGGTCTGAAGAATTCCCATTTGAATATATATATATGTATATACTGCTGTCGGAACCTGTTGCGTCGGAAAGGGTATTTCTAATGGTCTATCATTGTTGCTAATTATTTGGCCAACTTACTTAATATGCATTATGCATATATTAGAGTCGAATATTGTTATTCAAACAGATTTTATGTAATAATTCTTTATGCGCAACAAACTATTTCCTTTGCTTTATGGAGCCAATTGCTCATGCCAAAATCGAGGCTCATTAATAAGCAGTCGAGACGCAAATATTAATGATAGATCCCTGGAATGGGCAAATACTATTATATAGATTATTCCTGTCGATTGTCCAGATTTTCTCGTTTCATTCAAACAATTCAATTATTCAGCTGTTGATACACCATTCCAGTCACGTTGTCCATTTCGGACTTTATCTATGTTTATATATATTTGTATATAGTGTGCATATCTGAATACTTGTGTTTAGTCTAAACAAACGTAAACACTTTATTATTTACTTAGCTTGAATTATTGTGTGCAGTGGACATGCCTCTGGCTAGCCGGAATGGCACAGCCCATGGTAAACACATATGAAAATAACTTGAAAATGAGCCTAAATAATAATTCGCTTTGGCTAGTAGTTTTACAGCTAACTTGACACCTGCTATTTGTTATTAATAATTTACCTTCTGTTGGAAACAAATTAAATATTCAGCAGACGAAGAAGAAGAAGAGGAAAACTGACGCCGAACGTGAATGAAATGAAAACAAAACACAAAACTGACAGATGGAAGCTCCCCAGAGGTTATAGAGAGAGAGATAGAGAGAGAGAGAGGGACATTAGAGAGGCAGCGCGAGCGAGCGACCCAGAGAGTGAGAGAAATAATACGAGTTTGGATATGGAAGTCTGTTTCGTAATAAAATTTCAGTCATATTCAGCGCGAGCGCCCGATCGCTGCGGCAGCGGAGCGGAACGAGTTCTCTCGGCGACCACTTTTGACAGTTGATGCTGGCTCGTTGGGACAGCAAGATAAAAGCGAATCTGTGAAGAGCGATTCCGCCCAAAAAGTGGAGCCAAAGCAAGAAAGCTGTGGAAAACAAAGGTAGCAATGGACACGCCACAGCAACAGAACCAAGCGAGCAACAACAGCAACAACATCAGCTGCGACAGCGACAAATGCCAGAAAATTAAGAGATTCGTAATCATCGGTCTGCTGATCACCATTGGCATTCTGAGCTGGCACTTCTATGGTGAGTAATATACACATACTCATATGTACATATGTATATTTAGCGACTCAAATTTACATATATTTATATTTACAGAATATTTCCACAGCAAACCGCTGCCCACGACACCGGACGACGTGCTGGCCTTGTCGCAGGCGCTATTCACGGAAGAAGCTGCGGCCAGCCCATACCTCTTCAAGGTGAATGTGCAGGGCAAGACGAAGTCAGGGGCACACGATGATCGAGCGCCAGGACCGTACGTATTGGGACTATAACATAACATGAGTCTGTTAATTTTATCTGTTATGTTACACTACATTATGTTATGTTATTTCAGACTCTTTGAGCTGCATAACGATCTGCTGGCCAGGGACGCCAACTCCACGACGACCCTGCTGCTGCGGCTCTTCAACAACTACGAATTGGATGTGGCCGTGCCGGATGTGATTACAGCGGAGAATGAGCAGGAACAGGTGGACTTTCTGCGCGCCGTCATGAACACACGTGTCATGAAACTCTCGATGCGATTCCTAGTCAACAAAGGTAAGCTTTCGCAAATAGTTTATAGGCATTTGGAGAGCTCTTTAAACCAAGTTGTTGTTCATAGCAGTAGTCAGCATATCTTGGTATAAGCCCAAATGGGATTGGTCATCTATATATGTTTGCATTCTATTCTCAACTAGCAACAGGCAAGCACCCGAGAATGCTCTTGATTAAGTTTGCTTCAAGTGTTTTGAACCTTTCACGGCTTGCAAGGCATATGATATGTGTGTGCGTAAAACAAAAATAATTATTTGAGAAATGATTTGCCATTTAACAAATTTGTTTTTCACAGATAAGACAATATATATTATATATATATATTATTATACTAATCTATATAAATATAGATTTACTCGCAAGTTCCTCGCAAGCTTGCCTGGCGCTAAACTTACTTTGCCTTTAACAAATCGCTAATATTTTAAAAATATGTATAATATAATAAAAAAAAATCAAAATATAAAGTACGATTTCCAACCCAAATCTACCCAGGTATCGTCGGCAGTGACTACGATGAACAGCTGAAGTTTCTCCAGGAACTCTGGTTCACTCCATATTCTCGAGGAAAACACATTTTGGGCAGCTCCAGCTTCGAGCACGTCTTCATGGCGGAGCTGCGGGATCAGAATGTGCTCGGCCTGCACAACTGGCTGTACTTCGCCGAGCAGGAGCAGCAGGGTCACGTGGACTACAAGGGCTGGTTGAACCGCATGGATACGGGAAGAGTGCGTTCAATCAGCTATTTCTACTTAAATGGTTCATTAATTGAGAAACTTTTTTTATTTGCAGCACAATCAATTGGCGCTGGCCTTCCGCATGAGCTTCTTTGGCATACAGAAGCCGTTCAATGGCTTCTTCATCGGCACCTCGCCTGAGCTGGAGATGAGTCTGTATACAGTGTGCTTCCTAGTCACGCCCAAGAACGAAGTGTGCGAAATACAGCTGGGCACGGCCAAGCTATCGATTGTGTCACACGCCTGGGATTGGAAGGGCAAGAAACTGATAGCTTCTGCCTATGTGCAGTTGGCTTAAAGGCCCCATTAGAGCCGCAATCATCCAGACACTACTACGAGTTAGCTAGTTAAGATTTAGTATCAGTATCGTCAATCTGTTGTTCAATATTCCAACTGCTAAAAGAAAGCGTTTTCATCAGCTTTCAGGGATAAAGTATTTCGAGTCTCCACTCAGTCCCTTTTCCATAGAACATTTTGAGTAACACTCTCAGTCCTGCACTCAGCCCAAGCACAAATCTCTCAGTGCTCAGTGCTCAGCATAACAATGTCATTAAGACCACTCATCTCAGTAATGGCTAAAGTAAACTCCTGTCAGCTTGTGAATAGTAAAAACTTGTGAGCTGGGAATCGGCGACTCGCTGATGCCTTAAGTGCGTGCCAACGCCAATTTCTGGGCCCGTCAGTCACTGCAGGCGACGGCAGTTGGGCTCTTTTGACAGCTTTGCCTGGCATTAGCGCCTTATTGTTTATTGAACTTAACGTTTACGTTATTACCTACTATTGCTTATATCTGATGACCTCCAATGGCGCACTTGACATTGAGGGTAGCTTTAAAGGCTATCAATATCGAACAAAAGTCATTTACAATTTATATAATAATTATTTGTTAAGAATTATTTTTAGCGCTCAAATTGTCGCGAACTTTAAGCTTAGAAGAAGATCTACTTGCACCTGAATCACTCTTATTGTAAACTATAAATGTTGTATGTTTTATTTTGGTATTGCTTAATCTCAGGATTGTTATATTAAATTAAATAAATAACAGTTCCGTTAAGTTGACGGAATTATATTTATATTGCATTAGAAATTGCTGTAATTACAAAATGTTGATATCAAATATGGATTATTCGTTGGAGCCAATCCGAAACATATGAGTGGAATAGTATTGGAAGTCTCCCTAGTGGAGTGAACTGGAAAACTTGTGCTTACAACTACGATGCTCGATAGTCACGCTCAATGATCACCGTTTCGTTGGTGATTTCCACTGGGTCCCGCCCCCGCTCCACCTGTTGCTCCTCGATGGTTATGGTCTCGTTGACATCCTGAACACGCTGCACCAGGGCCGGTGCGCTTGCTCTGCGCACTGTGACAATGGTCGTGTGGGCCGGCGATAGGCTGGCATCTGACTCCACTATGGGCAAAATGTATGTTTCACTCAGGTCGGCACAGAACTCGTCTTCGAGGTTGGAGGCGTCGCTGGAGCGCATGAGACTGGGACTGCTAATGCCGAACTCTAGCAGCAGCGGATCGATTGGCGTGAGCTCGGTCGACTCGGGACTCCAGCTACTTCTTGCCGGTGGCTGGCGCGGCAGACTGTTGTGGCAGAGCGGATTTGCTGCCGCTTCCCCCAAGGGCTCCAGCTGTAGCTGCTGACCCCACAGCTCCGCTGCTCGGGCGCGATTGCTGTCGGCTCGTAGCTGGGCCGGCAGCAGCAGCTGCTGCTGCTGCTGTTGCTGTTGCTGTTGCAGGCGTTGCGACTGTCGACGTCGCCGCCGGCGGTGGCGATCGGGTGTAGTCCGTGGCGGCTCCGGCTGTTGGCTGATACTGCGGCTGGTTGGATGTGGCTGCGTCTGGCGTGGCATCATACTGATACCCAGACTGGCCATAGTCAGCGGCGCCGTAGTCGTAGCCTGCATTGGCGTCGTAGCCATACTGCTGGGCATCGTACGGCTGCTGGGCATAGGCGCTGGGATCGTAGGCGCTGGCATCATACTGCTGCTGATCGTAGGCGCCGTAGTCTGTATTGTAAGCGGCGAGGTTGGCGCTGCCGGCATTGGTGACATTCGCATCGCCAAGCTGTGACTGTGACTGTAGCTGTGACTGAGGCTGTTGCTGCTGTGGTTGCTGTTGCTGTTGCTCCGGCTCGCCATTGCTGTAGCGTCGATTGAGCTGCGCTTGCTGCTCCAATTGCTCGCGTTCTCGTTCCCGCTTTTCGCGCTGCTCCCGCAGTTGTTGTAGCTCTCGATCTCGCTCCTCCCGTTCGCGTTCGCGCTGGCGCTCGCGCTGTTGCTCCAGCTCTTGCTGTTGCTGTTGCTGCTGTTGCTGTTGCTGCTTTTCGCCCATGCCAAGGTTGTCCTTGAGATTTTCGTCATCGTTATCGTTGAGTCCATAACTGCGGCTGCTTTCGGGCAGGAGGCTGACGCCGGCACCGCCATTGCTGATGCTGCTCTTGCGCGCTGCTGCAGTTGCTCCAACACCTGTGTTGCCGTTGCCGCTGCTGTTGCCATTGCTGCTGTCGGCAGCCGTTGCTGCTCCTGCAGTTGGGGCGTCGTAGGTGTAGGAGTTGCTCGGCTTGTTGTAGTCGTCGTCAGCGTTGTTGTGTAGTTGTGAGGTGCTTTGTATGGGTTCAATTGTTGTGCCATAAGTGGACGGCTGGTAGTCGTATGCGGCTGTAGTCACAGAAATTTTGATTAGTGTATTGCAAGCCAATCGAATGCAAGTATCTAGTGTAAATGTTGTCTTCGGTATGTTCTATGTTTGTATGTGTAACTGAGTAGCCAAGAAGCTGCTGCTGCTTGCCGCCTTCCCCGGAACAGTCACTGCCGAAGGCAATTGTTTAGTTCGGTAAGATCGACCCTCGTGTGTGTTCTTAGTGTGAAATGCGGTCGTTCAAGATTTACCTTTGCCTGCGCCTAAGCTAGTATAATCATGTGGGGTGGTATCTAATTTACTCATATGCTCCTCATTGCTCAACATGCGATTGGACAAATACTCTAGATTCGATTGTAAAGCAGATATTTCCTCTCTAAGGACAAGTACAGATGGTAGCAGAATGAGAGACAGATAGAGAAAGACAGACAGAGAGAGAGAGAGAGAGAGAGAGAGAGAGAAGGAGACAGAGAAAAGGAAAGAGAAACAAAGAGAGAGAGAGAGAGAGAGAGAGAGAGAAGGCTTGTTAGTCAAATACAGATTCTTAATTGCCAATTACCTGGAAGGTGTCAAATGGGTGCATATTCGATAAGCAACTGCGCTCATCATTAGGTGTTGCCTCTTCGGAGCTAAGCTCGTTAGCGCTATTGCCATTGTGAACTAATTGTGACTTGTATTTACACCAGATTTGCCGCAGACGTGCCATTAGCTGTTCGTTTGTAGCACGTAGTTGTAGCTTGTCTTGGCTGAGAAGATTGAGACGGAAACGATATAAAAATGTGCGAAAAGTATCTAGCAAAATTAAGGAAAACTATATGTATAATAAAATATATAATAATATAATTATAATAAATTCATTTGTGGATAGTTCATTTGTGGTATGTGAAATATAGAGAATATAGAGAATATTTCAAATATTTAATATACAAATAGGAATAGAAATTCTCAACTTCATTGAGTTAAAGATAATCCTGATAATCCTTAACATCTGATTCAGACTTATTTAGTTGAAGTATTTAAAATAAATGTTTTGGTTACCTAATGCTGTTTGCCTCTTCTATTCTTCTATTATGCTATTCTTCAATTATATATTATTATAAATAACAAAAATTAGCTTAACAGCCTTAAAGTTTTCGTTTGTAAATAAATTGGTAGATTATATAATAAAATATATATTATTTGAAAAAAATATGTTCAGTGCTTATAGCAAATAAATATACTCTAAATAAATAAAGTTTACGTTTCATCTTATAAAGATATAAAGAAACTAAAACTAAAACTAAAACTAATATGAAAATATCATTGACAAAATAGAATTGGGAGAAAGCCGATAAAATCCTTTGAGTTTTGGAGTAGGTATGAACAACTATAAACTATAAAATCAAAATGAAAACTTTTCTATATATAAATATATAAAATATATGTAAAACTGATTATTTTTCTATGCAAACTAATTGGTGAAGTGTTTTCAGAACGGAATGTTTTGGGCATAATAACATTATCAGAGTTTGGTGGCCTGCTCCTGGTCGCCGTCGTCGTGGTCGTCGTCATCGATGACGTCCTCGAACTCTGCAAGTTGTTCATCGATTTTGGCCAACTCTGGCGAGGATTCCTTCACAAAGGTCTCGTTCAGGGCTTGTGCCATTGCATCCAGCTCTTTGACGAATGTTTCATTGAGTGCATTGACTTTTGGCTTTGACTGTTTCGGCTGCTTGGGCACCAGGCGCACGTTGACATCGACTTTGACTGGTGGGCGTGGCTTCTTATGGCAGCCATCGCGCTGCAGTAGTTGCTCAAAATAAACTTTAGGCTTAATGCTGGCACTCAGCGCATTGCTGTTGCGGCCTTTGCATGTTGCTGTTGCCGCTGGAGTTGCAGTTGCAGTTGCGGTTGCTGTTGTCTCAGTGTCCACCGTCAAATGCGAGGTTTGACATGGGGCCTGACAGCTGTTGGCACTGCTGATGGTCTGATTCAAAACTAGGTGCTGTTGCAGCCAAGGCAACAGTTCCGTTTTGCATGGATGGCAGCAGCTGGGCAACTGCTGAGCCGCTGCAGGTGCACTTGTTGCTGTTGTTGGTGGTGCTGTGCAATATTGCTGCTGTTGCTGATGGTGTTCGTGGTGTGTGTCTATGGTGTATTCATGCGCGTGACAATGCATGCTCTTGCTGTGTGTGGTTTGTGTACGCGCTAAGGCTCCTCGATTGCGACTGTTGCTGCTACTGTTGTTGGCGCTGTTGTTGCTGTTGCTGTTGCTGCAGCATGCGGCGCTAATATCGCTGCTGTTGGTGCTGCTGTTGCGCTTGCGCATTGTTGACTTTGTGTAAGCATGTTCATGCTCGTGCTTGTGTCGCACAAATCTGGGGCAAAAACACTTTGGCTTGGCGCCCATTGTTGCTGCTGCTGCTGCTGTTGTTGTTGTTGCTGCTGTTGGACTTTCAGTTTGACTGTTTCTGTTGCTGTTGCTGCTGTGCATTCTGTGCGTATTGTAGCTTGTGAATTTCGGCAGCGGCGGCATCTTGGCCAGCTCGCTGGCCAAACGCTTATTGCTTTCGATTATATTCCTCAGTATCTCGTCACCAGTGTCAGCAATATCGTCAGCAGCAGCAACATCCCCGTCCATGGGCTTGGTTTCATCTACAATTTTCACTTCAGGCGGCAAAGTGTACACGCTTTCGCCTGCGCTTGCTGTTGTTGTTATTGGCATCGACTGGATGCCCAAAGGTGCGCTTATTGCAGCTGTTGTGATGGCTGCTGTTGCTGCTGTTGTTGTTGCGGCTATTGTTGCTGGCATCGCATAGTCGCACATTGGTTCTAAATTTAGCAAATGTCAATGAGTGACGCAGGCAGGCAGCACAAAAGAGGTTTGGAGAAGTACAGCGTGTTAATCCAGTGTCAAGCTCTGGTAGATCTTGTTTGTGGCTTACGAATCTCAAAACAAAATAAATTGCGCTGGGTGTGGCGAACTGAATATTTGAATATTTGCTTGGCTGGCCATGAATTTCATATTGCGCTGTGTTCAATTTCTTATAAAGTAGAATATGCTGTGTCAAAGGTCGATTATGGATAATGCATAGGTGAATTCTACTGGCAGATTGGCATCGCTCGTGGCAACAGCCCATGACTAAGGCTAGATATTGGACTACTAATTATTATACGTATAATCAATAATGTGGGTGGATTGCACAAAAAGTATTGCAGTCTGCAGTGCCTGGGAGTTGCCGTCGAAATAGAAGTAGCTTAAAATGCATTTAATAATTACTTGTGCTTATAGGTCGTATCCTCTAATTTGCCGGTTAAGGTCTTACACTCGCCCGTCAATTTATCCATGAGTTGCTTCTGAGACGTTATCATTTCTTCGAGCTCATTTACCGTTTCCGCTACAAAGAGTAGACAGACAGACAGATTGTTGTGGGTTATTAGTGGATGAGGTGCGAGTATAAAGAGTATCATTAGGGGTAAGGCAACGCGCTACAAGACAAACTCATGGATAAACTATTGACGTTTTAAATATATATAGTTTTAGAAGTTGAATCATAATCGAATTGGAATCGAATTAAAGACAAGTAGCCTCAGAGTATTCACGCACACAATATGAAAATCAATAGCTCAACCAGAGTTTAGAGAATGTGTTCGATTGACAAGAGTCGGTGCTTGAGAAAAGTTAAGTTCATTAAGAAATCTTCTAGTCGTGATTGAAAATGAAAGTTCTACGTAAGTATAGGACACATGTACATACCATGCTTATCCTGCATCTCGGAAATGCGCTTGTCCAAGTCCTTTTTGGTTGGCCGTATTTCGTTCTTTAGCTCCCCATAGGCCAGCTGCAAATTTTCTAGTTAGTTAGTTTCTAGTTAGCATAGGTGGATAATTCGGTCAAGTACCTCCTTCTCCAGGTTGGCAATCTCATCGTTGAGGCGCAGGACCTCGCGCTTCGAGTGCAACAGATCCGCATCGCCGCGATCCAGGCGCTGGCGCAGGGAGTTAATCTCCGCCGTGAGACGAGCTGCCTCCGTCTTGGTTTCGCGAGCCGCGCGATCGAGCTGCAGGCGCAAGGAGGTAATGTCCTGCTCCAGCGACTGCTTCTCCGCGTTGGCCTGGGCCATGTCCGCCAGGAAAGTTGTGCGATTGGCGCGCAGCTCCATCTTTAGCTCCTCTATTTGAGAATTGCGATTGGCCACATCCCGCTTGAGATCGGTTTCGTAGCGCTTTTGACGCTCCAGCTCGAGCTGCAGCTTGGCGACCTGCTCCCACTGGCTGCTCAGATCCCCGCCCAGCTGATCCACCTGGCTGTTATAGCGCCGCTCCGCACTGGCCCGCTCATCCGCCAGGCGACGCGCCATCTCGTGCTGCAACTCCCTCACGCGCTCGTGCTGTCTGTCCAGCTCATCCCGGAGGTGGCGCACCTCCAGCTGCAAGCGAGAAATTATTATAGATTAGGACAACATCTTCAATTGATTTGATTTCCCTAGTTACCTCCGCCTGGGAGCGTTCCATCTGCACCAGATCAGTTATGTAGCGCTTGGAGCTGGCGCTGTTGTGGTGCTGCGACTTGGCCTCGTCCAGCATGCGCTGTAGCTGGCGCACAGACTCCTCCAGGGCGGTCTTGTCCTGCTGCAGCAACTCCAGCTGCTTGCGATGCGTCTCGCAGTTGACGCTGCCCAGGGTGGCGACAGCGCTCAGGGGATCCGTGTGGGCCAACTTGCGCTTGAGCTCCTCGTTCTCGGTCTTCACGCGCTTCAGGTCGATGTTGGCCTGCATCAGCTCTGCCTCCAGCTCGCTGATGCGCGCCTCGTAGACAATGTTGGGCGCACTGGCGTAGCGTGGCGATTGCGGCTTCAGGTTGCTCTTGCGTGGCGTGGTTGGCGTCTTACGGCCAGCGTAGAGCAGGTGCTCGTCGCTGTCCGAGGAGGGGCTCGTGGTAGTCTGTGGGACTTGAGCCGACGGC
Organism: Drosophila mercatorum; assembly: GCA_961210405.1. Lineage (NCBI taxonomy): Eukaryota > Metazoa > Arthropoda > Insecta > Diptera > Drosophilidae > Drosophila > Drosophila mercatorum. Next base: position 1,524,303 of record CAUIUS010000003.1, read on the forward strand.
TTGGTGCCGCCACTACCCAGGGTGGCCAGCTCAGAGCGCGCATTTTCCGTTAGGTGCTCGTTCTCGTTGATCACATCCTTCACCTTGCCCAGCAGATTGGTCAGCTCGCTGCGACAGTACTTGGACTCCTTCTCGAGCTGCTCGATGTAGTCCTCCTGCTTCTCAATGAAGCTGAAGATCTCCACCGGAGCCTGAACACTGTCCGTGGGCAGCGGCGGCGCAGCCATGCTGCTCGGATAGAGAGCTGGAGTCGTGGCTAGATTCTCTTTCGAGGCCGAGAGGTAGCCAGACGTGTAGCTCTTCTTCGGACGATAAGTGCTAATGCGTGATTTCTGGCTGGGCGACAAGTACTTGGAAATGTCCGAGAAAACGGGTCGTTCGATGACCTGAAGCAAGCACCAAGTCATGATCAACTCAAGTCAGTGTAGATATATCTAACGAAACCTACCGACAAATTGTCCGAGAAATTATCGCCTGAGTCCTCGTTGAAGTTGCGCAAATAGGCCGATGCAGTGCCCAACCCCTTGGGCGTGGCTGCATACGAGTTGTCGGCCAGCATTACCTTCAGGCGCCCCACAGCCTCGTTATACGCGTAGTTTGTGTAGTCCATGGTCTTGCTCTTCTTGCCAATGCCCTTCGAGGACTTCATCGAGAAATTTCTAAAGTCGCGAAGAAGAAAACACAACACTTTTGAGCTCTACATTTATGAGGAGGAATCACATCCTGAAAAACTTTTTAAACAGTTTGTAGAGAATGTCTCCCTGTGAGGGCGCATGGTGCGCGAGCTGGACAAGAACTGAGGCTGGCCTTTGCGCTGGGGGTGACAAATGCAGCAGTTGTGCCACGGTTGCCGGGACAACAAGTTGGCCAAAATACAAATGTATTTAGTCCTCTAACCCTCTGCACGCACACACAGGTATAGTTTTGACCATGTGTGCACAAGTCACGGTTCAGTGGACTCGCCTTGTTTTCTACCTTTCTATTTCTTTACCTCTGTACAGGGTATTGAATGTTTGATTCATGTTCATTGTTTTATATGAATATAAAAGGATATTTCTTAATCCGATATAGTTTGACACGATGAAAAATTCAATCGATTAAGTTATTATTAGTCTACGTAAGCCTTAAGATCTTCCCAAATGATCTTTCATATACTTTGCTACCATTTTATCATACAGTAGAACTATATTATATTTCGGTAAATTTATATAGTATGTATATGTATATGCAAGTCCTTCATAAAAGCATAGGGTTGCTAAATTTACTCCGTATTACTTATATATTTATATATTTTCTTTTTCAATTCATAAGTGAATAGTTATATATTTAATTTATTAGTAGAATTTCATAATTAATAACTTTTTAAATCAAGCTAACGCTTATTGTAAAAGACAGATATTTCATTCGAATTGAATAAATGAGAATGTTTGAGGTAAGATCTTAATTGTGTACTCCATGCAAATAGGATAATATTTTAACTTTTTATAGGTTTTATGCAAAAGTGGAAATTAGCTTGAAGTTTTGAACACAAATATATATTTATTCCCCAATTGGGCAGTACTACAGCAGCTTTTAAAGACATTTTCATGTTTCTTATGAAATAAACGATTGGAAAATGTAATTTCCTTAAATTCAAATAAATCAGAAGATTTATTCGCAAAAAATGTATTGAAATATTTCATGAACTTAAATTCAAATTTAAATTAATTCTGTTCCGCATTCCCGATTTATGTTATAGACTTTCAAGATTATAAAAATAATATAATATATATATTATTATTATTATAATTATTATTATTGATAACTTGCATTTTCTGTTCTCTCTGATTTACCTAACTTTTATTTCCATTTTAAATAAAAATATATTTAGTTATTACAAATAAATTTTTTGATTTTGTTGCATACTTTTAGAGCTTTTGGAATTCTGATTTTGCACTGATTTTTGGAGTGTTCAAATATAGTCAATATGCATATGCATATATTTATTTAATATATTTAATTTAACATATGCTTAAATCTCAGCAGATGCTGTCTGTGCTCTTACCTCGAGCGCCTTTTAACTCGGCCGCCGGCGCTGCTCAAGCTGCAGATGCTCTCCCTGTCGGAGTATCCGGAGACTCGGTTCGGCGTCAGATTCCGCAAGTTCTCGTTGGTCAGGAGAGATGCGAAGCTATTCGGATGGCTGCTGCCGACAGTGTGCGGTTGGGCTTGCGAATGAGCGCGAGTACTTTTCAAGTTGTACAAAGGAGCGCCGTACTTGGAGAAGTTTTCAGTTTTCATTTTACGCGAGGCGAGGCGAAGCCAACATAGGGGCCACGGCAGAGGAGCACAACGGAAACTAGGTCTTGGGGGTCGAGTCTTAAAACTTTGTTACAACTCCTTCTGCAATTGGAGTGGGGTAAGCACTTGTGGTATGCACTTCCTTCCGCTTGGCGGTTATGCTTTAATTGTTTCTTTGAGCTGGCGTTCGAATGCGGTTGCGGCGAGAACCCGGACACGGACGTGGACGCGGCAGGATGACAGGACGACAGAACGTTGAAACGTGTTGAAGCTAAACTGAAACGCTCGCGCTCACACGTCAAAGCTTTTATAGACTCGGTATTACAACACAATTGCTAGACTCCGACTTGACACATGCAGGTAGCAGGTAAGGAGGGCAACCCTTCGGCTGGTTGTCCGGGCTGCGTATATGTATGTAGTTTAGTGTGCTTTTAATGTGTTCGGTGCCATGGCGTGCCCAGCCAGAAGGAATTCCACAGCATAATGCTAACATTTGTGCGAATGCACTAACTGCCTCCAGAGGCGTTCGCTCGAAGGGGCCACGGGCCAGGGGACAAACAATCTGTGCGGCAGACGTCGCTGCTCGGCAATTTGGCTGTGCGTCTGTTTGATCGATAGCTGAAATGGGCGACGTTTGTCGCCACCAATGTATTGAAAGCACGCTCACACATCTGTGCCAATATTGGGCTGTGTCTGCTCTCTCCCCCATCCGCTCCGCCCTCGGGCCCTGTCCCGGTTGTTCAACTCCAGCGAAACGGGGCCAAAAGCATTTCAGAGTCGAAATAAATAAAGAGCAGTGCATATTTTTAGGGTTTCCGCGAGTGGTTTATAACTACCTTCGAGTTGCCATTGACAGTTACACTTGCCGCTGACTGCTTTATATTGCTTTATATTGTATAATCAAAATATTGACAAGCTGCCAAGCAATCCGTTGCTAAACGATCACAAATTAGTGCCTTCAACCGGATTCAGGTTGACGTTTCCGTTCACGAATTTGTGTTCTTACTGAAGACGGAGCACAAAATCGAAGCTGGCTTAAATAGTTAGAGAAAGGAAAAGAGACAGTTGGAGTATATTTGTGAGACAAATATTATGAAATTTAATTGTATTGAATGAGAATTAATTATATATTAATTAAAAAATAATTAAAAATAACAGCATGAATATTTTTGATTATTTAAAAGAAAAACCTTAAAATAATATTAGATTCAGTTCAATAAAAATAATACATATGTAATTGTAACTTTAATTTGTCTGACCATGAGTAGATAGTGTGATTGTGATACGAAGTTGTAAGAATCGTTCGGATCGCACTAATTTGTGGCGCGGTGTACGCAATAACCACAGGGGCACAGGCACATGTGGAAGCGCCTGGGCTGCCAACAATTGATCTAGAGATCGGAGCAGTAACTTATGGGCAAATCACAGACATTTAATAGCTCAAATAACTCAGGCCGAGTGGCTGCTACCAGGAGGGCGAGCGAGCCGAAGCCCGCGAAGTCAGCATCAAGTCCGACTGTGCCGAGCCCAGGGAACGCGCGCGCAATCAATCAATGCAATCTGTGTTATCATGAATAATTTCCTAGAGGGCATATTCGGGGCTGTAATTGTGAGTGAGTGTGGAGTGGAGTGGAGTGGAGAAACCCTTTTGCTGTTGCCCCAATGCGCTTGTGTGCTGCATCATTATCAGCTTCTTGCGATTTAATTACCAAGTCCAGAATGCGGGGTCTAGAAAAAATATTAACCCTCTAAGATAAACGCATAATGCCGTACTCCCGTCCCGATCTGAATGTCTGCAATACAATTCATAAACATAAACAGTGACTAGCATGTGAGCCACTCATACGCATGTATGTGTGTGTGTCTGTGTGTGTAAGTGTTATCGATCGTGGTCAATGTTGTTGGTAAGAACATGCGGCCCGGACTTAAGACCTGGTCAGATCCAGGCACAGTCCAAGTCCAAGTGGAAGCCCTCGGGGCGCTCTCAGCAATTTTCATTGCTGCCGCTGATGTTGCTGCTGCTGCTGCGTTTGCTGTTGCCGTGGCCCTGGCTCTGGCTCTGACTCTGGCAGTGGCTTCAGCTTCAGCTTCGGCTTCGGCTGTGTCTGTGGCTCTGTACTCTGTGCTCTGATCGTTGTCGCGATCTGCTGCCTTGGCTGACTCTGGCTTTGACTTGCTCTGATTCGGCGTTCAAGCCAAGCCAACAATGTCGACGTCGTCGTTGCAGCAACTATTTACAACACTGCATTCCTGCGCCGCAGTCATTCAAGAAGCCAAAGCCGAAGACAGAACCGCAGCCACAGCCCGAGTCAGAGCCAGAGCCAGAGACAGAGCCGTGGACGCTGCTGAACTTGTTTTATGCCACTTTAGCTTATGTGTGTGCGGTTGAGCGAGTGCTCCTTCAACAAATGCTGCCCAAGCCGCCTGCCTCATAAATGCTGTAATAAGCCCACAACAACAACCACAACAGCAGCAACAACAACAACAACAGCAGCAGCATTGAATGTGCGCTCGAAACATGTTTATGAAAAGAAAGAAATTCCATTGCAAACAAAAGAGGCAAAGCGATCGGTGGGAGAGGCGCGCATTGCGCATGCTCGCATGTAATTTAACTCTCTCTCTCTCTCTCACACACACACACAGATGCACATTTACATATTGGCTTGTGCTCTTTAGCCTCTTTCTTCGGCTGTTGCTGCTCGCTCGCTCTCTTGCAGTGCCTCTCTTCAAGCCTGTGGGGACATTTATTAATGCTATGGTGAAATGTCTTGGCCATCTGAGTGGCCTGCTCCAACGTGTGAGCAGCGCAAAAGTGGCACAGAATTTTCACCGGGCGATCGCCAATTGAAGGAGCTGCAGCTCTGGAAAGTATTTCAAACTCGAAAGCAGCGGATATACGGCTGAGCAGGCTAAAGCGTATTTTGAGTCAAATGTAGATACGCTTTGCCTCCTACATAAATTAGAGAGTTTTACGCTTAGTTAGTAGCGGTAAAACAAGTGTAAATATACGAATAGCATGTGCTGTAATGAGGACAAAGAACATTCTTCAGATTTTTCAAACAAACGCTAGGCTCTTCTCACATTCCGATGCCCATATATTCTCTCTACTATATGATAGATATAGCATAAAATATATATATTTATATATATATACATATTAGGGTATATCCTAGTTTGTCACTCAAGTACCTAAATGGTTACAGTACACCTTGTCTAAAATGACATTACAAATTAATATTATACGATCTATAACGAATTCGATTAGCGAATAAATAGCTTTAAGATCGGCTAAGAGCTGACGACACCAGAATTTGTTTTGCTCGACCAGAAGATTGTGCACGGTAAACATGGCAGCTCGTCTACAGGCCTTCGTTTGCAGTACGTGGAAGTTGGAAAAATACTGCAAATATTCAAATAACAAAAATATTGTTTTATAATTACAGTTATGCTCCTGGTTTATTTTCCAAGCAGCGCATATCCATTTTTCGCCAATCTAACAACTAAGTTAATCGACATTCTCATTTCGGGTGGTGGTACGGTCGAGTCTATTGGACATGCAGGAGAGACTGCTGGTGAGCTGATAATAGATATTAACAAAGTACATGCGCATGGCGTCGAAACAATAGGAAAAATTGTTGATGTTATTGGAAGATGAGTGGAACCAGGACCAGGAGTCAACAATGCAAGCAACGAGAGTCTTTCGGTTTAATTCAATTTGAATAGATCAAAAGCTGTATTACCCGATATTAAAGGAAAATAAAAACAATTCAACAATTTGATTCATTTTAGCCCTATATTATTATCAAATACTACTTGAATTCAGATCGGATCGGATCATATTAGTTCTTTACTAATTGCTCTCTAGAGAATACTTCTTCTTCAGCCACTATCCTCTCTATAGACCAGAGCGAATTTCCCTAATAGCCCTAATTATATTTTCTACAATATTTTCTATAAAAACGCTAACAGTATTTTATTCTAAAATACACATCTTTATAAAGTTATTTATTTATTTATTTTATTTATTTACTTATTTGTAATTTCTTCAATTTATTTTTTAATTATTATTAATTTATTTATTTTTTATTTATTATATACGCATATACATTTATTTTTTGTTTATTTAAATATTTAATTATTTTTGATTTATTTATTTATTTGTTTAATTATTTAATTGTTATTGATTTATTCAATTTGATGTATTGACTTATTCATTCCCCAAGATTGTTGTCTACGTTTTTCTTTTTTACTGGCAACGCCTCTCCATAAAGAAGAGTCGCAGTCGGCAGAGAAGAGAAGATTGTTGGGAGACTCAATGAGCGCAGATGGAGCGAGAGAGAGAGAGAGAGAGAGAGCAGTGAGTCACACACACACCATGTTGAGTATGGCCGCAGCTCGAAGAGGGTCGGTCGCTGCGCGACCAGCCGCATGCTCAGTTGCCATTTACCTGTTGCCGAGCGCTGTAATTCGTGCAGTGTCGTTGCGGATGAAACTGAATCTTGAGGCGCCGCATTACGTTGCGTGCCTGCCTGCGCGTGTGTGTGAGTGAGTGAGCGAGTAAGTGAGCTAGTGAGCGAGTGTGTATAGTGCGTCCGTGTAGTGGTTGCTGCTGCTGTGCTCAAAGCAAAGGCAAAGGCAGCAAAAAAGATAACATAAAGCAAAGTAAAAGAGCCACAGTGAAAGATCAGCGCACACATACATACGTGCGCGCGCACACACACACACACACACACAGTCCCAAGTTGCTTGCAATAAAAATAAAGTAGAGAAAAGTTGTGTGAAATGGAATAGCAAAAGGAAATTAAAACACACACACACACATACATACATGCTTGCATGTGTGTGTACATATTTAAAACGGAATTTAATGAAGCAAAAACTGCCAAATAATGAGAAGCTGTGCGATGCATAAATGAAAACTAAACGAGTGACGTGTATAAAAAAGGTAGCAACTGCTATTTATTAAATTGCAATTCCAATTCAGGTTTGCTCTCTTACTGCCGCTGCCTCTCTCTCTCCCTCTCTTGCTCTCTTGTTTTTGTGTGGCTTCAGTAAAGGCAAAATTGAAAGAAAAAGAAAAATAAAAAAATCTTTTATTTTTTTTATGGTGCCAGAACGTAAAGTTCTAAAGGAATAATTGCAGCTCCACGGATATCCTAGACAGGCTTAAACTTGGTAAATTATTGCACATCCTCATTGGCCCCGAAGAGACTCGACTGGGACTCTGCACTGGCCCAAACCAGTTGCAAAGTTGTCACATTAAAATCACACCTTCAAAGAATTATTTGTTGTTGTTGCTGTTTTTTTCTTCATTTTCATTTTTTTTTATTTGACTTCTTTTTGGTTGTGTTTGTGTTGTGTTTTCCTATATATGCACCACTTTGCCCATAACTCGTTCGCGCTCTCACAGATACACTCAAACACACACACACAGGTACACCCTCTCTGGCTGCCTGGCAATTTCGCATGCAAATTATACGTAAAGGAAGTCAGACAGCCTCAGTGCTTGCTGCTGCTGCTGCAGCAACTGGTTGATCTGCATAGACGCCCATTATAAGTAACAGGCTGCATGCAGCATGTTGTTGCTGTTGTTGTTATTTTAGTATTTTTTGCTTTCATAACTGGTACACACACACACACACACACACACACACACACACACACACACAGACACGGACAGATGGGCATAGCTCTGTTCCAATGCGCAATGAGAAAAGTTATAAACATTAACGCAGCCACCAATGCTAGTTAGTTTCTCATTACTGGCCACTCAGACTGCGCGCCTAGGCAACGGATATGATAATTGCCATTTAATTTAATTTTATAATACTCATTTGCAATGCGAGCAGTCGCAGCAGACATCAATTAACTCCCAATCGGCGCGGTTCGACTTTCTGTCTGCCCTTTCTAGGAAATAGACCACGCAAATACATAACATTATCTAGCTTTAAATATATGTACATATTTCTCTTATGTATATACATATATATATATATATGTATATATATGCATATGTTCACCCCATGCTGTTCCATCTGTGTGCCAAATGTTTTCTTGGTTTTGTGTCTGTTATTCGAATGCCTGGCAGGCATCCGCTATGTTTTGCTGGCAACGCGGAAAGCATATGGTCGTTTTATTTTTGGTATTTTTTTGCCTCGAAAGGTTAAATGTTAATAAATTGTTAATTTGATATCTGTCAGAGGTTTGACATAACATTATGACATTTGAGCAAAGCACTTTCCTTGCCAGGCGTCCACAAGAGACAAGTGGCTGCTGCTGCTGCTGCTGCCAGCTTTCCAAATGTCCGTGGCTAAACAAAAGACTTAAGCGACAAACTTGATGGTCTCACAAGAAATATCATAGGCCATAGTTTGAGCCCGCCTGGCACAGCCATTTAATGCATTTAGCCACAATTTAAAGTATTTTTATAAAAAATGTCAACATATGCGCATTGCAATGACAAGCCGCAGCAGCCGCAGTCAGCCGAGCCAGGCCAACTTGGCCGGTCCGTTCCAGTCCAGTCAGCCATGGCCCGCAGCCTCAATCACAGCCCCCTACTGCTGCCCCCCAAGCTTCGGATATCAAAGCCAAAAAGCTTTCAAACCAAAAGCAGCCGACAACATCGCCAACGACGCCGTCGCAGACATGGAAAAGCCGCGCGTCGATTTCATGAGATTTCCAATAAACTTTTAAATACTTTTACTGGCCATAATAACTATGCCATGCACTTTGCAAATTCACGGCTCGCAAATCAAGACAATGGACAAACAGTTAGTCTGCCTTAATTATATTTGTTTAGCAGCCAAGGAGAAGCTTAATATAATATAATAATTACATAATCATATTAGAGAGAGGCACCACAAGCTTCCTCAGATTTTTGAATCTTTAAATGGCAATTCATATTATATTTTATTTCTTATAGTTATATGTTTATATAAATGAAATCTAATTTAGATTGTTGTCGTTAAAATATTATCTTATTTCAAATATAAATAAATATAAAAATTGTTTCAGCAGTTCTTCATAGAGCGCTGAATATAAATATCAGTTGAAATAATTCAAAAATATTATTTGGCTAAATCTCTCCGCTAAAATATATTCTTTTACTTGAACAACAACTATTAATTTTTAATGGAATATTTTTCTCTCATTAAACAAGCCTTAAGGAAAAGTCAGAGTAGCACATGTTTCGTAGTGGTTCCGTCTGCTGATTTACCTTTCTTGTCTACAACTTTTGTTGCCTGGCTTTTTTTTTTTTGTTGTTGTATACGTACAATATATGATTTCATAGCGCTTGCAACGGCGCAATAAGCAATACTGAAATGCAATGCGATGTATTTTTTATTATTTTTTATTTTGCTGCCGCTGCCAGCAATGGCCACAGATGGGGACGGAGACGGTGGCGGAGACGGAGCCAGTGATGGTGCCAGAGTCCGAGCCAGAGACGGCGGCAGAGCCAGCGAGTTGCAGTGCAGTTTTGCAGCTCTCACGGCCACAAGCGACAGTTTTGTATTAGAAACGGCAACTTGTAGCTGCAGCTAGTTACGGGCTTGATGACTAGCCAACGTTGGGGAGGAGGGAATTCGGCAGGGGAGCGGCTGGCGGGCAGCAAAGGTAGCTGGAATGTTGTCGCTGCTAGTTGGCAATGTTGCCAAGTGACTGACATAGTTGTTGTTGTTGTTGTTGCTGTTAATGCTGTTGTTGTGATTGTTGTCATTTCTGTTGTTGCCGTCGTCAATGTTGTTGTTGTGCGGTTTGTTCTGGTTGTGCTTTGCAGGGCAACAGCGCGCAAAACTTTAAAATTTAATTTGTAGAACAGAACAATTTATGTGTGGCATATTAGAGCGAAAGAAAAAAAGAGTTGCGTTCTAAGCCACAAAGCGTCACCCTATGCGGGCGTTGTTGCATGCGGGCAGCCATCAGTGATCGGCTGGCAGCTAGCAGCAGCAGCCCGCAGATACAAAAGATACAAAGATACAGATAACCTGTTGTCGCTGCTGCCTCGCAGCATCTAAATTTCTGTACGTGTGTGCAACAGAAATCAGACAAAACGGTGCTTTACATTCGTTTTTTTTCCTCTGCTTTTTCACCAGCGTATTTTCTCTCTCCACTTGCTCATCAGGCGGCTGCGGCTGCCTCTGCGGCTTCTTTCTTACTTTCTTTCTCTCTGTCGCGCTTTAATGAAATGTAATTTGAAAAATTGCGCGCGGCAAATTGTTGGCTTGTTGAAGTCAGCTCGTTGTCGTCATCGTTAGAATTTCAAATATTTTGTCTTAATTAAAATTTTGCTGCCAAGCCACAGTCCACAGCCAGCCACAGCCGGCCTACTGTGCCTGACTGCTTCGCGTGCTAGGCAAAAGTCGGGCAAGTCTTTTAAATAAATTAGCGCTGTCTATTCGTTCGTCAAGCATTTGTCGCGTTTGCATTTAGTCGGCATTTTTATTGGATTAAGTTTGGCCTGGATTTATGCGCTGTCTCGGATTAGATGCGCCATCATTCACGTTCACAGTGGTCGTTGCTATTGTTGTTGTTGTTGTTGTTATTGTCATTGCTGCTGCTGCAGTTGCTGTCGCACAGCATGTAATTTGCGGTAAGTCAGCTTCTTTCTGTTTCTTTTGGGCTTGTTGTGATTTATTTTGTTTTGTCGGACATTACATTTTAGGTTAAGTGGCGTTTATGCACAGTTGACTGTTTCGCCTGTCGCTTTGTTCAAAATTTGGGTCATAAAACAAAAGACTTAAGCAACGAACTGGTTCGTCTGCTTTGGCTTGGCATCGGAATTTGAATTATTCCTCCCAGCAAACGGCAACAATCAAACTCAAATGCGATAGAGCAAGACGCAGAGTGCAATAGATGGTCACACACAGAGAGAGAGATAGAGAGAGAGAGAGAGAGAGAGAGAGAGCATCGTAACTATTTTCCATTGATTAATGACAGGTAATTTTCATCCATTGGCCGCGCGATGATGAACGAAAAAGGGAGCCAAAGATTGCGAGGCACAAAAAGGCATGCAAAGGGCATTCGCCTCATCTGTCTTCATGGTTCATTATATAAGTTTCGGTTTAATTAGTTTGGCTAAAACCTTTTTTGCATTTTTTAATGAATCCGCCTGGCCAGAGTGAAATTTAAGTTGAGATAATGATCAAATGCTACACAATCATTAAGAAATATTCTCAATTGGTGTTCAAAAGTAGGCTATTACTAATTTTGATGATCGGCGCAAAGAGAGAGAGAGAGAGAGAGAGAGAGAGAGAAAGTTTAACATTGATTAATAAATAAGAAATTGATAAGCTGTAAGGAAAATTGAAAATATCTATTAAAACAACAAAAGAATGTGATATTCTTATATATAATAGCAAATATATGCCTTGTCACACGTGCGCCTGAGAATTATTAACCATCTTCGACTTTCTATCTCGACTATATAAGCCCCATTCCGACTTTCTCAGGCCTTCTTTTAATGAGCGCCATTCACTGGCAATCATCTTCAAATTGTTGCCTCGTCCATAGATCAATATACATAAACTATAAGCATATTTCCGATATTCATTTCACACATTCCGATTTTGCACTCTTTCTAGTCGTTAACTGTGCCAAAGCCTCGACAACTTTCAATTCTTTTTGTGCCCATTTACATAAAGCGTCAAGGGAATGTGATAAAAAAAAACCTATGAATATCTTATAAATTTAACTTTTATTTACATACAATTTATGTTTGTTGTGAAAAGGAATCCAAAGGCTAAAATCAGACAAAAGTATGATGTTTCTCTTTGAATTGATAAAAAATAGCTATAAAGGAACCTTCTAAAAATGTAAAATATATAGTCATATATATGTAGTATCCCACTATGCAGATATTTGCGTGCTAGTCAAAATAAATAAAATTAACTAAACTGACATATAACGCCACATTTATAATAAAACAAATTGCATTTTATGCGAGTTATGAAGGAAAACGCAGAAAATCAAACAACGTTTCGATGCTTGGCTCAGCTCAGCTTAGCTCCGCAGCTGCACCCACTTTTTGCTGAGCTGCAAGAAATATTTTTCTTGTTTTTCAAAAACTAGTCAGCGCCACCCACTTTCTGTCCACTTCACATATATATATATATATATATATATATATTTTTATATTACTGTGTGTGTGTGGGAGTCCCATTTGCTTGGGAATTATCGGGCGGGGCGCTGACAGAGCAAGCGGCAACTGCAACATTTTGCTAAATCAAAATTGACACTATGCAAAAAGCCAACCCACGGAGCGCAAATTGCAACACGGTAGCCACACACACACACACACACATACACATACACAACTACTCACACACACACAGTTACACACATCCACATAGTTGATTGTCGGGCCAGACTGGGGCCAGGCGCTCAGCGTGCCATGCCATAGAGGCCAAAAGGTGCCCATACCCCGAGCTCCATTGGCATGTGTGATGTTGTTGTTGTTGTTGTTTTGTGGCGCCAAGTAATTTCTGTGTTAGCGTTAGATTTCAGCCATGTGCAGACAACGAACACCACACAAATGGCAAGCACAGCAGTTATTAGTTTTACACACCGCACAGTGAGGCAACCTCATCAAAATACTAATAAGAAATGCATATTAAATTATATACTAGAATACTATCTGGGACTATATTAAATACTTAAGCTAATAATATGATTGGCTATGTATTTTATATTTGGTTCATTGAATTTAAATATTCAATAGACAATTAAATTTTAAATAAAAATACATATATAATTAATAATATACTCACAAGCAACTGCTAGAAATAATAAAAAAATATATAACAATTATATAAACTATAAAAATATAAATCATAAAAGTTTATAAAAATAAAAATAAAATATTTCATATTTAAATTCATATAATTTTGATGTATTAATTGAAAACTCGAATTAATTTGGACTTTGGAGCCACTGTACGCGTTAGTGAATCACTTTGGTATCTGCACCACTGTGGCCACCATCGTGGTGACATTTGTTCATTAAGCATATTAAATAATTAGTACTTGTTGTTGTCATATTTTATGTGCTCGTTGCTTGTTGAGCAGCTGAGCCCGCTGAGAGGCTTGGCAGGCGAACAGCTTAAGCACAGACAAGGACCAGTTCTCAATAGCCTCAACTCAAGTGCTGGCCTTTCGCGGCTGCCACAAAGAGTATGGACAAAAATGTGATTTAATTGAATAGCCATTGACGTGTTTGGCTGAAGAGCTGACCCATGCTCTAAGCCAAGGCAACATCTAACTTCAGTTCGTAATGTGAACCGAATTCGTAAGAGTTTTGCCAGAGCAGACATAATTAGAGACGTCCATTAATTTGTTTTCTGAATAATATTTATTTTTTATTAGAAAAATATTCAATTTAGTCAGCAGTGTTAACGTATTGAAATGAACATAATAAATTTGGGCTGAAACTTGAATAAGGTGAATGAACAGAGTGCCTGAATGCAGCTCAACTTATAGCTGATACTGATACTTCTGAAAATAATAAACATGAAGTAAAACATATGTAAATGAATCCAAAGCTTGATTTTTTATATAAATTATTTTCGATAAAGAATTATATATAAAAAATAAAAAATAAAATAATAAATTCTTTCTGCTGCTGTTTATACAATAGAAATAGATTGTTAAATATAATTTAATGCCATAAATCATATTTAATAAATATTAGCTTAGTCATACAACAATCCCATTGGCATTAGAATAATAATATTTGATTCTTAAAGAAGCTAAGAAAAATATTATAAATTTACAATTGAGCTTTGGCGTTCCATAATTTGCCTTCCAAAATAAACTCGATTCGGTTGAGCAGTGTTTTCACTGCAACAATAATTTCGAATGTGATTTGTTGTCAAAGCCAAAATAGTAAAAGTCGCACATGTGTTAGCGATAGCCCTTAAAGGCTTATCCCAGCATACTGACTAACAAATATTTGTGGCTGTAAGTGACAAACGGCAGATGTAAATTTATGCAAATCGCATGCTGGGCTGTGTTGGCCAATAAGCCATTTGACACTTTTGTCCACACGCGGCTGATTTGATTATTAATTATTTATTGTCCAACTATTGTGAATTATGGAAAGCGAATACCGAAAAGCTCTCAAATGGAGTCGAACTCCCAAGTCTGGCCAGCTGAAGTGTCGGCTGTGCCTCTGGGCCTATTCCTTTGCTCATTTTTGGACACGTTCGCCGCGAACCAGTTGAGCGACATTCCATTTGAGGCGCGACAGGCGGCGTCCATTTGGGAGATGCTAAGATTAATCAGCTGCCATAAGCCAAATGACAAGACATATATAAATATATATGTATACACACAAATAGTTGATTTTTGGACTTGCTGCCTCAAATGCTCAGTTGAGCTGTGTTGCTGTTGTTGTTGTCCTATTATTATTGTTATAATGTTTATTTATGGCATAGCTGGAAAAAAAATTAATTTCAAATTTGATTACAATAAAAATAAAGCCACACACATAACCGCGCACACCTCCGATCCGAAATCGAGCCACTTGTAAGCAGCATTTGATTTACGTGCCCCGAAATCTGACTCTAGGTAGGCAAACGAAAGACCGACCCATCACATCACACAATTGCCTCAACTTTGTAGGTGTGTGTCTATATCTATGTAGTGTGTGTGTGTGTTTGTGTGTGTACCGTGACGGCCCAACCCAACAAATTCCAAACAGAAATAAAGAAGATTTAGCCACAATCACCAGCAACAACGAATTTCGAAATAAATTTATTGTTTTCTATTTAGATAGTTGTGTCCATCCGTATGGATGAAAATTATGCAAAGCTGCCCGAAGATGAGAGAACTAAACAAATATTAGAGACAGGCGGGACTAAAGTGGCGCATGGTTATGTTTATGGTTGTTCCCTTGTTCTACTTGCCGAATTGGGTTACTTTCAACATCATTTTTCTAAGGTCTTAGGTTACACCAACAACAACAACAACACGAACAATGCCAGCAGCTACGGCAGCAGCCGACTTTCAGGCCAGGCTAAGCTGCAGATGGCCACGGACTAACATTAGAACAGCCCACGCCTGGCTTATGATTAGAGTTTCCAATGTTCCAAGAGACACTCCAAACTGGTTTCATGCCAAAAAAAAAAAAGAGAAAAAGAAAAAATATATATTTAAGCTGTGGCCTATGAGTGGAGATGGCGGGGGAATATACGTCCATATGACAGCATACGTGTGTCCGTAAAATCAGGCAGACAACAAAAGTCAACTGAATAATTGGTCGGAGGCGTGGGCGAGCTGCTTATTAATAGTTAAATTGTTAACAATTTCAGCCACATATAAATAAAAATAAATATATTTGGCGCCGCATTTAAATGGCTAATCATGTTAACCGAAATCTCCCTGGCGTGGGCGTAGATTGGCTAGAACTCAGCTAGCTATAAAGTAAAGGTCAAATGCAGTGCACTCCCAGCAAAAAAAAGAACATAAAATCATAAATATATGTATGTGCAGATATAGGCACATACGCACACAAATGTCTCTGTGTAAATTGCCAATTGGAGTCGTAGAAAATCCACTTTGGGCTGCCCACACAGTCGCTGCACAATTCATTCCCATGGCCAATGAAGTTCAGGCTAAATATAAATAATTTAATATTTTTTTAGCTTTTTCAGTTTTTGTTTTTGTTTTTTTTTTTTTTTTGTTTTTGACCCAAATTCCATTCTTTAATTGCTGCGGCACTGAGATGATTCACGCATAAAAATCCATGTGATTACATATTTAAATTTAACAACTTCTGAAGTAGTTAAACTTAAATTGATCAATATAGATAAATATATATTTTAATAATGCATGTCAAGTAATTGTTATATTTATATATGTTTAAATTCATAAAATAATACAAATAAACATTAAACAATAAACATCTTATTCAGGTATTTAAGTAGACCCAAGCTCAAAACTTATAGAATCCAAACGTTGCGTCATTTAATACTTAGTCAGATTGACTAGCTTAATATTACGTGATAGCATAATATTACTTGATCTTAAACTGGAACTATCTATCTTGGCTAAAGCAACTCGAAGTCTAGATATTTTATATAATAATTTTTCTCATTTGTTTTTATGATATTCATCCGTCAATTAAAAATTGTTTTAAATTCACTTTCATGCTTAATCTTTTCGAATGCTTAAAACTGTTTCAAATGACAAATGTTTTTCTAATGCTAATGTTCAGTTCTCTGAGATTAGCTAACACATTTAGTCAATTAACTTTGATTTCTGTGCTGCTGTCTTTGGCTTGGGTGAGTTGGCCAAGTGGCAGCGTCAATTGGCCAACTGAACAACAAATGAGAATCCGGGTTTGATTCTAAGGGTAGTGTATGGATGTTGTGTTCTTTTGAAAAAACTCTTTTCTTATTATAAAGATATGTATATGTCATAGATGTCATATTAATATTTTCATAGTAATATTTTCATTGACTTAAAAAATAAATTAGATAATAATTTGATTTATTTTAAATTTAATTAGCTGCTGGTCGACTATTTATTAATTTTTTTTAAATATTTATAAAATAAAATTCATATTAATGAATTCTATTTCTTTGTGCTTGCAGACTTCCAGCTTTAAGGCGAAGTTCCCGGCATAAAACACATTGAAATAAATAATTAATATCGAAGGCAAAATAATGTCACACAAGACGAGCACACGCCGTGCCACAGACCTGGAGTGTCCACTGGCCTCGCTGGGGCGGACTAGCAATGCGGTGCGAGATCAATTGGCGGCGGCGCATTACCATCATCCGCATCCTTTGAGCTCCAGCCCATTGGATCCGCAGGCCTATAAGATGTCACGCAAGTCGCCAAATCTCGGTCTCAATATGAACGATACGGCTAACAGCGGCGACCTCTATCCACGTGCATCGCGCAGCTCCACGCCGCACAGCGACCAGCAGACGCCATCGACAACGGCCTCAACGGCCGCCGTGCTGCATATGGTGCAGCAGAAGGCGGCCACATTCGAGCTGCGTGGACGGCACACGCGACATGAGCAGTCCTCCTCCGCCTATGGCACCCACTCCACCGCCTCTGTGGGCAGGCATGCGCAACTGAAAAAGTCACCGGAGCTGCAAACGTTGCCAGCCCCGGCGACCAGATCTATAGCTCCAGTGCCACAGCCGCGCAACTTTCTGACGCTGGACTGGCTGCATGGCAATAGCGCCGACACCGAGGACTCCAGCGATAACAATGTCGGCGGCGGCGTTGGAGGCGGCAGCAGAAGGCGTGGCCAAGCCCAGGGCGGACGCTGCAGCGTACCCACGGTGCTCAGCAATGGCAGCAGCAGCGCCCAATATCTGCTGGACAAGAAGATGGAGTCCCTGTATCTGGGCAATGCGTTGCGTGCTCTGCCGCTGGGTGCCGAGGCGAGTCAGTACCAAAACGAGCGTTACTACCTGGAGGACTACAGCAGCGGGAGTGGCAACGAGCGATTACCAGGTGAGAAAGTATACATCTACTTATATCAAGAGTACATATATAAAGAGCAGTTGTCGGCTATTGTTTCATTCTATTCCAAGATTAATAGAGTTTAAATTATTTGCTTTCATTTGAATAGAACGTCTGCATCATCCGCGCAACTCCAGTCCCAGCGAGACGAGCGGTTCGGACCGCTATTTGCTGAATCGCAGCACGAATTCGCCCGCCAACGCCTTCCAGCTGGACCATCACCACACCAAAGTGCAAAGCCTCTCCGACGGACTGTGCAATATGGGTCGCTTTTCGCCTAGCCTGGACCAAGGTTATGCCACACTGGTGTCGCCCTCGCCCACTGGCCACCATCCCAACAGCACGGCGAGCCTAGTAGTTAACAGCAATACCAAGAACAGCAGCCCGATCGTTGGTGGCGCTGGCGTCATTGCCAGTAGCACGCCAACCACAACTCCGCGCCGTGGATTGACCAGCAACAGCGGTACGGTTAATGGCACAGCTATCGGACCGCCACCCTGGAACCGAAAGGGTCCTTATCGCTGTGGGCCCTACTTCGACCGCCTGCCCGACGAGGCCGTTGTGCGCATCTTCAGCTGGCTGGATAGCTGCGAGCTGTGCAATGTGGCACGCGTCTGTCGCCGCTTCGAGCAGCTCGCCTGGCGGCCTGTGCTCTGGAAGTGCATCACGCTGCGAGGCGAGCATCTCAATGGGGATAAGACGCTGAAGATGATCTTCCGCCAGCTGTGCGGACAGAGCTGCAACGGCGCCTGCCCAGAAGTTGAACGTGTCATGCTGGCCGATGGCTGCCGCATATCAGACAAAGGTCTGCAGTTGCTGACGCGTCGCTGTCCAGAGCTAACGCATCTGCAGCTGCAGACCTGTGTCGGCGTTTCCAACCAGGCGCTAGTCGAAGCGCTCACCAAGTGCACCAATCTACAGCATCTGGATGTGACAGGTAAGTTACCAATTAATATTTTTAAATGCAGGAATATAGTTGACTCGATGTATTATTACCTTGTTGCATGTAGGCTGCAGTCAGGTGAGCAGCATCAGTCCAAATCCCCATATGGAACCACCGCGTCGCTTGCTCCTTCAATATCTGGACCTCACCGACTGCATGGCCATCGACGACATGGGCCTCAAGATTGTGGTCAAGAACTGTCCACAGCTGGTGTACTTATATCTGCGACGCTGCATTCAAATTACAGGTAAGTGTCAAGAGCTAGAAGCATAATTAATAAAAATTAACATACGTCATCCCTATTCCCTGACAGATGCGGGTCTGAAGTTTGTGCCAAGCTTTTGCGTTTCGCTGAAGGAACTGAGCGTATCGGATTGCGTCAATATCACGGACTTCGGTCTGTACGAGCTGGCCAAGCTGGGCGCCGCCTTGCGATACCTCTCTGTGGCCAAATGCGAGCGGGTGTCCGATGCGGGTCTGAAGGTTATTGCTAGGCGCTGCTACAAGCTACGCTATTTAAATGCACGCGGCTGCGAGGCAGTCAGCGACGATTCCATCACAGTACTGGCACGCTCCTGTCCCCGCCTACGTGCCCTCGACATTGGCAAGTGCGACGTGAGCGATGCGGGTCTGCGTGCCCTCGCCGAGAGCTGCCCAAATCTGAAGAAGCTCAGCCTACGCAACTGTGATATGATAACAGATCGAGGAGTCCAATGCATTGCCTATTATTGCCGAGGCCTGCAGCAGCTGAACATACAGGACTGCCAGATATCCATCGAGGGCTATCGAGCGGTCAAGAAGTACTGCAAGCGCTGCATCATCGAGCACACCAATCCGGGCTTCTGTTGAGCCAACTGTTGATGCTTCGTCCGAGGCAGGAGCGTTTAAGCAAAGAGGCAGGCCATATGAGCTAAGATGTTCTAAACAATAAATTCATCCACACACACACGCACAAACACATATTATTAGCCGGTAATAATCGTAGTTCGCCACTGTAAATACTTACTTAAGCAGATTGTACATATGGCTGGAGAGGATTAGCTTAGGCCCATAGAGCATTTGCTAGCATTTAAGTAGCGCGCCTTCTAGACTAATTCTTGCATAATAAATTATTTCATATAAACCCCTAAGTCTCCAGATAAGTGTAAATATTCGGCATTATTCTGGTTACATTTCGCAATATGAATGCGGGACGCACGTCTATTGTTTGTATTTGTCTCTTGTTTGACGCTTTAACTGTGCTTTTCAGATCGAACTCGCATTTGCGCTCCAACCAATTTTTCTCAAGCGAGGGTATGATTTTCCATTTTCTTCCAGAGTTTTCTCTCAAGTATTTTAATACTTTCGCCAAATTGTGTATGTCATCGATGACGAGCCGCGTCTTCTCATGGATACGCTTCAGTTCGCGCTGGTGTCCAGCTATTACCTTCAATCTCTTTCCATGCAAGAAATGCAAATGATTCACCCGATCCTTAGAGTTGCCAGAAGATATTGGCACCTCATCCAACAGCTCAACTAGCTTAATTTGATCCAATAGCGAAACGGTAGGCAGTGTTAACTGCAATTTGCGCAGCTGTTTCTTTTTCTTGGCACTCAACTTTATACTTGTTGAGGTTAATACCTTTCGCAGGTTTCGGCGCACTTCCTCCACTTTTCTGATCTTCTCACCATATTTCTCACTCTGCTTTGCGATATTATATTTTGTGTTCGTGTGCTTGACAATTAGCCGGTGAAGCTGGCGAACTAGATAATTTACATTCTTCTTGTCCATGTAATGTTGGTGGACAAGATGCTGGTACTGTTTTTGCCATTGCGGCTTACTCGACTTATCCATTTTAACAAATTGAAATTTTTTTAGACATATAATTAAAATGTTTGACTATTTAAATTTGGAATAAAGGCTATCGAGTAATTGTTATCGACAGACTAGCACTGCTAATCGATAAAATCCAAATATGCCGAAATACTATTTAATTGTAATGACAAGAAACGGTCACATATAGCTTTAGTGGTGCCCATCAGTCAGCGAACAGCTGATTGGCTTGGTCTGCGTGCTTAGTATGCTTGTAGGTTAGGTACGTTGTATTATGTCAAATACGTAAATTTGTTTAGGCTTGTTTTTGTTTTAGTGTACACCTAAATTCAAGTACGAGTCTTGTCGAAACACTAACATAACCGAAGCAGACATGGCGAAGTACATCGCTCAAATTATTGTGCTGGGTGGCCAGGCAATAGGACGCGCTTTTGCAAAGGCCCTGAAGCAAGAAATAGCCGCATCGCAAGAAGCTGCTAAGCGAGCCGGTGGCGGTCGGCAAGGAGATCAGAGTGCTGAATCAAATTTGCGTACAGGTAGCTAGAGCTATTAATGAATAAAAATATCAAGTTCTTGACTAACAATATTGTCCGCACCATAGGTATGACGCTGGAGGAGGCGAAGCAAATCTTAAACGTTGAAGACCTTAAAAGCGTGGATTGCATAACTAAAAATTTTGAGCATCTGTTTAACGTCAACGATCGAGCAAAGGGTGGCTCATTCTATATACAATCAAAAGTCTTTCGTGCCAAGGAGCGTCTGGATCACGAACTTAGGGCGCAGCAACAGCATCAAAAGCCAAGAGACGAGCAGCAATCAGAGGAAGCGCCCCTGAGCAGAGCACGGCAAAGACGTTAACAAATAGTTATGCCTTCTACCTCCAACGAAAATTAGATTTAGTTTATTAGATTTTAAGTAGTTATTCATGCAATGTTTTCTGCTTGTAAATATACGAAAAAATGATTGTGCACATTTCAAACGTTTATAATCAGCTGGTGGTTCTAAAAAAAGACAACCCTGTCTTATTGGAAACGCAAAGTTGGCTGTGTGAAACAGCTGGTAATTGGCAGCACTGGAGCGAATACAAAGCAAAGATAAAAATTCAATGCTACGCAAATGTATTGTCACTAAATATTCGTTCTTTTTTTGTTGTGTACAATCAGACGTGTCGATTGTTTGTTTAATAGTCGCAGTCTAACAAGTATAAACGCTAACGACGCAAAACAGCTGGCACATGCGCGAAAATACACAGAAATTCCAGCACAAAGCAGACGCGGAAATCAACCACCAGCAACGTCGACAACGACGATTTTCCACAGAGAAGGTGTCTTTGGAGCATCATTCTATGAGCTCTGACTTTTTTGCACGCGAGAGAGAGGGAAAGAGAGTAGGTAGGCATCGGACAACGGTATTAGTCCAAAGAAAATTCCGCTGTTCAGTCAGTTTTCAGAGGACCTTCGAGACAGGCAGACGAAAATTCGAGAATTGCTCGCTCTACCAAGCAGACAACAGTTAAAAAACAAACTCAATGAAGTGGTAATTTAGAACGTTACGTTATATAGTGAAAAGTCGAAGGCGTGAAGCGTAAACAAATATCGATTGAACGCGACATTTTCACAGTGCCAATCATTTTGACAGTTTAAGACGAGTGTACTTGAAATAGTTACATTTTATTTGCCTATTTATTGATTTTGCTCGCTTCTGGCAAAAGCTTAATTCGCATTGTAGTTAATTTTTATTGTTTCTCATTATTCACTTTGCAGCGTGCTAACGTAATTAACTGTAAAAGAGTAACAAATTTACATAATTTACCCGTTGAAAGTGAAACTGCATTGATGCTAAAGAAAAACCTATTACAAAATTCCTGCCAAGTGTAATAAAAGTTAAGCGAAGGAAGGAGTCAAAGTAGCGACGTTTGCAGACCACGACAAGAGAGCCAATCGTATTGAGCTAAGGGCAGCCTGAGCGAGAGAGAGAGAGAAAGAGAGCCACGAAGAGAGTGCTACCACGAGTCTCACCACCCCACAAACAAGGCGCCCACTTTGCGGACGTTTGCACGTTTTGTCAACGCTTCGGCTTCGTCTACGTCTTCGACTTCGGCTTCGTGTGGCATTCGTTTTGTGTATACACGACGAGGCTAGGCTAATCCTTTCGAGCGCTTCATTGACTAAACGCACACAAAACAGAACAGAGCAATAAAGCCAACATGTTTTCGGGTTTAACAAATCAATTCACCTCGCTGGTAGGCGCTGTCAAGGGCGGCGCTGGCGATGAGGATGTCCCAGTGCCCACAGGCGAAGCTGCCGCTGGCGCTCCAACCACATCTGCCGAGGCAGTGGCCACATCAGCGGAACAGGAGGCTGCAGCCGCCGCCGGTGGCGAGCAACTGCTCGAAGGCGAGGAAGGAGCCAAAAGGTAAGTCAACTTCTTCGATTTCACCAATTCTACATCTCGATGCAAGTGACAAACTGTTCTCTCACTTCTCTCCCGAACCGATGCACTTTGAGTGTGTTTATCTTTTGGCCGTTACCGCTCAAGGCCAAGTTCCGTTATCTGACAGCTGCACATGCTTTCAAAGTCTATAACCTATTGGCATTTCACACAGGAGTCGCTTCGTTCTATGCCTCCAGCGGAGGCCCACATGCGACCCTTTCTGCTCTCTGTGGCGTGCCGAATTGACCTTGCAGCTCCTAGTTTTTAGCATTTCGCCAATTCTTTTGGTTGTTCGCTTACGCTGGCCTAGCCATGTTTCGCAGTTGGATTTTACTATTGCATATTTCATTGCAGCTCGCGTTTCGTGACTGAACATAATTGCTTTAACTGCAAACGAATAGCTGATAATTTGTATATATATCATGAAATTGATTTATCGTGATGACTCTAAATGGCAAATGGTTCTGTTGCTCCATTCGGACACATCCAGAAATATATTATTTATAAGATGCCCATGAGAAATTAGAAAGATGAAAATCTCTTTTCGTTTCCACGAACTTCTGTTCAAGCTGTTCATCAACTTTTTTAATACCGTGAAAAGTTTCTTTTGCGAAGTATACGATTCCCTATAGACCACATGTCGAAGTTAATCTTGTCATTTGGATAATGAAGAAACCTAATTCGATTTAGGTAGCCTAACTAACGGGCAACATTTATTAAAATTGTATTTAGAACTAGCTGCGTATATATGATAGACTGAGCACTCTTTCGACTTCGACTTTGATATACTTTTCGCATGTTGTAAGCAGGATGCTCGCCTTAACCTTTTCTTAGCCCATAAAATTATAATAATAATAAAATAAAATAATTTTCAAAAATTTAAATAATAATCTTGGAGCCCTTACAGTATTACTTTCGAATAAACTATCTTTTCAGATACTTCAATTCTCTTCAATCCCAATTCCTCTAAAGTTTTGCAATTCTGTAGGATAATACATTAATTATATATATCTGGATACTTCCTATAAAATACAGTTAACCTTTTTTGCAAGACTCGAAAAGTTTATATTAATGACATCAATTCTATTTTGTGCCATATCCTAAGACAATTTAAGCCCAACTGACATTCTGTTAATGCCAAAATTTGCTGCGTAATCCTTTGGACAATCGAAAGCCAAAACGTTGAATCTGCTGTGAGCTACACACCGCATTTCTCGAGACTCTCACCAAAGCGTAGACCGTCAAATGCCATTTTTCACTTAATTTGGCACATTAATATTTAATTGTGTGTATGTTTGCGCGTACTGAGCTGTGGGTGTGGGAGTGGGACTGTGTGGGTGTGTGGGCAAAGTCAATTCTGGGCACGTCCCGTTGGCAGCCTTTGCCAGCTGCCAACAGCTGCTGCCAGACTTTGAAGTGCGTCTCCTGGCTTACCCATTTGATAGTCTTCCCGCTGTTGCCTTTCACTATCAACTGACATTGACAAGTTGTGTGACTACGCTGTCGCGGGCTACGCTTCCTTTTCCGCTTTTGTTTCGCTCTTCACAAATTGCACGTGTACGTGGCTTATGCATAACCACAAAATGTTGAGTCATGCTTCCACCCACTCGTCCACTCGTACGTCGTTGTCGTTTCCATTCAGTATTTTTCTCGTTTGGGTCGCAAAAACGAAATCCTGTCACCAATGTCAGAGGCTTTTGCTCCATACTGAGCAGCACCGCAGCAGGACAGGATTCTGGTGGTTGCTTTCCAGTTTCCAGTTGACTTTTGCATGCTTTACGGATCGATACCAAAGAGAGCAGCAACAGAGACTGCCAAAGAGAGATAGAGAGAGAGCGAAAGTTTAAGATTGGGTCGCTCTCCTTTGCTCTGTTGCGCCTGTAAAACAAACCGAAATGTGCACATGTGATGTGCCCTCACCAATAGAGGAACAGAGGACGCTATCCTCGCCTTCAGCGACTGCTGCTCGAGCCATTGCCGTTGTTCTTGTTGTCCCTTTGCCAGCCTATTTAATAATTGTGCATTCAGTAAACGTGGCCTGGTATTTGAGAATCGACGCCCCCCAAAATAGCAATCAACGTTAAATCTCTATAATTTTCGTTGAATTAATTTATTCAATTTTGGCTGCCATGCATAAATGCTGCTCATTAAATGGGCATACGAATCTCTCCACAAATAACATCTTACTTTATGGCCCAAATCATGAAAAACGCATTTATAGCATAAATTAACAAGTTTTGTAATTATTTTATGAATTTCTTAAGTTCTGAATAAATTAAGTTTATAGAAACCTATATAGAGGGAGCTATAAGTCTCTAACATTTCGTTTTTCTATAAATATTCTATATAATTTTAGTTTTATTATCAATACTTTATAGTGTAATAACTATTTATATTTAATTTAACTAAAAATAAAATTATTTCTAAGTATTTCCTGTATACTTCCGTAATCATATTTATCTTTAAGTCTTAAATATTAATATCTAAATATTTCTTTATGTGCAATTGAAGAAGAATTTTTAAGAAGTTGAGGCACAAAGGATTTCGTTCATGATAGCATGCTGGCCCCGATTTTCGTCCTGCACAGCCTTCACCTGTATGCGCGTCGCCATGGCCAACAACGTTGGCTTTGCCATTTGCGCGCTTTCAAGGACATTTACACTATTTGCAGTTGCTCTCTGTGACTGCGTGTGCCTTTACCAGTGTGTGTGTGTGTGTATTGCTGTGTGTGTGTGTGTGCTGGTGTGTGTGAATGCCCTTGCATTTGATGTTGTTGTTGTTGTTGTTTCCATAGCAACTGCTTGCTGCGTATTTCGCAATGATGCCAACGAAAACAATGAGAACAAAACTAGCGCCCAAATTGCTCCGTAAATAAGCAGGACGAAGGGCTAGACCTAAACTAGGCTATGTTATTTTAAGAATTCTCTTTGTCGCAGCTCTTTATTAATTTATGCTCAAGCACACAAATATCTACATATGTATTTATATGTATATACATCTGTGTATGTGTGTATGCCAAGTTTCTGAAAACTTTTGATTGCCTCACAAACAAGAACAAGAACAATAACGGGACGAGTTTATTTTGGGTTGCAATGAAAAATAAAGCTGGTAAATATTTGCATTGATTCAATTTGAAATTGGCTCGGATTGCTTACCAATATTCAATAGCCGATAGCCAGAGTGCCTACGCACACTTTTTATTTGAGATTGAAAAGCTGGATATGGTAATGGGATTGCAGAGGCATCAAGTTGTATATTCCATTCAATTTATATTGTAAATTTCATTCAGTTCATAGAGAGTTTATTGCTTTTGTGTTTCTCTGTCTGTATAAAAACAAAACACTTCATCTCTTTTGAAGCCAAATACTTAAAATTTTGTAAATTTACTCAAATATTGAAGAACATCGACGTACGCCAATGTTGGATAATATACATATATTTGGAGTGACACTTGGAAATATAATTATACATAAATTTATTCCACTTTGTCCATTGGCAATAAATTAATGTGAACACGAAAAAGATACTGCAAAATGAAATAAATAATTATATTGATTAAAAGTATAATTCACACGAGCATAATTAAATGAACAATTCGAATGTGACTTTCTCTTGAGACCACTTGAGCAAGGGCCCATTAAAAATACAGATGGAAATGTCGCATTAAGTAATTTTTAATGCTTCCACGTGTGTCGCATTCGCCATTCACACATATATATTTAATTATATGCGGTTATATGTTGAGCTGTCAACAACTTCAAGGCTTACATGCACTTTTCATAGCCTACATTGCTGCGAGTGGCAGCTCTGAGGCGAGCGTGGGAGTGGAGAGCTACCTGCGGTGGGGCATCCTTAGCACACTGCAGTGCACAATCAAATCAAAGCGTTGGCCTCAAAATAAATATATAAATAAATAAATAGAGCGACGGCGCAAGGCTGAGAATTTATTGCCGCCCCCGAAAGACAGTTGGCAGGGAAATAAAAATAAAATGCGCTGTGCTGAATTGAAATGCTGGCAAATCAAACGCAAAGGCCACCGACAACTTGAGGCTATTTAAATTTAAGGGCGATATTAAAATTGTATGCCACGCCGAACGGCAGGACACTGGACAGCAGGACAGCTGGACACTGGGAGGCGTGGGTGCTAACGACTGCTTTGCCATTTGCCGTTCGAGGCATATTAACGTGCTTATATTTTGTGTGTCAAGTGTGGGAAGAGGGAGGTGGGAGGGAGGGTCGAAATTGGGGCAGTTTTGTTTTTATTCCATTTCTGTGTCGGCCGTCTTTCTATAATTCACACGATAATTGCCCACCCAGTCAAAGGCCGCGCCCCAAAGTATGCAGCGTAAATATTGAATGCAGATTTGGTAAAAAGTGAATCTCTTACATGCAATTCCTTGACACTTCGATCTTGACTTGTATTTTGTAACTTGTAGATTCTAAATAACTTATAAATTTGCTTTATTTAAAAACACTTTTCTGTTTGTCATTGAAAATAATAATATCCAAACTAATTTGTGTACATCTAGTATCCGTATTCATTGCTGCGTATTCTTAGAGACTTATCCTTCGGCCAGTAGCCCACATGCGCATTGGTCTCGAACCAACTTTCAATCAATTTTATCGCTTCAGTTTTATAGACACAATTTTTCATTCGTTACTGACCTGCACTTAGCCTCATTTTGTTATTGCACAACAGTTGTAGAGCTCGGCTAAATCAAATTGGCGCTCAATTGCCAGCGTTTGGCAGCTGCTTTTATGGCGCATGCAGGATATAAAAAAGTAATACCATAATCGATTAACTGTGGCCCTTAAAATGGAGCACAATATTTTTAATTACCTGCAGTGGAAATTGTGAGAAAACGGGCAGTGTAACGGGCAAATTGCAGCTTTAGCATGTACATAGTAAATATTTATTCGATAAGTATCAGAAGCCTTTTTAGTCCTCCAAGTTACCATTCAGAAATTGTCGAATTGATAGATATTTTTGTAATATAATATCATATCAATAAGAGTTTATATTATACTCAGTTTTGTTGTGTAGGCTTTCAGTCAAATATTTAATTGTAGTTAACTGAGTATTTCCCATTAAAAGCCACCTTCAACTAAAATATATAATATATATTTATATATAATGTGAAAGACGTCTCTACCTTCACTTAAATGATTTTATGGAAATGCTTTCAAGAACTTTTCAACTTTCCACCTTAATTACATAATGTTATTCACAAAGGGGAAACCTATTAGTGAACTATCGTAATTAATTGCATTTATTACTTTAAAAACCCTTCTGTGCGGTAGCTGCAAAACTATAATTGTTGCAAAAGTAATGAATATCAGCTTAATGCATTTTACTTATCATTTTCCCTTCTATTAATTTACATTTTCAGAGCTCGAAATGTATGCAAATGTGATTCACATTAATTTATTTTCGCATATGCAAAGAGTGAATATAAAAGTTTATTGTTATTTTTGTACTCAAAGAAACACGTTTCGTTAACTAATTTGAATACAATTGAATCTTTCTGTTTTCTATGTTGCTCTAAGTGATTTGATTTGCAGCACTAAACGAATTTGGTCGGGTCCGAGCATATGGAGGATGCTGTTGAAGCATATGCTAAAGTATCCCGTGGTGCTTCTGCTCGTGATGGGGAAAATAAAGATAAATGTGTAAAAGGGAACAAAGAGCAAAGTGCACGGAAGTGGCGACGAGTACAGGAAACGGAAAAACTGGCAAAAGTTACGCATCTCACATACGTATAAAGGTTTATATATGTATACATATATGGCGAACTATGTAGCTGGCAGCACAGGAGGAGCGATACGAGCGAGAGCGCAGACTAAGGCGAGTCGTATCAAGACATAAATATAAACGCACGGCGGAAGTGACAGCCAAAGTAATGCCAACAAATGATGTGAAAGTAAAAAAAAAGGAGGCGCTGCGAGCTAGCTGTCTGTGTGTGTGTGGTTGTGTGTCTGTGTGTGTTGAGACAATGCACGCACAGACATAAAAATTGTTATATTTCTTCAGGCTGCCAAAATGCTACAAAATAGCAAATTACGCCGTAACGTAAAAGTGCTGCGTCTACGTGTTCCCTCGGCACTTTTCGCGTTCCACCGCGACAACAAAAAATACGATTTTCTTCCGTCTCACTTTGAGATATGGCAAAAGTTTGCGAACAAAAATTGCATGAAGTCAACTTTAAAAAGCAAAGAAAAAAGTTCAGTAAGACTCCATAATGATAACAAAAGTGTTCTATAAACTGCAGAAAATAAATTTATGAAAGATATTCATAACCAGAACCTACGGAAAATTGTGAAGCAAATTTGTGTCCGAACTAAAAGGAGACAGAGCCAGAGAGCTAAACTATAATATGCCTGAGAACTATAAGCATGTCCGTAGAACAGTAACACAAAACTTGAAATTACTTGCTCATTGAATGAGGGTGCAGAGTTTATTAAACAATTTGTTTTGTTGGTAGCTTAAATCATATTTATTTTTTCTATATTTATTTTGAATTTCCAAGCACAAATTATTCATAATAATTTTACATAAATGTGCGGAGAGCTAACAGAGCCAGATATGTATCTCATATCGGTCTTATTGTTTATTCAACTATGCAGTTCTGCTTGGCGAAATAAAGCCCGGGCAGACAACATTTATTATTCGCAGCGCTTTAGGAAGAACATTCTAGTCAAGGATGACAAACTGATAGATACCCTGTACGCAGCTTAATACCCTGAATGCTTCATTATCAATAGAGTAATAGTCGATGTTGGTATAGAAGATGAAAGATAGATAAAACATTGATTTCTGCTCTATTATTTTATTACTTGTATCTGGTAATATTCCTGAATATGTTTAAATTTCGTGCAGGGTATCACATAGTCGCACCATTGCTGTGAACATAGCTCCAGTTTATAATCCCTCCGCTGTTGCCACAGCCATGACGAGCCAGTGAAATGAACATAAAACTCGCACGCTCTATAAAATGCTAAAATGCGTTTGATAAGCGCGCACTTACTAAAAATTTTCAAATTGCTGGCAACCCTAGGTTGATGTGAATGTTTCTGGGCTTGGGTTTGGCTTTGGCTTTGGATTAGGGTTGGGGCTGGGACTGCTCTTAGTTCTATTTGCATAACGTTAATAGCTGCTGACTGCTTTCAAAAGTCAGTCTCTGTCGCTCATGTGTGTGTGTGTGTGTGCTTCTATTTGCTATGTGTGGAATGAAAAGGTCATCCCAAGTGTAAAACTCACTGCCTGAAGCGTAAACGCTGGTCATTTCATTTTGGCAGCTTTTTATGAGCTCTGCGCCTGCTTTAAAAGAGGGATAAACAGCTACTGTGCAAATAGAGCCTTGTCGGCATGACAAGAACTTTAAGAGGAAGCTTCAAAGAAACAAATTCTCCAATTCCCTAAGAAATATATTTACCATATCTTAAAGCCTTCAGCTCTTAAAGGAACAAATATTATAGGCATTACTTAATCAAACGACTAAACATTATCCTTCTAGTCTAACTACATCACGTATCAAAGAAACGTTTTAAAGTGCTTAAGTTAAATTCCACAAAATTCCCTGGGTCATACACGGCGTATACGTATTTTTTCAAGCACGCCTCCTGGGCAGCCATTGTATGGCGACGTAACGCAATTGCGCGGCCACAACTGCGCAGCGTCTATTGGCCTTGCAAATGTGTTTATAGTTGGAATGAAAAACAGGGCCTAACTCAATTCCGCCGTTAGATGCCTGCAGCAACAAGGACCGCAGTCGCTGACGTCCTTGCTCTTGCTACTGCCACGGTTCCTGCTGCTGACGCTGCTACTACGGCTCCTGCCATTGCCGGCACGTCGTTTTGCAATTTAATTTTGTGTTGCCCGCCCGTCGCTAACGTGCGCAATTAATTCTGTCAACAACAGGCAGCCCAAGGAGCCAGCACCAACACCTTGTGGCGATGTAGCAGCATTCAGTCCTTGTTTCTCGCCCACACAATTTGCAATACCTTGCTGCATCTCAATTTCTCCTTTGTGGCTTACACTTTGACGTTGCCTCAGATCGCAGCTCCTTAGCTCCAGTTTAGAGCTCGTTTAATCTAATTGTTATGTTATCAATATTTAGCGACCCTTTCGCTCGTAGTCCGCCCTTAACTTTTAATGACCATCCCATTTCATAGATTGTTTCGGACCCATTCGAAATTGAAGCTAGAAAACCGAAAAGTAAAAATAAGAAAATATTAAGTGAAGGTTACTCTGGGAACAATTCGCATCTCAACTTTATGGTTTTCTCTATTCCAATCGGAATAAAAGTATAATTTCCAGCCCGAACTTTAGCTTATTCAAATGTTTTATTCAATATTTTATAATGCAGATAAACTTAATCGATTTGGCTGACATGATTGAGCCTAGTTCTTGCTCCTAAGTAAATTAGCTCTTGGGTCCAGCTGACTCACCTGAGGCTAGTTACGGTGCCAAGGTGCGCAACACAACTACAACTATTTAGCTGACAAGCTCTTAAATTATTAGTGAACGATCTTTTGCTTGGGTTTGCTTGCTTTAGTGCACTTGACAAGCCATCAAGTAAACGCAAACCTTTCTCGATATATTTTGGGCAAACTTATTAAATTTTCATGCAGGCCAAATATGCTTGCGAGCTGCTCCGTGTGCCAGACCCAGCACGACCTTTGGCTTAATCTAAAAATAGCTGTCGTAGCTTCGAGCGCAGAGCAACTCCTTGACTCCGTCTGTGTCTGTACCTCAAAAGCCACCAAACATTTTACGGCCAATACAATTTCCGCCTCGAGCTACATCCTGCCGGCTTATGGGGGACGCGGGTGCCATTTGCGCTGCCAAACAAAGCACCCGACGCTTCCTGCTTGGCAGCATCCTTACTTTATGGACGCCTGGGGAGCGGTGGGCAACGTCTTCGTGTCTCATAAAGAAAGTGACAAGATGTTGACATTTCTCTCACAGTCTGTATAAATCGCCAGCTGCGTGGCCACTTTTCTTCTGAAAGCAACTTTCTAAGTTTAAATACGCGTTAAAGATTATTGCAACTCTGAAACGAAATGCTCAAATCAGCTGTTAATATAATCTTATCCGCTTTAACTACCAACTTAATGTGGCCAATCACAAGCACTAGTATCCCTAGCTTCTGTGAGTCAATCAGATAATATGAATAATAATATCTTCATTTATGCAATCATCTCATCATTTAGCCTTGCCTTGCACTGATTTCGAGTTGTATTTGTTTAATTTATGCTCTCATTTTGTACCCAATTCAGATAACTGAATGCAGGCACAGGCGAGTGTCGAGAACAGCCTTTGTCTTGTTAATGGAAATTGATTTCTTAATTAAATACATACTTGAGGCTGGAAGTCACGTCAGTGTGGTTTTAAACGGTTTGCATTATGCCAGGAGCTGCATCCTTCATTAAGATGTTGCCCAGCTGCCGCTCACCTCTGTTGATTATCCTCTTTGTTCTCTCTGCCACGCTGTAGCACGGCGCATGGCGCATGGCAATATGACCTTAGGTTGGATTTTAGTTCTTTGTGGGCTGTAATGTCTGCCACTCAGTCGTTAATTGAAAATTGCAAGCGGCAGCTGCTCCAGCATCTGCCAACTGTTTGCTTTGTAATCGAGTAATGAAATATGCGCTAACACCCCGACAAAGCTGGGTCCTCGTTTAGCAGCGACCCCTTCTAACAAGTGCTGGAATTCCAGTGAAAATAATACAGACCCCGCAAAGGTCAAGGGGTGCCTGTCATAGACTTTCAAGTCTGCGCCTCCTCGCCGTCTCCCGGTTGCGTTATTTGAACTATGCTGTTATCCTGGTCATCCTGTCAACATTGCATAACAGCCAAAGCCTTGAAGTGTTCGCAGCAGAAGTTGCCGTCACAGGCTTTCATTAAGTTCTCCTCTTACGGCGCGTGCCTCGCTAAAGAACTTGAAATAGAAATTTATTCCTTATATTCCAGTAGAAAAGCTGGACAACTAGTATTCTATAATGCCTTCAGTACTTACTAATTTCCTTTCCTCGACAAATATTGTGAGATACAACATAAATGTGTTAGCTTTTTTATTTGTGTAGAGACTTGAGCTAATATTTATGGCTGTTTATCCAACTGATTGATCGATTTTGTTGGTTGCGCTCTAATTAAAACTAGAAGTTCGTAGCGACTATTTATTTAGGTGATTGGAATTGTCGGCTCGTTCCGGCCACGAAAGCCATATTCCCGTAGCTCGGCAAGTCATCATTTTAATTGAATTATCGCTCCGTTGTATCCTTCTGTCTGCGCAAGGCTCGTGTACGTTGCGTATACTTAATTAGCATTATAAAGCGACGCCATGATATGGGGCGCTGGCTCTGAAACTTCCTGTGGCTTCAACAAGTTAGAATGCCACGTGCCTTCTAGGCGATGTGTGAGATTGAGTTTGGCTCAACTCTGGGTTTAATTAAATAAAAATTCCTTGTGGCTTGTGGCCTGCGGCTGCATGAGGCAATATTTTGCATACATTGTGAAAATCCTTGCAATTTTTTGCTCAGCTTGTATTATCCTTGCGCCATGTCGCTCTTGCTGCCCTTTGATGGCAGGCAGGCGTTCGTGTTTGGTTTCCATGCTTTATCACAGGACTAAGGACTCGGCGGACATCAGGCAACAACATGCCACATGCACTGGGCCAAGGTCAGCACGATTTACATTTCAATTTCCAGCTCCACTGCAACTTTTATTTATTCACCTCTGTCTCTCTGCCTCTCTCTCTCTCTCTCTCTCTCTCTCTCTCTCTCTCTCTCTCTATCTATCTCTCTCTGTGTTTGTTTTGTCGCTCCATTCTCTTATTCTTCTCAATTGATTGTAAAAACAGGACGAACCACCAGATACAATGTGTAAGTCCTTAATGGCAAATTGTTTCAATCGTTGATGCCTTCACGTTTTAAGAGCTGAACAATATTTCTCTTTTGTTCTCTTGACCCGTATTAATTTTGATTTACGTCGGGTTACTTGTATGGATTTATGTCTTTTCATGTCTTAGTGGGGCTTATTGGAGGATCTTAGACAGGGAGTTGGACCCTCGTCGTTTACCTT
Source organism: Drosophila mercatorum (assembly GCA_961210405.1). Lineage (NCBI taxonomy): Eukaryota > Metazoa > Arthropoda > Insecta > Diptera > Drosophilidae > Drosophila > Drosophila mercatorum. The sequence goes on from CAUIUS010000003.1 coordinate 1,558,334, forward strand.
TTGCTTTTCGCTTGCGTGCGAACTTTGAACTTCTCCAGTGTGCGAAAACAATCAAGTGCCATGTCGAGGCTCCGTTTAACATAATTTCACTTTTGTAATCATATCTCGAGGCTTAATTAAAAGGCATTCTTCATTCACTTGGTTGCATGTTGGCAGTGGTCCGCTCGGGCTGGGTCGACTCAGTGCGGTTCTGTTCGGTTCGGCTCGGTCATTAGATAATCCTTACTTGGGCCGTAATTGCCGGCCTCTCGTCGTAAAATGTCTAATTAATTTCTTAACATTTCCATCGCAAAGATATAAATCTTCATTAATTCAAAACTTTCCCTCTTTTCAGGTAACTATGATGGCAAAGCACAAACGACGATAGATTAAACTTAAGGTCAAGGCGTAGAGTATTGAGGAACGAAAGCAATTAGCTTTCCCACGGCTTAAAGGCTGAGAATCTTAAATATGTTTTTCAAATTCGTACTAAAAGTTATATTATATTATTTTTTTAAGCAGCCAACTATCTGTGGTCGAATCAGTAAGGAATATTGATATAGAACAACCATTACTAGGTCTGAATGAATCTATTCAAATCTTGTATCTCTGTGACTTCGCTTTCCTCATGCAACTTAATATTTTATTTGTATTTTTATTTAATTTTACATTTGATAGTAATTCATATATGTATGTATTTCTTAGTTTGTAGTTCTTATAATTTTTCATTTGTTATTTAATTTTATTACACATATTTTATTTTAGCATTCCCAAATCATCCTCCCTGGTAGATTCGTTAGTCACCGAAGCCACGTAAGTTCGCACTAATTTAATCTATTATATTACAAATTTATTTATTATAATATACTTTCATAAACTTTATATTTTTGTATACTTATATTATAATTTGATACCAAATATTTCCCTTAACTAAATTTACTTCTACTCCGTACTCGAGGTTTCCATGAGGCATCGTTAAGCTATCAGAATGTCGCATTTAACATAAAACGAAACTATTAACTGAACGCCAGCTGAACTTTGTACCATAAAGCCGACACCCGACCACGCCCATCGGCTGGCACTTATGCCGCCAAATGGCAAAGCCAACAACAACAACAAAGAACTCTCGGCGCCATAATTGTAGAAAAAGTCAAATAAAAGCTACTGCTGCTGGGGGACACGCTGGCCGTCCCGATGGCATTTCGAAACTTTAATTGCGCCAAAGTGTTCGTGAGTGTCACAGCCGCGCTTTATACCCCCACTTAGCACACACACATACGCACACACACACATACATACGCACGCACACACACGAAGTTACTCATATGAAAAGTTGCGCAACTTAATCGCTTGGCTGGCGGCTGTAGCGCCGCAGCGTATGCAACAAGATTTTGTAATGGCACTTTGGCAGTCGCTGTCCCCTTTGGGCTATATGTAATTCTGCCTGGCTGCACTCTCGGCTTCCGTCCAGCTGCTCTAATTGTAGAGCCAGAGGACAAGTGATTCCAGGACAGTTAACCGCGGGAGCCCGCCCACATGTTGAGCCTTAAATTACCATAGTCCCACGCTCGACCAGCAATGCCCCTTTTTTTGCCATCAGCTATTCATTTCGAGATAATTCATCTCAATCAGCTTAAATATCATGTTAAATAATTCATTTGTGCTTGAGCTCAGGAGCCAGCTCTTGGGTTCTGCCTTTGTGCTAGGCTACCTTTAATTAATGCGCATAAAACCCTCGCCATTTGCACCTTTTTGTGTATTTGTTGGCTGTCCAGGCACGTTCACGTTCGCCTCGTCCCATCCTGCATTTGATTGAGTGCGCTGCCATGGCAGCAGGCAGAGTGTCCTGATTGTTTATCTTTCAGAGATTTGTCATTGGCTCGCATACCCTTTGCCTGTATGAGCCTTAGCTGGATTATTACACTGTTTGAGTAATTATTATATAAATATGACAAGAAAAGTAAATAAGAATCAGAATCGTAAGAGCAATTCGAATTATCAATATCTTAGGGCATCCATTTGATCATATCGAAAGAGTATCCGGTTAGTTGGTGAAGTCGATCAACTATTTGCTGTTCGTTATTTATGTGCATTCGAATGAGCAGACAATGGAACTTACTTGCGGCCCTCTTGACATATTACCCAAACACACGCACAAATCACACAAGGTATCAACTGCTGTTAATGCGATTTATTTGTTACTGTATATGCTCTGTCCCATATACCCGACACACCTCTGTGTGACTGTTGGGCCAAGGCGCATTATTATGTTGTATAGAAATGGACAAAAAAAGAAACGAGAAATGTATATGAAGCCAGGCACACACACACACTCACAGGCACACATGTGCTGAATATTGGCGTATGCGTGCCCCGGTAAATGTCAGAAATTTTAGAGCATTATGGCACACGGGCACATTAGGGCAGCCAAAGGACCTCTCAGAGCCTTTCTCTGGCCTGTCAGCGGCACGCAACGTTTGCAGTTTGCCGCTGATATTTTTAGACATTTGTGCAAAGTTTTAGTTTTTTTTAGTTTCCGTTTTCAAGCCCACATGTGCAGCCTCTTTTAATAATTATATTTTCTTGTAGTTTCGTTTCGTTTGGGCCACAGTCCGATTCTGTCACAGGATATTTTAATGCTCCTCTCGGCCAAAGGCAAGCAATCACATTAAGTAGATTGTGAAGGCGTCGGCGACAACTAAAGACCTGAATGAGCCTTGGGACTGAGGTGCGATGCGGTGCTTGCTTCAATATACCGAATGCCAGGTGCTGGCAGTGCCATTAAATGTTGTGTTCTGCTGTGGACTTTGAGCCATCAAAAGCTTAATAGTTGCCCAATGATTAGATGAGCGCCTGGGGTTAACAACAAATGGCCTGCACATGACACGGCTCTAAACCTCCGCCAAAATACTCTAAACTAGCGGGGCGAGAGAACACAATGAAGCTGCGCTTAGTTAATGGACGCTAACACGCCAGGACATGCCAGGGGGCCATTAAGTTGCTGTGCTACAAAATCCTTATAGATGAGACTTAATAGACCCAGCTCTAGTGAGACCAACACTCCAAAGACTTCGAGGGTCAGAACTTTGATTCGAATCTAAGCAGAGTATGAGACCTTCTTAAGCAGCCTTGTCAGATCCGTCAAGGTCAATTTGAGCAATCGTCTCAGTTTCGCAGCAGCTGATGCTTGAGTATTTTCCACTATGCTGCCAATCATAGTCGCAGGTGATGGCGCGAGGAAAGGTCACAAGTCGATTGGAGCAGCAATAAGCAGCAGCTACCCATTCGGTTGACCTTTTCAGCGAATCAAAAGCAATTTCAGCGAGTTCCTTTGAAAATTCCCAGTTTCCTTATTTATTTCTCCTCTTTCCCGATGCCGTATTGCATATTTTATGGCGCAGTTTACGGCGCCTGCACATAAACATAATATAATTGGAAAAAGTCAGCGCTCACAGACGTGAAAATAATTCAAGACCGCGCGGCAAATATGAAAGGAAAATATGAAAGCCCGACGGCATTCACAGGAAAGTAGAAGAAAGTTCACAAATGAAAATCAACGGAAATCAAACGAGCTATAGAAGTCAAATGCCAAATAATAAATACCTATCGACTGTGGGCGTGGCAGTTGCGCAGCCGTTAAATATGGCGTTCATACATTATTAATTGCTAGACATGATCATCACGGCAGATAGGCGAGCATGTGTCATTCACGGGGTCCCTTGCTCACAGTGTTTGCCCCCTGGCTGGCATCCATTACATATTCCCCATTTACTCGCCGCCCACCTCAGCCCAGATGTCGCTTAGCGTGCTGTTTACCTGCTTGCTGGTAATTTGTCAAATGTGGATTTGGCCATTCTTTTTCATTTCCTTGACTGGCTGTTGTGTCTTTGGCTGGCGAACGTATGAATCGAGGGTAGTAACTAAAGTTGGAATTGCAATTGTAGCCTCAACTGACCATTCCAGTCTTTATCCCGAATATCTGACATCAGTGCCCTCACAGACACACACACACGGTCCAACAACTTGTGAAAGGGGTTGAAGGGAGTAAAGTTAACATCAGTTTCTGCCAATTCATTCGAGGGGCCGAGCTTTTGTTCGCGCCAACAAAAAAGCTTTCATCGGAGCTAACATGTTTGGCATGTTTTATATTATGGAATACATAAATTCCTTATTGCGCTACGGACCGAAAATTTGTAGGAGCTGTTGAAAATATTATAACTGAAAGTTATAGAAATTTAATATATTATTTATTTTATTATATTTTCTAATCAAATACTTCATTATATTTTGAGTATAGCTGGAGTTTTGTAACAGATGTTCACAGTTGCAAGCAAAATTTCATTCGCTTCCATCAAAGTTTTCAGAATTCAGCATTAAATCTGAATAAGTTCTTCTCTCGTGTTGTCGTCTGTTAACATCTGTGACCACCCTCGCATTGCTATGCCTGCTGAGCACTAAGTATTGTGGCCCGGCTTCATACCACCTGCCTGGTTGCCGTATTACATGATATTATTTAGCTTTTATACACATTTAGCGTTCTTTTTCTGTGCAAATGCAATAAATTTCCCTTACCATTATCCTTAATGTGTGCGTGTGTGTGTGTGTGTGTGTGTGTGCGTGGGAGAGCTTGTTTGTGCACGTGGATCCATCAGAGGCTTAGCGTAGCAACGGGGGCGTTGCAAAGCAGGACTGCCTGACTCCTTCCTCGGCGACTTCTGCACTTTACTCTAAAATTGCGTGTCTCGGCAGCTTTGAAATCAGAGCTGGCTAAATCTCAGTTCGCCGAAGTAATCCAATTAAAGTGCAAACTCACGCTTGACACTCGACACTGACTCAATTAAAAATAGCATTGGAACAAGTCGCCGTCTATCCAGCCATTGTGACTAGCGCCATTTGTTGCTTTTTTTTTGTCAGCCCGAAGCCATAAAATGGCGATAAGCAATCAGACGACAGATCGACAAAAAAAAATAAACGGGTAAAAGCCATCTACGTTGGCGTTGGCTGGCAATGCAATTTGCTCAGCTGCAGGCGCGAGGAGCGGCGGCGGGGAGGTGCGCCGTTGAGTCGGGCAATTTGATATGTCACATTGACATATCCTCCACACACTTTGCCATATTTGCAATTCTCCGCACTGCAGTTGCGTACTGCAGCTGTTGTCGTCCGTTTTGCTCCACTACTCCTCGCTATCCTCGCCACAATTTGCATAAGTGCGCCCTGTGTGCTGCTTGAATATTGTCCTCTATTTTGTTATCCCTTGCTTTGTCATGAGCTTAGAAAAATAAAGCACATTTTCTATTTTGCATTTAATTGCATATTTTCTCTTATGGAGCGAAATTTAATCAAAGGACCCTATTATTCCTGCCATAGAAAGAACAATGCTCTCCGAGCGTAAAGCAGCATCAAGGGAATTTGCTTAGAAGTTTAACTGCAAACAGAGTTCATACAGCAATGAAAACTCAATTTATCTGTGTGAAAGTTGGTCTTAGAGAGTAACTATATATACATACAAAGTGGTGATATAAAGAGGCTTAGCTGGATATGTGAGACTCTGTCTCTAAGCCTTATTCATATGGTGACCAAATATCGATTATAGAAAATAAAAGTTGTCAAAATATTTATATATTCTAAAGCATTCACGCATTGTATCTCTGACTACTGATTTATTCATATTTTCACAGCTCATCAAAAAGTGCAAAACAATCGATATTTGGTCATATATATATATATATATATATATAGCAGCTAGCCTATCCTGTTACTGCTGCTTTATGCATTCTAACTTTCAGTACAGACAGGCAGACATTGTTTGGTTCTATTCAACACTCTTCGTTCTCATTAAGAATATATATATATTTAATATGAGAACATGCCTTCGTCTGCTTTTGCAGCTGCATTGAGCTCCATTGCACTGAGAGAAAAGACACAAAGGAATAACAATAATTAGTTCCTGCTTTGTTTATTTTATGCATTAAGGTTGCTTTCGTTATTCAGATTCAGGTCAATGCAATCAGCAGCCAATGATGAAGATATTGCATAAAAATAGAAAATAAGACATTATAACTTGCATAGGAAGAGATATCATTAGAATCTACAAAGAGAATCCATGCATAAACAATTTTAAATAGAACAATTAAAAAGAGGTGAATATAGTATGGTAAAATATATAGTATATATAGTAGGTAATATAATTTTTTAAATATATAAAATACATATATATGAAATAAACAGTATTCATGATGGGGTAGAGCGCAACTTATTCAAAGAAGTATAAAATTAATTAAATGGGAAGACATTCAAAATTGTGGCCTGAAATGATTCTTTAGCTTAAAATGAACTTATCTCTGTCTAAATTCCTAGCCTGACTGCATGTGTGCGTGTGTATGTGTGTATGTGTGTGTGTGCGTGTGATTCAACGTTCTGTCCTGCGGCATGACTTATTTTTCTGCAGAACAGACGCAACAGCCACTGCGGCAAACTTTTATAATTAAAACTTTTGTCTACAATTCGCATGAACGAAAAAAAAAGGAGCAACACAAAAAAACCACATCAATATGAATTGTTCTGTTCAGCGCTATATGCGTGAAATATCCTCTCGACTCGAACCAGAAATAATATTGCACATCATGGAAAGTCAAAAGCGCCATGAAAACAATTCTCTAAGGTCCCAGGCCACACAACATGTTGTGTACGAACGAATTGAAGATTGGAATTTATTTGCATTAAAGGCAGAAACTCTTTAACACTCGGCAGTTATGAGGGAATATACTTATGGAATAGTAGAATTCATTGCCAATTACCATAATTAAGACGGGAGAAAAGAGAAATTTATTTAGCGGAGGCGCAGGGCTGCTTTAATACATTTAAGTTCAGGACTCGCCTGGGTGCCGCTGCTCAGCTCTGGCTTTAAGTACGCCACTTATCAGACTCTGGGCAGCATTATGCGAATGCTGGATAGTCCTAGGCGGGCCATAAATAAACACTGTTGCCGCCTGTCAGGCGAACAAAATTGCGTAAAAGCATCGCGCCCCCAGAACGCATAAATCACATCAGAAAGTGTCAGCGGAGGCAGCAGAAGTGGCCGACTTGGCCACTCGGATAAGATGGTGAATGCTAATGATAGCTATAAGGCTTATCACGCTGCCCGACTCGACTGGCCCGCCAAATGAACTCTGCTGACTAATTGGGCGCATCGCGATGCTCTCACACTCGAGCGTATGCATTTGTGCACTCGATAATTCGATTTATTGAATGTCATCCGTAAGAGCCGCACGGGGCGTAACTCAATAAATATTGCAGTGAAATGAAATTAAGTCGCGTCAATTTATGGTCAGTTTTTGTGCGAATGCAATTAGTCCTTGTCGCTTCACTGAGCGCCCCCAATCTGGGCGGGCGTGTGTATCCGTTATAATTGCAATGCAGTCCTGTACCCTGTCAATGCGTCGTCAACGGAGCTCAATAAAGAGGAATGTCAGCTGGCCTTCAAAAGTCCTTTGCTTGTCAGCTTTTATTGCATATGCTTTAGCCTTGGCTGGCTAACGTGTCCTCATCGTCATAATCATAATCATAATCATAATCATAATCGTAATCACCAACACCGACAGCCTCATCATCGTCATGCGATGCGCTTGTGGCGTGGCAAAACGGCAATTCGACAATTCCTTCGCTTTGTACTGCTGCAGGCAAAGCATTCAATACCTTCGCTTTGGCATTGCATGTTGCCCACAATCGAATCGAATCGAGTCAAATGAAATTGAATCGAGCTACGATTGTAAATGATGTGCTTGTTGCTGAATAGATGTGGCTCTGCAGAATTGATGAATCCAAGTCAGGCGGCTTAGCTTGACAAGTCTACATGAGAAATCTAATCGGTTCTTTACATTTTAGATTGATGTAATCAATACTTAATAAGTGCTTCGTGAAAACTTGAAGGAAACTTAACACGAACTTTATTTAGAACAAAAGCAAACCAAAAGTAAAAAAAAATGAATTTAATATGAAACAGAGAAATTTAATAAACTAAACATTACTGTGAAAGAGTGGACCAACTTCAGCCATTGAAACTATGCCAAAAATACGATTTTAATGCCGGAACCACGTTCGCGCTGCGACAGTTACAGAGTTAGAGGAGTTGAGTTGCAACAGTAAATAGCCAATTAGCGCGCTTTGCTTTGTCAAGGGCTGCTCGTACTCACAATGTAATACTCGAAGGGAGCTCGGCACAGCGGACAAACCTTAGCTGGGCAAATATCGTAGACCTTCTTCAGGCAGCGCTTACAAAACGTGTGCTTGCACGGGGTACTCACGATGCGATGCTTGCGGCACAGGCAGATCGCGCAATAGTCCTCGGCTTCGTCCATTTGTTTGATTTTTCTTTGTTGTAGGCCTTTAGTGAAATTTTTTAAAAATGTTTTTATTCTCTGAATGTGCTACAAAAATAACGAGTCATGCATAAACCCTGATGAAATTTAGTCCAAAGTCGCCTGCTCATTTTCCTTCTCGTTCACTCTTTCTCTCTCCCTTTCGTACCCTTGCTCTTCATCCCGAATTTATTGAGCATACGCGTATTACATGGGCTTACTTTATGTATGAGAGCGACCATAGCCTCAAAAAACGGATAAGACAATAATAAATCGCAAACCTTTCGGCACAGCAAAAAGCACAAGATTCCAGGCACTGGAAGGTTTCTGTGTGTTTTCTACTGGAAGAAAAATATATAAATAAATATATGTATTAAAGATTTCTAAATATCTTAAGTTAAAATAGTTTTCATTTGATTTTTATTTAGTTTTTGTTCACTACTGGAGCACCCTGTAATTGAGCATGTGCTTGTGTGAAGTGGGCTTTGTGTGCGTCCGCCAAGTTGATGCGCCTGCTCTTAGCTTGACATACTATAATAGAATACAGAGAGATATTATCGAGTCTGCTTATGAGCAGCCGAGCACTAAGCAACGTCAAATTACAGCCAAAATTGATTATCGTGCGGGACTTTTGTGAACTAAGTTATCCTAATGTCGTTTCTGTTCTCTTTTTTTGCAGTGGCTGGCTGGGCAGCGCCAAGGGCTGGTTGGGCAATGCTTCGATACCATCGATGCCGGCCATGGCAATGCCGTCGATGCCAGCGATGCCATCGATGCCGTCGATACCATCGATTCCTGGACTGCGCAAGAGCGGCGCTGCCGATGGAGCTGAGGGCGGCGAAGGCGCTACAGATGCCGCTGCTGCGGGTACCGTGAGTGGTGGCGATGAAGACGACAAGTCGAGGTATATTAGGTATGGGCCCATGCTTAAGAATGACGGAATTATATACTATCAAACAGTGGCAGTAAAGCTAAAGTCATTTAAAAGCGCGTTTGTACTTTAGTTCTCTTTATATTTATATATATATATATATATATATATATATATATATATATATATATATATATATATCCTTTTTTTCCTTTTCCGTATGTTTTTTATTTGTGCTTTAGTTTTCGTGCAACTTTTTTGGAAACAATTGGGGCACCTTTTGTTGAAATTTTGCTCACTTGCCGGCTATTGTTCGCCGGGATTTATTTTATTTTATTATTTTTTCTTGATTTTGTTTTTGTTTTATCCTGAGGAACGAACGAACGAAGGCAACCTTTGAATTTTGAAACAAACCCCAAATTATTTATACAGCTCCCGCCCAAGCCTTACTCTGATACGCCCACTAAAGTGGCCACACAATAAAACCAACTGATAATAACATATTTATAAATATATATTTTAAACACAAGTTACCCCAAATATACCCCGTGACTACTGTCATTTAGTTTTGCCTTTCACTACTCACCAGTTTTTCTTCAACAATTATTTAGAGAACAAGAAAACAAAATACTTTTATTCACTTAAAACTGATTCTATTATTTTTCGTTTAAACTTTTATTCAATTCTTTTCCAAAACTCTTCTGCTACATTTAGTTTGACTTCCTAAGACTTTTTATACTGTACAGACAATTACCCACATATAACTCTTTGAAACGTTTTTGTATTTATACTAAATATCAAATAAGAAATAACTAACAAAGTGCCAGGGAGCCGATTGTCGAACCGAATTTTGTCCTTTTACAAAGTGTTGAGTAGACTTTTTCGACTTTTATAAATCTCTCAATTAAGGTAAGTTATATTATGTGACACTTTGTAAAGGGGCACAGTTCCGACTAAAGAGAGGAGTCCAAGAAACGGCTACATAAATTACCCACATCATGAAGCTCATAATCAAGTTATGTAATCATTTAATCAAGAAGACACATGCCCCATACAACATTAACCACAGTCCATCATTAGTTTGATTCATTTCACATTTTCATTTCGTAACGCGTTATATGTATAATTGATAGCGATTAGTACAGAAAGAAATGTTCAAGTATCAGATTCCATCATTATTGAGCGGCCCATCAAACAACCTCAAGGATTTAAGCAAAACTCACACCAAAAATCTGGAAATATCCTTGTGGCTACGCAGTAGATACAACTAAAAACTAATTGTTGTTAATAGATGTTTTCATTTGATTTGGTATTAGTTCAAAATGTTTTTATTCCATCCTAATTTCTCAGTGTCGATGTGTAGCTCATCCTGTCTGTCAGTACCCATTTAACTCGCAATCTCTTCCATCTGATTTTAAATGTATGTAGCGACTATTTCATTTCATCTGGAGCTCCTTCTAAACACACTCTCTAATCGTGCTAGAGTTCTCATTGACCTCAAAGTCACACAGATAACAGACAACTATACAGAAATTTCTTTTAGTGCATGTCTTAGTGTCCTCTCTCTCCCTCTCTCTCTGGTCTCCTGCTGACTTCAGTTTCATGCATTTTTAATATTTTGATTTGATTTCCATTTCTTGATTGATTTTGCATCAATCATTCAACATTGCACTCACCTCGCAATCATCATAAATAATTTAAATATTAATTGTCCTCAGCTGAAACTAAAATGAAACGTGTAAATATACATAAACGTGATATGAAACAAATAGAAATTGTCGACGTCTCACACAGCAATCATAGACTAAATTAATACGCGAAATGAATATAGCTTTCGACATAATTAGCCAATTATATTGATTGCTCTCAATTTACATAATTATCAAGCGAACCCTTTCTGTATCCAGCGGATGAATTACCATCCCGCTCCTCATCCTCATTGCAACTCAATTTGCAAATTGATTGTGTTTCTGGCAACGCGTTATCAATTAGCGCGCATTCACACACAAAGCCTAGCTGAAATGTTTTAAAACCAGGTGAGAGGGTGCGCTCGTTGGGAATGCCCGACTAAGGGATGCCCTGACTGAAATGTCTGTGTGGATGCAGCAGCCCTTCAGTCTGAATATTCAATTGCTCAAACATTATGCCACTTCCACAATATTCTAAAATAAAATAAACATATTTACATACACTTTAAAGAATCGATTAATTTAGTCTATGATAAACATTTACCAACTACTCTAGTTAATAATTCCAAACTTAAGTCGCACGCAATTCAAGTCAATATGGATGAGTTGCTAAAACGAATCCAATTGGGTAATTGAACATTGGCTAATTGAATTTGGCTGGTTGGCATGTTGCATGTTGCATGTTGCATGTTGCATGTTGCATGCTGCATGCTGCATGATGAGTTCAACTGCGATTCCCACACCAGATAAACTGTATATATATACAATACTTCTATATAAATGTACCCAAATTTCACTAACATAAATCTGACGCAAGCTTATTTTCTTCTCTCTCTCTCTCTCTCTCTCTCTCTCTCTCTCTCTTTCTGTCTCTCTCCATCTCGTATCTCTCTGTGTTGCACGCTGACGCAATTTCTAATTACAGCGCTACAGAGGGTGCTGACTCGCATCCAGCATCGGGCGGCGGCACGCCCACTGGCGACGAGGGTCAAATTGGACAGGGTAAGGGCGATGAATTGAAAAGTACGTGTCACAGTTTGATTGGTAACGAAAACATCAATAAAATACAAGTCAAATGAAAGTCAACTTGAGAGAACAAAGTAAAGTGAAGTAAAGTAACGTAACAGAAAGTTTAACTTCAATTGCAATTGCCAAGTCGAAATTATAGAAAGCGGTGACAGGTTACTACTACGTAACTAGCTAACAACACTACCCGTAGTTGATATGCTCCACTAACTTATAGCACCCACCCACCTACTTATACACCCTTAGCTGATAATTCCGAAATTCCTAGAACTGTTCAGTTTGTAGCCTAGCGATTTTGGTTGACTGCATCAATTAGTTGGCATCACTTTTACTCACACTTAAGTCCCCATCAAATTCAATGAACTAATCGAACCGATTGTCGCTTCCACAGTTACCACAAAAGTAACACAGCAGGCCAAGCACTTTGGCTCGTTCTTGTCATCGGCCATCAGCAAGGCTGGCAGCAAGATCAAGGAAACGGTCAAGGATAATGTGAGTAAAGTCGTGAAGCGAAACTAAAGCCGCCTATTGCATACGTCATTTGTGGTTCTCTGTTTACCTTAGACCATACTCGACTCGTTCAACAAGGAGCAGGAGGCCTTCATTAAGGGCCAGGGCGGTGCCGGCAATGGTGCTGCCCCCTGGATAGGCCATGCCAACGAGTCAAAGATCAAGGAGGAAATCTTGGGCTTGTCACAGGATCGTCGCAATTTCGTGCGCGCACCGCCAGCTGGCGTCGACTTTGACTTTAGCTATGACACTGCATATCCCACTGCCATAGCCATTATGGCCGAGGACAAGGCGCTCGAAACGATGCGCTTCGAATTGGTGCCCAAGATGTAAGTGCGGTCTGCAGTCTCTGCAAGTCTAAAAGTCTAAAGATTCTCTCTGATATCCCTGCGCAGCATCACTGAGGAGAACTTCTGGCGGAATTACTTCTATCGAGTCTCGCTAATCATTCAGGCCGCCGAGCTGGGCACTTTGGGCGCCGATGGTGTCGGCCAGGCTTCCAGCGGTGAAGATGGTAAGTTCACTGTAGTTTATTGCCCATCAGCTATCACACGAAAGACCAAAGAACAGATCACATCAAGCGCTGGCACAGAAGCGGCTAACATGCGCAACTTTTTAATTTTCTTGCGCTTTCCTCTTCAGTATCTCTTTCTCTACCAAACTCTCTTTCTCTCACGTACACCCACATACGAACACTCGCTATTCTCGCGCTCTTTGAACTACCTCTGTCAATCTCCTATTATACTGTCTCTCTCTCTATCTCGCTAACTCTCTCTATCTCTCTCTCTCTCTCTCTAAGTCTAAGTTTCCACTTATGATTTAGTAAAAGTTTCTTTTCACACACGCGCCTGTTGTCTCTTGATTTGAATTAGCTCCAAGTTATAAGTCTCTCGTTTTAACTTTCGGCTAGTATCTGTACTACTACACCGCCTATGGTATGCTCTGAACGTTAAGTTTCCGTTCTGTTCAGTTGATTCAAATCATTTCGTTTCCGTTATTATTTGTAACTGTCCTTCAACTGCACCGGCCTGTCTGTCGCCTGTGCTAAAGATTCGATTTCGTTCATCATTCTCACTGATTCACTTCGTCGTGCGCTCAGCCCCAGAGATCAGTAATCAAATATCAGATCAACTCAATTTTACTTTTCGCTCCTCTTAATTTTTTTTTTTTTATTTCTTAGCTATAAATATATTTATATCTTTTATTTTTCTTTTCATGTTTATTTTTGGTTATTTTAAACACAAAACAATTTCTAAAAATAAAAAATACAATCAAACTCAACTGTGATGAATTGAAATGCTCAACACCAGCTAAACCATTGCCAGATAAACAAAATATTAATCCCAATGTCAGCCCTGTCAAGAGTACGACTGCCGGCGGCTCTTCCACAGCGGTTGCCGCTGTCTCTGACCAGCCGAAGCCTGTCATTGATATGAAGGCCGCCGAAGAGCTTAAGAATGACTTGACCCAAAAAATATCCGAGTCCGAGTTCGTTTCGGACGAATTTCAAACATCCAATGATACCGATTTGGCCGAAATCCAAGATGGCATGCGCAAGCTGGGCATCGATAGCATGACCCAACAGGCGCTCGCCACCACCGATGGTAAGAGGTCTTAGCTTGCAAAATTGATTAAGTTCTGTTCTTAATATTATTGGGTGTTGTTTTAGTATTTAATTGTAATTTAACAGTTTGTGACTTAAGATGTCCAAGATGTCGCAAGTTTTGTATATTTATTTCATCTGCAACCTCAAGTTGACCTTTGCCCTTTACTTAAAAATAATCCTTTGTCCGCATTGGGTAAATGCTTAGGAAAACCTACAATAACTCTGAGCTCATTTGGAAGGACTCTTAAATATTAATTCAAATTTATATATTTATTTTCTTTTCTATTGAGCATATCTTAAGTCTCAGTAGAGGACACTATATGGTCGGTCTCGCAAGTTAAATTTGATTTTATTTCTGCTTATTTATTTCAACATTTTGTACATACATTTTCAGTTTCTATGCAGCGTCCTTGGAGTTTGTCCTGCTGCAAACTTCATTGGATGCGGCGTCAAAATACACACACATACATACATACATATATGCACAAATACATACACATGCATAGATGATGAAGGCAGCATCAACTCGTGCCATATCTCATAACTCACATAACTTTATAGTTATATATATAGTTAGATGTCAAAACCAGGAAATGAATTTCTAGCGGCACTTCCATAAAACCATATTGAAAAGAGCTTCAACTGTCATATTCTAATAACTCAATTGATATACGAGTCTAAGTCAGTATCATCACTATTGACTATCCTAGACCATTATACCATGCCCCACTATGTCGCGTCATAACTATATATATATATATATATATATATATATATATATATATATATATATATATATATATATATATATATATATATATATATATATATATGTATATATCCGATTTCTTTTTTTTATTTGGTTTTTCTTTGCCTTTTGCCCTTGCCACATTTGAACTGTTTGGCTGAACGAACTTGAGTTATCATTTAATCATGCATAAACTAACTTTAATTAAATACTTAATATTAACAATTCTTTGTTTTTTTTTTGTCAACAAAATACAAATTTTAATGAAAACATAAAAACAAATTTCAACTCTTAACAAACAAACCAAAAAATGTGTGTACAAAACAAAGTGTAAAAACCAAACAATTCTCTTTTTTCTCCTCTGCTCTGTTTCTTTCTTTTGTATAAATTCAATTATTGTCGAATCGTTTTCTTTATTGTCGAAATACTAACTGAACTAACAACAACCCAAAGCTCTGGCATTTAATTATTAAAGATCTAAACAATAAATATCAATTGAAATGAAAGCAACAACAACATAAAATAAATAAAACTCAAAAATGAATATGCAAAACCTATGGCATCCTAAGGATAATAAAGTACTATAAATGATATCAGATATATATACATGTATATATACGTATATAATAGATAAACATATATAACACAAGAGACAACCAAAGTCTAGTCTAACTGTTGTTGCCATTCTTTTCTAACTAGCATACAAAATACTAAAATAAAATTCAATAATTTCCCACTCTAAGTATCTATGAACTATATACATATAACAACTAACGAGATCTATTTATAAATATTAACTAGCCACAAATCAATTTCGAACAAGTTGAGTATGACCAAAATGATACAAATTCTTATTATTGAAATACTCTTTGCAATCTTGTGCTTTTTATTCAATTGCAAATCCATCAACTTTCCAAAATTTCGCTATATACATTTTTTATGATTATCAATTTCTTACTTATAGTTTCTTGATCATATTCTTTCCAAGTATTTATATCCAAATATTTCGGCCTAATTTAATGAAAAAAATATTTAAAAAAAAAACAAAATTATATCGCGTTTCCCTCTCTGACACCAACACCTCCCACACACAGAACACATCGAAAGATCTATAAAAAGCTATGCAAATTCTTAGTATTTAACACAGTATGAATTATGTATTGAAAACATTTAACGAGCATTTATTTTCTTCATGTATTTCTTAATTTATTCTCGAATCATCTTGCAGAAGATTGAATGGATAAACGCTAAATTCAAAAACTAAAAATAAAATATTAAAAAAAAACAACAACAAACAAAATTGTCCACATAACGACAAACAAAAAAAACAAAAACAAATAAATACGAAACCAAAATGTTAAGCGATTTACAAAAAAAAAAAAAAAACCTAAAAGCAGCAAACCAAATTATATATACATATATAAAATATTCACTTGACAAACATTAAAAAAACATATTATTTATATAAACCAAAAGAAAGAAAAAAAAAAAAACAAAACAAAAAAGTTACTTAAAAACTGAAACAAAATTTTGTGTGGTAAGTTCGAAATTGTTGATTGAAAAAAATCCAATTTTCACTTATATAAAAAACCCAAAAAACAAACAAATTTAAAACAAACTTTGTGAATATTTTGTTGTTGATTTTCAATTGCATACAAATTATGTTCCACAAAATAGTTGCCACGAATTTCCCGTTTATTTCTCTTATCGCTGTTGTCAATGTGTGTCCAATACGTATAAGTGCAATACTATAATCTGTCGATGTGTTTGTTGTTATTCGTATTCCGTTGAATTCATTGACTTTTTTATTTTTTATTTAACCAAAGATGAAATACTAGAATTTCTATATGTTCGTAGTTGCTCTTTCATTTCCTTGAAGTAAATGCAAATTTTATCATTACTTCTTCTCTATACATAGAACCAAAACTTGAAAAAAGAAATTCTACCTAAATTTGTGAAGCTTTTTAAGTGCACAAATAAAAAGAAAAGTCCAATTTGAAATTTGTCATAAAACCAACTCACCACACAAAATCCAAAAAGAAAGTTTTTTCAAAACTAAATATCAAAAAAAAAAAAAAACAAAAAACAAACACCTTTTCCCCGTAACGTAAGTCAGTCTGTCCATGTTCCAACACATTTTCTATTTTAATTGTTGTTCAGAAGTCTAATTTATTTACTTTGCTCAATAATTATTGCAGAACTTTCTATATACAGCTTTTAGTTAGTTTTTCTATATTTGGCGTGCTTTGTATAAGTAAATTGATCTATATATAATCTATAAACGAAAATGAAAATATTTAGCTTGCTTTTGATTTCGATGTTAAATATGCTGTAAATACACTCAACAAGTTTTAATTTCATATTATCCAACATTTTACTCACATAAATGTATATTTGTATATATATATATATATATATACATAGGTATATACATTAAATATTTTGTGTCATCTTTGGCACTTTATTTGGTATCGGGACAACAAGCAAGTCATGGCACATGGCACAGGACCTTTTCCCTCGTTCCGTTGTGGTGCGTGGGCATATTGCACGCCATTCGCTAATTAGCCAGGTTACGGGCATATAGTTTGATAATCAAAAACAAAAATGTATTACATTGGCCTCATTATTATATTAAAAGAACGTTTTCCACCTTTTGTAGACGATTACTTTTCAGTTACGGTGCGAATACCTAAACGATTAACAGTCTGTGAAAATCTATGCCTCCTTAGTTATATCCCACGCGATTAGTCGCCAAGCTGCGAAGGTAAAAACAATAAAAAAAAAAAAAAAACAAGAACAAAAACAGTGAAAACATGTACTTGCTTGGAGGGTCGATCTAAATTAACAGTAACTTCAATGCTTGCTAGACACATTTATAATCGATAATATTAAATATTATGTATGCAATAAGTATGCCAAGACAACAATATTATATATGAACCTATATGTCTAACCTCTGCTGTCTGTAAGCCACACATATAATAATCGTCAGTTTGATGCATTTTTCTCAGAGGAACAATGGGAGAAGGACTTGGAGGCTGAGCTCAAGGACTACGAGGTCGTCGACGAAGGAGGCGCCGGCGGCGGCGGGCGTGGTCGCAGCAAACAGAAGCAGGCGGATGACGGGGACGAGGATGAGGAGGCACCGACAATATCCAACTTGCGCACACGTTCAACTAACAACGATTGGGAGGAGTATGCCGACTTAATTGAGGATACCGATGATTTAAAGTAATTAAGAGCTTATATCGTAGTTTCTTCTAAGTTGGCTCTAAGTTTATAACTTAACGTTTCTTTCCATTCCTTTCTACTCCTTGTTTCTTTTTTTAACAACCCTACTTCTTTCGATTTACTCTCTCTCTCTCTCTCTCTCTCTCTCTATCATTATTGTTACGTAACCCCTAAAAACCCACACCCAAAACCCGATCCTTCAACCAATCTATTGCCGCATCAACAGAACATTGAAGTGCCTAAAACGCACCATGTTGGGCTATCAATGAGACGAGGCATTCTTTGCGCTATTCTAATGTTGGCGTAAAAAGGTCGTCGATATACGACGACTGAATGTAAATAGAGTTTGCCTCGGGTCCTATTGGAAAAGTTGGTTGAGATCCGGCCATTGGCAGTGCGCAAAAAGCAAGCATTTTGTTCAGTTACCTTAAAAGATGATATAAGACACTAAACTCTAACCATTCAATTATGTTACGATTCAAATCCACTTTGGCTAAATTCAAACAATCCAAACACGACGAATTCTCCTTATCGTTTTGTCACATTCGTTGACGAGTCGGAAACTTTCGCCAATTGTTCAGCACACGAAAATGGCAAACAGTTAACTAAAACATATACATACATAGACATATACAAATACATACACATACAGATAAACAGAAACTTCTACATGAAACTGGTTAAACTAGAACAACAAAATAACAAACAAATCGAAGCAACAAAACGGCATTAGCATAAATCGTATTCAAATATAGTGATGAATGCATAAAAAAGCTTCAAAGCGAAACATTTTGTTATTTATATTTATAAATAAATTATATAAATATAAATATATATTGTCTATATATATATATATATATATATGTGTGTGTTTATATATATATATATATATATATATATATATATATATATGCATATACATATATATAAACAGAAACAGATAAAATTAATGCATTTGAATTTAATGTGTAAAAATTATTATTATAAATATATAGATATATATATGTAACAATATATATATATATATATATATATATATATATATATATATATATATATATATATATATATATATATATATATAAGATATATATATATATAAATATATATGTACTCTGTAAAAAAAATATATATATATATATATATATATATATATATATATATATATATATATATATATATATACATAATCCAATTAAAAAGTTATTTAAAACACTAGAAAAAGTTTGTTTCATACAAAACTTAATTTCCTTTCATGATTTTTAATTCATGAATTTATTTGAACTAAAATATATTTTTATTTTGTAATTTAATGAATTTATTTGATTTGAATATCGTATTATATCACGCAAATATATTATATAATTCTTAAGTTCTATGTTCACCCTTAGGCTGATTTTACAATATAAATATATTAACCAAAACACACGCATATATTCCTTCTAATATAAATGCCAAAAAAAAAAAAAAAATACAAAAACAAAACAAAAATATTTAAACAAACAGTACTTGAGGTCAGATAACACTTTTAACAAAATATAATTAAAAACGCAATTAACAATGGACAAAACAAATAACAAAATCGCAATTATAAACAATAAGCAGTTCAAAAAACCTTATAAAACAAGTATATATATACATATATATACATATATATATATATATATTTACATATATATTTCACTAGAAAAATTTTTATGCATAAAACGAGAAGAAATAACAAAGCAAACAATCTATATTATCAATGTTTTTGCTCTAAATGTCTAACTAAATGTTAAAAAATATATAAATTATTTTCAGCAGGCAAGGACGTGTTAAAATATAAAACAAACAAAAAACAAAAAGAAAAAAAATGAATACATATGACGTATGCTATATAAATGTGTAATTATCTGTTAACAATGGCAAAATATATTGATAATTGAAAATAAAGGCAAAAGTTTATGAAATTGAAGTTGATATCGACATTGAGATTGAGATTGTATATTATACGTTTTACTTTTAAAGCTAATCGAAAGTATTCACAATAACAATAGCAATACAAGGAAAAGATTAAACTGAAAATATTTTAGATCTCTATTGCATTTCATTTGTTTGTTTCCCTTTCCACTCAAACTGAAAGCCACAAATGACAAATAATGAAATATTGAAATGTTCACAAACCTGTTCTACATTCATTTTATTGTATGTCAAACAATTTACAGTAAAGCAACAGTTAATTAAAATATTTAAGAAGAGTTTGTTGAAGCATTTGCATACGAAAGCATTACAAAACAAAATAAATAATTGACATACATACACACGCAGTAATTCCCATAAGTATAAACATCGCAAAATAAAAATAAAGATAAATAAAGCAAAAATATACCATATATTATGTTTATGTACTAATTAAAGTATACATATGTATCACCATACAAAAAAGAAATGAATATAAATAATATATATATAATTTAGTTGACTAATAATAAAACCGAAGATTATTACTTACATATAACACGTAGACACAAGAGCTGGCGTTAACTAAAGTTTGACATGCTAAGACAAAAACTGCGATTTATCAACATAGCGAAGAAGATAGAGATGAACTAGAAAATGTCAAGTAATGTTTAGAGCGCATACTACAGAAGTACCCGTAAACGAGACACAAATCCTGAATGCGAATAGATTGGAAGCAATGGCAACAAACAAACTAAATACACTGAGAGAAACAGCATCATCTCTGTAAGATTTAGTGACAAAATGACAAATTATACTAGTCTACATACAGAGGTGTATATACCTAAATATACGAAAACAATTTAATGAGAATAACATCAAGTAAAGTAATAAACTGAAAGTGTATAACTATTAAAACTAACACAACAACCAAGTCGTTATTTGATTTTATAGCTATGCTCACTACTTAGCATACACTTGGAATTGCATCTATCTAGTTCGTATACAGCTTGACCTAACGGTAATCAGTTGAGGCTCTGGACAACATTTCAGCTACCATTAGATTTGCATGCTCGTTCACGAAGTGCAAATAGTATATTAGTATTAGTGAAATATATAATCCTATATGGCTCATATATACTCTTGGATAAATCTTCCTCGGCTCATCAGCTGCAAAACTCGGATCCCCAATTTTGGATTTAGATCAGGTATAGATCGATCAAATGAAACTGGGAATAAATAGGATATATCAATTGTAAAAAAAAAAAACATCTTTTTCGATGATATCTTTATTTTTAGTCGATTATTCACATATTACTTCTGTGATAAAGTGATGCGATGATATATTGAATTGATATTATATACAGAGAAAGGTAAGGATATTCTAACAAAAACAAAACATTTTTAAGGAACTAGAAAATAGTATACAATAATTTATATCCTTATGTATGTACATCAGACTATCGAAGAAAACTACTTCTAATTGTTAATTAATTTTTAAATTTTACAGGGTATATTTTGCTCTAAAAATCAAATTTGTATATTTGTTTATAACTAAGGTATAATAGAACTAGGAGAAAGTGTTCATTTTGATCAGTTGGAAATGGGCATTCTATATAATAATGTTATTCCCCAAATGTATGCAACAGACAGAGGAACGTCGTTCTCTGTCTGTGTATATGATCTTAAGATTCACTATCTCACATATATAGAGTATTCCTCCTTAACCAGAATAAATATATTTAAAAATTATTTAACACACTTTATTCACAAAAATTTAATCGTATAATCAATTCAATAATTTAATCAACATTGTCTGCGGACTAAGTAATTTTGAAAACAATACACATTGCATTAATGTACACACACATAAGTAAAAAAAACATGCGATTGCCATAAATAATACACATAATTGAACAATAATTTCAAATTTGAAATATAAAAATTTCAGTATTGCATGTTTGCTGAACAAACATCAACGAAATCCGAGGGAGTGAGTGTGGTTTATATTTTTACTGCTAGTAACACAATTTGAGAGGGAAAACAATGCCCCGAAAGCCCATAACCCCGTGACTAAATGCAGATGCAACCTAACAATTTCCGACAGCCAAGATAGCGAGAGACTAGATAGCTCATATGGTATTACCGATAGTGAGACGAGGCATAGCGCGGACTGCGATGATGCTGTTCCGACTTTCCATAAGTAATGCTCTTGAATTGATTATTTGCTTCGAGCGGCTGTCTAGGCGCAGAGCCGCCTCGATTGACAAACAAATCCTTCCATATCATCGCTATTAAGACGAAGATGGCGCCGACTATTTTGTTGAAAAACTCGAGCAGCTTAAATATGATTGGGGTGGCGGTGTGTGTGAAGCGACTGAGCTCGAACAGGAAACGCACCGCAAAGATGCCCATAAAGCGAAGGGCAACAGCAGCACCGCTTAGTATGGAAAATATGAGCAGGCCTAGAAAGCGTAGAGTTCCCACTATATTGCGCTTATTCACATCATTTGCCATAAATTCGTAGGTTGTCGTTACAACTGACTGGCGCCATTGCTGGAGAACATCCAGGAAATCAGCCATGCCGATTTGCGAGGCTTCCTGTTCCCCGTCAGCAGCTACTTTGGTGCTGTCACTAGAGGTTAGGGCTCTGCTAGGGCTAATTTTCTTGAAAGAGGGCCGTGGAGTTGGCATAGGGTCGTCTTCAACTGCGCGAACCGTTTTCAATTTGATCTGAACTTCCTGACTTCGAAACCGTAGCGTCTTAATGCTGAACCAGTATTCGCCAAAAGCCAAATCACTGAGCTCGGTCCAAATGCATGTGTCCAGCTGTGCAGGATGCGGAATGTGCTTGTAGCTACCCACGCTGCCCTTGGTTATGCCCACCCACATATTGGGCACGAAGCGCTGGTAGAACAGTTGCAGCTTCTCTGTGCTTGATAACAGCTGCTTTTCCAGATCACGCTCGCTGCGCTGTAGGACTATAACATCGCGATAACCACCGAGCTGCTCGACAAAGCAACGCTCACGGTAAATGCCTCTAAATAGTCGAGATTTGTAAAGCTGTTTGGTAAGTGATTGCATATTCACATATTACTTCTGTGATAAAGTGATGCGATGATATATTGAATTGATATTATATACAGAGAAAGGTAAGGATATTCTAACAAAAACAAAACATTTTTAAGGAACTAGAAAATAGTATACAATAATTTATATCCTTATGTATGTACATCAGACTATCGAAGAAAACTACTTCTAATTGTTAATTAATTTTTAAATTTTACAGGGTATATTTTGCTCTAAAAATCAAATTTGTATATTTGTTTATAACTAAGGTATAATAGAACTAGGAGAAAGTGTTCATTTTGATCAGTTGGAAATGGGCATTCTATATAATAATGTTATTCCCCAAATGTATGCAACAGACAGAGGAACGTCGTTCTCTGTCTGTGTATATGATCTTAAGATTCACTATCTCACATATATAGAGTATTCCTCCTTAACCAGAATAAATATATTTAAAAATTATTTAACACACTTTATTCACAAAAATTTAATCGTATAATCAATTCAATAATTTAATCAACATTGTCTGCGGACTAAGTAATTTTGAAAACAATACACATTGCATTAATGTACACACACATAAGTAAAAAAAACATGCGATTGCCATAAATAATACACATAATTGAACAATAATTTCAAATTTGAAATATAAAAATTTCAGTATTGCATGTTTGCTGAACAAACATGAACGAAATCCGAGGGAGTGAGTGTGGTTTATATTTTTACTGCTAGTAACACAATTTGAGAGGGAAAACAATGCCCCGAAAGCCCATAACCCCGTGACTAAATGCAGATGCAACCTAACAATTTCCGACAGCCAAGATAGCGAGAGACTAGATAGCTCATATGGTATTACCGATAGTGAGACGAGGCATAGCGCGGACTGCGATGATGCTGTTCCGACTTTCCATAAGTAATGCTCTTGAATTGATTATTTGCTTCGAGCGGCTGTCTAGGCGCAGAGCCGCCTCGATTGACAAACAAATCCTTCCATATCATCGCTATTAAGACGAAGATGGCGCCGACTATTTTGTTGAAAAACTCGAGCAGCTTAAATATGATTGGGGTGGCGGTGTGTGTGAAGCGACTGAGCTCGAACAGGAAACGCACCGCAAAGATGCCCATAAAGCGAAGGGCAACAGCAGCACCGCTTAGTATGGAAAATATGAGCAGGCCTAGAAAGCGTAGAGTTCCCACTATATTGCGCTTATTCACATCATTTGCCATAAATTCGTAGGTTGTCGTTACAACTGACTGGCGCCATTGCTGGAGAACATCCAGGAAATCAGCCATGCCGATTTGCGAGGCTTCCTGTTCCCCGTCAGCAGCTACTTTGGTGCTGTCACTAGAGGTTAGGGCTCTGCTAGGGCTAATTTTCTTGAAAGAGGGCCGTGGAGTTGGCATAGGGTCGTCTTCAACTGCGCGAACCGTTTTCAATTTGATCTGAACTTCCTGACTTCGAAACCGTAGCGTCTTAATGCTGAACCAGTATTCGCCAAAAGCCAAATCACTGAGCTCGGTCCAAATGCATGTGTCCAGCTGTGCAGGATGCGGAATGTGCTTGTAGCTACCCACGCTGCCCTTGGTTATGCCCACCCACATATTGGGCACGAAGCGCTGGTAGAACAGTTGCAGCTTCTCTGTGCTTGATAACAGCTGCTTTTCCAGATCACGCTCGCTGCGCTGTAGGACTATAACATCGCGATAACTACCGAGCTGCTCGACAAAGCAACGCTCACGGTAAATGCCTCTAAATAGTCGAGATTTGTAAAGCTGTTTGGTAAGTGATTGCATAGCCAACTCCTCAGGCGGCATAAATCGAGCGCCAGCTGCTGCTGCTGTCGCCACAGCCGTCCCCGTCGCATCAGTTTCGGTCATTGTTTAATAGTGTTTCTGCGTGAGTGTTTATTAAACATCTGTCTGACGGCTCGAATAACCTTTACCTGATCTTTTCGCAATTGACTATCGGGTTCAGCTTTCGCTTCTTAGTCAGCAAAACGCTTTGTTATTGTTTCGGGTAATCTTGCACAGGTTTCGCCACTGCCACTTATAGATCGTAATGATGACTGTCTATCCCTCGAGGGCATGCGTTTTTTTTTTTATTATTAACTAATGCAGCGAATTCAGCCAAAATACATATTTGCACTCTAATTTGTTCTGTAACAAATTCATTAACTATTTGCAAATAACTAATTTTTTGATGTTATGGACTTTGAAATCGAATATAACTAATCATTTTAAACACAATTTTGGCATAATCAATATGTTACGGTTTCTTAACTACGGTCACACTTATTGTAGGCAACAAAACAAAATAGTACTAAAACGTTTTTACAGCTACCCCATTATACATTTTTTCCAAAACTCCCAACGAGTCGCTATCAAAATTGGCTCCAGACATCGTCTTAGGGATTATTATATAAGGATGACTTTAGTGGGGTTGGCTGCTCGCAAGCTGGCTCAAAAGCAACGGTAAATATAATATTTACGAATCAAAATACTCGCACTAACATTTCAGTTTGAAGGTCTGCTAAGTTGGCCGCTGCTTTTCCAAACGGCATTCGCTGTCAAAAATGTCTAAATCTCGGACACTGGAGCTACGAGTGTAAGGAAAAACGAAAATACGTTCACCGGAGTTCACGTACAAAACAATTAAGCAAACATATGGCAGAAAAGAGTGCAAACGCCGCAGACCCAACACCGGCCAATGAGGCGCTTACTTCAGGCGCCAGCACTCAAGCACACCTGAATCAGGAGAAACGGGCTAAGCGCAAACGAAAACGCAGCAATAGCTCTTCTTCGTCGAGTTCATCCAATAGCTCGAGCAGTTCGGATTCATCAGATTCGGATAGTAGCAGCAGTGGATCGGATAGTTCCAGCTCCGACGACGATGGCAGTTCCTCAGACGGCGACTCAGATTCCTCAAGTGGCAGCGGAAGCTCTAGCAGCAGCGATGACCAGGAAAACTCATCGCCTAAGAAGAAGAAACGCCGCGACAGCTCGGCTGAATCTTCCAATGACGCACCAGAAGTATGAGCGCTTCTCAAATATCAATCGCATAACTGTACTACAATAACTAACTGTAACAATACGAATAATGCATACATAGCTTTAGTAGTTTAGTTTATTTTCTTTGAGTGCTTTTACCGGAACTTCACAAATATCGGCACATTTTATAACATCTTTATTTTAAAATAGTTTTAGTTTAGACCGCAATGCGTTTGGAAATTCTACAAATTAGCTATATTTGTACCAATAAAAGATTGAACAGATGTAACTGTTGTCAGTCTGAATCGCTTTCCACGTCGAACTGTTGCAAATCGCTTTCAATTAACTGCAAGTCGATTTCTTGGCGGTTTATTTGCTCGTTCGGTGTAATCATGCTCTGGGCAGGAATTTCACTGCTGATGTCCACATTCGATGGTTTCGTGGACATCACTTGGTCCACCGAGCGCGATTTTAAATGCAGTTCTTCGACCTGAAAAACAAATTGCTTTTAAGTTAGTTTTTTTTTGTGCGTGCATGTGAAACGATTTACCTTGAGCGAGTTCAGTGCTTCCTGGATAACGGGGAGCACCTTGACCAGTTTCTTTTCTATAGCATATAAATCCGTCTGCTCTTTTTGCAAGACTCGATTTGATTGAAGCATTTTAGCTTGCAGTTAGAACTATGCAAATGCAGGGCTGTTATCCATCACACTCTGTTTACTGTTAAGTTAACATTATGCTCAACTGTTACAGAGAAGCACTACTTTTTATAAGTTAGCTAAAAAGGGTATGGTCCCTACAGTGTTTGCAAAACTATATGTACCAATGTACATTATGAAAATATGTTATTGATAAATGGTTTAATTCTTTTTTAATTTTTATAATTTAGCCACAAATTTGAATTTAACAGCTGACGCTTCGCTTTAAACATATCACTGTTGGGTATTTTTATAGTACATGCCAGACAGAAATGAAATTTTTTCTCATTTGGTCACACGATCTTCCTGAAGCCTAAATTAAAGACATCGTAAATTAATCAAGCATTCATAAGATTTTTTAAAACAAATGCTTTTTAATTTAATATTATATAAGGTAGTGCAACAACAAGCTAATTTTTTTTTTACTTCATTGAGCGGTGGTCAGAGGGCACACCAGTAAGTGTGACAGTGTGACCAACCCATGTTTATCGCGCTGCGTCGCATTTTGATATTCGCGCCGAAAGATAAAGAAAATTCACATTTATTTAACAATTTAAAATAAAAAAAGGTAATTCAATAGAAGTTAAAGAATACCATCGACACTCGCTACATTATTTGATGTTATTGTTCCAGCACACAAAATATGAAAAACGAGGATAAGGGGATGATCCTTAAGCGTTTCATTGACAACTGTCAGACGCTGAAAATTGAGGAAACTATTTGGCAAAGGGCGACGAAAATATTTCACAAGGTTAACGCAGATGGCGTCCTATCCAGCGAAGCCGACGACTGGCTATGCTGCGCCATATACAGTGAGTTGCAGCAAACCAAAATGAAGGATATGCGCCAAGAAGTGGACACCGCTACCAGCAGGACCGATACCAACCTCGAGCCATGGGAGAGAAAGACGCGCTCTAATAGCTGGAACATTTCGCTGACCAAATTATTGCGCTGTTTCGGCATCAATATTAACAAGTTTCTGAAACGAATGGAGCACTGGAATTGGATAGCGCAGAACTCGGAAGTGTTCCAGCAGGAAATCAATGATCTGGAAAGACGTCTCGGTATAACGCTGCTCCTCCAACAGCACTACAAACGCATATTCCAGCAACTCTATGTGCAGCCAGCGACGACCGAGAGTCGGGCCCACTACCAAATGCTATATGAGTTTGGTTGGCTGCTGTTTCTAGTGGTGCGCAACGAGCTGCCCCCGTTTGCAACAACCAACATCGTCAATGGCTGCCAGGTGCTCGTTTGTGCTCTGGAACTGGTCTACGTCAATGCTCTTGAAGTGCACAAATCGGATGTAATTAACACGTCCTTTGAAGGCGTTCCCTTTAGGTGGAGCTGCAACGATTTTGACACCGATCTGCTGCTCAAGTACAGTGCCCTTGATGCCATATGCGGACTCATTCCGGAGCTGCCAGTGAAGGGTGCTCGCATCATGAAGAATGCCTTTTTCCATAAGGCTGTGATGGCATTGTTTATGGAACAACGTCTGCTGGGCAACGATCGGGTCATGCGCGAGCTAGTCAAGGATGGCATCCTCGAAGTAAACCTGACATCTCTAAACCGTAGCTACGCCGTGCACGTATCGGACATCAGTGAAATTGACGAACGGGTTCTATTGAAGCACACTACACATGTCTCAGCAGATAAATCACTCTCGTCGAGAGAAACGGAACAGCGAATTAACGAAAATGATGCAGATCGTAAGATGATCTCCGTCTTAACAAGCGCCACGCAGCGCGAAAATCTTGCCAGACTACTAGCAGACGGCCTGGCGCAGACACTGCCTGCCTACATAGGCAGCACCATGGGCAAGGAGGATGTTAAGCTGGTGGAGAAATCGCTGCGAGACATGTTCTATAGGTTTGAGCGTAAATCGTCCTTGAGCCGAGAAACAACTGAAAGCCGCTTTAACCTAATAAAGGGTTTGTATTACGTACTGTTGGACAAGATCGTTGGTGCCGAGCTGCGTCGCAGGCCAACAATCAAAATCGCACAGATGCTGAAGCAGCTGCAGCGCACCTTCAATCCCACACTGATCGCCTGCTGCTTGGAGCTGATGCTGTACATTTTCTCAACAAATGAAACACAAATGCAGTTTCCATGGCTGTTGAAATGCTTTGATATTGATGCCTACGAGTTCCAAAAGATAATCGAACTAGCTGTACGCCATGAGAGTGGTTTGCTGACGCGAGACCTGATCAAGCACTTACAAGAGATTGAGACTCAATGTTTGACCACCCTGATTTGGCGGAGGAATTCCCAGCTGTGGCGTCTAGTGGACAGTACAGGGCTGCCCAGATGCCAGGACGTGCAGTTGAGTTCGGGTCAGGAAAATGTGAGGTCTGCATCAGGCTCACTTACAATTTGCCTACGTAAATTCTACCACCTGGCCAACCAGCGACTGGCGCACTTGTGCAAGTGCCTAGCCCTGCTTGGCAGCTACACACAAATCTGGCACATTTTGGAGCATTCGATCATCGTGCACGGCAAGGAGCTGCTGCAGCAGCGACACCTCGACCAGCTACTAATGTGCGCAATCTATCTGTGGGTGCGCAAGTCGCACCTGCGCATCACCTTCAGCGACATCATCCAACAGTACAGACGCCAGCCGCACGCCGATAGCGCCATCTATCGTGCCGTATATTTCGCCAATGGACGGCCCAGCATGGATATAATCGGCTTCTACAATCGTGTCTACGTCCCACTCATGGGTGACTACGCAGTTGCGCTGCAGTGCGACCAATCCGATGGTCAAAAAGAAGTTGTTTTGGTCAATCGGCCCCTGAAGGAACTCAGCGCCAGCAGCAATAAGCGCCTGAGGAGCAACGTCTTTGTATCACCAGAGGCAATGCCACGCATATGCATGGCCACCGGCTGCAAGGCCAAGATTATAAGTGAGACTGAGGCAACCCCGAAGAATCTGAAACGCACACACTCCAACGATGAGCTGGGCAAACCTTCATGCAGCAAACGGCCGAATATACTCAGACGGCGCACAACATTTGTTTAAGACCTGCACATCGCCCAGGACTATCAGAGTAGTGTCTGGACTACGCTACATTAAGTCAGAGTTTTAAGGAATTGATTATGAATGAACTGGAATCGCATTAGGAATCATCCAAATTTACAATACTCGCATGTCATTTTTTATTATATTCGCGCTTTTGCAAAATTACTTTTTAGATTTCATCTCCGCATTACGGGCGAGGCTATCCCATGATATCTTTCCCATCAAATATAAATTATTCTTGTGTATTGTGCATTGCAATAGGGTTTTTTACAATTAATATATATTTGATATTGCACATACATATTATAAATCGTATCCTCTCCCCCAGAGGTAGCTGGCAGATCTGGATTATTAGTCTTAAAAATACATTTAAATAAAATATTGAAAACTGTAGTACATATGAATAGACTTTATTTGAATGCAGTTTGCGATTTGAAACTCGGTTCAAAATTGTGTAAATATTGAAAAGGCGCCTGGACAACTAAAATGAGCCAGGCGCCAGCACGACTACAAAAAAATGTAAACACATTCTAATAAATGGGTTGCAAGCGGGAGTAGATAGACAATTGGGTTGGCTTTGGGGGAGGAGACGAGTATACAATACATACTGAGAGCGTGCAACTTATAACTAAAGTTTTTCTCATGCCTACACATAGCTTTAAGATGAAGGAGGAGGAGGAGGATTAGCAGCGGCAACGCTTGCCGCAGGAATGCTCGGGGCAGGCGCTGCACTGGGAGCGACTGCTGCCACGCTGGCGGCTTCGGCAACAGGTGGTGCATTAGCTGGCGGCGTAGTGTCTGAAAAGAATAGATTCGTTTTAGTTTTCGATTCAATATCATTTGGAGCTATCTCCCACTTACCCATTGGGGTGGGCGCCTGAGGTTGGGCCACTGGTGCAGGAAGCTCGCCTGGTGCTGGTGTTGGCGGCGCAGTGGCCGCAGGAGCGACTACTGGTGGTGCTGTGAAGGGTGCACCATTTGCTGGTGGAGCTGCAGCGACAGCTGCAGCTGCAGCTACGTGCGTCGGCAATGGTGGATGCTGCACAGCTGGCGCTCCCAGCTGCTGCGGCGGAGGTGGCTGGAGCGGATGCTGCTGCTGCGGCTGCTGCTGTTGGGGATGATGCGGTGGCGGTAGTGCCTGTGGCTGCTGCTGTTGTTGCTGCTGCTGCTGCTGCGGCTGTTGCTGCGGTGGCATTACCATGGCGCCTACAGCAGCACTCACCTGGCCCTGTTGTTGCAGCTCCTGTTGCAGACGGTGATGAGCCTGTTGACGCGCTCGAAACTCGGCCGCCTTAAGCTGCTCAAGATGAAATTGCTGACGCTCAGTTATGAGCTGTTGCCGCTGATATTCAAGGCCCTCACGCTCACGCTCCATGGTGGCTTCAAGCTCCTCGAAATGCCTCAATTTTATTTCCAGCTTCTTCATTTGTGTTTCCACCAGCAACGCTACTAGTGACTTGATCTTGCGTTCCTCGAGTGCTGCCAAATGCTTTGCTTTGACAGCCGCAGATGCCAGTGCAGCGGCAGCTGCCGTCTGCATATTGTTTTCGCTGAAGGCTCCGTCCTTGGCTGGCGGACCACCACTACTGGTATCGTTGCTGCCATCCTTGGTCTCACCATCTCCACTGTTGTCTTCAGTTTTGATCTCCACATCGTTGCTGGTGCCAGTCTCTGTGGGGGAGGAGTTGGAAGCCGTTTTGCTTGAGGCGTTGCTTGTTTTCTCGGTTTTACTGGCTTTCTCGGCTGCGGTCGATGGCGGCGATGAATCTTTAGACTTCTTATCCGTGCTATTGGTGGAGGTCGTGTTGCTTGTTGTTGCCGCTGTAGCCGTGGTTGTAGTAGTAGTTGTTGTTGATGATGTTGTTGTTGATGTGGAACTTGATTCTGCGGCTGGGCTGAGCTTATCCGATTTCGTTTTGTCTTTGGACTTTGAGTCGTCGGTCGCTTGGGTATGAAATAATTTATTAAAATAATAAAAACTTAAACTTGGAAGTTCTAAATGAATGCCTATAGTTTAGTGGGACAAGGGAAAGACTTAAGGATATTGCTTAGTAAATAAACAAATATATACATATATAATACATAATGCACACACAAATAATTAATTTTTAATTTAGAAAGGTTTTCTTTAAAAGAAAGCTACACGAAATTTCGTTTGTGTCTTTTCCAGAAATATATTTGCCCAGATCGAAACTGGGAATGTCAAAAGTTGAAGCCGTATTTATCGCTCAATTTAATAACTTATCAATAATCAACCTTTGCTAAGACATATACGTTTCTTACCGTCTTTTTTGTTAATATCTTTTACTTCTTCTTCGTTGGCGGCTGTTGTGGAGCTGGTGTTGTTGCCCTCCTTTTGTTCGTCCTCGTCCTTGTCATTTCCTGTGCCAGCAATGCCGCTGTTCGCCAGACCAAAGTTGGGATTGAATTTTCCACCAGTCGAAGCCTTTTCCACGTTCTTCATATGGTTATCCATAATAGTAGCTGGCACCTCATCCTGTCGAATTTCGAAACAGCCATTAATAAATTGAGTCCTTGAAGTCGCAAAACAAAAGCGACTTACCTTGATAGCGGCGAATTCCTCCATAGCAGCCTTCGCAGCGGCAGCAGCAACGCGTGGATCGACCACGGATGCCAAGAATGCTACTGTTGACATAATCGGATTGCCAGACTTGCTAAATGGAATTGGCTGGCAGCCAAGCGGTCCCAAGAAGCCGCCATCATCTTCAAGGTACGGATCCTCGATGGGCAGACGCAAGAAATGCAAAATGCACTCGTCCTGGGTGCGAGTACCCACATGCTCGCACACCTTGTTCCAGTCGTCCTTGTGCATCTCGAGACCCTCGAGCAGAAGCAACGTCTCTTGATCGGTCCACTCTCGAGACATGTTCGCCGCTGTACGATTTTTCATAGCCGCCGGTTTTTTTGCGTACTGATCTAATTTCAGACCAAACTGACTAACGCCAGAGGCCAAGCCACTTGCAGCACCATTCTCCAGAGTCTCGGTCTTAATACCTAAGGCACCGCCGCTGGCTTTGTCGCAATCCACGCCACTCTCCTTGCCCATCGGCTTCTTATCAAGATCAAGTAGTGTCTTGGCCGCAGATGGCTGTTGAGTTTTCTGCGGATTGATCGCCTGCAAGCCTGATGGCGTGTCCGACAATATGTGAAAGTGCGAGGTGGGCGGCGGGCCCATTGGCGTGGGACGCAAGTCGGCATCAATCTGATAATTGATCAGACCCCACTGTTCCAAAAATGCATGCACACGCATTATGGCGCACACATCACCAGCCAAATTACGTCGACAAGCTGTACTTGTCAAGTACTCAGTAGGATTTAGCCTGCAAAGAAAGCCAATCAATGGGGTTAAGCGTTGAGCAATTTAGAGAATGGATCGTTTTCAGTTAACACAACAAAAATGAGTGGATCTTTTCTAATCGAACCATGAGAAAGAATCTTGGGAAAGGAGCTCACCTATAGGTGTCAATCATGAAATTGCGATAAGCCATGTAAATCTCTGGAGTCTTGGATTTGTTCTTGCTATTGAAGAACTCCGGCATAGCGCGTTTCTCAATGACATGAATCGAGTTGTAGTCGAACCAGGCGGAATACGAGGGCACAATTATGTGATGCGTCTGCTCGGTCACATTATCCTCCATGTCTTCCTTGACAGATGATGAGAATTCTTGGGTATTGCTATTGTCGCTGGTCTTGCCCGTCTGTGAATTGTCGCCATCGCCAGCGGACATCGCTTGGGCAGCACTGCCGCCAGTCATTTCATCGTCTAGATCAGTCATGGTGCCACCTGATTGACAAAGATAACAATAACTTCAAAGCCGTAATTGATAATCGTATGGATAATTTACCTTTAATGGGCATCATATCGTTGTCACCGCGCGATTTGCCACCGGGTGCTGGGCTGGCAGTCGATTGGAGCGCCGAGTGCGCTGCCTTGTGTACTTCTTGAATGTTAGGCTCCGCCGGTGGATCATCGAGATCTCGAGTAAGATCTTCATCTTCCTCTTCGTTGCGTGATTTCTTGTGTACGACTGCTGGAGACCGCTTTCGCTTGCCTGGCTTCGATGTGGATGTGGAGGTAGTGGGCGACGGTGAGCGACGTCGCTTTTGCTTTCCAGTGCCACTGCCACTACTTGTGGTGGGCTTCTTTTTGTCGTCGCCAAAGGACATTATGTCATCGATGGACATGCGCTGCTTGTGCGTCTTTTTCTTGCCCAATTCGTCAACCTCGTAGTCTTCTTCTGCCATCCACTCGTTGTACTGCTCCAGATCCAAAATCCACGAGGCAGCCACCCGCCAACGCTCTGCAGGCGATTCCGGATTCTCGGGTATATTATCAGGCAAATCAAAGCTATTCAGCGTCCAGGAGTCGTATGAATCAGGGAAGTAGTACCAGTGAAGCATGACATGATTACCACGCTTGAAAATAGGTCGAGCATATTCATCAGGATGTGGATCCACTACGGGATAGACAATGTGCGTAGCATCCTCCTCGTCCGTGACGATTTCAACCCGTCGATTGTCAAGAATCTCACGTAGTCGCGTCTCAAAGCTCTTCTCAATCTCTGGTCTGATATAAATGTAAGGTATGCGATAGAGATCTGCCTCCACTAGAGCTTGTTCCATCTCGATCAGTAATTGTATGTTAGGATCCTTGCGGATAGGATTCTTTCCAATAGAAAAGTCAAATTTCTTGCCACGCTGCTCGGCACGAAAACGAAACATGGTAGAGAAAATAATACATAGACCTCCACCGTTTTTGAAGTCCAAAAAACAGCGCATCTGAAAAATAGGACGTGAAAAGTTA
The DNA here is from genome assembly GCA_961210405.1 of Drosophila mercatorum. Classification (NCBI taxonomy): domain Eukaryota; kingdom Metazoa; phylum Arthropoda; class Insecta; order Diptera; family Drosophilidae; genus Drosophila; species Drosophila mercatorum. Next base: position 1,592,889 of record CAUIUS010000003.1, read on the forward strand.
TAATTAGTTATGTATAATGAGATAAATATTTAAAATTGTAGCAAACACTAATTCGCACAAAAATAAAACCGAGGTAATCATTTATTATATACATATATATACTTTCGTGCATGAACTTGTCAACATTCGTGCCTTTCTCAAAAATGTTACAAGTGCGCATCTCTATCGCGCGTGTACATACAAAACATTTCTCACACCCAAAACACCCTGTTCCCCCAATACACTTACCGGGATTCTCGTCGCCGGCGGTTCGGCCGAGTTTTTCCCCAATTTAGCTTCCACATATTGCAAAAATAGTATTAGCAGCTGTGCAAGTGATTCTTTTGTTATTGGCTCCGAGCTGTGCGCCAAATACTGTAATAGAGATTCACGTAAGTCATGGTGTTTTTAATTTGGTTGAAGCGCCATTTTTGTTTTCACTCATGGTGGCGGCGCAGGCATTGTACTCACCTTTTTACAATTCTTTTGTAGCCATAGTCGTATAGACTCAAAGCCTTGCAGCGTCTCAGGCGATTGGAAAAAGTCAACGTTGGGACTTCCGTCCTTTTTAGGACCGAGAGTGTTCATTGTGCAACGCTTTTTTATACTTTTATTTGATATTGTGCAGAGTTTCACAGTAGAAAACGAATATTGAAAATGCTGCAGCAGAAATAGACGCACACAATTGGGGTGGCGGAGTATCGATACCACTTAAGTATTGACGTGCATGACTATCGATATAATAATTTACTCGATACCAAGTACAATCGTTCTCTAAGCACAAATAATAATTACCTTCACATGCTGTTCAAGTTAATCTGCTTTTATATTTATTTAGAAATTGATTAAAAATTTACAGTAAACATGAATAAATTACCAATTTCAATTATTGCTGACGAATTCTTTTAAAACTATTGATATAATTATTCGTACATTATCAGCTCATCAAACTAGTTCTTATTTACCAGATCAAAACAAAAAGTTCCGTCTCTATATTTGTGTAGTGTTACCACTTAACCCAAATACATACATCCATTGATTCTGGGGTTAAAAGCATAAATGGCATAATGCTACGTGCATTATTAAATACATTATAATGTGGCATTAATTATGGGATGAATTTGATAGATTTGTGAATATTTTTGTTATTATATTACGATCTAATCATGACTATGAAATGATCAGTGACAACCCTGTTTGTATTTTATTTCATGCGCCATTCGAGCACCGCACAGTATAAATGTGACTTGAACACCGCGAACATGGCTTTCCCTGGTAATATAAATATCCAAAAATTAGAGAATATACAGCGTATCGAGTGCATTTGTAGTTGTGTCAAACCAAATGTTAAATTAAAGCATTGACTGTTTCGGACAAACGACATTTGCGACACAATCGAATCCGTTGCGGTCTCCACGCCTACGCCGGGGTTGTATGTATGCGCATAAAATCAATGAATTACTCGTGCGAGTGAATAAGAACAGTTTTGTGACGCTTGCAAAAAGAAAAAAGTGAACGCGTAGCAGTGGAGTGAACAAGGAGACCCAACTCACACATACACATACTGCGCACGCAAAAATGAACTCTACAATCTAAAACAATAAACAAAAGTTAAATAGGCGATTTTTTCTACAAAATCATTATTTGGTGGTGAAAAGTGGACGAAAATGCATCAGCTAAATGCAACGCGCATGAGCTGAACTGCCAGCTAGCAGTCGCATTGCTGCCGCAGCAGCAACAGACGTCGACGCTGACTCCGACGCCGCCATAGGTATGCTGCAGAGTTGCTAGCTCAGCACGCCGCGACAGCACTAGCCGAATCGTAACATTTGCCAAAGGTAAGTGCCGTGTAATGTGTTAATAATATGGACAAGATAGTATACATGAATAGTGTGTGTAATTAAAGATATATTAAATAATTACATTAGTATTAAATAATGTGGAGACGCTGCCCTCGTCTACTTATCGGTGCGTCGACTGCGAAGTTCTCCTTGACGCTACACGTCTTTCTTCCGTTGCAATTTTAATGTGTGCGTGAGTCTGAGGCTCAGTGTGTGTACGCCCGGGTCTCACTGTGTGTGCGTGTACATGTGTTTGTGCTGTCTCTGTTAGTTTTCTTGCTGCGTCAGTGCGCGGAAGGAGGGGCAATGAGGGCATGTTGAGCTGTGATAAGCTCCATTTATGAAATTGTATAAGTACATACATAAGTATTTTCCGGGCTCACATAGACTCGCATGCATGTACGCATGTATGATATGTGTTTGCTTATATTTAAACGTCCAGAAATATCTACATATATTTTTCTTTCCTAATTGTTTCAATGTGTGTGAGGTTAAATTGAATAAATAGCAAAGTTATAGATCCTGTTTCTCATTAATATATTATTTTTGCCTATTTTAGAGTGAAGTTTATTTTGTGTTTTTATATTCTTAACAGCATGTATTGTATTTTTAGCCACAACCAATTTCCCAACAGACTTTTCGCTTTTGTGTTTGTTTGCCTTTTGTCAGTGTAAATTGTTTTTCGGCTTTTCGCTATGAGTGTCTGGCACTCGTACCTACTGCTGCCTCCCACCATTATTCACTCACTTACTTTTGGGCGGCGTATGCGCACCAATTGAAAAATCAAGCATTTGCTTTTGCCTAACGTTTGTCGCTGTCGTCGTCGCACTCTCAGTCAACATGCGTTGTCCACGTTGACGGCGACCCAGCAGCAGCAGCAGTAGCCGGAGCAGCAGCGACAGAAGCAGCAGCAAGCAAGCGGCATTTATATTTATTTATGGTCTGCTACCGTAATCGACATTGCCGCCTAAAGCAGTCCGCTCCCCAGTTTTTCTCTCTTTCCTTTGATACGTGTGTACTTATGTGCAAATGTATGCATGTGTGTGTGTGTGTGTGTGTGTGTGTGTGTGTGTGTGTGTTTGCGTGTGTGCGTGTGTGTGCATGCATGAATTGATTTCTGTGGGCCTTAGTGGGGTAGGGCACTTGAACTAGTTATACGTATAGACGTAGCATGTATGTATATATGGGGTCCAAATAAATTTAGCCACTTTATTTCTAGTGATTTGACATGAATATTTTAAATGAACTCATAGCAATTGCTGCCTCTTCAAATGGCTGCGTGCCTAGTACACAATTGGATGCACAAAACGTTTTGATATGCATTTTATATGCATAAGTTAACACTCGCCAAGTGCCCACTGAGGAAATGTGCCCTCGATCTGCCGTAGTCTCTGAGTAGTGTTTGATGCTTGTTACTTATCCAAGTCTCAGTCGCTGTCTAAACGTGCAAACGATGGAGGCTGTCAGTCATCATTTATAATCCTCAAGCGGCTACAGCGTCGCATGGGCAGCAAGACGAGAATACATTTGGTGGACTTAGTGCACAAGTTAGTAAAAGAACTCTGTAGCCCTTTGGCGAAACGAAGACATATTATAAAGAATAAAAGTTCTATCGATAATTTATATATTAATATAAATTGTACAGAAGCAAGTTTAAAAGTTACACAAATACTTATGTAAATGTCTAAGATGAATAATATCCAAGTATTCCTCAAGGAAAATCAAATGTTAATTCGAAACTGTGCAGAAATTGGAATAAACGTTGAATTGGTCTGTAATATATATATATATATATATATATATATATATATATATATATATATATATATATATATATATATATATATATATATATATGCCATATGGCTAGAAACAGCTACATTCAGATCGTCTCATCATTTTGTATTCGATTTTTGTGTAATTTTCAATGAAATATACGACGGCAGCTGTTTTAATATTTGCAAAATGTTGCCGTCATGGCTTGTATGCTAATATTGAACTGTTTAAAATTCAAACACACATGTATCTCTCCATCTGTGCAAAATTCCTAAACATATAGTCGACCACCACACGACTTTTCGGTAACTCGTTTAGTCTATAAATACAAGTATTCTTAAACATTTATTTACTGTGTGGGTTTCTTCTCTTCAGGTATTTTGCAGGTTGTTTCCAGCATTTCTTCAATTTGTGAAACATATGATCCAAATGTTATATATATCCATATTCCGAAAATCCTATTACTATTCACATCAATCCACGGAGTAAATTATTCTTAAAACAGGGATCAAACTCACTGTAAAAAGGATACTAAGCTAGAATAAAATATCAATTCATTTCTATCCACAGCACATGAGAGAGAGAGAGAGAGAGAGAGAGAGCTTGAAAGCTCGTAGTTAGTGAAAATTGATTTTTATCGCCAGTTTTATTTTTACCGTTTGTTATCTACAACTCATCTAAACTTAAGCTAGCTGACTCATAAATGTTATGAGGTGTGTGAGCCATGTTTAACAGTCGATTACTAACAATCCACGTGGCTTAAATGATTGCTCCAAATTTCAACTGTGTTCCAGCTCATTGCTCAGACAGGAAACGTTTAAAATCTAATGTATTTATTTCTGAATGAACAGAAGTATACTAGCAACTAATAATCTCTCTTTCACTCTCACTCACCCACTCTCGCTCTCTATTTCCTCTGGCTGTGTTTCTAATTATTAATATTTGCCCATTGTTCGTAGTTTTTTCGTGGCTTATCTACAAGCTACAAAATTAGATATTTATGAGTTTATAAAAACATATACTAAACGCTCATTAGAGGAAGTAAGAACGTTGAATTCGGTTGTAAACGAGTGTGCATAAATCGTTTCATTTTGCGATTGTCGATGAAGCTAAAATATCGATTATTAACATTGAAAATGCGAATAAATATTTGAAAATGATTTGCACATTTAGAGCAGATTAGCTATGTATGTGTTATAGATAAGATAAGATGCATGTATAGGATAGATAATCTAATTTGCGCACACTTTAGAGGCCTTTGTTGAGGCAAAGCTTGTCGACGTCAATTCTAGTTGAAATTAAAATGAATTTCTCTTTCTGTTAGTTCTGAATGCGATGCGATCATTGACTTGCATCTATGTACATACTAACAAAGACATAATCACTTATATATTGCTGTCAATTCATGATCAACAATCAAGCAATCCGAAGCATACGAATGAATTCATTAAACCTTTAACGGCAACCATTCTCTGTGTATGTAATCTGACAATTGATTCGAAGCTTAGCCTGTGGAAGCCAAATCAATTTTCTATTGGTCGTCAATCAGTTTACTGTTTCGATTTTCAATTTGTTTAGATTCGACATATATAAAAAATATATATCTATTTATATATATTATAATTATAATCAATTTAAGCATTCTCCATTAGTCTGCTATCAATTCTTATCTTTCTGGTATACATAAGTTAAGTAGATAAGTTCAGAGAAAGCACTCTGAAAGTTTTGATAATGCGCATTCACATTCGGATTCATTCGTGTCAAAGTACAAATGTATTTGTTGTGAATAGAATCATGCAATGCCAAATTTGATTCAGTCTTTGTTTGGTCGATATATTTATAAAATCAACGATTTTCTCACGTATTTTAATAAATATAAAAGCAAATCATTAAATAACCACGTCCCATAGATGACGTCCAATGAATATCACTCATCCTTTGCAATTTAAATGAACAATAGTAGAAGTTAGTTTGGGTAAATATTATTTTAAAAGAGTTACCAATAACAGAAGATATGCAGGGAATTTAGGGGTTATTTGAATTTCAGGGATATCTTAATATATTCATGCGACTGATCTATAAAAAATGAAGCGCTTTACACGCAAATTCATGTGAATTCTCTCATTCGATATGATTTAAGCCTTACACATTTGAATTGCATAACGGAACAGTTCATATAGCTGTGATATTTCAATTTGTGCACATCTGTAGCTCTATGGCTAAACAGGCCAGTTATGTCATAACAGATTACAGCTCGCTAAGCACTCCCTCCATCAATCCACCCCCAAAATAATTCATATGTTCATTCCGCTATATATGTTCATTCCCCCAGTCGACTTCTAGCTGGCGTTCGTTTGTTTATTTACTCGTTGCGTGTTTCACAAGCGCGACCCAAAAACAAAAACTAAAAACGAAAACGACAAAAAATAAAATAAAATAAACTGTATGGAGCCAAAAAGTCGTAATAATGTGATTCGATTTCAATGCGCTTGCTATAAAAATAAGAAACACAACAAACAACGAACAGCGAACAGCAAACAGACACACATACAGAGACGTGAAACGTACAAACATATTGTTATATAAATACTTGATTAATATTCAAGGTTGCAATAGCGTTTGCTTCCTTATACAAAAAGAAAGAGAAATAAATTCAAAGAAACAAACAGATTTTTAATATAATATATATATGCATGCATCACATTAGCTTCGCGATTCCAATTCATTTTTTTTTTTATTCTCTGTTGCCGGGTCGAAACTTCTAAGAATAGTCTAAGGATTAGCAGGGCTGCTAACTGACCCAGATTTATAATAGCTTTTGCTAGCTGGAAATTGATTTTGTGCCCTCAGGACAATACTACTTTGTTTTGGCCCTAATCTGTCGAAATGCAATAAATATAAGCTGTCGCGTGCAAGTGTTTTGTACATATAAATATAGGCATGAAATTGATATCGTTTGTAATTTGATGGCTTTATGACGCCTCAGCGCAAAGATACGTAAGCAACAAAGCGTTTATGTAAATACTCTGCTAACATGCGACATTATGTGCAGATCTATTCAATAAATGTGTATTTCTGCCTTATCTCGAGCCATATAAATGGATAGTTGATTGCTGAGATTGTTGAAATATAGAGTGAGTAGTAATGATGGTGGATTCATAGACTGGCAATTCGTCACAATTTCTGATAGAGTTTAGAGAACAACACAAACAATCTAACTACAATTTTCAAATAATTATGAATGAATAATAAATAAAATATGTGAATACACAATGATACCAATGCAGCTGTTGTTAATCATGAACTTATATATGAAGTGTTAAATTTGGCTCAGTTTTTGAACATCTCTTTCTGGTTTTTGTTTTGCAGATTAGTTACATATAGTAATTAGAGCAGTTCGGAGTTTAATCCACCGAAACGAATCACAAATCTCATCTGAAGAATGACATCCCGGTAAGTAATGCCTGAATAAAGGAAAGAGTAATAGTAAATTCAGTTAACACTTGTTCCTTCTGGTTGCAGACTCGATCGTCTTTTCATATTACTGGAGTCGGGCTCCACGGCAGCCACGCGCCATGCGGCTGCCAAGGAAATTGGCGAGGTGCAAAAGCTATATCCACATGAGTTGCACACACTGCTGAACCGGCTGGTGGGATATTTGCACAGTACATCGTGGGAGACGCGCATTGCCGCCGCGCAGTCAGTGGAGGCCATACTGAAGCAGGTGCCGCCATGGCAGCCGGAGGTGCAGCTGGGGGCCATCAATTTGAAGAAAGAGCGCTCGGCCAGCGATGCCACCGAAGAGGATAGCTGTCAATCCAATGCTTCCTCGTCGACTACAACAACGCCATGTAACGAGCGATTGCTCAGTTTTCACGACTTCGATCTGCAGCAGATTTTGCAAAAAGGCGCCCGTCTTATCGGCTCTGAGGGGAATGAGTTCGATGTGCAGGAGGAGCAACCTGCCAGCGGAGGCGCCGCCGAAACTCAGAGTGAGCCCGCTCGACTGAGTCGTCAGCGTGCGCTGCTTAACGACAAACTAGGTCTCACCACTGCCGCCAAGCTGGGCGTCAATCTAACTGACATGATCACCGATGAGGATGTTACATTGGCGCGTTCGGGCACCAGCTACAATGTGAATGCCGAGAAACTGCCGGTGGAGCACATACTAAACATCAAGAAAGCCAATGGAGGAGGAGGAGTAGGTGCTGTCAGTGCCACAGGCCAGCGGCTCAGTTGCCGTGAAATGAATCGCGCCAAGCGCAAAGCGCGTCAAAGCACCGCAAATTCCGCCTCCATAATCACGCCCACCTGCAGCCGCCGCAACTCAACAGCTGGCATTGGCGCCGGCAGCAACAGCAGCAGCGGCAGCAGCTGCAGCAACAACAACAGCAACGGTGCCATCACAGCCGATGAGCCAGAGAAGAAGAAGCTGAAAGTGAACGACAGACACGAGATTTTCTACAGCTTAAATGGTACGTGGGCAGTAAGCCCAAGCCGACAGATTTGCTTGAATTCGTAACTCAAGTGACGCAAAAATGTATTTTTAGCCTTGTCAAGTAATTAACTTGTGATGAAATGCTTTTTTTTAAGTGGTTAGTTTGAGAGTACTAAAGTCTCTTTATAATAATGTAAAATATCCAACATTATAGCCTGACTTTCGTTTTTTAAGTAGACATCAACCAAGATGCATCCATGATTCGTAACAAATATCCCCAATTTATATTCTCAAATTTATCGGTCTAGTGCTTTAAACAGAAATGTGAGCTAAATTCTGATAATCATTGGCTTTTCAATTGTTGCGATTATTTCATTTGTTCTTTTCATTTAAATGACTTTATTTTAGTCTAGTTGATCTCTTAACATATCTGATCAATTCTCAATTCCACGCAATGTTTATGCATTCAGACGCACAGCGATGTCAATGATGTCATACTGCCTCCAACTAGTTCTTCCTCTTAACTCTCAACATTCCTTTAGCATAATTACTCAATTAGATTACAAAAGGGGCCATTTTAAAAATAAATTAAACTACGTTCGTCTTGATGGAAACAATTTACTCACATTCTCGCACACACATCCACATCCATGGGGCTGCTGTAACATAACTTGGTTAGGGATTCCGTTAATTGAAATTTTTATTTAATTATTTTTTACTTCTTGCAGCTGCTGTACCAGACGCGACGGGCATGTGGGTCGATGCTGTCTCGTGGCCCCTGGAGAACTTTTGCGCACGACTCTTTATTGATCTCTTTCACGCCAAATGGGAGGTGCGTCATGGGGCGGCCACTGCGCTTCGCCAACTCATCAATCTGCATGGGAAGGGGGCCGGCAAGTGCGCGCAGCAGAGCCCGGAACAAATGCACGAGGCGCATGGCCGATGGCTGGAGGATGCAGCAATTCGACTGCTGTGTGTGCTATGCCTCGATCGATTCGGGGACTTCGTTTCTGACCAGGTGGTAGCTCCAGTGCGCGAAACATGCGCCCAAGTGCTGGGCACCCTTGTCAAGGCAATCGACGAGCCCAAAGTACACCGCATTGTGGACATTCTGCTCCAACTTATACGCCATAAGAACGAGTGGGAGGTGCGTCATGGCGGCCTACTGGGCCTCAAGTATGTGTTTGTGGTGCGCGAAGAGCTGCTGCCCATTTACCTGCCAAAATCAATATCGGACATATTATTGGGCTTACAAGATGCCGTTGACGATGTAGGCGCCGTAGCGGCAGCGACACTAATCCCAGTAGCTATGTGGCTGCCAAAGCTGCTGACTGCTACCCAAGTGTCATCCATTGTGAAAATGCTGTGGGAGTTGCTGCTCGACCAGGATGAGCTCACCTCGGCCTGTAACAGCTTCATGGGCCTACTGGCAGCCATATTGTGCTTGCCACAGGCCGCCAGCTGGATTGAAATGGAACCGATAGGTACCTTGGTGCCACGCCTGTTTCCCTTCCTGTCTCACAGCACTAGCTCGGTACGTCGGTCGACACTGAAGACGCTGCTCACCCTAACGAGTCGTGGCGATGTTGAAGTTAAACGAACACCAGCTGATGTCAAGCAGGAGCGAGATAAGGAAGCTGATAGTTCCAATGGCAAGCCAAAAGTGCTGAAGCTCAACTTTGGCGTTGTCAATTGGAATTGGCAACTGCTTCAGCAGGGGCTGCGTCACATCTACCAGCGTATTTTAGTTGAGCCGCAGGCAGATATACAGAACCTAGCGCATCAGGTCTGGGCCAATCTCATTGAGCATGCGGATTTGAGCGCGCTGCTACACGCAGCCTGCCCACATGTGTCATCTTGGATATGCCTGGCCATGCAGCCGCCTCGCCTGGCCTTTGATTCGGCTGTGCTCATCAGAGCTGTTGGCGATGCTGCTTCTGCATCGGCGGCGAGCACGCGCCGTCGCAACCTCCGAATGGGCGATGATTTGGGTGGAGTTGCACTGGCTCATACAAATGCCTTGCAGAAGCTGTACTTGGGCGGCAGTGAGGCTACACCACTGGAGGTTCGGGAAGCAAACTTTATGCGCGCACGTATCACAGCGTCGCGAACGCTGGGCGCTCTCTCGCACTACCTAGTGCAGCCAGCACCGGGCGTGCTTTACACGCCGCAGATGGAGAGTCCTACAGACTGTTATGCTAAGGTGCTGCTGGGCCATTTGAATGCCCGCTCGGCGGTCCAACGCATTGTGTGTGGCCTAATAATTGCCTTCTGGGCGCTGGAGGATGAACCCGTTCGACCCGGACCACCGAATCTACAGGAAAAGCTGCATCAATGTGTGTCTGAGTATTTTTACTATGACGAGGTGGCAATGTCGCTGACACGGCTGCTGCAGGAGGCGCAGGACTTTATAGCGACACTGAAGCAGAACAAAATACCTATCAACGACTTCAATAACGCCAAGATTCTCACGCTTGATCAGATTGAAGCAGTGGCCAACACGCTGAGTGACAATCTCCGCAGCTATGCACTCAAGCCAAAGGTGCTGGACATGCTCCTGGACCGAAAACGCAGCCTGCAGGCATCTTATCAACAAACGACCAGTGAACAGGGCGCGTACCATGTCAGCGCCCAGGCGGCATTGGCCAGCGCCATCTGTGCGCTGCACTGCCTTCCTGACAAGCTGAATCCCGTCGTCAAGCCACTGATGGAGTCGATCAAGCGAGAGCAGTGCCTTCCTCTGCAGCAACTATCAGCTGAATTTTTGGTGCACCTCATGGACCAAGTTTGTGATAGAAATCCTAGTCCCAATAGCAAAATCTTGAACAATTTGTGTACCCTGCTGCGCAGCGATGCAGAATATACCCCGAAATTGGTAAGTGACAGCACAACTTTGGTATCCTCAAATACCCCAACTAATACGTCTTTCGGTATTCAGGGTATGCCGTTGCACACGTTGTTGGAGACGCGCCCGACTGCCAGTGTTAGTGGAAACGACATTTGCAACTATTACGGAATACTTACGCTTAAGCAGCAACAGGCTGCCACTAGTGCGCCTAGCAGCAGCAGCTCGGGCACACGGGGTAGTGCCGCGCCTTCGACACCAACGCCGAGGGGACCAGGCAGGCCGCCGGCCAGTGAGGTTCTGGCTGCTGCGGCAGCGGCTGCGGCTAGCAATGATTTCAGTACCCAACAGGCGCGAGAGGCCGAAGCGCGACAGTGCAGAACCCAGCGTTTGGGAGCCGCCTGTGCCATAGCCAGACTCTGCAGCACATTCGGCGAACGCATCGTGGACAAGGTGCCCATATTTCAGCAGTTGATGTTCAGCAAGCTGCAGCAATTCGTGGCCAGCACGGATACACAGACGCTAGTCAGCACACTCCCTGAGCTGACGACATGCAACGATCTGATCAGCTCAATGCAACTCATCGAAACGGCAGCGCCGCACCTGCACGTAGCGCTGCATGAACAGATGTTTGCGCTTCTGCCACATCTTGGTTTCGTTGTGCGGCATCCACTGAAGGTATTGCGACACATGGCAGCTCGTTGCATCGCCATCTTGGCTGAGATCGATCCATGCCGCACCATGCAGTTTGTAGTGACGGAGCTACTGGGGCTGCTGCTCAAGATAGAGCAGCCTATTGAGCGACAGGGCGCTGTGGAGGCCATAGAGCGGATAGTTAATCGACTGCAAATTCGTGTAGTGCCATATATTGTTCTGCTGGTGGTGCCACTACTGGGAGCCATGAGCGATGCAGATGAATCGGTGCGTTTGCTGGCCACGCACTCATTTGCCACTCTAATCCAACTGATGCCATTGGATAGCGGGGAAAACGCGAAGGCAGCGACACAGATCAAAAGCGAGCCATTACTAGAGCGAAAGACTCGAGATCGCGAATTCCTCGATTATCTTTTCGCTCCAAAGACTATACCGGACTATCGTGTGCCGGTGGCGCTCAGTGTGGAGCTGCGCGGCTATCAGCAGGCGGGCATTAACTGGTTGTGGTTCCTCAACAAGTATAATCTGCACGGCATACTCTGCGACGACATGGGTCTGGGCAAGACTCTCCAGACCATCTGCATACTAGCCGGAGATCATGTGCAGCGCCAGGAGGCAAAGCTGGCACAGCTTCCCAGCCTCGTCATCTGCCCGCCCACACTCACTGGCCACTGGGTGTACGAGGTGGAAAAGTTTCTGGCCCAGTCGCCTGTTTTGCGACCATTGCATTATTTCGGATTCCCCGTTGGCCGCGAAAAGCTACGCAGCCAAATTGGCACCAGCTGCAACCTGGTGGTTGCCTCATACGATACTATCCGCAAGGACATCGAGTACTTCAGTGGCATCCACTTCAACTACTGTGTGCTGGATGAGGGGCACATCATTAAAAACGGAAAGACGAAGAGTTCCAAAGCCATAAAGCAGCTGAAGGCCAACCACAGGCTGATCCTGTCAGGCACGCCTATACAGAACAATGTGCTGGAGCTGTGGTCGTTGTTCGATTTCCTAATGCCTGGCTTTCTGGGCACTGAGAAGCAATTCATTCAGCGCTACTCGCGTCCCATTTTGGCATCACGCGATGGCAAAAGCTCGGCCAAGGAGCAGGAAGCAGGTGTGCTAGCCATGGAGGCGCTGCACCGCCAAGTGCTGCCATTCCTACTGCGCCGCGTAAAAGAAGATGTGCTAATGGACCTGCCGCCCAAAATCACCCAGGATCTGCTGTGCGAACTGAGTCCCTTACAGCTACGCCTTTACGAAGACTTTAGCAATAAACACTTGAAAGACTGTTTGGATAAGTTGGACGATACGGAGAATCTCGGTACCAAAACACACATATTCCAGGCCCTACGCTATTTGCAAAACGTCTGCAATCATCCCAAGCTAGTGTTGCGCCAATCAGGCGACGACCTCAGCAATATTGCCGCGCAGTTGGCAATCAACAATAGCACACTTGACGACATCGAGCACTCAGCTAAGCTGCCAGCTCTAAAGTGAGTAGTTGTACATCTCCGTAGTTGATTCCTGCTAATCCTTTATTCCTTTCCTTGACAGACAATTGCTCTTGGACTGTGGCATTGGTGTCCAAACGGAGTCAGTCAGCCAACATCGGGCCCTCATTTTCTGTCAGCTGAAGGCCATGCTGGATATTGTGGAGCACGATCTGTTGCGCAAGCATTTACCCAGCGTCACATATCTGCGACTGGACGGCAGCGTGCCAGCATCCTTGCGCCAGGACATTGTGAACAACTTCAACAGTGATCCCAGTATCGATGTGCTGCTGCTGACCACTTTGGTAAGTTGCGGAATCAGTTTTTACCAGCACTGCGTTTTAACCCAATGTTTTGCTTTCCGTGTGCAGGTGGGTGGCTTGGGTCTGAATCTGACTGGCGCTGACACTGTCATCTTTGTGGAGCATGACTGGAATCCCATGAAGGATCTGCAAGCCATGGATCGCGCGCATCGTATTGGGCAAAAGAAGGTGGTCAACGTGTATCGCCTAATCACACGCAACTCGCTCGAAGAGAAGATAATGAGCCTGCAAAAGTTTAAGATTCTAACGGCCAATACGGTAGTGAGTGCTGACAATGCTTCGCTTCAGACCATGGGCACGTCCCAGATCTTCGATCTGTTCAACGGAGGCAACAAGGCCAGCAACAGCGGAACAGCAGCAACAGCCGCTGGCGGCAGCGCTGGCATGTCCATGAACACCATCATTGAGAACCTCCCGGAGCTTTGGTCCGAGCACCAGTATGAGGAAGAATACGATATGGGCAACTTTGTTCAGGCTTTGAAGAAGTAAATTCGCCTCAAATATCCTTTCCACACTTGGCACCCCAACATACACTCTCACAAATTACAATCACACATGCATTCAAACTTCGTCAAAGATGAGTCAAGTTCTAATTTAAGTTTTATAAGCACTCTTGGATTCTTTCACATGTTTTCTTCTGTTCCTGTAGTAGTTGCAAGCAAAAACCACTGAAATTTATAATAAAAATATTTCGAGTCGAAATTAAATACATGATTTGTTTTTCGTTCCCTGCAGTTCGTTTACTCGTTAAACTGAATTGCAATCAAAAAAGTATATTCCTGTTTAGCTTAGAATGCTTTAATGATTTATAAACCAGTTTTCCATACATAGCCCCTGAGCAGACAATGGTATCTTTATTGCAAACAGCTATTTTATTTCGTGTGGTGGCTGGTCGATAACTACGCAATTCTATTAAAACGAAAAATACCAACTGTGACGTAGCAACGTTAAAGCATAAGGTATATCAGTTGAACTTTATTAAATGGCACTGATGTCCTAAGTAAGTTCATGTATTTAGATTTCTGACATTTCAGAGACTGATTTTTAATACGAATTAAATCAGTTTATAGAAAATATGTATATATTCAAGAAAAAAGCCTTTTAATATTAACCAAAGAGGAGAAGAAGAAATATAATTATAAAAATAATATAATATAATTGATCAGCTAAATATATTCGTACGCTAGAGCTAAACGCTTAAGAAGTTGTAAACATCCATTATTGGAGATGAAATCAGGTATTGGTTTGCTCTCCAAATTGGGTATCTCTATTTCACCTATGGATTCATAATTGCTGAGAATAGTTCAGAATAGATCATTATAATTTAATTATATAGTGAGTAGAGATGATTTCATCCGGGAATAAGACTTGGCTAATTACCTAAATTAAGTAAGATGTAATCAAATAGGTAAGAGCTTCGCGTAATCCAAGGCGTGCACTTAATAAAGCAAAACGAGAGCGCTTCAGTTCGGTTCGGTTCGGTTCGGTTTGGTTTCTGTTGTCTGTTCTAAATACGCATAATGGAGGTAAACGTATCAAAACATCACTAAACACGCAAAGGCAATTAAAATTGTTTTAAAACATGCAAACTCCTACAAGTAATACGCTCCTGCAACGGCGAACGGCAATCCGGGGTGTTGGGCTAACCAGCTTAAATAGCAGCCAAGAATGCCCCATCCACTCTCGAGCGAGGCTGCTCGACTGCGGGATACACTATGCTCACACACATGTGCGCGTGTGTGCTGCATGTCGGAAGAAGTTTTAGCATTTGAGTAATGGAAAGTCAAGCGCACTGACTGCGGCTCTCTGTGGTAGGGTGTCTTTCATTTATCCCTACACGAAATCTAATTCAATTAAGCAAAGTTAATAGCCTTTGCGCAACATACGTCACCGTCAATGCGGACCCATTGTATGTAATTGATCTTAGCCCACTGATTGCTCTCCACGGCAGAGGCTGGGGCTGCGGTTGAGGCTGAGACTAGAGCTCTGTGGTCATTATATGAGCTAGCGAGCTAGCGAGCGAGTCTTTTCAAATCGAATCGTAAAGGATTATTCAGCTGCACAGCAGCAGCAGGCGTGCTAAACAAGTCTGCGAATGCCTTGGATTGCCTGTTGCATATGATAAGAGAAAAAAAATATGCCTGGATTGTGTTTGTTACCATTCCCACACACATAACCCAAGTGGAATTTAAGAATTGTATTTAAATAGCTCTGATTAGCAATGCACCTTCACTTAGCCAGAACAGCGTGCATGCACTAGAGCCGTTCTTAAGTGGCCCAAATAGCCGCTTTAAGTGTCTGAGCAACAACTCAGCTTAGATCACATCACTCTATGTTAAAGCAAATTAAACGATTAACATTATGTTAACAAACATTTAACGATTAAGACTACAGCATAATGTTAATTGAAGTGTCACTGGGAAAGTGCTTAAAGCAACATAGCTCAGCACAGCATAGGTGCGTTCAGGCTAATCAAACGATACTGCGATAAGGTAATTTAGACAAATGTTTTAATCGTCACCTTAATGGCCTGGCATATTTTAGAGAAAATGCGTTGCATTAGCATCGACACCTGCTCATCGGCGTTGCCGATCCGGTTATGGCCTTAACTTCGTTAGGCCATTACAAAAATAAGCATGGCTTCATCTTGGGCAGCAGACAGGTGAGTTAAGTACATAAATGGCTTCACCACTTGGCAGCCTAAGAACTATAATCTCTAAGTTAGTTGAAAGCTGAATTTATTAAATTATATTTTAGAGATTCCAATTCAGTCTGTTAAGAGACAGAAACGTATACATATGTACATATATCTGTGTATGTCTGTATGTGTTCATATGTATTTATTTTGTTTAACATTTTTTGTCATTTCATGCATACATATACATATGTACATATATGCAGTTGTCAAGCTTGATTTGACGTTCAAATATTTGATACCATTCGCAATATGCCTTACATACATACATACATACATACAGTTATACAGGTGTTTAATGACAATCATGTGGCTGTGATTTATGCAAATGTTGCAGCACAACTGCAATAGCCGAATACTTGGCCATTTTAAGAAAAATGTGGCAAAGTATTAAATAGACTGGCAGCAACAGAAAAATGCAAGAAAAAAAGAGGCAGCAAACGGACTCGCAACTCGCTGAGCAACGCATAATGCAAGTAACCTGCCTTTCTGCAACTTCATTCATTTAATGCGGCAAAAAGTAGGAGCCCCAGTGCTTAGCTTAACTTTGCTCGCCAGCACAGCGAAGCAATAAAAGAAAAAGAAATAGCACCAGCAACAACAACAATAAGAGCAACAAAACACGCTAACCAATAAAACAATTGAGAAGCTGTAAAAACCACAACAAAGAAGAAGAGTTCCGAAAACAGGTTTTTAACACAACATAACTGAAACAAGTTGGAGCTGTTTATTGAATGTTAACTTAGCAGACGGCTGTTAACGCGCTGTTAACCGTTTAGAGTTCGCATTTCATTGGCTTGCCATATGCTGCACCTGCAGATCGCGATCGAATAAATACAAATATGTCAACACTCCATGCCATTTGAATAGGGCAGATGCAAATTCTTACAGTTTGTGTTGAAATGTAAATGGTGCGTTATGTGAAATGTTAAAGAATAGTTAATTACCCAAGCCAATATATGTATACGATGTGTAGCACATTACACTAATGGAATTATCATTATTATTATCAACTATTTCTAGGCACACAGACACACACACATATATATATATATAGTTGTGTGTACATACTTATTTGTACATAATCCTTTTACTTGTGGCACTAGCTAAACAACTAACCATAAAACCAGTTTTGAGTTTACCACAAGCAAACCAGATTTCTTAACCGTTTCGAACAGAGCGCCCACTTGTTGCCGTGCTGCTGCCATGGTCGCCAAAGTCAGTTCCACGCCAGCTACCTGTGATTTCAGGTGTTATAATTGTCGTGCGCGCTTGGCACAAACTATTTAATACGAATACTTCGCGCTAGTCCCAACCGCTACAAATATGTCTGCACAAAACGAACTGTAAAAATCAAGTCTCCGCCAATCTGCCAAACGGCTACAGCGCTCGGGATTATTAATCAGCGGAATTCCTTCTAACAAAACTGTGCTGCTCGCTGCAAATGGAGTCTTTCAAATGATGTTGCCAACTCTGTGAAATTGATAATAATCGAAGCAGTTGCAAAGAGCAGCGCATGGAGTTTTACACATATAATACTATTCTGCTGAGTTCCCATGCCAAAATTGTGAGTTGTGACCAAAGATGCTTCAATGGCCGCTTCATTTGCACTTTCTTTTTCGTATTCGTATTCGAAAAGCAAACAAACCTGCTAATGCAGGAAACGACAATACGAAACAAATCAAAAGTGAAATCTGTGTGTGAAACTGGCCAAAATAATTAACATAAGAGATGAAAACTTCAATATTCTACATAAGTGATATTATGAAGTATCTCAAATGTATATACTACCAACCCTATTATATAGTATATGCAAGTGCGTGTGTGTGTTTAACACTAAGTGATGTTTGCTTGATTCATGGCAATGCATTTCCGTCGGCTCTAATTGCAGGACGTCTTGGGTTACTTAGCTGACCCCAATTTCGCTTGGGAAAAGCAATATTATGCTGGGGTTGCCTATTGGGGTCATGTGTGGCGAGCGTTTGCAAATAAACTGCTGCTGCTGCTATCACAAGTACTCTAAGAGTGAGAGAGAGAGGGAGAGCGGCGAGAGGGAGACAGGCCAGACGACGTACAACAATCAACTTGCCACACTACTTTTACTCCCCGTTGTTGCTGTTGTGGTTGTTGTTGTTGCTGTTGCTGTGTTGCACGTTTTGCGGATTTTTGAGCAGGTTAAAATGATTTTTTGGCCAGCTCGTGTGGGTGTGTGTGTCTCTCCCTCTCTCTCTCTCTCTCTCACTGTGTACCCGGCCATTGCCATGTTGGCAAAAGTGAAACCTTAATCTATGCAAATCCTGAAAACAAATCGCCTACCGGCGCCCATAAATATTTATGCACAAATATAAAACATTAATTTTAATGAGTCTGAAAACTCTTGAGCATCGCCAAAAAGAAAACCAAATCTCGATTGGTTTTTGTTTTGCTCGCTGACTGCGCTCATCCCAGCACCAAGTGAAAGTTATCCTTATCGAACCGGAATTGTGCCGGACCTAACTTAATAGCTGATCGATGCTAAGTATTCTGTATAAATATGATAAGACTAACAGAGTGAAAATAACGAAGTCGGAGACTCGGAAATACATTATATATATGCATAAATATATATATTACAAAAAAAAACTCGTTTCCACTTGAAAAATATGCAAAGTATGAGAAAATCAAAAAACTCGCTGCTGAAATATTCTTTGTTCTTTAATAAGTAAACTCTTTTTGCACATTCACCTTTATATAGACATATCATTGGCAGCTCGTTTCGCGAAACAGCGGATCTAAGTATATATACACATATATATAGTCATGATTATGTATAGTCGGCAATAGGGGCATTCGCACTCATATGTGCACGTACCGAGTTCGATTGTGCTGACTGGGCCAGTTCAGCAAAAATGTTTCTGTCGAAATTGGTAAAATGACACCGAGCGTAGCTCTTCACGTGGCCAATCAAAAAATTGATGTCTCCAAATGCCTCCGGTCTTGTGGAACATTTTCTTGGCTCACATCAAAGCTTCAAAGCAACCTTTGGCATACATATTTTATTCTCTTACTAGTTTGACCGCAATTCCTCGTTTCTCAAATATCTCAAACGAAGCAAATACATAGGTAAATATATAAACGAGAAGCGAAATAACGCGCTTAATCAAAGAGTCGATTGAAAGTTTTATTTTCATATATTCTTTGACCTACTGTAAGAGACCAAGATTCCAAATCTACAATACTACAAATATATAGTATAGCCTCTCTAATATGGACAGTCGATAATTCAAACATGCACTAATAGAGGTTAGAGATAAGAGAACTCGATAATTATATATATACCAAATATATACCAAATAGTTGTTTGGAACGTGAGCTCTAAATTTAACTAGTTGAGAGCAGATTTTTTGATGACTAGCTTGAAACACTGATCTGCGCGTGTCATTGTATCTACGTGTAAAATTTAAAGTTCTGCCTCTCGTTGTTTCCAAGAATCGTATCGACATTGTTGAAGATCAAGATCATATGTATATATCTATAACGTATGTATAACATGTGCAAACATATATCTACTTTGTCAGACATTCAAAGTTAAGTTTTAGGACAAACCTAAAACATAGTTATTAGCGAATGTGGAGCACTGAGATAGGTCGAAAGGTTAAGCTATATGCCTACAAGCTATTAGCGAACATAAAGCGATCTCGACATGAATAGAAAAACCATTTAAATAATAATAGTATTTATTATTATGATATTAATAGAAAATGAAGTTAGATATTTAGCGGCTGATCTGGCAGATCTGATTTATTGTTATAGAAAATAATAACACTTATCCCACTTGTAATCAGTTTTCAAAATATAATACTTTAATGGCTTTGGGCCCTATTGCCAGCTATTCACCAACGATGTGTGAAGTTTACCACGCAATATACCAAAGATTATGTTCATTTGTTGTTGTTTGTTGTAGTTGTAGTCATTGTTGTTGTTGTTGCTGTTGCTGTCGAAGTTCGTGCAGCGTTCTCGACTGGCCAGAGCAGAAAATCTTATCTGCGAGTCCCAGAGGCCTTTATATGGACAGTTCTAAAGTGGGCAACAAGAAAAACGCGTAGACAGCTCCAAGATGGGCAAGTTAAATATTTATTGCATATTGATGTCATGCCATTTAAGGCTCTGCCAGCCACCTTTTTGCATATATAAATACATACTTACAGCTGCTTTTGAAGATATCCTTAAGCAGCAGCAGCAGCCGTAGCAGTAGCTTCAACTTGAGCGCAAAACTTGTATTTTTTATTTATATGTATTTATGCAGCCGACATTTTATTGGCGTGCCAAAACTGGATTTACCATTATACATCATTCCTATTATCCTGCACTCAATTTGCATTCGCCGTATTGTTCAAATCAATATCAATAGCTTGTTATTCCTACATACATATGCACATATATCGCGCATCAAGAAACCAGTTTTCGCACACTCTGCGCGCGGTGTTAATGAGCATGCGCAGCTACTAGTAGAACCTTAGGCAATGGGTGTTACTATTGCACTCGCTCACACTTAGCCACAAGATCAAACAAACAATCAGACAAACAATCACTCAATCAATCCACACAGTTTGAATCGGATTTAGAGAATGGTTTTAGGGAATGTCATATGATCAAGGGATATATATTTAGATTTTGAATTTAATTAAAAGTCTTAAATATATTTTTTAAACTACACAAATATAATTATAAATAGATTTAAATGAATTCTTTATTAAGAAGAGTATTAAAAATATATTTATTTAAAATATTTTATTTCTCTTAACTTTTCTCTAACTAATTTCAAATAATCATTATTGTTCTTCTTCTTTAATAAAAACTGAAATTACAATGAGTCAGTCCGCTTCAGTGGCTTAAATCAGGCTTGCCAATTACAACAGTCGAAACACTTTTATCAGTTGTTTTCGACTCGTTTAAAAGTAGATCTTAATGTTGAAACTGCTTTCAATTGGGTTTCGCTCTCGTCAGTTTTCCCACTCATTATGTTTACTTAAGAGCTGTGAATTAGGCCCAAAATGACCTGATATTCATTTGGCTAATTGGACTTTCTAACTTTTTGGTTTTCTTGCAGTTAAAATGATTTCACACCGCGCGACGACACCTTTGAGGCCAGGTTTTTTGGGACTTCTTCTGCTGCTGTGCTGTTGCCAATATACAGTCGGTGTCTTGGGCAAGTCGCAGATGTGCGAAGTGGAAACGGGCCAGACCAACATAATACTGGATATAGAAGAGAGTCGAGGGAACTGTAAGTACCTAACAGTACATACCTCTATCTAAATTACATAACATCTATTCGCTTCAGTCTTCATTGGTTAGATAATCGCCTCAGAGGTAAATCAGAGCTTCCGAGTCATTAAACCCAATTATAAATAATAATAATGATAATTGAATTATAGAAAATGAAGAAAGAGAGATAGAGAGGGAGAGAGAGAGAGATAGAGAGAGATCAGTATATAATATTTAAATACTTTCTGCTATTTATACAATTGAAACTTCAGCAGATCTAAGAATATTACTTTGGTTGGTAGACAGGAAAATGGAAATCCAAGTCTGTAATTTCCGCTGCTCTGTATGTCTGCCTTTGTACAAATTTTCCAATAATTAGCTCTGGCTTTCTAGATACTCGAGTAGAAACGCTTGTCTCAACTTCTTTCGTATGACTAAACGCCCCAGTCGCAAAGACAAAGAGAAAGGCTGATGTCGTTCTCTGGTTCTCGTCTGCCGAGGCGCTTGTCTTTAATGGCTTGTCTACCTGCGCCGTAAAAAAGAAACATTCTAAGCATTAAACTTGGCTTTAATAGCCTAATTATTCATTGTAATTATAACTTGTAACTTCCACAGTCACTGGACAGGCGACGACGCCGGCAGAGCTGCCCATTTTCGGTGATCCCCACACGGAAATCGCGCTCGATCTAGTCTTTCCCAAGGGACACCCGACATTCCTACTGGAGGGGAAGAGTCTCAGGCTGATTCAGCCACTTGACCGCGACGAAGAGAACCTTAGTCACATTGTGTTTCAGGTGAGTTTAAACACAGCTTCTGCACTGCCTTTCAGTTATTAAGTTGAGCTCAACAATGCTTCCAAGAACACAAAATGAATTCTGGATTCTTAGTCATGTCTAGAATAAGATTTATGTAATTGAAGAGGAATTTATCTTGTATTTAATTAATTTATACTCTCGATGACTCGAATCTTGACATATTCTGCAAATAACTACAGATATTGTTGTATAGAAAGATCGAAGTTTACTAAATTTTCAAATGCTACAATGTTTTTCTTCAGGTCTCTTGCACCATTCGCGAGTCGAATAAGAAGCGCAATATTCCGCTCATTGTTAGGGTATCCGATGTCAACGACAATGCACCACATTTTATGAACACACCCTATGAGATCACAGTGCCAGAGGTAAGTCGAAGTTTCTTGTGATATATATATTTACTGAGATATTATCTCAGTAAACAATATAGATTAGAGCATAAGCTATAGCCAGCTAGCTTTAATTTATGAAATTTGGCTAAATGTATTGATGCACATTGAGTTTATATGGCTAATCGTATACGATATACCATATACGATATTATTACGATATTAACATTTGGCTTTGTTGTAGACTTGTTGCCCATTGCGATGAGTATTCAGGCTTCAAACATTCCTCGATATGTTGCACCTTGCCAAAAATCGTATACAACAAGCCCCCAAACAGCTAAACAGCAACAGCAACTGCAACGACAAATGCTTTTGCCATTTAATATATATGTACTAGGCAGGTAGAGAGAAACCAATTGAAAAGTTCAATCCGATGACTAAGTAACTTCTCGCCAGCAAACAGCAGCAAGCAGCCAGCAGCTAGCAGCAGGCGAACGATGGGGCAGCTGGGCAGCTGGGCGGCTGGGCTGCTGCTGGTAAGAAGTAACCCTGAGAGAGAGAGAGAGGTAGGCGGCGCATGGAGCACTTGCATGCGGCGGGGCGAGCACACAGACTGACATTACAAGCCTACATAGTGATAGTTAAATGTAAAAGGCTGTTTGCCTCTTGCCCGTTATATAACTGCACTTTTGGTGCATCTCAATGTGCCTGGGCACGTTTTGTCACCCAGCTTGTTTTGTTTTTGTTTTTGCTTTTGTTTTTGTTTTGCTTTTTGGCTGGCTGTCCGACCCGACCGAGCCGTCCGACCCATCCGGGCAGTCTCGAGCGCCTAACAATAGCAATGCACTCGCTACCTAATTTTCATGAACATGCCATTTTTGGTTTCCGGCGCATCGTATTTAGCATATTTGCACGGCACAAAACGGTAACAATCATTATCGTAACTTTTATTGTTTCTTCATCTATAAGTCAAATGTATCAACATTGCGCGGCCTGATCTAAGGCTTTTCCTTTTGGCTGCCCAGCGCACCGCAGAGGAGCTGGAAGAAGTTTGCTCATTCCTATAAATAAATTAAATATCGTTCTCCTTCTTTCTGTTCCTGGCAGAGCACTCCCTTGGGAACGACTGTGTATCGGAATATACAGGCCCTCGACAAAGATGCTGGCGTGAATGGTCTAGTCGAGTATTTCATAGTTAAGGGCGATACGAACACGACCGAGGATGAGAAGCTGACGAGTGCCGACGGCTATGGAACCTTTGCCATATCATTTCCGCACCAAGGCCAGGTCAGTTACGGTCTTCGACAGAGGAAAGCAATTGGCCTTGACACGCCCTTCTTTTCAGGTGACAGTAGCCAAGACACTGGACTACGAAAAGATACAACGATACTACTTGACCATTGTCGCATCGGTGAGTTTAATTTAGTGGCCGCAAACTGGTTATTTCAGCTAATTCCAGTTTCTTTGTTTATGCCAAGACTTGTTTTTCATATATCAACATTTGAAGTGTCCAAACCAAATAATCTGAGTCACGGCAAATTTATTAAAATTATTAAGTTATTAACAAACCAGTGTGAAATATTATACTTGGATATTAAACTATTTTAAATTACATACATAGTTCAACAGGATTATGTAACTGAGAACCAGAGAATACTATTATAAAGCTTACTTTATAATATTTTTAAGTATCTTAAATTAAATCTTGATCACTAAATTGGTTTGTATTTTAAAACTAATTGAAACTCCATAACATTCAATGTAAACTAATGGACTTGAAGTAGATCTACAATTATTGAATGAGATGTAGATCTAAGCTATATCATTCTCATCTCTTTTATCTATTTTTATCTATATTATTTATTATTATTCTCAATACCCCTTTTTTCTATTTCTCTAGGATCGTGCGCGAAGTATTGAAGATCGGCTATCGTCGACCACCACGCTAACTGTAAACATAGCCGACTCTGACGATATGGATCCGTCGTTTATCTACCGCGGATGCGTGCTATTGGATGGTGCCTGCATTAATCCCGAGTATACAGCGTCGGTGCCGGCAGGCTCTGTGCAGGGAGTGCTCAATGTTCTACCGGAACGGATACAGGCCGTGGATCTGGACACGATTAGTTCGCGAATACGTTATAGTTTTGCAAGTGGAATTCCCGGCAATTACGCCGACTACTTTGAGATTGATGAGGAGACTGGGGTCTTAAAGCAAACCAAGGCAGTTGACACATCGACTGCTAAGCGCTACGACATCATAGTGCGAGCCGAGGAGATCTCGCCGCCTCCGCGACGCTTCACAACTGCCAAGCTGACAATTGCTGTGAAGCCTGTTGATGCGAATCCTCCGGTTATATCCGCCTCTGATATTGTGGGATATGTGGACGAGAATTCGCCAGTCGGCACGAAAGTGGTGGATGCGAAAGGAGTGCCAATCTCCTTGAGGACAACCGATGATGATCTGGGTGAGGACGATCCCAAACCCGACTACATATACGAACTGACGACCCCCTCATTCAATGTGACGAGCACTGGACTTCTGATTGTTAACGAAGAGGGTCTCGACCGCGACCCACCGGCACCAGGACGCTACAAGTTCCAGGTTGTGGCACGCGAGCCTCGGACAAATGCGGCCAGTGCGCCGTTGAGCCTGACCGTGCATCTGCGCGATGTTAACGATAACGCCCCCAAGTTGGCCATGGTGGCCCCCGTTTCAATATCGGCTGGGGATCAGCATGAGCAGCGGCTGGTGGCCCAAATGATGGCTACGGACATTGACGAGGGGCCCAACGCAGTGGTCACCTACTCCATATACCACGTCTCCAATAATGGACTGCAAAAGTTCCACATCAACGAGCAAACCGGCGAGATTCACACTCAGGGACGCCTGCTGGCCGGAGAGCAATACAGCATTACGGTGCAGGCGACGGACATTGGAGGCCTCTCATCCCAGGCTATTGTCGAAGTCACTGTTACGCCGGGTCCAAACACAAAACCGCCTCGGTTCACAAACATCCTGTACGAGGTGCAGGTCAGCGAGGGCGCCGAAATCAATTCAACGGTCACGGTGGTGCATGCCGATGACCCGGAAAACGATCCCGTGGTCTACTCGATTATGTCCGGCAATGATCTGCGACAGTTTTCTGTCGGCCAACAGAGCGGAGTTATAATGGTCATACGGAAGCTGGACCGTGAGAGCCTGACGCGCTATCAGCTCATTGTGAAGGCGGAGGACAATGGTGGGCTGTCCAGCACTGCCACGGTTAACATTAAAGTGACCGATATCAACGACAAAAATCCGGAGTTTGACGAGCTCACTCAGCCCTATGTGTTCCACGTGGACGAGGGCTTGGACGATGCCTTTGTTGGAATTGTGCACGCCACAGATGCGGATGAGGGTATCAACGCTGAGATAACGTACTCGATACCCACAGACATTCCCTTCAGCATCAACAACAAGTCCGGCGAGATACGCACCGCCGACAAGCTGGACTTCGAGCGACTTAGCGAATATAAGTTTGTGGTCACAGCGAAAGACGGCGCACCCGATGCACGGCTTGGAACAGCTAGCGTCACTGTCGTCGTCCACGATCTGCCAGACGAAGTGCCAAAGTTTAACGATGCCAGCATCAATGTGCGCATTCCAGAGAACATGGAAAACTTTCCGGTGGCCACAGTACAGGCTCACGATCCAGACTCCGTTCCAGAAATCACTTACGTGCTGCGAAAGGGCGACGCCGAACTGTTTAAGGTCTCCCCCAAAACCGGAGAAATACGGACTACGAAGGGCCTAGACTACGAGAAGCAGCACCAGCATCAGCTGGTCATCGGGACTATTGAAAATGACGGCGATGCACTCGGCGATACGGTGAAAGTTATTGTTGAGGTCGAGGACCGCAATGATGTGAGTCCCGTGTTCATATCCGTGCCTGAGCCGGTGACAGTAAACGATGACCAGCCCATTGGAACAGTCATTGCCACTATGCCCGCAATTGATAGCGATGGCACTCCGCCGGGCAACGTCATTCGCTACGAGCTGGTGGGACGTGGCAAGGCGCTAAAATACTTCCAAGTTGATCCGGACACGGGTGCGGTGCGCATTCGAGATGAGCTGCGTAAGGAGGAGGACACGGAATACCAGGTGGACATTCGCGCCTATGATATGGGAGATCCGCAGCTTAGCTCGGTGGCCATGCTGCCCGTGTTCGTCCGCCACTTGTTGGTCGACTCCAATGAGGAGAACCTAATGGAAGCCAAGATGGACAATGAGAGAGGACTAGCCACTAGCTCGGAGACAGTTGGACTGGCCTTTGGCGACGATAGCTACGTCATTAGTGTGCCGGAGTCGACATCCGTAAACAGCACGTTAAAGCTCATTCAAATAGTCAACTCGAAGAAGCCATCCAAAGGAGCACCGAATTTTAAGTGCGAAATCGTGCGAGGAAATGAGCTGGGCGTCTTCGAGCTGACCTTCGAGGACTATGGCTGTCTGATAATGCTTGCCAAGCCGTTGGATTTCGAAACTAAGTCGTCGTACACACTCGAGCTCCAACTGGCCTCACAGAGGTATTTCGTCAGCCCGCGGAAGGATCGGACGACTGTCAATATCATGGTGCAGGACGAAAATGACAATCCACCGGAGTTCATCTTCAATCGGCTTCATGGCCAGAATGAAACATATTATGCCGTGGTCACACCCGAAATGGACATTGACACAACCATATTGCAAGTGCGAGCCATCGACCGGGACTCGGGCAAATTTGGATCGTTGAGATACAAGCTCTACGACGAAGAGGACTTCAGCATCGAGATTGACCAGTGGGTGAGAGACGAGCTTCTTCTTCTCTTAATGTGAAGATCTTAACCATAATTTTCTGTCGCAGCCATCCACATACTTTAGACTGACTGAGGATACGGGCATCTTGCGCACCGCGAAGCCTTTCAGCGATGCCAAGTTCCCGATGATATTCTACGTGGAGGCAACTGATAACGACGCCCAAGAGCAGGGTTCGCATCATACCAGAGCTCGCGTCGTCGTCAATCAGTTAACGGACGCAAACCGCTTGGCCTTGGCCTTCTCTGATGCTGCTCCGAATAAGATTCGGAATCACTATACGGGATTGGAGGAGCTGTTTGAGGAGCAAACTAAAGGATTAGTCAGTGGCATTGAGCGAATCAGCAATCGGAAGTACACAACGAGCAACGGCACGGTAATGGAGAATCCGGAGTCAACCGATGTCTGGTTCTACCTCATTGACCCAAAGTCGGAGAAGCTACTTAGCCGTAACGACAGCATTATCCATGAGACGCTGCTAGAGCCTGCCGCGGCCACGGAACTCAATTTGGCGGCGTCGAGTTTGGCGCACGCCAATGCCGATGGAATTCACGCTCCAATCCAGATCAGAGAGCAGGTGCACAAGGTAAGGGAATAAGGCGAGAAATCTAGAAGCCATACTCAACAAAATTGTCTATTCAAGATCAAAGCAGCAATCGCCATCGACGATGAGGTGTTCTCCTTTACGCTGATATCCATATCCATTATCATACTGATTCTGGGCACCATTGGCATCATCTACATATGCATATCGTGGTCCAAGTAAGTAATCACACATGAAATTAATATATATGTATGTGAGATCGTCACTCAATTCCTGTAATCTTGTTTCAGATACAAGAACTTCAAGCAGCGCATTCGGCATTACTCGGCCCCGAGTCCGACACGATACGATCCGGTGATCGTCAACTCGCAGGCCGCGAACTCGAGCGAGGCAGTGGCCAACCTGAAGGAGTACGAAACCCAGATGCTGGCCATGGCTGTGCCGCCGGATGGCGATGAGGACTTGCAGCTTGATTTCAGTGCTAAGAATCATGCGTTCTCCCTGGACAACGTCAGCTACATAACGCACAAGCCGAACAGCGCCGGGGACATGCAGTCGAGCAACACGCACTTGGACTCGAGCACAGGCACAATGTCAACCATCCGCCACAACAATCTCAACAACATGAACAACAACAACAACAATTTAACACTGAACAATCGACAGAACACATTTAATCGCACCCTAGAAATGAACTCGCGCAACAATGCGAACCCCCTGGCCCTGGTCGGGAATAGCAACCCAGCCACTCTGACCCTGGGTCGGATTAAGCACCACAATAGCAACCAGTATCAGAACGATGGCTATAAGTTCGACTCCTCGAGCAGGAATAACTTGGCCAACGCCAATGCTCAGAATAATGGCTTCAGTACGTTGGGCAGGCGAGGCAACACCTTTGGCGGAATGGCCTCTCTGAACGGCGGCGAGTTCATGACCAACACTCTGGGTCGGAATAACCAGCAAAATAATCGCATCTATGCTGGCGAACTGCCCATTGCCAATCCGTTGTTTCAGAGGTAGGATCACCCACACCTCAAACTATTCACAGTCCACTTACGACTTTATTCCTTTTGCAGATCTAACGCAGATGTCAGTCAAAATCATTTGAGTTTTACCAATGAGAACGTTAGTTTTGGTAAGCGCGACTATGGCCAAATGAGCTTCTCATATCTGAACGATCTGGATCGGTCCGAAGTGGAGACGACAACGGAGCTATGAATAGTAAACCAACTGCAACTTAGTATGAAATTGGGTGTATTTATTAATGTATATAAGTATGTCGTTGGCGACCAATGACATTTAGGTAGTTGTAAATTCGAAAAATGTTTTAGATAATTTAACTGAATGAGCTGTTGCCATTACATTGAACATGTTAGCCCAACAAAGTGTAAATATTATTTAAAATATTCAATATAAAACTGATAAAATTTAACTATTTTTGTATATAAGCAGTCAGCAACTGCAGTCATTAGTTTTTTTCATACACATAATTTTAAGAACGGGTATATAAACATATTTTATAATCAAAATTAATGACAAAATACACTTTGTGTATGTTTTCTTATATGTTAGATTTTGTTTAAAAAAAGAACAATAATAATAATAAAAATACATTTGTATTTAAGCATTTAGCGAAAAAGAATCACGTTGTAATAAAACTATTTTATTTTTGAAACTTTCGAGCAAGTTGATCAAAGGTTGTCAGTATGTAAATTCGATCTGTAATCGAACTGAGCGATTCTTGAAATCGGGATTGGCTTAAGATTTCACTTTAGCTTATTGGAATCACTGTTTCTATACCTCAATTTGGATAGGTTTGAAGCCACCATTCACTCGGGTGCATTCACCAAAGCTCCGAATAACATATCATTTTTCAAATTTTTTTAGTGTTGTTTTATCTCTTCTCAGTTAAGTATTTGAAAACTCGTTATTTTAGGGTGGTAAGATGCGCATAGTATATTTAGGATTTAGTATATGAAATTAGGTAAGTATGAAAGTACGCAATTATTTTTTGTTTGCGCCGACTGGTCACACAATCATACAATTTTCGCAATCGATAAGTCAACTATTTTGCTTCTGTTAACCGGCGACATGGCAAAGTTGGATGAGCGTATTGGATTTATTGGAGGTGGAAATATGGCCTTCGCGATTGGTTCCGGCCTAATTAGTGGTGGAATTGTGAAGGCCAGCCAAGTGATGGTGTCTGGGCCGCATCCTGAAAACCTGTCGCGCTGGCGAGAGTTGGGCGCAGTTACAACTGACGAGAACTATGATGTCGTGGAACATACAGATATTATTTTCATTTGTGTTAAGCCTCACATGCTAGCTCCATGTGCGGCACAGCTCAAATACAAATACGTTCCATCGGCAAAGGATGCTAGCAAACTATTGGTCTCGGTTCTAGCGGGCACGACCTTAAAAACTCTCGAGGAGAGCTTCGCATTCATAGAAAGTTCGGGACTAAAGATTATACGCACAATGCCCAATACATCGATGCAAGTGGGAGAGGGATGCACTGTATACACAGGCAACTCACATGTCTCCCACCTCGATCTCGAAAAGGTCCATTTGATGCTTAATTCTTTGGGTCTCGCACAACAAGTACCGGAGCCGATGATCGATGCCGTCACTGGGGTCACAGGCTGCGGACCAGCATTTGTTTATACCATCATAGAGGCTCTTGCCGATGGTGCGGTAAAGCAAGGAGTACCGCGTCAGATGGCATTGCAATTTGCCGCCCAGACATTGATGGGCGCTGCCAAGACGGTGCTGCTGACTGGTAAGCATCCAGCTGTTCTGCGCGATGAGGTCTGCTCACCCGGCGGTTCGACTATTGTAGGAGTACACGAGCTCGAAAAAGGCAATCTCAGGTAGGGAAATGATCATGTGTAGGATGTAACTACAAACAACTATATAAATTGTCTTCTTTTCAGAGCTACAATTATTAATGCTGTGGAAAAGTCATCATTGCGCTCAGCTGAGCTGGGTAAAAAGTAAATGACCCACTCCGTTTGGCATGTTCCTTCCCCGTTCAAGCTCTCTAGGCATGTGTAGGACCCACAGTTCCATTTAAATATACAAAAGTCGGTGATATAATATGAACAGATATTTATTCACGATCCTTCTTGCTTACATACTCAACACACTTTGACGGATCAGTTGGGAAGTATTCCTGGCATTTCGTCATCAATCGCTTTAGGCCCTGAATGTATTTGCGTTGCGTTTCGTCGTTCATAACGTGCGCGACGTTCTTTGAGAAAATCTTCTCACGTCCAGTACGGGCGTGTATGCCCACCATGGTGACGCCAATGGGCCATGGAGCGTTGCCGATAGCCATTTCCAAGTATGCATCGCTCGCTGATATGTAATTGCGGTTCAGCAAATGCTTGCAAATGTCACGCAAGCTGTCGAGAATGTCCTCGGGCAAGGTGTGATGCTTGAGCTTGCGAAACAGCGGCTTTACATACTCCTTGGTCTGCGTGTAAATGACGCGCGTCATCTTCACCTTCGTCGACATTTTCTCGTGCTTTGTGTAGCTTGCGATCTGAGCATTCCACAGGTTTAGCAGAAAGGTTAAGAGTGTTATGATGACATCCATGTCATAGTCTTTGTTTTTTCCCATTTTTTGGGACATCGTCTGTATACTCTCCCAGGATATGGATTCATCCAACTCGGCGAAGTCCGATTTTTTATCCTCCTTGGTTGTGGGTGTGTTGGCAAACATTTCCTGTAAATATGCTGCATCCACTTGTTCCATAGCCTCTTGAAAATCATTGCGGAAACCACGGTTGGCTTCTGGTTGTGAGATCTCGCAAATCCTTAGCCTATCGAATGCCTCTGGCTCCGTCTCACCGAACAACAAGACTGGCTCTCCACGCTCACGTAGTCGACGAATAACTTCAAGGCGAGGTAAAATATTCTGACCATCAGCTACAAAACTGTATGCACCCTCAAGCCTGGGTACCGCAACTTGTTCCTGTTTCTTGTATCCCACTTTCTGGAGTACTTCCTCGGTGTCTTTAGCACTGAGATCGCCACGACGAAAGAACTTCTTTTTGTCGTCCACCAACTGCTTTTCTTCTAATAACTTGCGTTTGCGCGCTATCTCTGCTTTTAATATGTCCATTTTGCATTTATGTATTTCAAACGATTTCTGTAAATAATATTTAACAAAAAGCAATGCACAGTGTGACCGACATTAATAAGAAATCTGGTATGAAAGTATTAGAGTGACCGTAGATGGCAAATAGCATTTAAAATATACTATATATGGTAAAGATTGCATCCCTGGTTACCATATGTTATCAAAATTGTGAAAAAGTTGAGAAAGCCATTTAGTTCAAGAATAAATAGCTTTCCACGGTAATAATAAAATAATATTTTACGTATACAAACTATAAATAAAATGCCTAAGAAAATGGGAATGAATTCAAAAGCTGTGGAGGCGCGTGAACGTAAGGATGCCACCAAGAAGGCCGTCAATGAGCGCAAGGCCAAGGAAGCAGAAGACCGTCTCTGGCAAGACGATGACAAGACTCTGGCCAAAAAGCAGCAGCGGCGTGAAGAAGAAGAAAGGAAGAGAGCGGAAGCTGTCCGTCGTAAGGCAGAATCGAAAGCCCTCTTGGATCAAGAAGTTAGCTCAATTAACACCCAGCGCAAGCAGCCATTGGCCAAAATAAATCGTCAACAAATTGTAAGCGAGATGGAAAAAAAACAACGTGTAATGGATGCAATCAATGAAGCTAACAAACCTGCAGCAACTCGTGTGGTAATTCAGCACAGCACCATCGAGGAGAATCTAAACAGATCTCTAGCAGATACCGACGTAGCCACAAATGTCGACGAGGCACTGGCAGTGCTAAGGTAAGTCTAAATAGCAAATAAACTTTTAATATTCGTTGAAATAATGAGTGGAAACTATCTTGTATTTTAGCGTCAAAGACGATGAAGATAAACATCCAGAAAAGCGAATGCGAGCAGCTTATAAAACATTCGAAGCCGCTAATATGCCCCGCATCAAGGCCGAAAACCCATCGTTGCGTATGTCCCAATGGAAGCAACTGCTGATGAAGGAGTGGAACAAGTCGCCGGACAATCCGTTCAATCAGGCCTTCTAGGAGCGCGCAGCCGGTCTTTTAATTGTGAATTTATCGCACTACTTTGTTCAATTGTCAAATGCCAAGCAGAAAGATCCCATCAATTGAAATAATCAAATGAAAGCTGTAAAATTATTTAGTTTGTGATTATAATTTTAGAATTTTAAATTATAAATTATATTATTAGAATGGAAAATAAAATGTCGAGCTTTATTTATTATTTACACACTCCTTGCCTTACATTGCCCAAACGAATCATGTAAACAACTTTTCTTTCGAAGCAATCATAATTATGGTGGCTTTTATTGCCGAATTACCCACTGTTCGGTTGTGCAACAAAATGGCCAAAGTTAAAAGAGATTTGATGATGCCTATGTTTGCATTACCTTCATTTAGGTGCAGACATAATTGACGATTGCTTTTCTTTCCCCCATTAAATTGTTAATGTTTTGTTGCCTCTTTTTTTTTGCTCTGATCTAGTTCCGGTTATGTTGCTTTGAGTGCCCATGAATGAGATATAATTGTATTTATAATACAATTATTAAATTTCCGCTTTCACTTATAAGCACACATAATTAAAGGATATTATGTATGTACATGTATGTTGTGGCCTATGATGAAATAGAGTTGGCTAAAACGTGATAAGCTTTCTTATCATTAACTGTTCTATTTTAAGTTTACTTATTCAGATTTTTTAGATTTGCATCCTTAAATCTGAAAAGTTTAATATCTGCTTTACCGTCAATCAATGCTGTCTACATCTGCAGTCTGTCTGTTATGTTAACAGTAACAGTAACAGTCTTAACAGGTTTCTGTTAGCGAGGCTGCTGGCGCACAGCTCATTGAGCCATTCATTTGGCTTTGGCTTTGGCTGTGCTTTCTTTTTTAATAAAATTTCTTTAGACGCATCGGTGCTTCATTCTTCATTCAGTGCGAGACCGTTAACAGTAGCAGACGCGTCGCTCAACCACAGAGGCATTTTCAACGTACGTGTAAGAGAAATGCAGACTTGAAACCAATACGATATTGAAATTTGTTCGGCGTACGAGTGTGTCGGGTTGAACTAACAAAAAGAAAAATAAATAAATAAACTGTCAGGCGGTCGAGGCGAAAGAGAGAAAGACGTGGTAGGAAAAATAAATTGAATTTTGTATGCCATCGCCATCGCCATCGGAAATCGCAAACGGTAATTGTGCCCTCTCGCTCTGCAGTGAATTTAAGCAGAGACGCTCTGCGAGAGGATTTGATTCGAATTATAAAAGCTCGAGCCAAAGGATTGCCAGCTATTTATGAAATCTGAAAACGAAACTAAAAACGCTGAGTGAAATTGCCCATTTCCAATAGAATTGGTCACGTATGAAAAATAGTCTTTACGGTTTATCTAATTAGTATTCCGGGCGCTACTCCTCAAACGCATTTTCTGAAAGAATGCCAAAATTAAAGGCAAATTACTCAAATCCCACTTCAAGTTTACTGTGCGGCTCATTCTAAAAGTTGCTGTCGTTTACTCTCTGTGCTCATTAAATTGACCATTCTTGTTGCTGTCTATAGCTGAAGTGGAACTTTTAATCTAGAACTCTTATATCTTAATTTACTTTTTGTTTTTTGCAATCTTTGCTTGACCCTAATACATGCGGTTCTTCACTTACTTTTTGCCTCAACTGACCTAATGGACATATAAATACCATATATGTAATGTGTAACGATTTCTAAAACTATGTGCTGGCTGAATATATATGAGTTTGCATTTGTATTCGATCCGGGCTTTCCTTAAATCATGTGGGCAACATCACTAATCATTGCGTGATTTGTATTTCTCCGGTTATACAACACACAGAGTGATGTGGATGCATAATTGAACACGCGAAGGCGCTGCAAACTGTGCAGGCAGTATGCAGTGGATGGATAGATGGTGTTCTAAAAGTAAACAAACTGGGTTATTAGATCACAGGGTGGCCGGCCGAACTGCAGTTGGAGCAAGACATAACTTGGCAGAGACCAGCGCATCGATGCATTTATATCAATTGCGCTGCTGCCTTTAGCAGCCGACTAAGGTTTTTCACTTTTGTGCCATAAAGTCAAGTGACCATAAACAAGATACCTAAGTATTTTGCAATCTTCAACTGGTTCTTTAAGAAATCTGGGTAAATAGGAAGGGAGGCCGAAACTAAATGGGCTGTAAGAACTGTCTATATTAGGTTTATATTTACAGTAATTACAGAAACAGAGAGGGAGAGAGACTAGGCCATTCATATCTGGTTTTACATATATGTATATATATATTTAGCATTTGTCTAATGCTCTAGCAATTAGACTTTTTCCCCCGATATCGCAGTATTCGATGTGACAGCTTTGATTAACCACTTACTTACTCCCAATGTATAATTTCTTTGTGACTAACCATTTGTGAGCAGCAACACGAACTTCAATGCTTTTATGCAAGCTAACGACAATTTCACCATTTCTTTTGAATTTCTTTGTAGCAATCTATGAATAAAAACATAACTTTATGTCCGACTCGCCATCTGTCTGGCGTCTTTTGGCCCATTCGATTTGCAGTCTAACGCATTTCTGCCTGTAATTTAAAGCCTTAAATTAACTAGAATCTGATTTGCTTAAGCTGCTGCTGATTATGGATAGTAAGATCTTAATCTCTTCTGCGTAGCAGTCATCCAAGCCAGCAAATTTATGAAATTCCAGCCAACGAACTGAAACCTGCTGTTAAACTACCACAACAACAAACCATAAAGATCACATATACATATATGTATATATATATTATACATATATATATATATATATATATATATATATATATATATATATATATATATATATATATATATATATATATATATATATATATATATATATATATATATATATTTGTAAAAGTAATTTATCTGCGTGTTTCGGCGAGTGTATGCCTTTATGTAAATCTGAGTGACCGAAGCCGATTACGCACCTTAAAAAGTGAAAATTTTGGCATTGTATTTTGCTTTCTGTTTTTATGCGATTTGATCAGTTCGCAAAGAAAATGACGAATGCTTCACAGACTTTGGTTAGCTTAATGAGAGTCGACTAGTTGAGTCATCGTCGAAAACTCTTTCTTCTCTTCTTAAATTAATAGTAATTATAACAGTAACAATATCCACACTATATAGTCCTAAGAGTGCATGGCTAATGGCCGGTTAGCCGTTCGACTGGAATTCAACTATTTAGCAGCCAAACGATATTCAAATACTGAGAGACTCGGCCAGGCCCAGCTGACTGTCCACATTCCATTCTCAACTGCGAAGAAGAAGTCACTGTGGAGGCAGGCCGTCTGTACTTGGTCTTTAACGAGGTCAACTTTTTAATGGTTAGACGCTGGCTACATGGGGTTTGTTTTGGTCGGGGCTTAGCCAGGTAGCGTAAATTAATATATAAAAAAAGTAAAATAAAAATAAATGTGCTGCCGATAAGAGACCGTTGTACTGAAGAACCAAATAAGTTTCACTGATTTTCATTACATTTTTACGGGCCTTTCCGCTCTGGCTTATGGCTCTGGCCACTTAGTTTTGGCTTCTCTATATAAAAATTTGTTGCCTTTTTTTAAATTTGTGGTTAAAGTTGAGCATAAAGCCGTCTGCGCGTGTGCGCGGCGTCAGAAGTTGAGCGAGAAATTTTTGACTGTCAAAAGTGAAAGTTGCAGCTGCAGCCAATGCCGTTCGTTGAAAGAAATGTAGAAAAGCGGTAGCTGTGGCCCCACCTGATGAATCAACTCACCAGCAAGCCAGCCAGCCAGCGCCAGTTTAAAGTTGAGGCTCGCGAAGCGCCTTCATTTGCTTGTCGTAAGCTGTGTTTTCTTTGTTGCTTAACAGTCATTTAAGACTCAACATTTTCGTTATTATGTTTTGTGTTTCATGTTTCGAAGCGGCAATATTATATTCAAGCAGTTATTATCCTCATTACTCGCAGTACTTTATCACAAATTGGGTTTCGTTGTCTTTCACATTCGGATGGGTGCGTGGGAAACAGACGGGGAATCACTGCTTCCTAAGCAACTCTAAACACTAAATGCATGCCAACTGCATCGGGACATAGTCTTAGAAATTAACATATTTTCGGCAATATATGGCAAAAAGTGGGTCAGTTATTGGGAGAGTTCAGCGAACTGCCTATGGAGCATACCATAAGCCATAAGCAGTCGTAGAGAGCGAGCAATGCCAAGGCAAGCCATAATTCATTTCAATATTTAAATTTAATTAAATTAGCACTTTCTACACGTTTTCCCCTGCAACGGCTATGGCTGGCTAGCCGTAAAATTTGATTTGGTCGATGGTTCATATTGAATAATAATTTCAAGCAATTAGCACAGTGACCCAAATGCATATATTATTGGAAAAAAAAAAAAAAAACAAAATAAAATTGACTGTCTAGAGTAGTGAGAGGAGGAGCCAAGTCAGAAGGAATGTACGTTTCATTCAATAGTGACAATAGCTTAATCAAACACATTTAATTACTTCAATACATAAAAGAGTTAAGATCGAGTTCGTGTCTTAAGTCTTTCGTTTGGCACCCTACAGCTGACTGGGGCCAGGCGAGCGAGGAATGCTTTATTGACAGGTTTTTCGCGTTTTATAACAAAATGCATTGGCTTCGATTCGTGCCCCATTGAAATCTATATATCCTGTAACTCCAAAAATAGGCAAAAGGGTATGCAGGACTAACTAGTCTGTATGATGAATGCCAAATTATTGTCTATGTACATATAGTCATCCGAATGTGAATGAATGTGGTATTAGTCAGTGTGTAGGGTATTTCATGGTTAAGCATTGTCAAGTGTATAAAAATTTCCAGTTATTAGTTAGCATGCCGACAGAATCAACTGTCAGGCGGTTGTCGTCGATGTAGTTATCGATGGTGCGTAAACAAGTTTCCTAAAATATGACCCATTTACCCAGTTAACTATCGTTCTGATCAGCAATATTGAGCCATTCGCAATGCAAATAGCTGCTGCCTGGGCATCTCAGTTTTGATTGTAAGACTAGATGCGTAAACACAATTACTCGGAGACATGGTCTTTGAGAATAATTGACTATTCGTTTGACAATTTAAATGAAAGTTGATTGGTATCTCCACGCACCACTTGCACTCGCTGAAAGCAGCAATAAAACTCGTCGCCGCTTAATGGACATGCAGAGCGGTTGTGGTAATGCGTTGGCATTGCCAATTGTCTTGCCACAATTGTTTCGAGAGCAGATCTCGAGCAATTGCCACAGCAACTGAAGGCCTCGCAGCAAAGAAGGAATTGAACGTTTGTAAATTTGCTAACTGATAACAGCTGAAGAGAAAACTGACGATATATATATATATATATATATATATATATATATATATATATCCCAAGACTCCCTTAATTATATAATATAATTGCCACATATGTATATTATATATTACCTGTGGTTAAGGGGTCAATATACAATGATATGTAAAGCACTCGAGCAAAATATGAATGTTTCTGTGATTATATCTTGCCATTTAGTCAAAGAGAGAGAGAGAGAGAGAGAGAGAGAGAGAGATATTCATGTAGGCAGATCATTTAAATAATAATATGAGAAGAAAGCGGGCTTAGGAGAAAGAAAATGAAAATCAGAATATGATTTCAGTTGATTAAGTGGCCAATCAAATCAAACTCTTACTTAAATTCATGAGAATCACATAGAGCAGTATTTAAAAACGCTCTCCTAGCAGAGAAACTCCTGATATTAAAAAACCTATATACACACATCAATAATATTAGACAGTATAACATGTGAGCAGTTTGAGTATACCCTTTCCTGCCGTCGATATGGCTGCAGAGTATAATAACGTGTATAAACTAGCTAAACAGCGTCTATTTGAGAAATTTTCACTTTTTCTTTTATTTGCCGATTGTTTTTGTTGTCATGAAAAGCAAGCATGACAGTCGCTCCGCAAGATTGGAAGTGCCATTGCCAAATATGGCGAGCTCCAGTTGAATGGAAGTCCGTAACATAAGGGGTGGCATCATCGCCAACTGTTTAGTCAAGCGAGAGTTTTGTTTATTCTATTTTTAAACAGGTGTATCGAAGTTTAAAATACAATGGGAAAAGTATGCGAATGAGTTATTTAACGAACGACTTTTCTTACTATTGCATTTCAATATTATTATTATAATTAATAATATTATTATTATTATAATTATTATTATAATTAAAATTATTATTGATATTACTATTATTACCATTATTATAATTATTATTATTAATTCATTGCAGCTACCGTAAACAATCGCAATATGAGCACCAGATGTCTCATCGTAGGGCTGCTCATGCTGTTGTGCAACATAAGTCATGGATTGGCCAATGAATCAGAGCAGATATCTTCTGCCCTGCTGCCTGTGGAGGCACGCAATGCTGATTTATCAGGCGAGGAAGATGTAATCTCAAGCAGCTATGTTCTCCCGAACCAGATCTTTAACGATGGCAAACCCTATTATGCAAGACAGGATCCGATCTCGGGTCAGTTGGACTTTAGTGCGAAGAAGCCAGCTGGCATTGAGCCAGAGGTAAACGAAGTGCTCAACTCCAAAGAGAAAATTGTGCTCAACGGCATCTCTACTCCGAACATTCACGACTTCCTCAATCTGCCAGTGAAGTACTCGTCGTCAAAGTTCGTATACCCTCTAGTCTCCAGCTCGTACGCCAACTTGAAGTACCAGGGCAGCAACAAGAACTACATTACGAACAAGAAGCCGACCATGGTAGCAGCACCCGTCACACCCGTGCCACCCAAGTACCACAGCGAAAACTATTATCCAGTGTCGACCACAAAGCTGACGGCCGTCACTCCCACGGGTACTACCCCAACAGTGGCAGTCTCGTCGAGTCGTCCCACAAAGGTCAGTGTGCCCTCCACGCTAGCTACGACTACTCGCCCTCCCACAACAACTACGACAACAACAAGAAGAACAACCACAACTCGTCGTCCCATTCCTGTGTCCGTGACGACAACGAGCCAGCCCATACGCTTCAGCACCACCCGGAAGAAGTTCATACCGTCGAAGAAGCAGAATATTTTCAGTACGACGAGCAGCGTGCCCAGCATCCCAAGCATCCCAAGCACCACTGCCAAGATTACGGAGCAACTTCCAAAGCTGCAAACGAGACCCACAAAAGGTAGCAGCGAAGTGCCCTTTACCACTCATCACCCAACGCCACCGGCGGACATCTTCCCAACGGAGCCAACGACCGTCACCAAAATGTACTCAACCCCAAGCATGCGACCAGAGGCTGAGATTGACGGTGCCGGTCCCACTACGCCCCACACACTGACTCAAATAGGCGACAGCACCAAAATTCCCAACCTGGACCCTGCTGACGTCTACCATACTCTGGGACAGAAAAACACCAAACTCGAGCAGGAGCAAGCGGCTCAGCAATCTCCTCGGCCACCAATGACTCTAAGCGAAATCTTCAACAATTTAGCTGAGGAGGAAATAGCAGTTGCCAACAATTACCAGCAGAATCAAGGTTTCGACGCTCAGGGCAATCTTATTGAGCCAATCGCACCGTCCCAGCCCTCGCCGTTCGCTATGCACCCGCAGCAGCAGTCACACCCCGCAACGCTTCAGAATCCGAATGGTCAGCAGGAAGTGCACCAAGTGCCCCAATATGGCAATGAGCAGAAGGTCATGTCGGGCGGTCCCGAGAGCTATGCCAATCAGTATGTCTCGTACCAAGTGCAGCAGCCAAACGTTATGCAGTACCGCCCAATGCCGGGCCAGATCAACAACGTGGTGATCTCGCCTGGGCAGCAGTCAGCGTCGTTTGTGCTGGGAAGCCAGCAGCAAGTGAGCCATCCCGGCAATTTCGGTAATGTGCAGAACGAGGGACTCTTCTCAAAGGAGACGGGCGGTGTGCAGTACGGCCAGGTCATCAGCGAGGAGATATCCAATGTGAACCGACCACAGCCGCCCCAGCAGCAGCACCAATTCTCATCCCCACAGCAGCCAACACCACCCGGCATCTATCAGCAAAGGCCCAGCTATCATCCCAACACGCAATACCAAGCGAACGGTAACGCCATGCCAGCTGCTCCTGCGACTCCTTCAGCTGGAGTGGGAGCTGCACCAGGAAGCTACCAAGAGTCGCCGCCAGAGGCACCCAGTCCATATCAGCAACTGCCGCTGATCGGCTCGAAGCAAGCACCTAAAGTACCCGAAGCCACTCTGTCCACGGTGTTGGCCAACTCGAACAATCAACAGCAAAAGCAGCCCACGACGTCAACGTCGTCGCACGCTCAGCCGATATCCAGTAGCCAAGACACTAAGGATCTTCTGGTCTCCACCAATATTCGGTTCCCATCAAATCAAGATGAATCGCTCGAGATGCCCTCTTCCGTCGTGGCTCCCGGTCCTCCCAGCTCCCCACACATCAACGGCCATGCGCAACCAGTCAGTCTGCAGCAGCTGCAGCATGCCAATCCAGTGGCGTTCCCGAAGCTCAGCGATGAGAAAGCTGCTGATGCCAATGTCCACATCCAACAGCACGAAGTGGTCAACATCAAGCAGCACGAGCAGCAATTGGTAAATTGAAGCTATAACGGCCAACATCTGGTATATGCTTAGATTAATTGGTCTATTTCGCAGAAATTCCCAACACAGCAGCCGAGCAAGACTGAGCAGCCATCGCTGGACATGGTACCACCACCTCGCTACGAGGCATTGCACAATTCCCAGGGCCACTTGACTGCAGGAAAACGTCCAAACGATCCACCCTCGTCGCCCTTCTACAAGGAATTTGAGCGCAAGCCCCAGCATCCCTCGGGCCCACGCCCCAATGGAAACTTGCCCAACATTCTGCCACAGTTCCGACCCAATGCGAAGGTCTCCGTCGGTCATCCTCCAAATTTGAAGCATGATCCCGGAAACCTCCGACTACCCACGCAAGGAATGAAGATGCCCTACAACCCGTCCACTCCGCCTCAGTTCTCCAATAGGCGTCAGCCGATGCATCAGCCCCAGGTGCACAATCGCTATCCCATGAACCGCATTGCCGAATACGACCAGTTAGGTGGAAATCCACATGCTCCTGGAGCTGTTAACAGGCGTGTCTACCGCCTACCACCCAACATTGGCCAGAGAGGGCCACAGCTGCGGGATCGAATGTATCCTCGTCGTCCCACCGGCCCACTGCGAGCGGTCGACAATTATTACCCAGTTGAGCGGCACGCGCCAATTACCCCGCAGCCTTTGAAGATGAATCCTGGCGATCTGGATGACTATGAAGAGGAGGATTTGGTAATAAATGACCCGCCTCAGGCACCCAACAAGGATATCCCAAATCCGAATGAATCCAAGCTCGAGGCAGTTGTTACGCTGCAAATGCTGCAGTCGCAGAAGAAGCCGTTGAATGGCGACGACACTGGGGCTGGAGAAATCCAGGTGACAGCCGACAATAATCCCCAAGAAGCGCTGACGAATGCAGCAATCGAGCAGAAGCCGAAATTCGAAAGTGAAGCAAGTGTTAGCGAAAAGCGAGACACGTTGCTCCATCAGGAGTCGGCAG
Source organism: Drosophila mercatorum (assembly GCA_961210405.1). Taxonomy (NCBI): domain Eukaryota; kingdom Metazoa; phylum Arthropoda; class Insecta; order Diptera; family Drosophilidae; genus Drosophila; species Drosophila mercatorum. Next base: position 1,635,361 of record CAUIUS010000003.1, read on the forward strand.
GAGCTGCCGCCGTGGAATACCAGAACACACCTTTCTCGGTAGTTCGTGAACAGCCGCAGGAGCCCATTTTGAAGAACAAGAAGCCGCAGTCCCTACAGCAGCAGGCGAAACTGCAGCCACTCCACAAGCAGAAGTTTCCGTATCCGATAGAAAAGCCAGATGCCTCCTACACAGAGCTGCAGCCACTTCGACAGGGTGTCCCAGGAGTCCTAGTTGCACCACGCATCATCACTAGTGCCTTCAACACCGGAACAGAAGCTCCCATTGCGATTGCTTACACTCCGACGGAGCCGAATACTTTCATACGCAACGGACCGATGAAGCTGGATCATAAATACGGAGGTTCGGCAGTAAACGAAATGCGACCTGAAACCCAAACTGAGGAGGTTTTGGGAAACGACTTTGATTTACGCGGACACAACTTCGAGAAAAACTTTATGGCGCCCTTTTATCCAAGCGTTAGTTTGGGCGGTGCCAGCAGTGGGGTGAATGAAGTGGCTAATCCTGCTCTTAGCAACTGGAAGATTGTACAATCAGCCTCAAACGAAAAGATTTACGAGAAAAATAATATCAATCGGGCCGATGTGGAGCCCATTGAGGATAAGAAGGAGGCACAAGCCGGAAACTCTACAGAAAAGTATTCGGAATTGGACAGTTTCCAGCCCCAATTGCAAGGCGGCTTCAAACCTATTTTTCCTGCTGACTACATGAAGTCCGAAGCGGAAGAGAAGGGCGAAAACATCGAACTGACTGAAAACGGCAATAAAAAACCCTTGGCACTGGCATTGACCGGATCGCAAACTACAAAACCACAGATTGTAAGTACAGTGACGTCCATCTCGTCTGTCTCGTCTTCTGGCAGTAGTACATCTCCTGGAACATCATCAACCACAACAACAACGACGACGACGAAAATGCCAACAGCTAAAATCGACGGCGATGCTGCGCTATCAACGACGTCAACAAAGGCACCCGTCATCATGACTGAGCCCACGAAACATAAGAAGTCCACATTTGAAACAAGTCTCGCTGCTCTGCTTTTCGGCGATGATGAAGAGCTGGAGGATGGAGCCCGTAAATCCCTCAATAGCGAAAACACACCAGCTAGGCCTATAAACGTAGCCCGGATGGGTCCGCGGAGCCTAGTGTTTAGTTAAGTGTTGAAAGACCTAATTACCTTCGCTTAGAAAATTATAGTTTGTATTATTTATTAAAAATGTTCAAAGCTTGTGAGCGAATCTTGTAAAATTGCGTATTTACAGGTGATTATTAGCTCACACCATGCTAGACGCTAGCCACCAATGAAGTTACACTTAAGACTTTTGCGAGTCTGATTTGAAATAAACTCGATTTCATATTGGACTCCCGAATCGTCGCTATCGAATTACAAGCATGTATTCCAATCTACGTACAAACCTCTTTAATACTTACATAAACCGATGCGCATTAATATTTATTATATTTAAATTTATTCATAATAATAAAAATATGCATATACGTTAACAAAAAACTCTTGATATTGTAAGAATTGTCGTAATATGGGTTTTAGTGGTTTTCACAGGTAGTCATTCCCGTTTTAAATATAAGAAATTCGAAGAGAATCAATTATTACTTTTTTTTATTTACAAATATTAACTAAATAAAATCTTTCAAACAGTAATATTGAAGTCTTTATTCCAACTATCAGCACCAGCGACATTTTTGTCTCAAAAAATTTAATTCATATTGAAATAAACCTTTGGCGCAAAGTTCAAAGACAATATTTATTATATCTTATAATCGATAATGTACAGCTCTTACTTTCTCATCTCTATGAGTGGGGAGTAACCGAAAATGTTGTACGCAGGTGGTATCGATGCTTCCCGACTTTCGATAGTAGTGCCATAATTACGTTATCGCAACTTTTAATTTTATTTTTCCAACCTTTACAAAATTGGACATACTTCAAAAGCTTGACGAAAAGCACTCCACATAAATAACGGTGACAAAATCCTTAGAACAGCCCATTTACCATAAAGTATCGATACTATTGCCTACTGGCGTAAGGTTACGCATTGAGAAACTACGTAACAGAGCATAACGAGATAAAAAAGTGACGTCAAACATAATAATAGCCTAAAGCTGAATACATATATTCTGCGTTAATTCCATTCGTACAGCTCTGTTCTATTACAAGACTTTATTAAACGTAAAAATGATCATATTATAAAATCGTTCATATTAAACGCCTTTAATAAATGCGTGCACCTACACAACATTTTTATATATATGTAACATTTAAACTTGAACATATTACTTGTTACAGACTCTTATATGCATACATACATACATATATCTACATCTTACACTCGATATATTCTCAATAGTTTACGTTGCTATTAGCGTAGTGTAGGTCGAAATGATCAAAATGTGTTAGGGCAGTCAAAAAATTGAAAATATTTCTTAAAATAGAACTTAAGTAACATCTTATCCATATTTACACAATAGATAATAGATAAACTACACCTTCACTAAATATCCACATATTTCATTTCTGTATCGGAGTCCCGCATCAGAACCAACTGTTCCAATCGTTCGATTCGCAGCAGCATCTCCTCCTTCTCCTTCTGCATTACATCAACGCGACGTCGTAGCTCCTCATTGTGTCGCCGCAGCTCATGCACTTGCCGGCAAATTTCTGTCGATGTTGGCAACTGCATAACGTTGGGACCTTTTGTGGTATTGAACTCGTTTCCAGTGCGCAGATTCGAGCGCATCGTTGCATTGGCTGAGAGCTTATTAGCAGTGCCATTGTTAGTGGCTCCGACAGCAGTTCCGGCTGCTGGGGAAGGGCGCAGTTGAATAGTTTGCACAGTGCCCACTTGCCCTCGCATCGAGCTCGTCGCTGAGGGATTGTGTGCTGCCGTTGGCGCTAAGGATTCGTTGAACACTTGATGCTGCTCATCAATAGCAGGGTTGTCAAGGGATCTGGGCACGGATGGTAGTTTCAACTAAAGAGCAAACAGCAAATCGGTTAATAAGTATTGCTTAGGCCTGATCAGATGATTATAACAAACCTGACGAGATTGTAACTGTCGCATGTTGACCAATTTGGTACCATCAGCAAGTTGGCGAACAACTCCAGAGCTATACATTACATGTTCAAATAGTTAAAATCAAATAATAAAGCACACACACAACTTACCTTGCTAAAGTTCCAGGTATTTTCTGTAGAGATTTGGGTTGGTCGCAAAGCTTCTTGAAGTCGGTCAACGATATAATTCTTATATTCTGTTTAAAAATATAGTTTAAGTATTTATTCTGAGAATACAAACTAGTAATATCTCACCTTGTTTTTCGTAATACCACCTGCTGAAGCTGTTGACGATGACTCCCTCTGTTTGATAACATTCATGCGTATTTTTTGTGGGGATGAATTGAGGGTAGTTTGGTTTGTACTGGGATGCTGCAAACTGGTTGCGCTGTTCCTTAAACTACTGCTTATAGATCCATTTGTACTTTGTTTGACATTCGAACCACGATTCGTTTCATGCAGCAACATGCGTCCGCCCTCAGAAAGCACCAGCTGTCGGCCATTTCGCAATGCAGTGTTCAACATCTTTTTCGAAGCTTCGTCATCTACAACAGCAAACAGATATTTTCAAATAGATTTGTAAACTCTTGTAATCAGCAATGTATCACCTATTTGATTATCCTCTATCATGTCCGCAATGCCGTGCGTCTTGAGCATATTTAAAGCAGAGTTTCCCAGCATGTTTGTATCTGTAAAAAATCAATAATTTAGTTATGACAAATAGTTAAATAGTTAAGAGGAACTTACGGCCGCGCAGCGTCTCTAGAACATCCATCTTATCCTCAACCGACATGTCGGCGTCGTCAAGGCTTCGTATTGACTTAGACTCATCCATTATAGAATTAACTGCATCGCTGGTTTCCTTCTACAAAATTAGTGAAAGAGTAATTGTACAGAACGATAGGATTATACATTAAAGATGATGCAGTCATGTTATATGTTGATTCGATGTGTTTGTTAGAGATAATTAAACATAACGTACTTTAATGTGAAGACTTATTTTCTGTGGTTAGCCATGGGAAGCAATAAAATAACGTAAATATAAGTTAAATTTCAATTATTGTTTGATTCACAATTGAATCCTAATTAGCAATTGAGTCCACAATTCACTTACCTCCGTCTCCTCATTAAATTTGCGCTTGGCTTGTGAGAGGCGCGCGGCTTCGAGCTCCGCCAAAATATCCGCCTGCTCTGTTAATACGGCCAGGGCGATGGGGGTTTTGCCAAACTTTGAGGGTATCGTTACGTCTGCTTGACTCTTTAACAGCATGCGGACAATACTTTTGTGCTTCTTTTCCACAGCCCAGTGCAGGGGTGTCATGCGAAGCTTTGCAAAAGTAATAACTCAATTCAAAAGAAGGAAAGACTGTGAATACCAAAGCTCGCGCTTACCATATCACGTGAGTTTACAGCGCACCTTAGGGTCAGTAGCAGGTTCACAATTCGCTCGTGTCCGAAATAGCAGGCTAGATGCAGTGGTGTTCGATCGACTTTTGTCTTCGCTTCCATGTTTATTCCGCCATGCAATAGAATTTCGCAGATTTCCAGTTGATTGTTCATCGCAGCGAAGTGAAGTGCTGACATGCCCAGCTAAAAGATAGATGATTGTAGCTATATTAAAATACTTATGATTGCTTTAAACCTTACCCAGTCCGATGCAAACGGAGCGCCATGAGCCAGGGCAGTTTTCACACCGGGAACATCGCTATCTCGCGCACATTGCAAGAGCTGCTTCCCCAAGTCAACGACCGTTGTTGGTCCGTGCGCGCTCCCCTTTTTTAACAGAAGCTCACCTTCGGTGCGCTACAATTACAGTAAACAGGAGTTATTTTTATGGCTGTTGGAGTTCAAAACACGTTTCAATATTTACAATTTCATAATTCAACAAATTGGAAAGCTGCTGGTTCAGGGATTGGGCCTCCATTGCCACACTGCCATCAGCGCGCAATGTGGCCACAACTTTGCTGCTCCCCGTGGCTCCAACTACGCTGTGCATTTTAGCAAGCAAGAACTTTCAGTAACACAGTTGACGGTCAAATAACATTACTATTTGTCAATATTTATGGTAAGGCACAACAAATGCTAATAATTTATAGTAATCATCTGTATATGCGCGAGAGTGAGAGAATACGATCACCCATTTGTTGATCTTATATCGATATGAATATCGATGTTTAAAGCGTCCTCTAATTTTAGATCTTGTTTTCTTACTTAACATTGGCATCCACTTACTTAACATAGCGTCCGACATTATGCTAACTTGCTACTCGATTACTGAGGACTATAGAACTATCGATAAGTCCTAAAATCAACTCTAAATTGCTTGCCACTTGTATATGCGAGGGCGAGTAAGTTGAATAGCATATAACGGAAATCGGATAAATTTAATTGACAATTAAAAATTAAAGTAGAATTATCTATATAATGATTATAATGAGAGATTTTATTGTTTGTTGATATTCTAATGCCATTAAATTAAGTCGGCAGATTAACAGATTGCTAATAATAATAAATACATTTAATTTAGAGTATATGATAATTGTATGAAATATTTTATACATTTTTAATTTTCGTGTACATGATTTTCGGCTACTACTTCTACTATATTGTATATAAATAATGTTTAAAACTATAACTAAGCATAAGAAATATTTGTCTCTCCCTGAGCAAACGTGATATTTGATTCAAAGCTCGGCGGATTCTGTATTTCTGACAGATCCGCCGTTGCAGTTAAATCTTGATTTGTTCTTGATGTGCGAAACCAGCTGCAGAAAGAACGGCGGCTGAGCAAATTGGTCGATTTTGACAGAATCACTTTCCCAGTCCCACTGTTGGTACTGGGAATTTCATTCTTCGATCCTGCTCTTTGTAGAATGTCAATATAATGACTAGTTGATTTGGACATTTCGCAATTGAATAGATCACAGTAGTCGCTAAGTGGTTGCCCAGAGTTTAAATCAAGCACATTCAGTCCCGTCGTATTCTGTGGCTGGCCACAAAATTGTCGCTCTAAGGCGAGCGAGTTAAGGAAGATATATTTCCGAAGGGTGGAGGCAAAGCTAAAGTCGTACCACTTGTTGCGCGATCTACAGAAGATTCGTATCGCATCTCTGACTGTGTGTAAACCGAGTTTGGTGCCATCCCGTATGTCCAGAATGGAGCAGCAGTCCAAGAGGAGGCGACCCTTATAGACGAAGTGGCTGCGCTTGATGAAATCTCGCTTACAATAGACCAGCTGTCTATCGAACAGGATCAGGGTGTATCTGCTGTTCCACAGATTGTGCTTTAGTCGCCTGGCGTCTGTTTGAAGGAAAAATCGGGTGCTGAGCAGCTGTAATCGAAGTCCTTTAAAGCTCTGCAAACTGGCCTGATACCCAGCAATGATCTCGCTGTGGCGTCTGCCCTCGTTCACTGCCTCTATGACAGCCCGCATCTTCTCCAGCGCCATATCAACGGTTGCTGGCGTATCAGGCACATCACGCCGTAGCACATCGATCTGCTCATAGTTCAGTAGATCACTCTGCTCCGCTGACTCATTGTTGCCGTTTCGCATGCTTAAGTTCTTCAAATGGAGCGGATAACGACAGATGCGCTGCACAGGCGCCAGCAGATGGGCCGAAAGGGGCAGTCGGCCCAAATTTATCGACTCGTGACAGCTTTTGCGTAAAAATTTGAAATACTATTGATTAGGAGTGAACTGTTAAGTTTACTTACCTTTCGAGAAAAGATCGTGCTTCCTTGATGTCCTCGTAGGTTGCTAGCTCAATTACAGCACGGGAATAGTCGTTGCAATACGTGGAATAGCATAGGAATCCCTTATGCTGGTTGTATAAACTTCAATTTTTGACAGAACTACATATGTGTGGAGATGAAACTAACCATATTTAGAAACACCTTAGATATCTGATCCTGTTCGACACCTCCCTCCAGAGCTTCCAAAAAGAGTTTATGAAACTTGTAAATGGACGTGATATTCGAAAAGATGAGGCGAATGCTGCCTATAGGGAATATATCCGTGCGACTGCTCATGGCTGGCAAATACCTGAGTAATAGACAATAATTTCTTTGTTATTTGAATTGTCCACTGGCCTATTGCTCACCCATTGCAAATGGCAGACAGAATATTCACGTATTTGATTTCAGTTTCAAGCAATTCGCGGATTGCTCCCCGTCGTAGTACATTGTCACTGTCCAGTAGTTCCTCGTTATGGCTGTTACTCTCCATCAAGCTATCATTGGTGCCCACATCGCTGCTCTTCGATTCACCATGGAGGGGAGGTGATTCCGTTGCTCCAAGGAACTGAGCCTGTGACATCTTCAAATGTAAAATATCCAATTGATTGGCATCCTATTTGCCTTCTGAAATGTTTCGATGCGGTTCCGGTCCTGCTCCAGCTCCAGCTCTAACTGCAGCTTTAGCGGACCAGTCGTGGCAACACTCTGCACCACTTACGCATAAAAGCATTTGCAGCTGACTGCTGTAAGACAATTTGAAGTGGATTAGTAACTCATGTCTAAGCGTGCAATTAACGTCAATTGCAGCGATTGTGGATACACTTGACAAATTCCTTTACCTATATTACATATTTGCCCAAAGAATTTAAAGACAAATTTTGACAAATGATTTCTTAAGGCTAAAATTTGAAATAAAAATCTGTCGCTAAAAAATAAAAATAAGTAAAACAATGCAGTTTGAAAATAGCCCAAAAATGGCAACAAGAAAAATCAAAGAACTATTTTTCGGTTTTACAGTGTATAACCGCCATTCTGTTAGCTTTATAACTCACCTTTGTTTTAAATATCTTATAGTATACATACATGATATATATAATTTTAGATATTTTTCAGTATTTGCCTTATTTTTTTATTTTTTACAGTGCAGCAAAATCGAATACCAATGGTGGAATATTTTGATTTTGTTGTTAAAAGTCACTGTGGCAACTGGAAACTAAAAAAAAATCAAGTTCAATTTTCTACCAAAAATGAAAATATATAACTTATTCCTCTTGATCATCTGGCATTCATCTTAAAATGCGATTAATTAAGAAATGAAGTAAAAGTTTGTAAATATGTATTTTTGGGTATTTTAATATTTATTAGTAATTTTATAATGTAATTTAGGGATGTTGAATATTTTGTATATTCAGTACAGTGGTCGCTCAGATGTTAGAACACCTCGAAAATATATTTTTTTATTGCTGCTATTATTTCCCGATATTAACCACATCAAATTTTAGAATTTTTGGGCAAACGATTTAAAATAAATTATTAGTGAATAGAAAATTTTGCATGTCCGAGTCCGACTTCCACTCATTCGTCAATCTGTATCAATTTAAAACCGAAATATAATTTCAAAATTCACAAGCGATCACTGTAACTAGCTATATTTGTTGTTGATCGAGTTTATCAAATAAATTTGTAGAAAAATGCAACTTTTATTTTTAAAAAATATCTTTAGCTAAATTTTCGATTTTATATTACGTAGTTATAATTATCATACAAGTAGTTTGTATTATATTTAAGCCATACATATGAGTACTTTATAATTGTGTGCTGACATACACAAGATTGAAATAAACACTTTGAGTGCCTAACTATTTTTTTAAGTTTAGTTGAATTTAATTTGATTTTTGATTTCATATCGCTTAGTTACTATAAAGTAAGAAAAACGTTTTGATTATATGTATATATATAAATCTTTATATAGACCATTTACAAATATGCGGAATTTGGAGGGCAAAAGCGAACAGATATTTAAATCCCATTATACTAGTTATTAATTTCTGATATTTTATAAATAAACTGATGTCTGTATTGTTGGAAAGTATTAAGTTGCTTCAGTTATGATTAAAAATCCGATAAATCTTGGAATTTCAATTTGAATTACTCATATATACTAATAGTAAATTTGCTGCATAGGTTTGTGAATAGTAGAATGAGAAAATGAATGAATATTTTGCAGATGTAATTATGTCTTATAAAATTAATTTGCGTGGCGGCTTACGATATTTTCTAATTACAGTCATAATATCTTAAATATATACAAGTCGATGATTATCATGTATGTTTTCTTAATGAAATGCAGAGCAAGGCCGAGACACGGCTGACAGACAAATACAGTCAATGACATTTACACTTTTGCTTAAAAGCTAGACAACATTCACTTTGGCCTAACATAATATAATAGAATAATAACAGTGCCACAACGCATTAACGAATCTGGCTTCAATAACAGTTGATGTTTGGTTTTTTATATACATATATATAAAATTTTTTAAACATACTTTTGGTTTATCAGATCGGCATTTTAGAACACAAGATTACAAATCAATTAGCTTAGATTTTCATAAAAAACCGCTCTCACAATATGCCATTCGTATAATATTGATACCCATCGTAAAGCTTGGTCGATAGACTTTTCAGTGAATCTTGCACAAGCTGTTCCACCTTGCGTTCCATTTCCTGCTCAGTTAAATTCATATGAAAGCGTTTTCGGAGATTCTGTACTGTGCCGGAGCAGCCATTCTTGAAGCACGGCAGTTGCGCATCTGAAAGAAAAAGAAAGAAATTAATTTGCTGAAAAAGCTTTAAGCACTGGACTTGTCTACATACTGCTGCGCATAATTTCCACAAAGTTTATAATGCGATCCATATGCTTGCGCGCAGACATCATGCCGACAAGCAGCAAACGATTAAACTCTCGCCAATGCTCTGACCCGGTTCCGCCCATAACATCGACAAATTCATGCGTAAGCTTAAATGGTGATTGCTCAAAGCCTGCGTAGCGAAAATTAAATTAATATTTCAAGTACAATCGGGGAATTAAGTTCGCATAATTACCCAAGTTTTTGGGAGATATGCTTAGTATGAATCCGAAGTCTATATGTATTATATGGCCATCGGCATGAAAGAGTATATTGCCATTATGCCTGTGGACGGAAAAAGCAGTCAGAACACAAATACAGTTTCCATTTGCTTATTCGAAACTTACCTGTCCTTAACTTGGAGGAGATACGAGATAAGGCAATAAGCCGCACAGCTCTGCACGAAATTCTTTTGAGCTTGACGAAAACGTTCACCAGTTGGAGGCCCATATTCATCGATAAAGTAATCGCGCAAGGATTTGTTTGAGTTCTTTTTAATTTGATGCAATGAGACGGTGTTTAGAATAGGTTCAATCAAGCCACTGTCGTTCGAGAGGCAAATTATTTTATATGAGCGCACCCATAGATCGACATGCTCCTCTTCCCAGATGATCTTAAACATCTGTTGAAAAATCCACGATATATTCAAAGTTGATTATCACTGAGTTTATTTTCATACCTGCAATAGTTGCGTGGCCATCAGTTCTTGTCGCAAATCATCTCCACATTTAACAATAGCAGACAACAGACGCCAGTTGGATAGATGACCGTAGGGGGAGGATTCTCGAATGAGTTTCTCTTTTTCATCCCAAGGCTCCTACATATAGAAAATAATTTAGACCATCTCCATTAATAATTCTCGGTTGCACAGACCTTTAATGCTGCCGCAGATGGATCCTCTGGATCATTGCTGAATGACTTTGTGTTCTCGCAGTTCAAATTGTTGCAGTGTCGAGTGCGCACATCGCCGATGTTAAAGACAATTGGAGGACCTGTAAATAAGATGTTGATTTAGTGAAAGGATATTAATATCATATTAATATCACATACCTTGATCTCTTGAGTCGCATGACTCCATTGACATCTGTGAGATGGCGTCTCGTTCACTAACCTTGCTCATGTACAGGTATTGGGCGGTGATCTGGTCATCTTCTTGTGACCACACATCATCGTCATGGACCTGAAGGCCGCCCAGCGAGGCTAAACGGCTTCTGTTACCACTGCAACAATTGTTACTGGCCGGCTCACCACATCCATTTTCTACATGCGATTCAGTGTCTTTCTTACGACGACAACAGGACCCATGATGAGTGCTGCTACAGCTGGAGGTGCGGCTGCAGCTTTGATGCGTATTCAGACAAGTTCCCTCCAAATGCTCTTCGCTCTTGGTGTGTCGCAGCGATGGCATCAGCTTGGGTATTAGCGGGGAGGTGTAAATATCTGGCACTTCTACAACCTCCACGTAAATGATGTACGGCGTTTTGTCCTTAGAGTTGAGCACTGCAGTCTTTTCCTCTGTGATGCGCACCACGTGGTGTGGAATATCTGAGTAGAGCGGCAGCCAGACACGAGCGGGCAAGTTTTTATTTATCAGATTAAGGAACATTCGCAAAGCTGAAGTCTTTTCCGCCTTTGAAGGCAACGAGATTAGATTCTTTCCCACATTCATCAGGGACTTCATAAACTCCTTTTGCGGCGCCGTCTTGGGTGCACCGCAGTTGCACAGCGTACGCTGTCCTAGCAAACAGTTCACCTGACCGCGCACCGTCTCGAAGCAAGTGCAGCCATTGTCGAATGCAAGTCCCGAGGTCAGATCGCCAAGAAAGAGCTTGGCAGGTGTTGTCGGCAGCGTTTGCGTGGTGTACGGCGGCTGTTGATACATCCTATGCGAAATGCTGAGCGTGTGAGGGCTGCGAGAGTCGGCGAGCAGCACTGTGGCATCTGATTGAGAGCGATGATGGGTTTTCTTAACGAGAGCAACAGCTGGACTTTGGATATTATCGGGTCTGGCTGTCTGCTTGCTCTCTTTCTTGGGAAATATCTCTTTCATTAGAGCTAGCTTGGACTTTCGGCTGGTACTCCCATTCCCCAGCGAGTCCACTTGATAGTTATACGCCTCCAGTAGCCACAAGCACTTTAGCGAAAAGTCAACGGACTTTCTGCAGCGTATGGTGAGATACGGGTCTAGGACTTCGGCCAGTTCGTCCATTTGAATATACATTAATATCAACTGCGGTATATAGAGATCCACTTCCTGGTTGGGGAAGCTGAAGATCTTGTTGCCAATGAAACTCAGAACGCCTGGTTCCTTCGAGTAGAACAAGTAATGCACAGCAAAGTGAATATTAAATACGGGTGATTCGAAAAAGCGCAACAGGCCGCTGGGACCTCGTTCATAATTTTGTTGGGGCCCCGTGGTGGGCGCCCGGTCACTGATGAAATATTTCACCACGCCAGGTACTGGCATCTTTAGCTGATGCAATGAACTGATAGATGCGCTCTTATGCATCGTGACATCGTTACCGACTTCACTTTCTGCGCCCGGCAAACGCAGATTCAAAGTGAGCTCCTTCATCTTTACATCTGTGGCAGCCTCTGTAGATAAATCGGCTGAGGATGTGGGAGTGGTCGTTGTACTGGCAACAGCTGCAGCTGCGGCAGCAGCAGCTTTCTTGCTGGAATTGGAGCTGAGCAGACTGAAGAACTCCTTCTTTTTGGAAATATCCGTGGGAGACTTGACCAGATCCTGCGTTGAAGGCTCAACATTATGAGGCGTAGGATTAGTCGAAGATTTTACCTTTGAGACCTCTTGTAGCTCGCCAGTCTTCTGTTTGGCAGCATTCTTTTTTTCATGGTTCTCGATTATACTTTGAGCGGTGCGGAAAATTGCATTTTTAGTGGCGCCGAAAAAGTTCTTGAAGAGCACCTGATCGTTCTTTGCACTCTCTGTGGGTGTGGCTACAGGTGTGGGTGTTCCTGCTGGTGTTACTGTGGGTGTTGTTGCTGCTGGTGCTGGTGCTGCCACTAACATATTATTGTTGGACAGCGTCTGCGGTGTGTGCAATGGATCGTGTTCCTCCTTATGCTCGACCGTCGGTGGTTCGTCGGGTACTTCGCCAATCTCAGATTCTATGGCCGCTTGAGACATGTTCATCACACGATACCGTATACGATCGTCCTCGTCTCGCTGTTCCTGATTCTGCTGCTGTTGTTGTGCAGCCAGCTTAGCTTCCTCTCGTTTTTGCTGCTTTTGCTTGCGCGAGGGCCGCAGCGTACGGCAATCGAAATCGTTGGCGACATGCGACGGAAAGAAGTATAGGTCCGATTCCATTAGATTGTAGTCTTCGTCCATAGACGTTGTGTCCAACATGTCAATGCATTCCTCCTCGGCATCCGCGTCAGCCTCGGCATCCATTTCGCCCGAATCAAGCGATTCATGGGAGTGGCATATGCGATTTAGCGATATTTGGTCTGACTCCGACCCACATATAATGCCTGCCGAGGTAAAGACAGAGGGGATATAAATAATCAGGATCGCATAATGTTCAATTTACAAAAATGAAGCAAACTACGTCAGACCGAAACGTCAAATCTAACAAAATTATATCCACCTGGAGATATATCTTAAATATTGCAATTGGCCTACCGGAATCATCCGAACCGAGGCTAGTTAGGTCCTCGCGTTTTTTATAGCTGCCTGCCCGGCTACAGCTATTGCTGCCTCCAGCATTTCCATCGACCATATCTTGAGTTCCCGTCGTTCCCAGCTCGTTCGATTTGGGCCGTGCTCGCAACGTTGGGCAGGATTCAACTTGAATAATAAAAAAAGAAAAACATTTTACAACGGAATTTAGATACTAACTGACTTTAAATACTTACTAACTCCATTCGGAACATGTGGACTGCGTTGCGCGTGGACTGTGACTGCAGACGTAGGCGTATCCATGGCTGGCCTGCCAGTGATTACTGTTCCGGGCGCAGGCGCTGCATTACTGCATTGGGCAATTGTAAGGGCTGGCATTGGAGGGGATGTGGCAAGTGCGGCCGTTACACTGGCCGCAGTTGTTGCGATTCTCGAGCACATATTGGTGCTGAGTATTGTTGTTGGCGAACAGAATGTAGTCTCGCTCTCGGCATTGGGCGACGAGATCTCGACCTGTAGGTGTAAAAATGTTCAGTTAACACATTAACTTGTCGACAAAAGCATTTTCAGTTTTAGACAGCTTCGAACAGTCAAGTGGCAAGTGAAAATTCAAATATGTGGCATACTCTCTCTCTCTCTCTCTCAAAACATTACAGCTGAATGGCAGAGCTCAAAGCTGCGCTACAATACAAAATTGTAGTCAAGACTGATGATTGCTTGACACGAACGACTATCTAACTATATGTTGAGCATTGAAACTGTTGCAGTGTGATGCAAAAAGTGAGAGCTGAACTCGAGTCGTGCTCGTTCTGGCTCAAAAGCGACACGTATCAATTCAAAGACAATGAAATCTCCCTCAGTATCATTCTCTTTCACAGTTATTTATTTGGCCCACAATGTGGATGGGTGTTTGCTGTCATTATCAGCACTCCTGATAAACAAAAAATATAAACATACGGACACAAAGAGTGCAAAAATATAAATATTACTTAACAGATTGTGTGAAACACCTTTGTTACGTACTGTTATGCACCGATCAAAACAGAATTGACATAAACACACACATACACACACACACGCAGAATATGTATATGTAACGAACTCGAAATCAACTTGTAAGATTATCTAAGAACTGTGGGCGGGTATGGGATGGTGGGAGTGACTAAGTACAATCAACTTGTCGAATTACTCACCTCTGGTATGCGCTGCAAGGCGCTGTCGAGACTGCGATTGCGATGATGTTGAGTGTGATTTATCCGCGTGTTGGTCACTTGAGACACCGGTGGCAGCATTATGCCCATCGATCTGGAAACGCAGGAAAACTCAATTTATTAAGGACAAATGCGAAAAATCAATTAAGCTCTTGTCGTCACCGCGTGTACTGCCCGCAGCTATAATTATTGTTAAGCAACAAGTAAACGGCAAATGAACTCTAGCTCCAGCAGAACCTACTCCCCAATACATATGTTCTATAGGTGTTTGCACTCACGACACGGGAACAATATTAAGGTAATTGTTTTCCTACTGCTATTAGCTACGTAGAGGAGGCTTTTAAAACAATGCCTGCTCAAATAAATATCAATTTTTAGTGGGTAAAGTTAGAGCAGAAAACACAATGACAATGAGAGGCGAAACTCTAGCCTAGTTGAACTATCTAGAAAATACCCTGTACCCATTTTACTATGCATGTAACTACATATATATATTACCATGATTTCTTATGTTGCACGAAAAACACCCAATTCCTTTATGTACTTCAGTTAAATTCAAGAACGTACAGCCTAAAATCTTCTGTCTAATTGACATAATCGGTACTATAGATTCTTATGGGGCCATAACATATATGTACATTCCCACAAAACCAATATACCCTTTTATACATTTTCAATAAGTGTTGGGTATATTGACAACAACAATAATACACGCGAGCCCATAGAAGTGCCAAGCACTGGCAGAGAAGAGAGAGCAACAAGTGCTCTTTATATGAGTTGATTCGAGGCGAAGCTCTGGCAAACTGGTGCTGTTATCGCGACTTTCTGTATGTTAATCTAATAGTCATGTTAACAACAGTGAATGTTAATACTCAAAGTGGCATGTTAATGCTGTCGATTGTCGCTATTTTTAACAGATATTGTGAATTTGCTTCTGATAACTGTGTAGATAATAATAAAACAAATGATCGTGTGTGTCATCAGCAAATTATATCTATCAGGAAGCAACCAAAGCAAAAACTATAATTATAAACAAATACATTAAATAACTGTTTGATACACTGAAGATTAAATTCAAAATATATCTTAATACAAAGCAAAAATAAACAAAAAATATATAAATAAATACATGAATATTATTCAGTAAATAAACGCATTATAGGAACATCGTCATTGATCGATTATGAAGTAGAATTATATGATTCAACTAAATGCTTCAAATATTGATAACATTTTTTCAGATTCATATTGTATTTGTTGTTGTTTTTGTTTTTGTGTGTTTGAGGGGCTTTTCCTTAACACCATTTGGCAATTTGACTCATGCACCTAATAATGTTCAATGTTCAACAACCTTCAAAACGTAGAAGCATCTATACAACCCTTTATAAAGATAGCTTATAAATGCAATCGAGTTTTGCGATACTGATATCATTCAACTCGCAACTCACCTGAAATCCAAACTCAAGTTCCTTTGGTGCGTTGAAATCCGTTTCGGTGGTAGGCCGCCCGGTTGGGCGCCATTTAGTCCGGCGCCAGTTGGCGCCAAACTCAGATTTGGGCGACCATGCACGGAGGGCATAGACTGATTGAATCCACGGCTGAGGCTGAGGCGCGGCTTTGCGTAGCGCACGTGCTTGGGTGTGCTAGCCGCCGAACTGATGGTTGGCGTTGAGCCTGTGGAGAGGCCACAGCTTGCTATGCTCAGCGGCAAGGTAATGGGCGGGGCTTTCATAAACGCGGGCACGTAGTCTTCATGACCTTTCGTCAGAACTGGCGAGGCAAGCGGCGGCTGGAATCCATTCTCAATCTCTGCGGTGCACTCAAGGAGAGGTTCCTCCAAATTCAAGGAGGAGAGAGTGGTGCTTGACATTGAGTGCGGATCGCCATTAACTGACAATGTGCTTAAGCTGCAATCCCTCGCTGGATTGGGACTGCTGGGCTGCGGGTTTGCGACTACCACTGTCGGACTCTGCACCACGGTGCTGTTGCTGTGTTCGCTGGAGCTGCTGGTGCTGTTGCATGCGGCCGTCGAGTGTTCTGAGTTATCATCGTCATCTGGCAGCGATGGACTATGTTGCTCGCAGGCCAAGGCATAGATGTCCACGTTGCCATTCTCGGCCACCTTTATACTGTGGTTACTGGCTATGTTGTTCGCCTTGCCATTCATGTTGTAATCAGATTTGGCATCCGCACAGGACAAGCGCACCATGGCGGGTGCACAGTGATCGACGACATCTGCGCTGACGGCAGCTGCATCATTTGCTGGACGGAAGTGCAGCTTATCGCCACCCTCCAAGAATGAGTTGCTCCGCACATTCAGATCATCGGCGGCAACGGCGACCACGGGTGAGAGCAGTTTGTTGGCCGTCTCAATTTCGCGGATTTGCCTGAGATACTGATACCCATTGTCCTGGACCACCGGCTTCTTTCTAGTCCCGCCGCCGACGCTGGCTATG
The DNA here is from genome assembly GCA_961210405.1 of Drosophila mercatorum. Lineage (NCBI taxonomy): Eukaryota > Metazoa > Arthropoda > Insecta > Diptera > Drosophilidae > Drosophila > Drosophila mercatorum. The sequence goes on from CAUIUS010000003.1 coordinate 1,652,388, forward strand.
GTTAGGCCAACCTTGCCATCCGAGGTCGCGACATTGGACGTAGCTGCCACAGTTGTTGGGCTGACCGCGCTGCTCTTCTTGGTCTTAAATGCTGAGATGACGGAGTTCATTTTGGATAGATTCTAAGTATTGAAAGTAGGAAGAGTCTTGAGAGTCTCAACGTTCGGGGTTCACAGCAAGATTGTTCAGCCTTAAGACTTTGATTGAGTCAGTTCCTTTAGTGCCTTGAATGCGATTTCATCTCTTGTATAATCGGCTCCATTGCTGCCTGTTGTCGCTCAATGGGGCGTACCATAAATTAATATACTTTCGAGCTTGAATAATATGAATGAAATATGTATTTCAAGTCATTCCCTCGCCGAGTGTTTTGAGCTGTTTTGTAAAATTAGCATAGCTTCGGTTTCACTGCAAAATAAAAGAAATCAGTGTTAATTAGTAATCAGCTTTTAATTATAAACAACTTATGGTATGCGCGCACTGCCAATCTAATCTGAGACCGAATGGTTCATTTGCTATTTTTGTCTCTTTTCAATAATAATAATAATAATAATAAGAATAATAATAATATATTCTCAGCTATTAAGAGTCGCAGTTCAGCTGCCGATCGCTAAAATCGCAGCTGCTAAGGAATATATATATATATATATATATATATATATATATATATATAAAATTTTATTATTCATATGAGCGAAAAAAATCTCTGGCCCATGACCAAATGCGAATCAATGACGGCAAAACTCAATATAAATAAATCTGGTACGTATAAACTGTAGACAGTCAAATGGCCTTGACAATATCTCAGTGTATGCATGTCTATGAGACATTCAAAAATCTGTATATATGTATATATATTCGCCATATATACATATGTATAGCAACACATAACAACAAACATAGCCTTTTTAAACAAGCTCGCTAATCTGTTGATAATACTTATAGAGATATTGAAAGCTTTTTGCTTTTTATTCTCGTTAGAAATCTTTCATATTTAATATTATTGAACACAATCGAACTATTCGGAAGTATATATTGTTGAGTATACTTGGATACCTTATTCAGATTTATACAACTTCTGAAGTAATCGGGTCAATGTTGGTCAAGAATATTCGTAATTTGCGCTGCATCCATTTATTTTCTAAAATCATGATGTCTCTTTCAGCGCATAAAAAGATAAACAAAATAAAAATAGCGCCAAGAGCCAAGCGCCATTAATTAATTACAGAATGTAATGTAATTTTTTAATGAACTCAAAAGAACAGCAAATAAACTTAAAAAATGAAAACAAACTTGAATGCGATGGCAACAGATAAGCATCGTTCCCGCCGTTGACCTTTGGACTAATAAAATTTGTTCATAGTATTCACTGCCACGTGTAAAAGATGACCTTCTGCCTTTGTGGAGCTGTCTGTTATTCCATCTACAGATTCTATGGGGGTTCGCACACTCAAGTATGCCCCGACGGGGTGCCATACAAATTGACCTCTTTTAATAAATGTTTGCTTATGGGAAACCCTTTTCACTTTTGCTCTTCATCATCAATCTTTAAAATTGAATATTTCATTTCAATTATTTTAACTTTTTCCACTTCCCATTTTAAATTATTATTTCTGTGAATTTCTACTGAATTCTAGTCAATTTTTTCGATATTTCTTTCATCTTTCTTGCATTTTCTATTTTTTTTTTTTATCAATTTCTCTAGTTTCCGTTCCTCGTTATCTTATTTCTCGTAAATTGCAGTGAGTAATCTTCGAGTGCTTTCATATGTGTATAATATTTCATATCTCAATATGTTAATGATTTATTTTATTGTTGCTCAGCAGCTCCACTTGAGATTCCCTAGTGATTCTGTGTTCGTGGGAAGAGAAATGCATGGGAAGGGCATACCGACACATGCTTGTACTATTCATGAGAGATGTCTTCGATATGCAGAGTTACTAGGACACTTGTCATACCAATACACATATGCTTTAAGATACATGCATACATATATCAGCTGTCACTATCCCTAGATTAGATAAGGCAATCATTGCAAATGCAAATCAATTTGAGAACAAGTTCAATTGAGTATTTCGATACAATTTTAGATACTGCCTATATATTTTACCATGACTTGCAATCGAAATGTTTGGGCTTTGTGTTAATTCGTTCTTGAATTTGTCGGTGTCTGAACACATCCTCCCTTTATTTTGGTCATGTAATTACAACATGTTCATTAAGTTGTCTTGCTCGAACATGCCTGTTGATTGTCTCATTTCAAGGTGATTGGAGTTGTTATTTTGGTTTGCCGTGTGGTCGCTCAGCTGTCACAGATAGCCATATACCCAGTACACGAGTCTGAGAATTGAGCAACAAGTGCGACGACATTCGGAATGTGCTCGCCGGACCCGCCAGACCCGCCGGACTCGCCGGACCCGCTCGCTTCGCATACTTTTGCTTCGTTTAAATATTTGCCGGTGAACTTGATCCAATTAAAAGTCAAAGAATTCAATAGCAATTGGATAAAAACAAAACAACACCAAGAACCACACACAATAAACACCGTAAATCTAAACTAAAATTGAAAAGGTGGAATATTCCAAATTGACTTCTCAGTGAAAACCGATTGATCAACACGTTTATATATACTCAGCTCGTCGTAAACTAACGAGTATTTGTATCACTTTAATGGGGTCTATCTGTTCGATATCTACACATATCCAAATATCCTTAATTAAGTATTTTATGGCTACAAGGTTTAAAAAACGTTGAACTACGAACCTGGGACGTTCTTAAATGTTTCAGCTCAGCAATCAGTCAAAGCCCCGAATCGCAGACAGACTGAAACAAACAAGTTTTGTTTTATTGCCTCCATAAAAACAATTCGATTGAAGGCAACTGAGCTACCCGGTCTGTGAAAGTCGTCTGCCCGGCAAGAAAAAATACTTGATTCCGACCCTACAACATGGACCGTGGTTACATGCATCGCTGCTTAGCACCCCACACAAAACGACTGAACGTGCTCTGGCTGGCGGAGAGGGTCCGACTGGCAGATACCATATCTGTTCATGCCTAAGACATTATTTCTTTATTTGTCTAAATATATATTTTATAATACCCACACGAGTTTCTTAATTTTCTTGCCTTTTATCAAAGCTGTTCGGCGTTGCAAGTTGCCAAATTGGCAGCGTCTCTAGGAAGTGGCACAACTTAAGCATAACTATCTGCAACTGCAGGCCAGCTCGGCTCGGCTCGGCTCGACTCAGCACTATACCCAAACAGGTATTGTATATAATTACAACATGATAATGCTTTATGGGCTTCCTGTGTCCGCTGTGCAAGCGACCGAATACTTATTGCGGCTACTGTGGATCGAATTGTTCTCATGCTGATTTTGTTGTATAAGCTTCCCGTTTTACCTCGATAACATTGGCTGATGAGTTGGCTGGCTTCATTCTGTTAAGTTATTCAAGTCATGTCTGGGGCCTGATGCTTTGCATGTTTTGTTTTTGTTTTGTTTCAAGGCGAATTTCAATTTTAGTTTAGTAACCTCAATGATTTTGCAACTTTTCGAATCATGATGTTGAGGCAAGGCAGTTCGCGAATGCCGCTTCTGGGAAAAAACTCGTGGAAGGAGTTCCGCTCAACTGTATAACTTTACTGTACAATTCTTATTCTGGCAAAAACAAATATTGCTCTCAAGCGATCATTAACGTGGCTAGCAAGGCGGCTTCAGAGAGTTTCAGTTGCAGATAGAGCTGCCTCAAACGAAATGATGCACAAGTGTATTCAAAGTTTTGATAAACAAACCTCATTACCCGATTCATGCATAGCTTTACAAAATTGAAATAGTTTCTGAAGGGCTGGTAAAGTTATACTTTATGCCGTTTCCTCAGGCTTCAATTTACACAGCTTTGTGCGTTCAGGTGGTGCCCAGCTTACCTGTTTTGTTTAACAGCTCTTTGCTTTCAACACTTGGCTGGAGCTGAGATTTACGCAACTTTAGAAATTAATAAGCTGTGGCATGCGATTGGACTTCGCTTTTAGCCAAATGCATTTATATATAAAAGCACGATACAAATGCGTTATGAATTATTACCCAATGACTGTGGTTAGTTCAGCATACCCTCGTATGCATACCCTCGCATGCATGCAGGGTATTCGAAGAATTACTTTTAATGCAACTAATGAACTCTTAATTTCAATTGCAGTTGCAGCCGCATCGCATCGAAGGGAAAAAGTTGGGACACATTCTCAGCATAGTTCTAGCAATTGGATGCATGATGTGGGGTATGCGAGCGCACTAATTTTCTGAAATTTCTTTTGTCATGCCAGAAACAACAACGGAAAACTTCGTGAAAGTCTACAGTCTACTACATGGAATAGGAAAATTTCTTTGAGCTGCTGACGATGCTGCTGATGTTGTTGATGATTTAAAGGGAGTGCAACGATTTCATGCTCCAAAAGCCTCCACAGTTTCAGAGCACACACATACCAACACACATTCACACACTTATGCATAAATTTATATTCACTAAGAGTGTACCATATGTCTGCACAAATGTATGTTAGTGTCGAGCACTAACAGTATGCTGACTTTTGTTTATCAAGCACAACTTTTTTCAAAGCTTCTGCAGAGCCCACTCAATAATATCAACTGGGACAAGCCAGCGAAGAACTTCTCTCCATCTATGGCCACTTGCCGAAGCCAGACTATTATTATTATTGCCCATTCGCTTCACTCTCCAAATGCACTGAGTGAATCTAATGCCGTTTCAAATGCCAAACAACGTGGGCTGCACTTTTGGCTTTGTTACTCTTGCTGCTGATTTCTGCTGTTGCTGCGGGTTTCTGCTGCGACTTTTATGGCGGCATCTGGCATCTGGCAACAAGCAGCAGCTGAACGCTAAATTGCTTTTGATTGTTTTTAAATACGTAGTTGCGCATTCAAAAATGTCATTCCCCAATTAACTGTTGTTTATTTGTCTAGTTTAATAAATCAAGGAACAATTTCCATAAATCTATATAAGCGTATATACATATATATAGCAGATGCATAGATATATAACTATATAAATATATGGACTATATAAATATACATATATACCTATATAAATATATGGAAGAGCTGCCCAGCAAAAGATGTCTTCTTGCTTGGTATAATACGAATGTGCCATTGAGTAAATATGATTATCTAACTATATATGGATATATTTTCAAACTAAACTGGAATAAACTATGACAGTTATTTAAGCATCCGCCCCATATGCACGCAATTAATTTAAATAATTAAAGCCTGCACGCAGTCAGTGCGAAATACTGCAGATACAGATACAGATACAGATACAGATACAGATACTCATAAAGAATTCACAGGCAGCCAGCTCCTCTCAATTAATGGACTCTTATTCACAACAGGGCGTGGCAGACGAAAACAAACAATTCAGCTGCACAGATAGACTGGGAGTGGCCAAAATGTGAAAAGTATCAACAAGAATCAGCGACAGGCCGCATTTAATACGTCTTTGGGACTTGTTTCGGATAGCACATATTTTATATTATTGGTATACTGATATTTATTATAGGAACTATAGGAATATGTTCTTAAAAAGATTAAATTGAGCAAAGTATATGTACATATATCTATATTTATTTTTATCAGCGATTCGACTGCTACTAATCAACTGCGTCCAAAGCTAATAGCATCAAGGCAATATTTTAATATATTTGCAGTATAAATGGGCTTAGTATATATAGATTTAAAAGAGAAAAACAATCAAGTATTACATTTCCATACCATTGTCGATCCTTTGTAGATCTTTTTGAGTTCATGGTCATTGTCGCTGTCGTTACACAGACAGCTCCAAATGTGTGCGATCGGTATTCAGCTTTGAATAAATGTAAATCAGACTTGAATTTTGTGAAATGTTCGCGCCTGTGGCCCAACAACACTTTCTCGTTGCTTTTGTGAGCTTAAAAGCAACATGGTAGCTGTTACACTTTAACACAAATGTTTGCTATGTAAATTTACCAAACAAATAAATAAATACAATTTACACAATTCCAATCGCGAATGTGACTGTTTGTGTGTGTGTTTATCCAAGCAGCGGATATGAAATCACCAACTTAAAACTGTTTAGCTCCACAGTTGGCGCTCGTACTGAAGCAAGCTTAATGCAATCGAGCAGGAGTGGACAGCATCCGCAATTTTCTAGCGATTGGCTTTCGCTGCGACTTGCCAAGAAAATGGAAAACTATGCAATTCATTTTGTGCGCTGCTAAGTGGAATTCCGTTGAAAGTTCAGAAGCAGCAGCGCAATCAAGTTTCGTTATTGCATTCCCAATAGTCAGAAACAGGTGAAAATTGTTTAAAGTTTTTCCTTTAAGTCCGAGAAGCCTGTTTGGAAGACAAATAATAATATCTGACAGCTGTTCACAGCGATATACTTATATATATTTATTTATTTTTATAAGTCTTTTGTAATATGATTCTCATCCTTCTAGAATCTTATAATGGCGCTTTACATTCCGTCAATTGCGGTAAATAAACCGCAAGCAAACAAAGCAAATAGATATCGCTGGTGATAAAAAGATACTTCTCCGCTGTTAGAAAAGAATCACTGCGAAATTTTACGTAACGCGTAACCTCGCTATATAATATGAAGGTCAACTAGTGATGCTAGAGAACTGGTAGAACTCGTAGAAATCAGGTTGAATAACTTTGTGATAGTAAGAGGCATTGAAGAGCGGAAAACCGGGACGAGAACCTCTTTGAGCCAATAGTTCAAGGCTTCTTTCTTTCGTCTAAGAAATAGTGTTTGTCCGAGTTATTATTGGATAAATGCCGACTATATTTCTTTTTTTATTCTATTTGGGTCTTTCTTAAGCGAAAGTTAAGTAGATCTAAGCAAAGCCAATTAGTTTTATGTAACTTTACTTTACATTCAGTGCGTAATATATACTTTAATTCAAAAGGTAAACACAACTGAGGGGCTCAAATGCAATTTGCCAAATGAAAGTTCGGTAGTTAGTCTTCAAGAAATATGGGTTAATACCCCAGAAAAAAGCAACAAAATTTAATAATGAAAGAGAGATAAGGTCTCAGAGGTTGTTCATATGTGTTATATGCATGTGCTGTGTGAAAAGCGTGACTTTGCATTAAATACCACTCAGATGTTTTATTGAGCATTTAAAAATAAATGCTTGCGCATTTCTATAATTAACGAAATGCTAGAGATATTACGCAGAGCACAGCCAACCAGCTAACTAACTATATTCTCCACTCCACTTTCGGTAGGCGACTTTATACGAATGATCTCTGCTATTTGATCAAGTGCCTCGACATGTTTGTTTGCCTTAGGCACATATTTGATTAATCATATTTGACGCGATACAATTTTATGATGTATGCTTTATCTTTTGTTGCTGTGCATTGTATTTTGGACTTAGGTGTAGACGGTTTGCAACTGCTGATGTTATGATTCTAGATGGAATAAACAAATATAAACACGAGAAGTCGTCTTTGTCTGCATGTCGACAAACATGCAATTTATGTTGAAAACATATTCAAAATTTCTATAAAAATATAGAAATGTTTTAGTTCCATCAAACTTAACTGCCTAAACTTTTTTTTGTTCTATAAAAAAAACTCTTACTTATTGTAAAAAAGTTTGTTTTTCTCAAGAGAATTAACACATTTCTGTTAATTTCTTATCAAATTGTGTAAGCTTGCATAACAATACGAATCAGACTTGTCTCAAATACGGAAGATACGGTTAAGAATAAAAAAAAACCATTTCAGACGAGAATCTAAATGAACAAAAACAAGGTCTCAATTTGCACAAATTGAACAAATTAAAATACCAATGTAGTCTATATATATACAATATACACTCTGATATACACTTAAGTTCACATAAGTACATTCCAGGAATGTGCCTTGTATGTGCATATGTTTTATATTAAATATATTCAATGAGTGTTCGCTATGGCGTCACAGCCACAATAATAATAGTAAAATTATTTCCATATATATAAGAGAATTACTGTACGCCTCAAAAATAACTATACATGTATATATACATATATATTTATATAATAAGTATATACTCTCGCATTCATACATGTATGTATGTATGAGTGTATGTGCATTTTGTAAGCCGGATGGAAATTTCAGTATTACAAAGCCCTTGCCGCATCGGCGAGGCAGCTGGCAGCGCTTCATTCAATGCTCAGCTCAGTCGGCTGCTATGCAACAGGAAACAAACTTGACAGAATTTATCATTTACTTTTTATAAAGCAAGTCTCCAATGGGGGCTTCTGATATGCTTGCATTATGAATTATATATATTTATATATGTATATACATTGACAGATAGTCAAGAGTGTACGGTGTCGGCAATTGAAAATGATTTGCGTCTTAGTATGGACTTTGCTCGAATAAAGCAGCTGACGAAAATGGAATTGAATAAAATAGAATAGAATTCCTTATCAGCTGCTGGGAGACGAATGAGCAAATGTCACAGACTCGTTTCATCAATTTACCAAGTATGTATATATTTATAACAAAAAAATGATGATGATGATTTGCATATATAATCTAGACTGACAGAGAGAGAGAGAGAGAGAGAGAGAGAGAGAGCGCACCGAGCTTTCAGTTCAAAAATGAGTCAAAATATATACATATATTTATAGCGAGGCATGCGAGCCCCAGCTCGAGCTCGAGAATAATGACGGATGCTAACTCTCTTCTCCTCTACGGCTTTGTTTGCGTATGCAAAAGAATTCGGTGAGGAATTTTCATAATATGACCTGAACAAAACAGAAAATATTATAATTTCATGCGACATGCTTCGATTTACATACATCAAATATGCATATGCATATGCTATATATCTAGGATATATATATATATATATATATATATATATATATGTATGTATTTGGGTTGCAGTCACAGTTACCTTATGAAAATGCTTCAAACGATTCTCAGCAGGCTTAGGCATGCCGCTTTAGCCACATTCAAGTCATAAATCAGTTGTCGTAGAATAGACTACACTACATAAAACATAGATGTAATATAGTTTTCTTTTGTTATCAGCTCAGGATAAAATTATTTCAGTATTTTATTAACACTCGGCAAACATTAATCGTGAATTCCATTTATGATGTATAAAGCTCCGTTGGCCTGTGACATTTTAGACAACCCATTTTTGGTAGCTCCGCTACCGTATATAAACTTTCTACGTTACTTTAAGCGAAGGCATCCGAGATTTGGAATACGGCGCCTGTTGCAAGAGGCGCCCGCCCAATGGGATGCCATGACCCAAGGACAGAAGAATCTATTCCAGAAAAAGGTAAGCAACTCCTCCTACACGCGGCTGGGTTATCTGCTATAATCGGTAATCTGTTTTCTTAAAGCGTATCCTGGCGAGAGTAGCACGCTCTCCACAAGTTCGAATCTGCCGCGTCCTGCATCTCAGTCAATGCAAATCAATGGCCAAATTCATGCGCGTGTCACATAAGCGTGTAAGCAAGCGTTCCACTCGAAGGAAATAATAGTAACTGGTTGATTTACGATCTGAATTGGTCTTCACATGTTCGCTTCGTCAAAAAGTAACTGCAAATTTGACTATGTCAAAATTAGCATTAAACTAATACCAGAAGTCTGATAGCAAACTAGGATGATTAAAAAAAGTAAATATACAATTTAAAAGCATGTACTTCATGTACTCACATATATATATATATATATATATAATATATATATATATATATATATATATATATATATATATATATATATATTTAACGTATGTACATTAATAAAATCACATCGATGATATACACATGAGCGACTTCTTTGAAAAGCATCGACAATCCTTCCTGTTTTGCAACCTACCTGAACTTGAATTATTATATACAAGAAACGTATAATTAGTTTCGCCTGAATGACAACTGGCTAAGCGAAACAGAATATCATAATTTAAACCTGGACCCCCTTAGCCAAAGGCGATATGCATATATAAATTTCGCATATGCAAACATCTGATGACTTTTACTTTCGCATGCACGAGAAAGAGAAAGACCGAGAAAGATTTCATATTGTTGGAATTCACACTGACTGCAGCCTATTGACAAAATACAATGCATACAATGTTAGGGTATGCCTTTTAGAGTTTTATATGCCTTTAAGAACTTGAGTGAGTTGCACTATTTTTAGGACTGACTTTAGGAAATAGACTAAACAAGGAATAAAATAATAAATGAAACCGTAAAAGGTTTGAATCAGTTCTTACAATTTGGAATCATTAAGTATTACTATAGCTTTACAAATATGTTTTCGTTAATCAAAATGTGTTGGAAATCAGATTACTTATGATAACATATAAGTCAGAACGGTAAATTATATATTCTGTAGGTATATACATACATAGTCCCGGTTAGATGAATATAGTTCTTAAGTTGCGCAGATGAACTCATCCCACTTTCCGGTTGTAACAACTTTTACACATTTAAATTATATTTCTTTTCGGGGTCGAAATTTGTTAAGTCAGATGATGTGAAATTCTTGTTCTGTTCTGGTCAAAACAATGGCTGTCGCTTGTTTGGTTATTGCCCGCACATGTGCGGCACAGAAATTCTCTACATAGGAATTTGATCCCCAACCTCGCCGCTCATTTTATCGCCTCATAAACAATCTTTTCTCTGCCTGACTGACTACTTTGAGCACAATGGAAAAACAACAGCAATAAATGGATGAAATGCATTGCATTGGGTGCGTAATCAAGTAAAAATGCGGGAAGGGACAGCTCTCAGACTCCCATTGCAGCAGAAGTACAAATGAAGCGAACCATTCGGCTGCTTGGGCCATAACATAGCTCAGTTTGGAACAATAAATGATGCATCTTTTGAATAGGAAACTACAAAAAATATACACCTAAAAAAATACATGTTTATGGTTTTAATAATTGTGTATCCTAATTACAATTTCAATTTGAGACTCACTTTTAATGCTCAGCATACTCTCGTTAGTTTCAAACTAATGTTTTATCTTGACTCAATTTCAGCTATTCAATATTAGGAAATCAGTGTGCAACGATCGACAAGCCATTTCCTCAAAACTTTAATTGTTTAATAATATTATGGTCATAATGACGTTATGACTGTTTTGTGCGACGGCTCACCAACTGCCATCATTCAGCAAATCGAGTATAAAGTTTCTTTTATGAATGGGGTCCACTTCGGCCAAATATGTATCTTGTATCAATAACTCAATTGCCAGACTGTGGATCAAGCTTTGCGTATGGTGAAAAGTGTATTTATTCGTCGGCACCCAATGAGGCTCTCCTCTCCATTGTTTTCTTCGAAATTAGACATTTGAGTGGGGCCAATGAAGAAAATGGAATTCGTATTTAAACAGGTGGGGACTCTGAGAGCGACAGGTTTCAAGCACTCTAATGTCGGAAATCATTAGTTGAAATTCCAAACTGGTTCGCTTCGACGTTGGCTTTAGCTTTGGCTTTGGCTTAGTGACGTCTTTCGTATTGGACAACAAACAAAATTTGCTCGCTTCTCATGTTTAACTCTCTGTCGGCGGCAGTTAAGCAACAATTTGTTTGAAGTGTTGGTCAATTTTGACTAAAGGGGCGCCTAAGATGGTTTCAGTGATTATGTCACTCACCTATTTCGTATTGTTCATCTTTACTTTTTACTGCTTTCAGAGAAACAAATCTGTTTTCGTTTAAGCTCCGCTACGTTACGCAATGGGAAGTAAATATCCGCAAAGGTGAGAATTGCTAATAGAACGAAATGAATTATATGGAAATCAAATTCACTATCCCGAATGTACAGCTAGAAGATACCACGTAAACTAGTGAATGCAATGAATGTGGAGTTGTAGTTGGAGTCTGATGAATGTTTACAAATAAACAATTAAAACTAAAGTTACCCAAGTTGTGTTGAACTTTTGGGAAACGAGAAGGAAGACAAAACGATCAATTAAACTATGATAGCTGGAAAAAACGGAATGAATTTACAGTTGAATCCAAAACAACGCACCAAAGAGCAATCGAAATAAATACAAAACGAAAACATCGACAACCGAAGCTTCGACAACGACGACTCGGAAAGCCGAGCTTTGGCTTATGACGCAGTCGCTTTGTGTGAGCGAACGAACGAACGAACTAACGAGCGTGTGTTGTGAGACAACGGTAAAGTTTTGTATACAACATATGCATTTAATTTTGCTTTGCACCTCGTCGGTATTTTCGTACTCACAGTTTGTTATGCTGTTGCTTTTGCTGCTGTGCTTGAAAGAGTTCAACGACATACCCGCTCTCTGTGACTGCTGTAAGGTCGTTGCTGAATTTTACATTACATATTAACTTACGTTCGGCAAGCAAAACCAAAAAAACTCAGTTTCACTTTCGTAAAGCTTTTAAAACCCAATACAGCTAGAGGGCGAATCAGAGAGCGTGAGAGAGAGGAGAGAGAAAAGCTCAGATAAATTGATAAATGAACAGGAATAACAACTTGCTGAACACGATCGCAATAAGGGTGCGCGAAGAATGCTTGCAGCTGGCTTGAGGTCGAGTGTACTCGCCGCGCATACAGCAGCCAATCCATACATGCAGACATATGGGTGTGCTTATGTATCGATAAGCGGTCAATAGCCAGCAATTAAACCAGGAAACGTGAATTTCGCCTTCATAGACAACACAATTACTTAAATGTCACATATCAATGAATGCGTGTGTATCTAGGGGCACGTGGCAACATTATTGAGCAAGTACAGTGAAACGCGTCAAACGACGAATTCCCTCAGCTAGCTTTTCTTTTCATTTCCATTTTCCGCCGCTTCTTTTGCGAACAATGTGCCTTTGTTGTCTACAAAATGTACGCTTGATGCAAACAGTAGAAAACGGAGAAAATTCAGGGAGAAAAAGTCTTTTAGGAATAAACTCGTGCGACATCTTAAAGTACTAAAACAATTTTGAAATATTTTACTATACAAATTTGTTTAAGTATTTATTAATTTCTTTTGCCATTTGTAGGATGAAAAGCTTGGTAGAAACTAGAAAGGCAATGAAAGGACTTCGCCAATGTCAAAGGAAATACGAATAAACAACTTTTGTATAATATACATATATATTATGATCTATTTTCAGTAACAAAGGGTAGTCAAAAATGAGCGGGCAGCCAGCAGTAGGCTTCCCGGCAATATATAATCGCTGTTCTCGTGAATTGCACAGATTTTTAATGCATCTGTTTATGGAGTGTAACATATTAATCCAATTTTTATTTTACAACCTGGGTAAACAATTTTCTACAGCAGTTGATCGACAAAATTAAGAAACTCAAAGACTCATTTGGGTCTGCAATAAAATACATATACATTCTTGATCAACATCAATGTCTACGGTCGAGTCGATATAGTCAATTCGGACTGTGTCTGCCGACACGTCGACCTCGTCGACTATAAAAATAAAAGAGATTTCGCATTTAAGATATAAGTTATCGCCACTCAAGCCAGATAAAGTTTATTTGAATTTACTGATAACTAAATCGAATTTAGAGCAGCACAAATAGTTTTTTTAGGTTCGGGGGTTTTACTTTAAATTATCTGATGATAATAATCAGCAAAAATTGTGATTTTTTAATAGTTTATAGTGCTGATCTTGAAGTGGGATACAGGGTATCTTATAGTCGAGCACTAATGCATATTATTCATCAACATATTTAACGACCGATTGGCAGGCAAGAGAGATAAACGCGACAGCACAAAAAACTTGTGCGAAAGAAGAGCCAAAACAAGTGCTTGCAGGTGCAAGTGTATGCGTGTGTGTGTGTGTGGTGGTAGTGGAAATGTATGCATGTATGTATGGCTGTATGCCTATATATGTATGTATTAATACAGTTGTGTTGTGATTACCTTTGTATTTGCAACAGTTGCAAGCAAGCGAGTATTAATTCCTGGTCGTCGTGCAATGCAGGGTAATCCAAAGTTTGTGCAATATCTCAACAGTTACTTATGATTTTCCTCTTTTGCAGTTTGCTGTTTCAGACGCTATCGGTTGTAAATGTAACATTAAATAGCGTTTGTTATAACTTTTACACTTTCACTTGACGGTGGGCATTGTTATTAGAAATCACAAACAAACGAGGCGAAAATATTTCAATTTTTATGTTTCGCTCTCTTACACACGCATTCACAACACACTTACACACTCACATACCCACAATCGCACAATTGCAGGGACAGTATGCAATGCGAAACGAAAACAAGCTGCAAGTGAATTACATATATGCGGTCACACTAAATATTTGCTTATTTAAAGTGCCAAATGCGTAGCAATACGGCTCACTGTTAAGTTGCTTACTGCTGTTTCTTTTGTTGTTGCAATACAAACACACAAACACAAACAGCGACAACAAGAGCACAACGTACATATACGTATGTATACAACCCACTAAGCACACACACTCACTCACACACAAGCACAAATTGCGGCTTGCAAAAATCTCGTTTTGGCTTTCGTTGTGTGTATCAGCGTGCTAAATTCTACTTAAATCCACATTCGACAGCAGCGGGCAACACTTGTTTCAATATTAGAAATGCAACACTTTATATTAATCAAAGCTTTATTTTGATTGCATTCAAATATTTGTTTAATTGGTCTCGCGCATTCTTTTCTTTTTTGTTTACCAAGCATGTTAATACATACATAAATACAGGCACTTACACATTCACATAAAACACAACAAGACGCGCACGTACACTCCTTTCTTTCCGTGTGTGTATGTGTATTTGCAACTATACTGCATACGTCAACGAATTATTATATTTGTCATAGCGCATATTTTTGCTAATTTGCGCGATAAAAACTTTTGTTTTTCTATTGCTTTGGTTTTCCACTGCACGAACAAATTACGTGAACCAGCTAGACACCGACGCACACACCCAATTCGTTCAATTACTGTGTTGCTACTGAACGATAGGGATGATACTTAATGGCTCTCGCGATATTTTACACTAGCGATGTCACACTATCGCATGTGCTATCGATAAGTTCACGATGACGCCCGTTCGCATGAATTTAAGTTAATTTCTTTTATTATTCATTATTCGTAGAAAGCTATAAATCCAATCGATAATAATTTAAAATTTAAAATATTATACAAATAACTTACAATAACATCGCATTTACATCATGGCTAAGTTGAACAATTAAGTAATGAAATAGTTCGTAACGGTTCTTTTCAGGGTTCAACCAACCCTTGATTTGTTTTTATTCATATATCTATATATACATATGTATATATATATATATGTATGTACGTATATTCTTGTATTTATATTGTAATTGGCTATCAGGGAAAGCGCTGACTGTGGACCGTCGACTGTCCCATTGACGAGATTTGCAAGACATTTATCTTTGCAATGCCCTTCATTGATTAAAATAGCATACGAGGAATAGCAGCAGTGAAAGAAACCACCCAAACATTGAACCGCAATGAGTCATCCAATGCGGAAAGCCAAAACGATTTCCGACTCTTCAAAGGGACGTCCTCATGTTATAATTGCTTAAGGAGATTCTATTTATACAGATTTCACCAGAAAGCGAATATTGCAACTATTTAAGTGCCAACACATACAATCACACACACACAGATACATACATATGTATGTACATATTTCATTTGTTAGTTTGCATCTCAACAATTTCTTGGAATTGAATAATGCGTTTTTAAGTGACGCTTAGAGAAGCATTCTTCAGTAAATTGTGCAATTGCCGAAGTGGCCGTCAACTATGCGGGATTAAGACAGCCCAAATTAGACATGAACTCCAAGTGTGTCACAGAGCGTTGCAGTCGCACACAATATATCCATATACAGCTGCACACGCACAGATACAGATACAGATACACAGTTTACAAACATAGAAATATACAAAATATAAGATAAGATGCTATGCCGCCGATTATGCCCGTCAAGTGGTCCAGCTGCCAATGATGAGTGGCCCTGGCGACAGTTCAACAATCTGTCTGTGCAGAGGGGCCAATTGGCTGTTCCGCTCTTTACATTACATTCCACTATTTGGCATGCATACATATGCATAAATGCACATACATATACATACATTTACACATGCATATATTCAAACAGAGGCCCACAGCTTAAATAGCAAATTGAAGTAATTAAAATATTTATGGCAGAGAAAAGCAAATCAATTAAAATGTTTGAAGATTCTTGGCAGTTAATTAAAATGAAAATTTAATTATATTAAACAAGCTTAAAATGCACATTTAAAAGAACTCTTATTGCTAGATGAGCTATAGAATCAGGTCTAACCAATACGCTTACCTATGGCCTGAAGAGACTTTGGCTGATTGTAAACATGTGGACAGAGATACCAAGCGGCCAAGGAGAGTGGGAGTTGCTCTGACAGCGGGCAGCCACTCGAGAAATGAATATATTAATATTGCGATTACATCTGTTCTGTTTCATTGAAGACTACAGAGAGAGAGAGAGAGAGAGAGAGAGAGAGAGAGAGATAGAGAGAGAGTGTGTGTGACTGAGATCTGAATATGCAACATCGAACAAACAATTTCATTGTTTTCATAGCCTTGCATTTTTGTTGAAGGGGGAAAAATCATAAATTTGTTGACTAATTTATTAATGTAGGCCAGGCGCCAGATTCTTTTGGCTATTCTGTTTATATAAAGAGAGAGAATATTCCATAAGCCGATTATATCTCTGCTCTAATTCCAGAGTGTATCGAGATGCGAATCGGTTTGGGCCCATTTAGTTGTGACAAATGTTCAGTAAAACTTATAGAAAAGGGAAGCAACACAAACCGAGAACTACTTCCCGCTGCCCCACAAGAGAAAAGCAGAAATAATTGTGAACAGCGCGATAAAAGGCTAACGGCACTGCACTTGCACAGCAGGAATTTCATGCCTTACGGGTGGGGAGCATCCCCCAATGCGAGTATTTTTAGTCGCGAAAGTTCCCCAACTCAGGAAGATGCTCCACATCGAAGAGGGGCGACATTTGGCGGCCTGCTACGCCCCAGCCGAACTTCTTTGTGTTCCACTTTAAGTTCTCAAAATATGTTTATGGAATGCAAGGCGCATTTAAAAGTCCAATCTATATATATTTATATACCAATTTATATATATATATATATATATATATATATATATATATATATATATATATATATATATATATATTATGTGCACACATTAAAGAGCGAGACAGTATTTATTCCTCCCATTTGTCCAGGTATTTAGGTGTAGCCAAACAATCACGACCCCTCAGGGTGCGCCCTGCTGGGGCAATATCTCTAATAGAGCACTAATCTTTTTCGAAGTGGGAATATTGCGAAATGGCTGCATTAAAGGAATAAACATAAAGCACTATAATACAGAGAGAGAGAGAGAGAGAGAGAGAGAGAGAGAGAGAATAAGCATAATGGACTATAAAGTATAAGGAACTACTTCGATGTTCCACAGAGTTTCGAAAGACATGTGAGGGTAGAGAGTGGCGGAGTGTCTTGTTTGCATTGGAAATTCGATTATTCATGGTCTTTCGGGCATTTATTGTGCCACTCCCATTAAAGAGAATGAAGTCTTCTTTGAGTGGGAGTGAGGAGTGAAGTGTCTCGCGTCCGACAGCATGAAATATGAGTGACACAAACTGTGTCAGCAGAGGGTTGCAGCATATGGGTGTTTGTCAAGCACACACACACACACACACAGACAGCCGCTGGCAGCATGTGACCCTGGCTTGCATTGAATATCTCTGGCAAACACCCCCATCTGCAGCAATCAGTACAGTACAGTACAGTCATGCATGAGCCGGGCCTAAGGGTGGGCCGAGCAACAGTGGGTTCATTCAAAAATTGTGGCTTGTGCCCAGCGTGACTCTGACACCATCTGCTGCCGGTAATGCGGGTCTTCGAGTCAATGATCTATTAGAGGGAGATGAGTGATCTGACAGCGGGTTGATTTCCTTAATACATTTTTAAAATAAAGGAATGACTTATAAGCAGAAAGTAATTACTAATGTTTTGCAGGGATGCGCACACGCACAAGTTTGCATTTGGCCTAGTCCACGCTCCGAATGTGCGTGTCATTTGGTCAGAGTTTGGGCTTGGAGTTCGACTCTAGGTGTGGCCGAAGTAACGCACCCTAACAATCGGCTTTCCTGGAATGGTTAAGCACCACATACACACACACATATATAAACCCACACGTAGTCACTCGGGCGCACGTACAGCAACAAGCCAACGTTTGTCACACGCGCACTGGGCCATTGTCCAAATGCTCATTTAGGTCATGTTTCGGGCAGGGATACAACAGGCTTGTCGCTCGGTGGCTTAACCTCAGGTCAGGCCTTTTGAGTTAATTGTGGCTGTTAGCCAGATTGCCAAAAGACTGAAATATGTATGTATTTCATTTTTCTTTACTTGACAGCGTATCAGAGTATCAGGGTATAGCGCAAGGCTAGTGAATTGGAAAAGCAAGCGTTCGTTATATTGCTTCACTCGTTTGTTTGGTTTTTACTCTGCCTTCACAGTTTATAAATTACTTGAGCCGCTATGGGTTGGCGCACGTGTGCCAGGTCCTCGAGTTTCCCACCCTCAGCTTAGTTACGACAGACACTGCGTATTTTGTTGTGGTATGAAAATCACTTATCTCTGCGGCTCTTTCCGATTCCGCTCTCCGCAACATGGAAAATGTTTCCCAACACCCGCTAATTGCCTGAGCTGACAGACAAAGGCTCAGACTCGGGCACTTCAAGCGAGGCGTGAACGGATGCATTAAAATTAGTTTTAGACTATCCCGTACATCTGGAGGCCAGCTCTCCAGGATATATTTATAGTTGCTGTTTGAGTGGAAGCTGATTACTTTACGGTAACAATGATCGCTAAGCTATGCGTTTACAAGTTAAGTCTTTATTTTATGTACAGCTATCAGATTATTTAAAAACATTCCCATTGCGATCGTTTCTCTGGTTTATTTGCGCTTCTTTGCGCTGCCAGCTTTCTTTTGTGGCGCTGGCTTCGGCCTCTGGTTTTTGCGCATACTCCGCTTTCGGTTTTCTTCCTTTTTGGTCGTATTTTCTTCTTGACGCCTCTTGATGAACTCTAGCCGCATTCGCGACTTGACAATTTGTTCCGGCTTGCGCAGCTCCTTGTCATTGCCGCTAATGCGCTTCTTCAACTCGAGCTTGGCATTGTAGCGAGCATACCGGCCCACAGGATAGCGCTGGGCATGAGACAGCGGCTGGAAGTTCTCGTCGTCGCTGCCTGCATTCTCGCGCTGTAGTTGGTCCTCGATCTTGGACTTCTCCTTCCACTCGTTGTAGCGACCTGTCTTGAACGAAGCGGGAATCCAGGCGCCAGATTCTGTGCGTATCTTATTTGCGCGCGGATCTTGAACGGAGACCATTTTCTTTTTGATACGATCCCATTTCTTGAGTCCAGGCTTGTGCTTCACATCCTGCGCTGCGTTGCGTTCGACAACGGAGAACTCGGCATTCCGTGCTTGGCGTTCGAATGAGTTTATAGCGAGACCATCTTCGGTGTGTTTATCCGCCGACTGATAAGGCACATAGTTCTCCTCATCCTTGACCTGCATCTTGCGCTTCTTCTTTTTAGGTTTGTCGGCGTATAGTGCATCCATGTTCTGTCGCTTTTTCGGGGCGACCACCTTTTTAAATGTGGTACTAATCGATTCATCATCAGCGGTTGTAATGGTGCTTGGCTTCTGGGCCTCCACATCCTTTTTCTGCTCATCAATATCCTCTTTAGCGCGTTGTTGGCGATACTTTTCGATGACTTCTGTGTGGTGTGAACGTTTGTCCTTCATGACAACAAAAGGCACCGACTTTTGGGTCGTATTCAACTCAAAAATGGTCTAAAAAATTAATACGATGAAGTAATCAGATCTTCTGAGTTGTTGTAAACACCACTTACACCACTTGGCCGAAAGTTCCGCATCCTGACTAATATATCATGTTTCTCATTTTCCAGTTTACGCTCAGATTCTGCGACATCGGCCTTTGAGTCTTCATCTAGTTTTTGACCAGAAATCTTGGCAGCTTGCTCGAGCACAGGCGCAGCATTAAAGAAATCCTCTAGTGTCTTTAGAGCAAAGAACTTGATCTTCTTGGCACGCGCATTTGCATCCGTGGATGCAGTAGGACGCGAGCTCAAGTACTTCTTGTACGCATTCTCACTTGTGCGCAACACACCCGCCTATTTATAAAAAAAAAGTAGTTGTATGTTAAATTATATAAAATAGAAGAAATAACAACTTACTATATGATGACTCTTCTTGATCTCGGTCACGCCCAGATACTCCTCTTCCAGCAAGTCCTGTGGTATGGTGCCGATAGACGAGTTATCATTGATATTGAATGGGCGATTCAAGAACAAGTGCAAGTCCAGCATGTGAGCAGTGTCATCTGTAGAGAATATAGAGTACGCTGTGCCAGTGCGTCCTGCACGAGCACAACGACCCACGCGATGCACAAATAGCTTCGGCACGCCTGGAAAATGCAAGTTTACTACGTAGTCCAAGCTGGGTATATCTATGCCACGGGCAGCCACATCTGTGACGATTAGAACCGAAACCTTTTTGCTAGCGAATTTAGCAGTATTGATTTTACGGGCAGCTGGATCCAGACTAGAGTAAACTGAGGTATTCGATATACCCGCTCCAGTAAGTATCTGAAATGAAACCAACATAAGAGATTGCTCGGAATACTGCATTAGCAATTACTCACAAATGAAATAAGCTCGACGTGGTGTTGTGTCCCGGCAAAGACAACCGTCTGCGCTTGCTTAGGTATCACGTATTTCAGCAGCACCACCAATGCAGTGTACCGATCGTCTGGTCGGCAATACAGAAATTTGAGGGATAGTGTATCTGGCAGCTTGGACTCCACGTCCAAACGGATAAGCACGGGATCACTGAGTCCGGCCCGGGCAAATTCAACCAGAAGTTTTGGCAGCGTTGCCGAGAACATGACCATTTGCCTTGAGGCTGGCAACCGATGCAGCGTTTCGTTCAACTGCTCGCCAAAACCCATTTCGAACAGTCTGTCCGCCTCGTCGAAGACCACGTACTCTGCAATTGGTATGTCGCAAATTACAATCGATTTATCTAAAGGGTATGTGGCATGGTTACCTATGGAGTTTAGCTTCAGATCCATTTCCACACACAAGTGCAGAAAGCGGCCAGGCGTGGCTACAATTACATCTGGACATGTGTGTATGGCTGAGAATTGCGAGTCCATGGAATCACCGCCCAGCACAAGGATTGTCTTGAGCTCCATAAAACGACCCAGATCCTTAATGAATTTATACGTTTGTACTGCCAACTCACGCGTTGGAGATAGGATCAAGGCACGTGCACCTTTAGTGGGCTCGCGGCGTTGCAGCCTCTCAAACAAAGGGATTAGAAAGCAGGCTGTTTTGCCTGAGCCTGTTTTGGCCATGGCAACAACGTCACGCCCCTCCAAAATCAATGGAATAGTTTTTCGCTGAATGGGCGTGGGCACCTTATAGCCTCGTTTAGTTATACCCTTGAGTAATTCGAATCCCAGACCCAGCGACTGGAAGCCACCGCTTTTCTTTGATTTTGGTTTGCTTTTGAGAATGTCATCGTTGCCGCCACTGGTGGCGCTCTGTTCCATAGACGGAAAGCCAGGTATCTCGTCATGCTGTTTTTTACGCTGAAAGTCAATAGATGTTTAACAGTAACTACCGTTTTCACATATATTTACTTACCATTTCTATCAAATTTAACTAAAACGAGCAAACAATTTATTCACACGTGCATGTGCAACAGTGTGCCCGTTAATAATGTAGTCAATTCTGAATTATATCGAAATATCGGCAAAGCCCATGTACTAAAATATATCGATAGTCAAACAATTATCTGTAAATGGAAATTCATTTCATAGTATCGATATCAGGGTGTTAGCTTAAGAGATTACACATTATTGTGCTACTTTTTTGAGAACAGTTCTGACGCGTGACGTCACAGCTTTAATGACATATGAATTTATATTATTAATATATCTTATACCAGATACTGTTTTTTAATGTATGTTTAATATGTACTTAATATATTTTCTTTTTTTTTTTAAATTTCAATACAAATAGCAATACGATCTGAATTTCATTAATTGAGTTCCCTCCGCTATTTATGTTTCATAGACCGCTCCTCTCGGTTAGCTAGTGTTAAATGAAAGTATATTAGTCAAAATAATTAAATATGTACTTATGATGTTCTTCATACTGAATGAGTCTGTTATACCCTGGCCGATTTCATCTGTGAGCTTTTCTGCCCCTTGGGTGAGTCTTTCGATCTGAGCTGAAACACAGTTCAACATATCGTTTCGCTGATGCTCCGTAAACGAAGCAAACAAATTCAGTTTCGAGTCCCAGAAACACAAGAGTTCTGCGTTTTTCCCATTCGCTGCCAAGCACTTCTCCAGCTCTCGAAACATCTGCTCAGACAGAAATATAATGAAAGAAATATATATATGTGATAAGCTCAAGGAATCATCTGCTAATATATAGCTACTATAGCACATTCTCACATCGATCAATATTTCGTTAAGTGGTTTGGTCTTCCAGTAGTTCTTCGGCCTAGCGTCTATTTGCCAGAGGATCAGAGTCTTGATGTAGTAGCTCTTCAGGATGCTGATGTTCTGCTTGGAGTCGCGGAACTTCTTCATGAGCTTGACGACGTCCTTCAGCTTGTAGTTATTCTTGAGCATGGCGCATTCGGCCTCGTAGTAGGATGCCCTGAAGGACACGTTGTTGGGCTCGAATGGCTTCAGGGGCTTCGGAATCGCGCTCCACTGGGGAATGTTCCGAAAGTACTTTAGCTGCTCCCGAGCGAGAACACTCTGCTCCGCACTCAGCTTGATGGCGGGCACAAAGTCCACGGAGTACTTGAGATCGGGCTCCTTAATGAATATCGTATGTGCCGGACCGCATCTGCTGTAGGCGAGTGGCGTCACTCTGTCTCGGACTTTGATTTGGTTATTCATGCTATTCAGGGCTCGCGTCACAGCGCCCTTTATCAGGTCCTGCAGCTTGTCCTCGAGCAGCATGTTCTGGGCACTCACGATTTTCCTCAAGCTCTCGAACGTGACTCTATGCTGAGATTGATTGCGCAGCACTTTGAGCACATTGGTCATGTCCAGAGTCACGTTGCCAGCATTCCTGTTGTCCCTACTCACCACAATCCTGTCACTCTCCGGGAACCTCAGATGGATTACCAAGTCGAACTCATCGGGCTTGGCCACCTTCAGATTGTCAGCATAGCTTCCTGCCATGGGAACCGATAGTCAGGAATCAGGAGTCTTCAATTCTTAATGCACATTCTTCAACTGCAAGGTACTCTAGCTCACCACCCAGCTTATGTCCGCATAGCCACTTCCCCAGGGGCTCCTCCTGCTTCAGCGCGGAGTAGAGCTTGTCCCGCAGCGCGTCATAGTGGCTCGTGTAGGCTCTCCGATTGGCATCAATATTTATGAACTTGGCACTCGTCGACTTGAGATGCTCCTCCAGATTGGCCATTTCCGTAGCGCCTATCGATCCTCACTTGAACAGAGCTCGAGCCACACTAAGCTCTGATAAACAAAAGGCCAACTTAAGTGCCTCTCGATAGAAATGGCCAGGCAACATAGAATACATGGAATATGGAATATTTATTTGTTTATAAGAAGTCCCATTTCTGTTTATATCAACAAGAAAAGACGTGGAACTTAACTGCCTCTCTGGCATGAGCTCGTTAGTTAGGAGTTTGAGCTGTACTGAAAGTACTTGGGATTCCCCAAGAAACATTTCAGGAACAAAAATGAGAACTATAAATAATAACCATTGAGTAAGAAGTGGAGCGGCAGGCCCATTAGCCCAATAGCAGCAAAAGGCTTTGTGCTGTCTTAGTCAGTCTAAGAGATTGGATGCGATTCTAGCAGTTTACAGTTTAGAGAGTGTTTGGAAACAGAAACGATATTTTATTGAAGCTGAAGAATAAATACTCTTGTGGGAAACCCTGAGACTGAATATATAATAAATACTATAAAATAATATAATAAATAAATAAAACAAAAAAAATTAATTAAAATATAGAAGAAATAGAGCTAGGCCCATTGAGGCCGATGAAAACCAGACAAAAGGGTTTTTCTGCTCCAGTTTTAATAATCGAAGAATGCAAAATTTGACAATTGGACTTGAGTCGTATCATTGAATTGGCGTTCAGTTATGGGGGTGTGGCAAATCGGAAGGATCAAAAACTCAGCAACTCTCTGGAACTTCAGCTGCAAAACTTTTCTTTAGTTGGAGCTACTAATGCAAATGGACCTACTTAGTATTGGCTGCATTGGTATATCTTTAAATATTGATTTTTAAATTGATTTAACTGAAGTAAGTCACACGCAGTCAGAGATCAGTGAGAGAGTGGAGCAGCAGCAAGCGAGCCAACTGTGAAAGGAGAACGAAACATATCTTTAATTTAATATCCATAAAATTGCTTACAAAGGTGAAACTATCATGAAATATCTATTCAGGCAGCAGTCTCATACTCGTGAGCCGGGCCAGCTCTGTAACTGTTCAGTTGCAATGGGTCAATCTGTCAGTCAGTCATTCGGAGAGTTAAGAACGTCCTTCACTTTGTTTACTTGAAGTTTTATTGATTGATTAAGGAATGTCAAGAGCTGCGAGCGCAGTGGGTTCATTCACAAGAAGAGCGGGAGCCAATGCAAATAGAAGAAATGCGACTGGAATCTGATAACTGATAACTAAGTCCGATAAGCGCGTGAGTAAAACAACAGACGTATATTAGCCGTAGTCAGATTGTGCTATTTATATATACATCTGCGATAAGCAATATAGCTTGATCTGTTGAGCCCCCATCAGAAGTCAGCTTCGGGGTGTCTATAAACGAAAGTGTTCCAAATTCTTTGCATACGGCTGACATATTTATGGTTGCTTTACAATGCCAATCGGAGATGCTTATCCGGGCTTGGGGCTGAAGTGGACTCCCCGCCGAAATAAGCAAATGAATGCTATTATTATTTGCGTACACATGAGTTGGGCCTTGATAACATTGGCAGTGGCAGCTGAAGAGCCGTCGTAAAACTCTCCATTCGATAATCGGGATCCAGATAATGGCCCGGCCTGGGAAATATAAGGCCTGCACGCAGTCTGGGGTGGGCATAGTGAAAGTGAAATTGAAATTGGTAAAATCATGAAGTACCTGCTCAGTGTGGCGCTCCTCGTGGCCATTGGCCTGCAGCAGATCGATGCGCACGGCATGATGCTGAACCCGCCGAGTCGGTCCTCGCGCTGGCGCTTCGACGGCTCCGCCCCTCAGAACTACAACGACAACGAGCTCTTCTGCGGCGGCCTCTATGTGGGTTAGGGATATCTAGTCTCCCCCTCAGTACTCACACTCTCTCACTCTGTTTAATCCGTGCAGACCCAGGCCAACAATGGCGGACGCTGCGGCCTGTGCGGCGACAACTTCTCGGCCGGGCAGCCCCGCGCCAACGAGATCGGCGGCCAGATTGGCGGCAATGGCGTGATCACCAAGAGCTACGCAGCCGCCAATGCCATCACAGTCGGTGTCAAGATCACCACGAACCACCTGGGCCACTTTGAGTTCCACCTGTGCAACCTGGACGCCTTTGGGGGCGAGTCCGAGGAGTGCTTCAACCAGCACCGCCTGCGCTTCCCCAACGGCAGCGACCGCCTTGAGATTGGCACCCAAGCTGGCGAGTTCGACGTGACAGTCATCCTGCCCGAGGGCCTCACCTGCCAGCACTGCGTTCTCCGCTGGACCTATGTTGGCGGTAAGTCAGCCCCTCCCCTTCTCATACTAATCACCCCTGATCTCACGCACTTGCACCTCTTGCAGCCAACAACTGGGGCTACTGCGACAATGGCTCTGGAGCCTTGGGCTGCGGTCCCCAGGAGACCTTCAAGAACTGTGCTGATGTGAGCATCTACTGGGGTCGCAACATGCTCAAGGAAATGGCACCTCCCGCTCCCGTTCCCGCTGTGCCGGAGCAGGTCGACTCCGCAGAGGCTTAAGCGGAGACGGAAATGCCTGAACATTTTGTACTGAATCGAAGCCAAATATTCAATTAAACCAAAGCTTTTTACTGCATAACTTTAAATACTTAAACGAACTTTTTAATTAATAACAAATTAGACTTTCTGAATTTATTTGCCACTGTATCTCTTTGTGTTAACTGTTTATCGAAGACATGCACCGGCATATCAGTTGGAACTTTGACCTAATTTTCGTTAAACATCCTGATATATTATTTATACCTAAAACGTGACTTGAAATTGATTCATGGCTTACCCAAGACACGCATAGGAATCGTGATAATTTACTTATACCAAAAATATGTCTGTCAGTGCACTGTGCACTTCTCTGTTTATCCAAGACTTCAGCTAATGATTGTTCTATATTGCAATTTATACCTCAAATTTTGCATCAAATGAACTGCTTGCAGGCTTAGCCAAGACACAGAGCAGAACATAGAACATAGAACAGAAAACTTTGCTTGCTTTGAACTGCTTTCTCTACGCACCTAAGACACACACCAAATTATCAGTTTGTAGTTTCCGTTAAAAGATACTTTATTTATACCTAAATCTTGCTACCACAAACAAAACAAAAACAATTGAAATTTTGACCTAATTGGGCAAATTTTTAAATATTTGAATATTATTTAAAAATTAATTTTCTTTTAATAATTTAAGTTTTAAAAAAAATAATTATTTTATGAGTAATTTAATATTATAAATTCATGAAAATATCAGATAAACTAGGGATTTTGTATATGCCATATTCCAAGCTTTAGATCTACAAGATCTTTAGTTATTGTTACTCAATTATTTTGTCGGCTATATTTCAGATATTATAACTGATATCTATATATCTGAGCTAGGCGCTGCTTGCATAACAATTCCCCATAGATATATTGAAATCTGAGCTATGAGTCGCTTATCAAGATTGCCTGATATTGCTCCAAGAGCCCAGTAAACAGTAATAAACTAGATTCTTATCTCAGGGTTACCTTCATCACTTTATGAACTTTCGCTAGAGCCTTGAACCAAAGAAGTTATAGCCGCGCAGTAAAGCCCAATATGCAATGTGATACAATAGATAGTTTATCAGCTAATCAGTTGAGGCATTCGAAACCTGTACAGTGAACACCCGCTGCACTCGCTTCTCCTCCTACCTCTGAATTCGCCTTACCGTATCAGTTTGCTCTATCGAGCACTCACTGTAGTTGATCTAAGCACAATTTCTTTTATGCCTTAAGAGCTCAATCATGTCGCAAATATTTGTTATGCTTTTGGCTTTGGCTTTATGAGTCAGCGTTGTTTTGGTAAATATTGAACTGTTCCAGTTCCCAGATATTGCGATTCTGCAAAATTTGGGCAGCCGTAAAAGCCGATAGAAGACACTGATTAGAGGCCAATAACGGTTATACGACCGCTGTGGCGCGTGATAACGCCAGCCCCAAAAGCGAATCAGAAATCTTCCCGCACGATAAGAGCTGCAAATGGGCAGATATATAAGACTGGGTCGCCGGGACCCGGAGAACAGTGAGAAGAAAAGCTGAAAGAGAAACGAAATGATGAACCCGAGGACGATTTCCCTTGGCGCCTGCCTGGCGCTGCTCAGCTGCCTGGCGGGGCAGGGCGAGGGCCACGGCATGATGCTGAGTCCCGTGGGTCGATCCTCGCGCTGGCGCTACGATTCGTCGGCGCCCAAAAACTACGACGACAACGGCCTCTACTGCGGCGGCTTCTGGGTAAGCGCTTGCTGCAGGACCTCAGCTCAGCTCAGTTAAAGGCTCGATTCGATCTTGCAGAAACAAACCGAGAACAACGGCAACTGTGGGCTGTGCGGCGACGACTACAGCCTGGCCACGCCCCGGCCCAACGAGCTGGGCGGCAAGTTCGGGGCGGGGGTCATAGTCAAGAGCTACCTCGGCGGGGGCTCGATCGACGTTAACGTGCTGATCACGGCCAACCACCTGGGCCACTTCAGCTTCCAGCTGTGCAGCCTGGACGAGTTCGGCAGCGAGTCAGAGCGCTGCTTCGCCAAGTACCCCCTGCAGTTCCCCGACGGCAGCTCCAAGTACTTCATTGGCTCCCAGACCGGCAGCTACGACGTCAGCCTGCAGCTGCCCACCGGCGTCAGCTGCAAGCATTGCGTGCTCCGCTGGACCTATACGGCGGGTAAGACACAGAGAGAGAGAGAGAGAGAGAGAGAGAGAGAGATCTGCAGCTAAATATGTTTCGGGCTAACTGCTCGCTCTTCCACGCAGGCAACAACTGGGGCATCTGCGACGATGGCAGCGGCGCCATGGGCTGCGGTGCCCAGGAGAACTTCAAGAACTGCGCCGACATCACCATCCTGAGCTCTGCCCGAGCCATAATTGAGGACTCTGCGCTGCCTGAGGCAGTGCCAGTGCCTGAGGCAGAGCCAGAGCCTGTAGCATAGCCAACGGCTGCAGCTGAGTATGAAATCTAGAAAATCTCAAAGAAGGTGGCGAGGTTCCTATGTATGTACATATATCTGGAGAGATTAGGCTCTGTTATGAATGCATTTATCATTTTATTCAATAAATCTTTTTAATAATATATGTATATGTATGTATATATAATATATATACTATGTATATAAACTTTGTTGCACGTGAATTTGAGTTTGTGTGGGTGTGAGTGTAGGTGTGTGTGTGTGTTTGGGTGTGTGAGTGAGTGTGCATGAGTGGGTGTGTTTATTAATTTTGTTTCTCTTTTGTTTGGTGGCTAACGCGTGCATCTAATGACTGCAGCCTGTTCCTGCGCAAATGCAGATATCCTGATGCATCGAATTGTGAATGGGATGTGAACGGCATTAAATATTCAATATGAAATATCTGTATGTCTCTATGCGAATGCATAGAAAGCATGTATATATATGTATGTGTGTGTATATATATATATGCCCTTGTATATATATATATATGTATATGTATGTATATGTATATGTATTTGTATTTGTATATATGCATATGTATAAGTGTGTATGCAATATTTGTAACTTGTTCTGTTCGCTTACTCAACTAGGTTCACAATAACTGCTTAGTAATTAGGTTCACAAATAAGTTCTGTAAATTGTAATGTTACTGTTACTGTTACTGTTACTGTTACTGTTAATGTTAATTCTTTCTTACAAAGCGTTCAGGTCGTTGGCAAATCAAAGAATTAATTATCCATAATATCCATTAATTCAATTAAGTAATTTCGCTACTTTCGCATCCCCGACTCTCCCACTCCTCGACTTCTCCACTCCTCCCCCCCCCTCACTTCCTCCACTCCCCAACTCTGCTTGCCTCTGCTTAAGAATTGTGCAATCATTCACTTAACATAATCACCCCTCTGCGGCTAAGTATATTTGTTCAACAATTAACCAAACAAATCGCAAACAACATTGTGTCGAGTTGACTTCTTCGGCTGGGTATATTCTCTATATAATATTATATTTGATCGTTTAAGGATTGCCACTAGTAATTTCATCAAATTGTTAGCTCTATGTATGTAGGTTCAATAATGTTCATTTAAAACTCTGGTAACCCCAAAAAACTACTTAAGTACATATACACTTTCCCAGATATTTAAAAACTATCAAAACAGCTCGGCTCGTCCTTGATCTCTTCGCCTCTCCGCTGAAACTGTGCGAATCGCTCACAACTAAATTGTTTTCGTTCTCTTTTAATATTCGGTTTGGTTACGAGTGTTCTTAAAAGCCTTTAAAATACACTTTTTGTTTTTGTTTTGTTTTTGAAAAAATATAGTATATATACATACATACGTATGATTCATACACCTCCAAATCTGGTTTCTACAGTAATTTGTTGTTGTAAAAGCACGTTGTAAATTTTGAACAAGCTTATGTAAAATTTACTCA
This sequence comes from Drosophila mercatorum, assembly GCA_961210405.1. Lineage (NCBI taxonomy): Eukaryota > Metazoa > Arthropoda > Insecta > Diptera > Drosophilidae > Drosophila > Drosophila mercatorum. Next base: position 1,682,382 of record CAUIUS010000003.1, read on the forward strand.
CTTCTTCTTCTTCTTATTATTTTTCTTTTTTTTTTGTGATTTTTCTTTTTTACAAATAGTTAAATATTTTATATTGTTTTTAAAAAATTTAACATTATACAACACTATTTGTTTTTATACCTGAATTTTAGAATTTTGTATCCGAAACGCCATTTTTGCTTTGAGTGTGCGTGTGTGAGTGTCTGTGTGTGTATGTGTTTCATCATCATAATTTGTTACTTTGTGTGTGTTTCTGGTAAATTTACTTCTTATAAAATTTTGTCAGGTCGAAATGGTTTGTTGCCAAAAAGTTTCTGTTTCGTCCTTGTATACGTTATGCCTTGTATTGTATAAGTTCTCTTCTGCTTCTTCTTGTAAACTAGAGCGTGTCAAAAGTTTATCTGTTTGTGATTTATATATGTATATTTTAGTTTTTGCTTTCTTTTTTCAATATTTGTTTGTTTTTTTCTTATCTTTTTTTTCTGCGATTTGCCAAAATATTTGCGGCTTGCACTTATCGTAATTGACTAATTTCAATGCCGACAGAGTTCTGGAAGGATGTTGATTGGATTATCCATTGGTTGCGTACGTTTTTGCTTGTGGATTGGGTCTATTGCACTAACTGCTTTGTAATTTACGTATTAAGTTTTAAGTTGTATTTTGTGTATATATAATTTATATATAATGTACATGTATACATATATATGTATACATATATATTTAATCATTGGCACAAATTCGCTATCTGAGTTGCTGTTTAGCATTTGCTTGTTTATTCGCCTGGGACTATGTATATTGCAAAGTTTTAACAAAATTATTCAAATTAGCTTCTTATATTTCATATTTCAAATTTCATATTTGATATTTGTTGTTTTTGCGAATACGAAACACAAAGTGTAAGCAACATTTTGTACTGCTCATTGTAATAATTTCACACGATTCTTTTGATAAAAACTTTGTTTTATTTGTTTTGTTTTTTATATAAACATTAACACACTAAAATTTAGTTATTTTTATCATATAAAATTTTGTTTTCAACTATATTCATAAAAAACATAAAAGCTAAACGAAACTAGTTTGTAAATTATAAGTAAGTGCGGCTTTAAAAAGTTGTAACTCAATTGATTTTTACCTTTCTCTTCTCTCCTTCTTCTCTTTAACTTTCACTTTCTTTTTAATAACTAACTAGTATACAAATTAAAAGTGTGTGTGTGTGTGTGCGTTTGAGTTGGCTGTCAACTTAAGAAGACTCCCCATTGTAAATATGTGATTAGGTTCTACACAGTAGTGCAGGCGACGGGCGCCAATGATCCTGATCGTGACAGCGGCAACGGACACAGCACTTTAAGCTTCGTCCACACACACGCGATAATACAAAGTTGCTGGCATTTTGCTTCTCGCAAGGTTGGGCCATTTGAATTGTGATTTGTTTAAAGCTTGTCTACGAACTACTTTTACAAACTAAACAGATAGATGTTGGTATTGGTTTTTGTTTTTGTTGAAAGCCAGATGAATATTTAAAATTAATTGCAGTCACACACTCTATTTATGAAATAATATTAAATAAGCGACGCTACACGGACAACTAAACATAAACATATAATTAATATTAATAATAATAATCATAAAAACAATTCAAACATTTATAAATCATATATGTATGTATGTATATTGCAGCAACAGTGGAAGACAGTTTTCATTTACTTTCTCTTTTCGCTTTTCAAGTTTATTAATTTTAAATTTTATGTTTCGATTGCGTTCTTTAAGTTCTCAATATTGCTTTTGCTGTTGTTGCTGTGGTTGTTCTTCAATATTTATTTGCTGGATACAATTTAAATATGTAAATTTTAGTTTAAGTAATTAAGAAACAACGATCTAAACTAAACTAAGTAATTATATAAATTAGATTTGTTTATTCAAATTAAATAGACAACAGTGTAAAAAAATAAGGCCAGATTAATAATAGAATAATGTACATACAATTTAAAAATGATTTCTCTCTTCGTGAAATATTTCCATAAAAAAAGCTGACAATTTAAAAGCATTTTTACGTGCGGTTTTTGTTTCTTTCGAAAACCTTTAAGACTAATTAAATATATATATATATATATATATATATATATATATATATATATATATATACATTTGTTGCATAAATATATAAGTATGGTACAATACAACTACAATTTCGCCACATCGCTTACAAATTGTGTTTTGAGTTCTTTTCTTTATACAATTCTTTGATGACTTGTGCTAAATACACTTCAAAATTAATGTGCAATTCGTGTTGGGGCTTTGATCTTACAATATAATCTATTCTTTTTCTTTTATCCATTCTGTTTGCTTATTTATTGTTGCTGTTGTTGTTGTAGTTGTTTGTTGCTGTTTGCCTGCCTGTAAATTAATAACTAAGCCATTATACAATAATGTTTCCATACGGTATGTACTTCATATATTCTTCAAAAAGTTCTATCTTCCAACTGGTAACTCCTTCAATTCTGGATTTATTAAGCTGCTTAATAAATTCATTCCTACTCTCCCTCTCTCGACTGTCTCTCTGTCTCTGTTATGCTTGTAGTAAAAATGCCTATTGCAATTAAAAATTTTAATATGTTTTTTTTTTTGTTTTTTTTTTCATCTCTTCGATTTTGCTTTGTTTCCATATAAACTATTTCTGTTGCTTTTTCATTCGCATGTATCTCATACATGCGTAGTAGCTATGTTTGTGTGTGTGTGTTTGGATTATTTGTGTGTGCGCTGCTGCAATTATAGATTTTCCTATCCTTATTTCGTTTACTAATTTCAAGTAATTTGTCACTCGCAGCTCATCCCATTCAGATCCTGTTGTCCTCCGCCAAGTAGCAACATCCTGTAGACAAGATTGTTGTTGTTGTTGTGGTTGTTGCTCCGGGAGTTGCTGTTGTTGTTTCTATTAATGTGGCTGGTGCATACCTGTCGCATAATAATACGAAAAAACATCTATACAATGTTTTCAGGATAGAAAAGGGGAATTCAAATTAAAAGTTTACCGTGAAAATGGAAAAGGAAAAGTGGGTTAAGACAGAAAAGTGGATATGATCTTTGCTTCTTTGAACTTATGTAAATTCTACGATTCTATCAAGGAAGTCAATTTGTGGAATCTTGTTATAGATAAAGAATTTATCAGCAAAATGATTTCAATGCAAAAGTTGATTAATAATTCAAATCTTTTCCTAGCTCGACATACATTTAAAAAAATTATTAAGACTGCTCTTTAAATAAATATTCTGAGTCAAAGTGAACTTTTTCTAAAGGTATCTAAGAGCCACAATAGCCAATTTGAAATATATTAATGCTAGTTTAAAGATAGATATGGAAAGTGTATTCTCTAGTTCTCACAGTTCATTATTTGATCAGAAGTTGCATTTTGGTAATTACCTGACGCCGCTCCAACGTTTGTTTGGCTGTTCAGATTAGCGCTCAGCGTCGCTGATGAGGGATTGGAGTCGCATGGCGTGTTGGGGCCGGCCGAGTGGGGAGTTCTAGGTGGATGGCCCATGTTCTTCTGGCGTACCTCGCGTATCTTTAGCTGCAGGTCCTGCTTGCGTGGAAACACATCAATGTGTTTGGTCTGTGGCAGATTCGGACAGCGGATTAAATTAAATTTCTTATACAACTTTGCATCTGTAACACACCTGAAAAGCCATGGTTGCCTGAGCTGATGGGAAGACGCCGTGCTCGTTGAACAGTTGCATAACTAAATTCCGACGCGTTTCGAGGACCTTGCGGTGTCCCTTTTCGCTGACATCGGAGCGCGCGCTCTGCAACGGCGTTTTAGGTGTGCGCGGCGAACGGCCCGTTTGATCACCGGTCTCCAGTTCTGCAGCAAATTGAGGATTAGTTCCAGTTGCGTTTGTGTAAATTTGCGGACTACTTGGTCTTAGTTTACCTCTCAGATCATTGTTGAAGTCGGCGCCAAAGAAGCGCTGTGTGGTCGTTGGCGGCGCCGATGCAGGCTCATCAATCGAATCATCCTCGCCCGCTGAACGATGCAAATGGCAATTAGTATTGGGAGTGACCGAACTGTCAGTGTGGATACTTACTTAGTTTCTGCACCGGCGGCTGCACAGCGTTCTTCTTGCGGTAGTTGGTGCCGTAGACACGCGGCGGCGACGGCACGGCAATGGCGCTGGGCGATTGGCAGTCCTCTGGCTTGAACTGTGGCAGCGCCTTGTACTTCTTCTCAAAGTCCACTTGCCGAAGGACACTGCAAGGAAACTCAAGTTTAGTTCACAGACAATGTAGTGAGGTAGAGAAACTTACTTGTTAATTTCGTCGTTCTTCTTCTTGCGCGACACCACGGCCGGCGCAGAGGCAGGCACGCACCTTATCGGCGACTTGGAGGCCTGACTGCTCAAAGTGTTGCCAATGGCCAATGGCGCGGGCGACAACGGCTGCTGCTCGTCGCTGTTGGGCGTTGTCGTGGATGAGGTGGGCGTGGGCAGGGCGGAGCTGAGGCTGCTGCTGTTCACATGGCCAATGATAGGCGACGCGGTGGCCACATCCATCAGCGTGGGCGAGTGCAGCTTGCGACCAAGGTGCTGTCCATTGCTCACCCCCCCATAGCCGCCCGTGCTGCTGACCAAGTTGTCGGACTTGCTTTGAGCTGCAATTAGCATGAAAATGGTTTAAACTAGTTGTTCTGTCGAAGTCCCTGGGGCAAACACTTACATAAGTTCTTGCGCCGCTGCAGCGGAGCACATCCCAGCTGGGCTGGCGTCGGCGCCAGCACAAACTGCTGGCCGTCAGTGTCCACCTCGACGTCTACGTCGGCCTCCTCAGCAGCCTCGTGGCTGCGCTTGCCCGATGAGTCCGGCGGCGCACTGTGATGATATGTCGCCGATTTGGGTGTCGAAGGCATCGACTTGAACGAGGGCGAACTCGCCGGCTGCTGCTCCTGGCCCTGGCCATGTCCACTGGGCGTGTAGCCATGCAGGCGCAGTGTCGTCTGCGCAACGACCGATGGCAGTGGCGGCGGCGGCGCACCCTGCACCCCGAGGCCGCCGTTGTGCTTCTTGAAGAGGTAGCTGGGCGCAAAGGCCTCCAGCTGCAGATGCTCCAGACCTGTCGAGCTCTGCGGATGCGGCGGTGGCAGCAGTGGGTACTGTACAGAAATATAATTCAATTAGCAAATGTTCGGGGATTTGGAAAGTTTCTTGCTGCACTTACCGGACCCATGGCAAAGAACATCTTCTGAGGTGGCGCCGGACCGCCAGAGCCAAGGATTTGCGCTGGCGCCGAGGCGGGCGGTGTGGCAATGCTTGCTGCGTGCCCCAAGCTGACGGCTGCCGGGGAGTTGGGCACACAGGCCTGATGAGCTGCGGATGAGTTTGAGTTGATCATAAGAATGGTGGTCGCATCGTTGTTAATGCTATTGCTGATGTTGTTGTTGTTGTTGTTAATGCGTTTACTATTATTATTATTATTGTTGTTGTTGTTGTTGTAGTGGTTGTTATTGTTGCCGCTGTCGACAGTTGCTGTTATGGTTAGTTCACTGGCTTTATTAGTACTATGATTTGTGGCTGGCGTCCCCGCCTTGGTTAGCACGGTCAGCGTGGGCGTGGTCGTGGTGGCCGTCGTGGTCAGGATGCGCGTGTTGGCCGGCAGGGTGATCTTATTGCAGGCATTGATGCTGATGAAGGACAACGGACGCAAAGTCGCGCCCGACGTTGGGTTTGCCACATGCGTCTGATTGTAGCTGTTGACATCGGTGATTAGGAGCATTGTTGCTGGCTGCTGCACCGCTGTAGCTTTTATAGCCAAAGTCTCGCTCTGCTGCTGCTTCAGTTGTTGTTGTGGGTGCTGTTGCTTATGCTGTTGCTCAATCACATGCTCAGCACTGTTGCTGCCCTCGTCATCGTCCTCTTCGTCGTTGCCGTGCAGCGTGTCTAGCACCAAGGCGTCGTACAGTATGGCTGCTCGCCCTGTGGCCTTGTTGTTGCCATCTTGCAGAGTCAACAGTTTGCGTATTATAGACGTTGTTGATGTTGTTGTTGTCGGAGGAGGAGGAGGAGCAGGAGGTTTGGTGTTATTGTTATGGTTAGTTGTTGTCGTTGTTGTTGTAGTCGTAGTTGTTGCAGCATTGAAATTATTGGGAAATTGAATAAGTTGCTCGTTACAGTGACTAGTTGTTGTTGTGGTGTTGGTAGTGGTATTGGTGGTTGTTGTTGTTGTTGTTGTTGATGTTAATGTTAATGCTGTTGCTGATGGCTGAGCCTTGCAGCTCTTGAAAAACAATGGCGGCGGTGTGGTGTGTTGTGGTGTAACGGTTCTCTGTTGTGTGCGTATGATTGTAAAATGATTTCGCGGCAGCGACGAGGCCGCCGCAATGATCGTCGACGTCGGCGTCGGTGTTGGCACGCGCGTTATGACTGTGGGCGGCGTCTCGACGCGTCGCTGATGCAGATGCTTCAGCTGCTGGTGGGGCGAGTTCGTCGGCTGCAGCGGCGTCAGAGAGCGCACTATGGTGAATTGCTTGCGCTTGAGCATAGACGGCAGCACCGCGGGCAACGGCGTCACTGGCTTCGGAAGCGTATACTGAGCAATGTCGTCCAGCTGTGTGGTCACACTGGCCAGCTCGGCCATGAACTGCTCGTCGTCTTCATCGTCATCATCATCGTCATCATCGTCGTCATCTTCATCATCGTCAATGTCGTCTTCGTCGGCTGCAGCAGCGTCCTCGTCCGTTGCTAGATCGGTGCTGGGATTGATAATGTCTTGTTCTGGTTTTGGTTCGAGTTCAGTGGCTTTTCGAGTTTCATTTTTGATGAGATGATAGCAACAGTACGTATGCGTGGGCGTGTGTGTGTGTGTGTGTGTGAGTGAGAGTGAGAGGATTATGCAAGCATTTGGAGAAATAGAGAGAAAGATGTTATGCATAAGGCTTTCGTTATAAACCTCTTAAGATGAGCGTCAGTTGCGTCCACACGTCAGATGCAAAATGGGCGAGGTGAGGTGAGGGGCGGCGGGTGGTTAGGTTGGGTTGGGTTGGGTATAATTTTGTCTTCGGTATAAAATATTCGAAATACATCTCAAATCATACAACATACTGAGCACAAATCATAGTCAAAAATAAAGCCAATTCTTCTGGTAATTACGAAACTAAGCAGAAACAACAACAAAAGGACTTCAACGGACTCAACTGATAATAATGATAATAATAATAATAATAATAATAATAATAATAATAATAATAATAATAATAATAATAATAATAGTAAATCAAAATTAAATTAAAACATTTGTGAACAATTTGCATTTTGTCATCTATTGGTTGCTGGAGTGGGGAAGGCTCACCTCTGACGTCGGTCGGACTGCACAGGGTGTGCGGCATGGGGTAGTGGTACTGCTTCTGGCTGAGGGCCGTCGCTATTGGCACGTTGAAATTGAAGATGGCGCTGCTGGGCGGCGGTGCGCTAATCACGCCCCCAGTGGGCGCAGCTGCGCTGCTCCCGTTCAGCTTGTATGGCGATGGCGGCTCCTGCTTGATGTCCTCCTGCTTAATGTGCGCCTGGAGCTGCTGCTCGTCCGATTTGCAACCGGACGAGCTGCTGCCCTTGGGACTGATGGGCATCGACTTGAAGGCGCCGCCTGACGGAATGAAAGAGAACAAAACGGAGGAGTACAATGAGCAACTGTTGCTGGGCAGAGAGTTCGGTGTTTGTGCTTGCTCGCCTGTGGGTTGGAATGGTGTTACACCGATTGGATTCTTGGGACTAGTGTAGTGCGTGTACATGGGCATCTGTGGATACGGCAGCATGGTGCTCTCCAGTCCCGGGTGTGCTTTGATGGCCTTCGGCTTCAATGTGATCTCGCGCTCTGCGCTAGACGACGGAGCGGACATTGTCTGACCATTGCAGAGGTTCGCATGGTCTTCCTGAGTGCGCTACAAGGACAAGGATACAAATTCAAGGATAATTGATGATTAGCTGCATTGATACACCTATCTGACGTTATCCTACCTGTTCCGTATCCGTTTGGAGCTGTTGCTGCTGCTTGCGATAGTCGTAGGGCGCCTCGTCCATGTCCAAGTCGTTGACGCGTTCGAGGCACTGCAGATCCAGTTTCTTCACAGGCTGCTCATCCTCCACGACGAGCATCTGCTCATCCTCGTCGGAGTGCAGCTCGTTCTTCATCTGCTTGGCCTTGCAGTTGCTCTGGGCTTGGCCTGCAATGGTTGTGGGCGTCTCGTCGCACGCAATGTTGTACGTATCGATGGTCAGTGGGATGATGTCACCCTGCAGCTCGACGACATGGGCGCCGCCACTGCCGCTGCCACCGGGTGTGGAGGGGCACATATCATCCAGCGAGTCGGAGCCATCCACAGATACCAGACGCTGCTTGCTATCGGCTGCGCTGGCATTGCCAGCGGCCGCAGCGTTGCCTTTGCCACCCGACGTGGAGGACTTGCGACGGTCCTTGGAGCACCACTTCCAATCCGGATGCTGCTGGAAGTGCTCATCCTTCATCGCTTTGGCCAGCTCATGGTACTGGGCCTTCTCGTCCGGCTTCAGGGCATACCACCATTCGCCCAGTATTTTGCTAACCGTTCGATTGTCCTGGTTGGGATGCTTCTTGTGCACCACTTTACGGTGCTTCTTTGAGAATATCATGAAAGCGTTCATCGGCCGCCGGATCTTCTTGCCAGCTGCAGCTGCCGGCTGCTGAGCTTGCTGTTGCTGCTGCTGCTGTTGTTGTTGCTGCTGTTGCTGCTGCTGCTGCAGTGCACTGAGCGACTGACTCCGTCGCTTGGCCGCTGAGGTCGCCGGCGCTCCGCCAGCACCATCGCTCGAGTCATGGCATTCATCCAACTTGCGTATATTGCTGTTGTAGGTGGGCAACCGCATGGCTGCCGTCGCGCCCTTCTTGCCATTCGAGAGGGCTGGCGCAGAGGGCGTGGTCTCAAACACATCGTCGTCCAGCTGCTCGTCCGGCTCCTCAGCCTCTTCCTTTGCACTGGTCAAAGCAACTGCTGCTGCTGCTGCAGCCGCAGCTGCTGCCGCTGCTGCCACCTTAGCATCGTTGATGGAACAGTTAAGTGGCTTGCCGGGCGATGACAGCGGCGCAGGCACGACCAAATGATTGTTGTTGTGGTTAAGCGGCGAATGTTGCTGCTGTTGCTGTTGCTGTGCTGACGATGTTATCGAGGACAACTGCTGCTGCTGCTGCTGCTGCTGATGGTGCAGCATGGCCACGCTGTAGTTGCTGTTTGTGGTTGTCGTTGTCACCGCGCTCGCTGGCGCTGCTTTGGTCACGGCTGGCATCTGCGGCAGTAGCTTTTGCCATGGATAGCTAGCCGCATTGTAGCCTGCAAGGACACACACAAAATGAGCTCATTGAAAGGACTTTAAGCGCCAGAACAGAGGGAACAACATTAAAGCAGCCAGTCAGAGGATGCTACAGAGTTGCTGAGAAAACTTATATCCACATGATTACGTATCATTATAAATAAACCTGACTAAAACCGAATTACCAAATTTAACAAAACTATATTCAAAGACAACAGCAAATATATAAATATATAGTTTATAATGAGATGTAAATCTGTTCTTATATTTATTATTCCCCTATTTCTCATCACTTAAATGCAAAATCCCTATCGATCGAGCTCGTATCGCGTCCCATTTCAGTCAGTCAGTTGGGGAGTTCTAGTTAACAATCTATTTGGCACTTACCGTTTTTTGGCAACGACTTGTCCTGTGCCGTCGTCCCAGCCACTGCTACGGATGTGGGCGTGGTTGGCGGATGTGGATGAAATGCGACCGATGTGGGCGGCGGTGGTGGCGGTTGCTGCTGCTGCTGCTGTTGGCCAACGGAAACAGCCAATGAATTCTGCGAATGAATGTGCGACTGTTGGGCAGCATTCACAATGACAGGATGAAACGTTTGATGGCTGGCTGTGGATACGACAACATGATGTTGTTGTTGTTGCTGCTGCTGCTGCTGATGTTGCTGTTGCTGCTGGCTGCTGGAGATGCGTATGACGCTAGTCGCGTGGCCGTGACTGCTGCTGGGCGGTGCTGGTGGCGCTGGCAGCGCATTGAGATGAGCGGCAGGTGGTTGTGGTTGCTGTTGTTGTTGTTGATGTGGCGGCGGTGCATGCATCACGAGCGAAACGGCCGCCGTTTGTGGCGGTGGCGGCGGCTGTTGCTGCTGCTGCATATTTTGACTGCTCTCCCAACCATTGTTGTTGTTGTTGCTGCTGCTGCTGTTGTTGTTGTTGTTGTTTGTATTGTACAATACCGGACTGGGTGTTGTCTTCCATTTGCTGTCCAGCGGCACAGCAGCAACTGCTGCCACATGCTGCTGCTGCTGTTGCGACTGATTCGCAATGGGCGTAAAGAAATTCTGCCTATGATTGGACACGTTGACCGGGGAGTGGGCGATGGCGTTCAGCGGCGAGGCGCCGGCATGATTCACGGGTGATGTATACGATGGCGTTGCAGAGCGCGAGCTGCTCAGTGACACTGCAGAGATAGAAAGAGAGAGAGAGAGAGAGAGGGGGATAAAGAGAGGGAGGGGGGCACTGTTAGATATATGTTGCAAGCACACTTATTTTCATTATAGTTATTATTACATAAGCACTGTAAATACAATTTAGCGCCCAGCTCAAAGTCCTGGAACGCATTCATATTCGCTGCTGTTGCTCCTACTCCTGCTGCTGCTGCTGTTGCTGCTGTTGCTGCTGCTGATGTCTACTCGACTGCCGCCTGCTGCTCAGTTAAGAACAAACACTGCGATTGGCATCACTTTCGGCACATATTTTCATTTTCGTATTTAATTTGCTTGAAAACTTTTTGTCGTCGTTGTCACATTCGTTTTGTCTGCTGCATTCGCATCGGTATTCACTTTTTTCCTCTTGTATTTTATTTGATTTTATTTTATTTTTTGCTTTTGCGCCGCGTTCGGTCTTCTTGCCTTGCCTTTGACAGTTTTCAACATAAAATGCGACGACGGCGACGGCGGCGACGACGACGACGTCAAAAGAACAGAGCCAACTGAGCGGCCAGCGGCAGCATAAACTGAGCGCCGCTCTCTCTCTCTCTCTCTGTCTCTGACGATCGGCAGTTGCTCGTCTGCTTCGCTCTCAGGGGCTCACGCTCACGCTCACGTCGTCCATGTTTGTTTACCTGTTGTGTCGGCTGCCGCCTTGACTGTGTGGGTGCGCAGCAACTTGTCTGTGCGCCTCTCTTCGTATGCGTGCATGTGTGTGTGTGTGTGTGCGAGTGAGCGCGCTCTCTCAAGTGCATTTTTTGTTTAGGTAGAAACGAATCAAAGGCAGGGCAAATAACGAGAAAAGAAGAATCTGTTGCGATCCGCACGCAGAGCGCTTTTGTTTCGGCTGCGCAGCATTGTTCGTTTCAAGTGGCGGCGTCGCTGCTGACGCCGACGTCGCTGCCACGATCGCATGCAGGTGCATTGGAATGCGTGCGCGTCGCCGTCGACGTCGCTGCGTCTGCATTTTACTTTTGCGTGTAAATCACGCTGCGGTCACACTTTCAAGTGGCCGTTGTTGTTGCTGTTGTTGTTGTTGTTGTTGTTGTTATTATTATTGTTGCTGCTGCACGCACACCTCACACAATGGCACCCCTGATCGGCCACGGCCCCGAGAACACCTTAACAAAACCAACGACCTTTGTCCAGAGCGCTGTGTGTGAGTGCGCGCATGTGTGTGTGTGTGTGTGTTTGTATGATGAAATGGTCAGCAGCGGCGCTGCCATAATAAAACTTTATGATAGGCATTTTTATACAGAATTGGAAATGCATTCGAAACAATGTGAAAGTCTAGGCAACACCGAATTATGCGTTGCGCTACATATTTGCTTTATACATATGTATAATATATTTGTAGTCTTCAAATAAATGGAATTTTTGTTGAGACTCAACTTAAAATAAGTATTCATACTCAAAATTGATCATTTATATAGATTATTATGTAAATAATTATTATTATTTAATATTTTTTTATGGAATATTATTTAAATTATTATTATATTTTATATTTAAATTATTATTATTTTATTATTTAAATGATTAATATTATTATGTCAATTAGTTGACGAATTTTATATTATTCAAATCGAAGAATAATAATGCCTTTATGAACTTTATGATATCATTAAATTCAAATTTTCAGTTTAGCGCATTTGGCAGTCACTCACGCCGAAGCTAAACGCATGTTTCTAGAAGCGCCGTAGAAAGCAGGCAGCAGGCAGGCAGCAGCAGCAGCAGCAGAGAGCAACTGCTTAGCTGCAGTCGAGAGACTGCGCTGCGCGCTGATCTTAACTGTTCTGCAGCTGTGTGGGTAATTGCGTGAACACAGGCAGATTAACAGCTAAAGCTGGCGCTCATTTGGCCATTGGCCATTGGGCATTGAGAAGGAAAAACTCATTCGAGGCTGGGAAAGCCAGCCTTGAAAATGAATGCGAGCTAACTATGAATAAATTTCAAACAAAAACGTGTTGCTTTTATGATTCGAGTCCGAGTGAGATGGAGTAGGAGGAGGATCGACAGCAACGGCGCAGCGGTGTCGTAAAAAGTCAAGAGGTGTGAGTTGCACGTACCTAACATGGCGGCCACATCGGTCTCTTCCTGATCATAGCGACCCGTGACCCGATAGTTGGGCGATGTTTCCGAATCGCGAGAGTTGTCCTCATCGTTTTGTGTTTTGCTGCTCGAACGGCTATCACTAAGGGAGAGAGAGAGAGAGTGAGAGAGAGAGGTGATCAATAGAGAGCAATAGCAATAGCTGGTAAAGCTGTTAGGTTTATAGCCGCACCTGAGAAAACGACCTGGCCCCGTTGATGAGGGCAGCGCATTGTTGCCCTTCTGATTCAAATGTCTGGAACAATAGCCGCGCCGCTGAGATTCTTTCATGCACATCATGCAGAGACGTCGCCATTGCTTGCCATTGTACTTCTTGCGCACTCCGGATTCCGATTCCACAATGTCGCCCTTCTTGAAGCGATGCGGCGTCGTTGCCTGAGATCTGTCAACGAAAATACTCTCCTTAAAACACCACAGCCACATAAACATATACAGATATGTACATATACATATATATACATTTTATATGTGTATATATGTATGTAATTAATGAAATTGATTTAAGGCAATGCTCAAAATACTTGAGGCAACGGGTTACAGCCGCAGGCAGCGCAGTCGACGCCAGCAGCGCTTATAAATCTTTCTGCTCTTAATAACACAACTCAAGAGAGCATTAGCAAAAATTCTAAATATAACGGGAGTATTTATAGTTTGATATGATTGCGCCTCGCAGGTGTTAATACCCTGCGGACAACGCAGATTAAGCAAAGTCTGGGATAGACAGACAAAACTGAAAACTTTATTATAAAGAAATGATGTTACTAAAACCAAATTCAACTATGTTTAAGGAATCATAAAAAGTAGTTAATGAAGAGGAATATAATAATCAGTTTGAGAACTGAATTCAGAATAAAACTGAAGATGAATAGAGAGCAACTATAGTTATATATTTCTTTCTAAAATCGGAAGTTAGTCATTCTCTTATATAACGCTCTATTCAATGATTTGCTTTCTCCGCGAAGTAATGTAGATATTGAGACAGAATATCAAATACAAATTGTATCCTATATATACTATTCCTAGCTCTTTTCCCATCAATCATGTGCCCTACCTTGGTGTTGCTGGATGAGATCGTGGTGTCAGCCTCTGATCGATTAAGCTGGATGTGCTGCCCCGGCTTTGCATGCTGCTGCGCTTGCTGCAGGCGCTCATCTTCTCGGCATCCACGTCCCCAGCAGCCGGGGAGTAGTCGATGCCGACGCGCTTCAGCTCGTCGTCGGAGTCGTAGTCGTCGTAGCCGCGCTGTTGCTGTTGCTGCTGCTGCTGCTGTTGCGCTGGCGATGGCACATGCATTTTAAGTTGCTGGTGGTGGTGCTGCTGTCCATTGCTGCCCGGCGAGATCACGATGTCCGGCAGTCCATTGGCCTGCTGCTGCTCCACATGGGTCAATGGCGGCGGCGGGGGCACTGCGCCGCTCTGGAACGGCGACGTGGCTGCCGCCCGATAATACTCATGTTTCTGCAGTCCCGCATGTCCAGCCGGCGGCGTGCTCGTAGGCAGCTTGCCATCGTAGCGCGTCGCCACAAAGGCCTTCGGATAGATCCCGCTGCCGCTGCTGCTGCTACCGCTGCCGCTGGCAGCCGACTCTGATTTACGTTTGCCGCCCACGGCTGGCGTCGCCGTCGGCGCCAGCTCGTTCAGCTCATCCCACCAGGGCGGCAGCAGCAGGCGCAAATCAGCGCGACGCACAACTCTTGTATTGGGCTGCAAAAGAGAACAAAGAAATCACATTAAACGAGGCTAAGAAACAGAGTTCATGAGCAAACCGACTGCAGTTGAACAAAACATTTTCCAAAGTTGTTTGTTTTAGTTCACTTCGACTGTGCTGAACTTTGTTTTAAAAGTCTTAAAAGTCTTTAGCTCTTTTGATGAGTTTGAGTTTGGAAACTGCATTCAACTCGGATTTGAGCCATTGTCGCCCTTACCAGTTCTTCGTTGACCAATTGCACGGTATATTGCTTGGTTCCCTGGTTGATGTCCATGATGATGCCCTCCACATAGACGAAGTCGACAGTGCGTCCTTCGAGGCTTTGGCGCACGCAGACGCGGGCCTCCAGCGTGATCTACGAGAGATGAAAGCGAGGCATTAGCACAAGGACACAAGTCACAGTTAAAGTACTTACATCAGCCATGGGCGGACTGGCATCCAGTATCACATTGCAGCGTCCCTGCTGCAGCACGTCCTGGTACAGCTGCTGGCCGAATTCGGAGGCATCGAATTTCACGAGTATTGAGGGGGGCGTTGTCGTGGGCGTGGCTGTGGGCTCGTGCACTTGCAGTATTTTGCCAGGTGCATAGCACTTGCCGACTTTGGCCAGGACACGCGTATTAGTCCATTCGCTGAGATCAAGTAGAGCAACAGGCTCGTGGTGTTGCTGCTGTTGCTGTTGTTGCTGCTGCTGCTGCTGCTGCTGCTGCTGTTCCTGTACATGTGGCTGATTGTGTGAGTTAAAGCTAAAACGATGTTGTTGCTGCTGCTGCTGCTGCTGTTGGTGGTGCTGCTGATAGTAGACGGGCGTGTGGGTGCGCGAGTGGCTGATTGCTGCATGACTGCTGATGTTGCTATTGCTGCTACTGGCAACATGTTGCTTGTAAGTACTGGTCGCTTGTTGCAACGGCGATGCGATTATAATACGTTGCTGCTGCTGCTGCTGCCTGATTTCGTTGCTGTTGCCGGCGCCTGCACCTGCACCTGCACCTCCACAATTCATTGCTGACGGTGGACTAACAATCATATTGCGCAGAGCTAACGTACTTTGCTGCACGGCAGCAATATTGCCATTGGACAGCGCATCGCTGTTGCCATTCGTCTCGGCGGGTTTGTGTTGCTTGTACAGCGAATGCTGTTGCTGATGCACTTGCTGGTGCTGCTGCTGCTGCTGCTCAGCTTTGTCCAGCTCAGCTGGATCGAACTTGCGCTTCTTGGGATGTTGGCGCGGCTGTGTTGGTTGCTGAGGTGTTGCTGCTGCTGTCTGTAACTGTAGTTGTGGCTGAAACAACACATGTTGCTGCTGCTGCTGCTGTGTATCAACTGTTGCTGCTGTAGTTGTTGCTGTTGTTGTTGTTGTTGTTGCTATTGGTATACCGGAGGCCGCTGTGGTTGGTATAACCATTGTGTTGGCGGCAACAACAAAGTGTTGCTGCTGCTGCTGCTGATGGAGGTGTTTATTTGTTATGACATAAGTTTCGCCAGCGGCAACTGCTCCTGCTGCTGCTGCTGCTGCTCCAGTGTGTGCTGCTGTTGCTGCTGTTCCATTGGCAGCGCTGAGCATCTTAGTTGCTGTTGCTCTCCTCGTTGTGGTCGTTCCGACTGTAGCAGCAACATGTGTGTGGCTTATTGTTGCTTTTGTCTCGTTGCTGTTGTTCCTAATGTTGGCTAGCGTTGGTCGGCTTATTGCTCTCGCTAATACAGTAGTTGGAGTGGTTGTCGCTGTTCTTGTTGTGCAACAATGTCGCTCGCAGCATTCGCAACATCATTTGGCACCGCCGTCTGCAAATGGAAAACACAAATTGTTCATTAATCATGCGAAGTACTGTGCCATCCACCAAGCTGTCTAAAAACCCATTTCATAATTAGTGCAATTCGCATCCTGACAATTCTCTGACATCCTTCGACCATTGGCGCCTGTTGCCGGGTCAATAAATTTCAATCTCTGACCAAAAATACTCTGTGCTCGCTACTGAAAACATACACATATATATATATATATATATATATATATATATATATATATATATATATATATATATATATATATATATATATATATATATATATATATATATATATATATATATATATATACCTATGTGTGTTTGTGTGTGGGAGGACGACAACGGAAGCATTTTAATTTACACAGCCATCCAGGCGTGCCTGGGATCCTGGCGTAGGAGGCGTCTTTTTTTGCTCTCGCAAAGAGTAAAAATAAAATGCTCGTATAAATGATACTTGAAACATTTTATACCAATGCCCATCAAAACGCCCACACAAACACACCCACACAATCTCACGCACACAGACGCATCTGCACAACAGCGCAGTACAGTTGCATACAAAGTCCAAATCATCTGGCAACCCCGCAGTGAATGAAACAAACAGCTAAAAAGCTCGACAAACCAACTTGCCAGACAGTCAGACGTTGCGGGCGACGTCAAGTACGATGGGCACTTTGCTATAGTTTCTTGAAAAGATTTAGTTATACAATAAAACATCTTTGTAGGCCTATTTAATACAATACATTTACATCATATTGACATATCATATATAGAAAGATATTGCTATATACAATTTGATTGCAATATACTTTTAATTGATATATAGAAATATATACATATTCTTAATTCTGTTTTAACAAATGTTTTCTAAAAACTTGCGATATTATTGCATTTCGAAATCAATTTTTGTCATCATTTTAGTCAGTCAGTCCCACTGTGCTTCTGTGCTGCAGCCTCGACTTTGACGAACTTGCGCGTCAGACCTTCGACAACCCACCACCCGCCACCCACCGCCCACCTGCTGGGCAGAGACTGGGTCGGCAGAGGTCGGTCGACTTATATTTAGATTATTCGGTTGCACACGCCGCCAACTCCGAGTCGACGACGCACACAGTTACCAAGTCAGAGACCCGAATTGTGGTTTCCAGATAAAACATGTTCAATAGAAACGGAAAGCCAGTAATCAGCGTGCTGATAAGGGCATATTTATTCAACAATGAATAGAAAAGGCAGGTGCGTAAATAATTGATTGACTATTTCTTATTATTATTTGCCGATTTGGACATAAGCCGATTGTAGCGTACTCTATAATAAATGAATAAATAAGTAAAGTTCATTTGGATTAAATCTAGTTGATTGCAGGAATAAAATTGTCTAACGCTGCGGGTTTTATCATCTTAAATCCCTTCACATCCCGACCCTTCCCACAAGACGCACAAATATTTCATAACGAAAATCTGTTGCATACTTCCAGGCTGTACGTAAATACCACTCCGACTGCAAGTGCGTGCCTCTGTGTATGCGTGTGTGTGTGTGTGTGTGTGTGGGCGCGCGTTTACGTAAGCTGCTCGTTAGAGAGCTGCAGCGTTGCCGTATTTTCTGAAACCCGTGCAAATCGGTTTATCATTCACTTCACACAAACCATCAAATCATTCCCTTTCGCTCCATCTCAGCCGTTGCTGAACTGTGTGTAGGCGTAATTGACGGAAATAACTGCCACGCCCATTGTGGGCTGTACGGCAGTGCAGCAAAAAACAAAACAAATACTGATGGAAAACGTAACATAGCAACAGGATCTAGGCCCACCGTAAGACGCAGCTGCTGCTGCTGTGAGGGACAAGTGCAATGATTGCTTTATTTTTATTTCATTTCTCTCTCTCTCTCTCTCTCTCTCTCTGCTTTTTTACAACTTTTCTTTTCATTACTGTTGGTTGCCAAGCTCAATCGCCTTGCAGCTGTGTGTGAGTGTGTGCATAAGACAGAGAGAGACAGGAAGAGATGTTTCTTATGCTGCGACTACCTTCCATTCTCTCTCTCTCTCTCTCTTTGTTATTGTGTTTTGCATCAGCAGCACTATGAAGAAGCTTCTCCATTTTATTGGTCAGCTTTTATAGAAGGAACAGCAGGAACTCTGCGTAGAGTGAGTGCGAGGAGCTCACTCTGCATTGCTATCGATGCGTGCCTAAGTAAAGCCCACTGGCTATTTGGTGTGACCTCCAGAGCCACACCCCACCCGTCTACTTTTCAAATCTATCCAGTGCAACTGAGCCCGCTCGTCTGCCAATCATTCTGTGCTGCTGCTACACTGGTGTCCCCACGCAGTTGACCCGCTCAATAACTGTTTGCGCCAGGGGGCAGTCAGTGTTTGGCCTGCATATATGAATGATATGCGTGTATGTATGCATGTATGTATGTGTGGATATATGTATGCTGATTTATTTGGCCACTCCTGTGTCCGTTTGCGGTTGTGGGTCACACTCACATTCACAGTGCTGGCTCGCTCGCTATTCATTTCAGGTTTTGACCACAGACCAAATTGTGATTATGTCTGGGTGTATTATTACAATTATCTATTCATTGTCCAAAAACCTCTGCGTGCCCCTTTAAGTGGCTGTTGTGACGTTGTAATACTCCGTAATTATCAAATTAGCTAAGGGGATGTATTAAGGAGAGGAAGAAGTGCAAGAGACTCTAGGAAGAGAGCAAAGATTGAGTGTACAGGGTATCTCACAGTGCGGAATTCTTAGTGATTACACAACTGCAGTTGATATGCGTTCATAGTTGTTGTTGTTGTCTATAGACATATGTCTACAGATTTATGATATATAAATTCACTCACGCTCGTTACAAATGTGCGATTGATCTCAATGCAGTCATGATAAATTCTAAGCAAAGCAACTGCAGGCAAAGCGCACACTCACACACACACCCATACACATGTTTCTGATATTATTTTGTTATGATGTGCGCATATGAGTCGTAATTAGACTAGAGAGTTCTTTGAACCTTAACGGTTGTTGTTTTCGTATCGTGTTTTGGCGCCAAACGAAAGCGAAGCACAGAGCAAAAGTGTAAATTGCACTCAGACAGACGCACAGACGCAGAGACGCAAGAGAAAACCAAAGCAAAGCCAAAAATGCGAGCCGCAAACTTAATGCAGACGAAGCGGAGCGTACGTCGTAGGCGCTGCTGCTGCTGCTGCTATCGCTCCTTGCATCCTCCTCATTTACACACTGCATTCGCTGCTAACGGCGCTGCGCGCACGCACTTACATTGACATCCACACACGCACACGTGCACACTTACAGGCTGAGCAACGGTAGCAGTCTGGCTGTGCTTGGCTGCTGCAAAGTCAGTAACCCCACTCGTTGACAGCGGCAGCCAACAACAACAATGGCAATGGGAGCAGCAGCACTAGCCGAAAGCGCGAGAGTGAGCCAGAGAGAGAGAGAGAGAGAGAGAGAGAGAGCGAGAGCGCGTGAGTGAGTGAGTGCAAGAGCTAGAGTGAACGCTCAGTTAGCATTCGAATTTCTGTGTGCTGTGCTGTGCTGTGATTTTTATGTTGTTGCCAACTCGTCAGGAGTCCTCCCATTCTCCTCCATAGCCAACGACTGGCGTAGCAACAAAACTCTTAGTCATTCAAAGCATAGCAAAATGGAAAAACTGCAGCGCAGCAGCAGCAGCAACAGCGGCAGCATCAAGTGAGAGTGAGATGATTTGCGCAAATGTTTTCCATGGGCGCCCCCTATTTACCTCTCTCTCCCCCTTGACCCCCCGCTCATAACATCACCACAGCACACCCCACCCTTGAAAACAGCAAAGCGACAACAGCGACGCCGCTCATTTGCGTAGAGTAAATGCAAACAAGTCGTGCATTATTCGTCCCATACGAGTCACTCACACACACACACACGTGCACGCATGAATGCAATCCGCGGCGAGAGCGACAGAGAGAGAGAGAAAGAAGTTAGTTTGGCGCGTGTAACAGCATGGACAGAAACAGTAGCTGTGAAAAAATAGTGTATATGTAAATTCAGAATGCGCTGGTAATCAATATGCAGTTTGTCCGCGCGCCTAAGTGATGTACGTCCAAACTGTTATTGGGTCCGTAAACATTTCACATTTCGCGATTATAACACAATTAAGTCGTTACGTCTGATGGACGTATGCTTACTCACTTTATTAGCCATCAGTGTGGGTCAGCGCGTTGCCTGTGCTTGTGCCTATAGAGAATGTGCAGTTTTATTACTGCTGCTGCTGCTGCAGGCTTTACTCATTTTTAGCTTTTTGCCATTGCATGGCGTAAATTATTCGTGTTTGAGCTTATGTTGTAGTCGTCGTCGTTGTTGTTGCCAAGTGCGGGCGTACGTACAAGTCAAAAAGCAGAAAAAAAACTGAAAAAAATATATGTATGTATGTATAAAGCGGCATAGAAGAATGAAGACTGCGCCAGGGCGGAATGCGATGTTGATTAGAGGAGCAGTTTGGGGGTCGCAGTGCGAGTGTCTGCATACGTACACATATGTATGTATGTATATGTGTGAGGGCTACATCGTCTCTGTGTGTGTGAGTTGGTGTGCCTTTGCCTGGTAACGAGAAACGCGAGAAAAGTTTAGCACAACTTGACGACGACAAGGAATACGGCCGTATGAGAAAACATACGAGAAATGAGATTTGTACTATAACCAGCCAAGGATTCTTCACGGACAAAGGCGACGATGGGAATTGAAGGTGTGCGAGTTTGCTGCTGATTGCAATGGCCAAAGATGAGATGATAAGGAGAAAAATGCTAGAGAAAATGACATTCCAGGAATGCTAGACATTTGAGCAGACTAGAGATACCCTCTTCTATTTGTCAAGATATCAAATATAGGCCAGATTGCCATTCAAATGAGTTTTATTATTTTTAAGTGTTGAATAATGCCAGTTGGTACACTTAGATTTCAATATCTGCAACAAATTCAGAGCAAAACAGGGCATGCGACTAGAGATACACTCTCCTACTTGCGAAGATATCAAATATGTATATGCATGTTTTTATTACTAGTTTTTATTATTATTAAGTGTTGAATAACGTCAACTAGATAGATTTCTCTTTCTTCTGTCAACTCTAATGAAAACTGGATAGCTGACTAGAGATACCCTCTTTTATTTATCTGGAAATCAATGGTGTTCCAGACAGTCAAAGAGGGAAAAGGGTTTTTGCTTCTTCTATCAGCTCCGACTAATTCAGAGAGAAACACAGGGTATTCTAATGGCCGCCACACTTGCTGTGGCTTACATCAGCGATGTCTATTCCCTCAATCTTGATTACAATTAGAGCAACGCGAACAACAACAACAACAACAACATGGATTCGTTGCCAATGGCGCTTGCTTCGTCGTTTAGAGGCTGTGCTTCGTCTGCTCCACCTCTTTCTGCTCCTCCTCTACTTCTTCTCCTTCTCCGTCTTCTTCGCTCCTTAGCTGCCGTCCGTTGTTCTAATTGGCTTTAATGCATTTCGATTAATTTGCGCTGATGTCGCTCGCAACTCGAAGCGCACATACTAATTAAAATTGTTGTCCTAGCGCGCGCAAAAAAGAGGCAAAAACTCATGCTTAATGGCAGATCGCATTGTATTGGCCCCAGCATTACCTACACCTCCTCCTCCCACCCCCCCGCCCCCTACTCTTCGATATTTCCAGCTAATTGCAGGCAATGCCATTTGGTACATTAAAACTCAAACAGCTCTTGAGAGAATTATCACAGTTGAATTGTCGCAACTTGGCTATGGATCATAGAGCTCTTTTTTTTATAAAGCTGCTATCGCATATGTATATGCATGCTTGTATGTACATACATATATGTGAGTATATATCTATGTGTGTGCGTACATTTGATATAAGAATAAAACTCATTGACGTTTGAGATAAGTATTCAACAAGGGGTTGCAACATGTTTGCTGGTTCAGCTGGTTAGATTCGAGTAAATAATAAAGGGTGATATCAATAGATATTGAAATGATAGTAGTCACAATTTATAGGAGAAATATTAAGAAAAATACTGTAAATACAGATTTATTCTAAAAAAATATAACGAAAAATAATATAAATATAGTTTAATATGTTACTAAAATAAAAAATACTATATATGCATATTGTTTTTATTATAATTAAAAAATACTGTAAGCATAGTTATATTATATATAGCAGTTATATATTTTAATATAAAAATACTATAAAAATATAGTTTAATTACAATAAATACTTTATACATATAAAGTTTCAGTACACTAAACACTTTTATCTCTAGATGTTTTCGAGCTATTCCAAATTAAGAATAAGTGATTTTAAAGCTTAATTAAGAGCTGTTAATGTTGCTTAACTAATACGCTTTATAAACACTTCTAAGCCACAAAGCAAAAATAAGTCGTAAGCGTAGCGAAATGCAGGAGAGAAAATCAAAATTGAATTAATGACGATGCGAAATGCGCAGAGGAAGAATATCAGACGATGCAGCTGACGATTTATGTTGTACATAAAGAGCGAGAGAGAGAGAGAGAGAGAGAGAGAGAGAGAGAGAGAGGGAGCGCAAAATATGGCGCATAAAATTTGCATTAAATCATTTCATATGCCTTAAACTGAAACGTCAAACGGTAGCCAAAGCCAAAGAGCCCAACAAATTGGAATGTGTTGCAAATTTCAATGCAGTAAAGGCCCATGACGCGGCGATGAGTTGAAAGAGAGAAGCGAAAAATGCGAAAGAGTTGAGCAGAGAAAAAAAGCAAGTATAAAGATAAACAAAATAAAATGAGTTCGACAAGAATAAACATAGTTGCGCCGTTGCTTTTCGCTTTTGCTGTCGCTCTTTGACTGCTCTCTGTTGACGTAGCGAGCAGCTACTGTTATGGATGCTAGCGTACGCCTCTCTGCGGCCGGAGGCGTCGACGCGCCGCAACGTTGACGCTGTCAATAGCTCTGCCCACAAAGCACAACTGGAGCTGAGCTTAAGTTGCGAGGGAGCGATAGAGTGGGAGAGAGAGAGAGAGAAAGAACTTTATTTGCTGGCGACAGCCATAGAAGCAACAACACTGCAAACAAATGCATTAACTGTCCAAGTTTGCTGCTTTGTTGCTGCTGCTGCGGCTGTTGCTCTTCTGTTTCTGATGAAATTGATTTCAAATAGGACACAAAACGGATCATTTTTCCATTACCCCGAGAGAGAGAGATAGAGAGAGAGACAGCAAACAATAATCAATAAGAAAGCCGAGATATTCGACCTGCACAGCAGCAAAATCACCTGGACTTAGCTCAAATCTTGTTAAGTATGAAAACGTGCTTCACTCAAGAATTAAGTTAAGGCTTTGCAGAAAGAAAGAAATAGATAAACTCCTTTGCTTTACCTTGAGCACATATGTATGTAGATCCAAATCCAGCTAAAGTATAGAGGATTTCTTTCTTTCTTTTCTTGATATGGATATGGCCAACCTTTCACATAGAATATAGCATTTTAAAGTATAGCCATGTCTAATTGTCAATCAATCATAGCTGCGCAGACACTAACTGAAAGAAATTTCAAATTCAAATTGCTCTTAGCCGAGCTCCAATGGCGAAGTGTGCTGACACTTAAATAATTTCCCAGCCATTTAAGTTCGGCTGGCTATGGCACTATAATTGATGATTCTAATCGGGACTTTAAATCGATAGTTGACGGACAAATGGACTTGACTCAATTGGCTCCCACGCGCTGTGGGTGTGAAGTGTGACAGATAATCAGATATCGTGGCTACTGAGCCGTGCTCAAATTGTAAACGGGGTGGCAACCCTGGTCTGCACTCTGCTAGCACTCTTTCATTTTCGCAGCGCACTTATGCAACGCCAAATACCATTAAATATTTATGAAAAACGAAAAAAGCACACACAGAGTTTTAAATAAATGCGTTTCGCATATGCTTCTCTTTCACTGCTTGTTTTTTACAGCATGCAAATTGCATTTGATTGAGCTCTAAATGCAAATTCCTTGCGCTGCTGTGTTTTGATTTCATTGTTATAAACGCGTGCGCGCTTTAAATGAATGTGCAGCAGCAACAACAGCAACAGCAGCAACAGCGGCAACATGCGGGCATTTATTTAGCTTTTATTTCTCTCCTTTTCTTTTTTGTTTTTTTTTTTTTACTTCATTTCCTCTGCCTCTAATATTTTGCATTGTATAGAATTTGTGGCTATTTGAAAATGAGACCCGCCATCATATCAGTGTGGCTATATAAATAAACGAGCGAGCGAGCGAGCGGACGGGCGGGCGGATGGACGGATGGACAGACGTTTAGACGGTTTGTTGGTTGGCTGCTTTGATGATGCCATATGGATGACTAAACGAACGAGCGAATATACACGTCGTGGCTTCAATCGCACACCAAAAGCGCAATTCAAACACAAAATAAAAATTGAAAGAAAAAAAAACGAAAAAAATCTATGCAATTTAAAAGGTTTTATCCAGAGAGAAAGAGTGAATATGCCAAGCTGTCAGTAATAACAGAATTCGTTCAATTTATACAACTATTGCAGTTATAATTGTGATCTTATAGTATTGCGGGAGCTATAAACATATCATACTCAAAAGGCTTATTAATATTAATTGTATAATTTTTATATTTTGAAAACTTTCAATAATTTTGGACTCTTTAAATGCAAGCTAAATAAACTGAGATGGGCTGGCATAATACTTCTATATACATATGTATGTACATATAATGAAATGCCAGCAGCTGTGTCTCTTCCCTTAACTGCAAAATATTTGAAGTGGGTTCTGGGAAAACTTTGGTATTTTCTTTATGGAATTTTCTAGGGACGATAAGAGGAATAGTTCTGAAAATTGTTTGCATTTTAAGAAAAGAATTCAGGAATTAAATGTTGTCTAAATAATAGAAACATATTGTGAGGGAATATCCTTAGCTAATAAATATTATATTTTTAGGGAAATATAGAAATTGTTAACTCCAAGTTTTGTAGCAATATTTCAAAATAATTCAATTATTGCAAACTTCTTAGTTTAGCTATAGTAAGTCAAGATCAAATCTTGATCAAAGTCAGATTTGCTGTCATTGGAAACTTTAAGGATCAATAATTAATGGGTATACGACTTTTCTTACTCTCGCATCTAACTACACATAAATATAAACATCTTGGCGTCGCCACGCCTTAAATACTTGCACGATGCTCAGCTACGCCCGGCTGTAGCGGTGACTGTCGAGAACATCCCAGATGTCCACGAGCATTTGCATAAAATTGATTTTTTTGTTGGCAAATTAGAGAAGCAAATTGCTAACAGGATGTCTCTGGACCAATGCCCCTTTGGGGCCCGTCAACGGGAGCCAACTGCGCCAACTGCGGCAACTTGGCAGCTGACTGGCTTAGCTTAGGAGCTTTCGCATTGCCTGTATTGTCAGCAGTGTCTGTATTTTCATAATTGGATTGACTTATTAAATTTGGAAACGACATGCTCAGCAGCCTATAAACTTTTCCCTGCCGCCCACCGATCGCTCTTTATGGCTGCATATGTTTCAATTTACGCTCAATAAATAAATCAATAACACCCTCCAGGCCAAATGGGCCGCACGACAAGCCGCGCCCCCGCACCGAGTCTCGCTTAAACTTTATTATCAACTTTAAACTTCGACTGACAATGCTAATGAGCCGCATGGAAAAGTTGCCTCAGAAACTTTCAAATTATCGGAGGCGTAGAGCATTGTCTGTGTATCGCTTTAGTGGCATCCGCATCTAAAGGTGCGTGCCAGCTGCCCTGAAAGCTTGTAAACTGATTCAAAGCACTAAAAGTTGTTGCTCAACTCAATTGTTAGTTGCGTAACAACGCACTATAAGCATTTTGCAACTTAAACTGATTCGATTCTTTAAGATTCTTTTCACCTTTTGATGTTTAGAAGAATGCACTTAGCTTGGTCGAACAAATTAAATAGATATCTAAGATTACTATTTACTTTATTTAATTTTGTATTATTTTGTTTTGATTTAAGTTTGACTAATTTCGATTAACTATATTATGTGAATAAAATAATACAAATAAAAGTTCAGATATATAAATTAACATTAATTTCTTATTTATTATGCATTTTTCATTTGAAATAGTAATCAGATTTATGAAATAAAAAAATAAATAAATAAAATGGAAAATTCGAGTTGCAGTTTTAACCATCAAAATATATATTAAGAAATAAGTCTGCGCAAGAGTTAAAGGGAATTTCAATAGTTAAATTTATTATTTTTATATTATTTTTTTAATTTTGGTAAATTTATGTATTAAATATATGTAATTTAGGAATTTAGGAGGACCTTAGAGCTTCTGTTCTTGACTCAACATTAATTAATTTGCTTGCAATACAACATGAATATTTATTGGGCATTTAATTTGGCCTGAGATGTTTCATGTTTATTATTTGATAGATGAATAGCGTTTTCCTTTTACTTGCAAAGAAACAATTAATTGTTTGCAGCACATCAGCAGCCGAGAAGATGAGGAAAGTTCCCATCTAATGAAATAAATCATTTCAATCAATATCTCAGTTTGAACTTTAACTAAATGTTTCAGTCGTCAGTAAATACCGGCTTAAACATCGTAATTTGTGGTGAATGAGCATAATAAATGGAACTTAATATTTGATAATTTCGCCTATACCCATTTAACAGGTATTTATGTGGGGGGCTCAAAAATGGTTTTGCCTTTGACAAAATATTAATGCGCAATAACCTTAAATATAAATCAAACCCCATCCTCACCAACTGAACAGCGCGAAACCCTCCAAGAACTCGCCGCAACATCAAACAACCCACACACACACACACACACACACTCTGGCTGCATACATATGTACATTCCTCGCTCACACATACTCACATGAAAATCATGCGACAAAATATTTTATGAGGCCTATACACATACACATATACATATCTATATACATATATATATATATATATATGGAAAAATGTCAAACTTTATATGTACATAACAAAATTGTTGTTGGGTCAGCTTTGAAATGCGAGAAAAGGGAAGCAAAAAGCAGCATTTCAATTGGCAAGAACAACTAAAAGGGGCAAGAACAACACAAAGCGGGCGAGGGAGAGCGAAGAAAAAGGTATCTTTAGAATTCTTTCTTAAGTAACCGCATAAAACGCTTACACAGCAGCAGTCTAAAGAGATGGGCTGGCTGCAAAGGCTCGAAACCATTTGCAATGATTAGGGCTCGAGCCAACTATAATGGCGACAAGTGTCAAAGGGGGAGGCGACAGCCGCTGCATTGGGGGAATGAACTGTGAACTACTTTGCACTCTGTTCACATTAAGGAACCCTTGGAACCCTTTCTCAATTGATTTACACAGCGCAGAGCACAAAAAATGATACAAGCTTAAGTGGGGAGCAGCTTTTTGCTAAACACATATGCACACGGATCAATTTCCATTCAACTTTATTTAGTTCACGTGCCAAAAAGGGAAGAGCTTTAAGCGAGTATTTAAACTCAATGATGCGAGCTATAACTAATACTGAGAATCATACTTCATTATTCAGATTGCTGCGACCTAACGGCCACAGAATTATATATGTATACAGTTTAATTGATTTCTGATAAGAAAATATGAATTTCGCAGGCATCTGTAAGTATCTTTAATGTGTTAACTAGCTCAGCGTTGCGGCGCCTGCATGACCTGTGACAGCAGCACTGCCAAGGTCCTTCGGACATCCGGGATGGGTGAGCGCGCGTGTGTGTGTGTGTGTGTGTGTGTGTGTGTGTGTGTGTGGTAGGTAACTTAGTTACCGCAATAATTGCCACAGAGGACAAGCGAAGCGCCAGTTGCAATTAGCTATAAATAACGCACGCTACGGGTCCAGAGACATGGCGAGGTTTGCTAAAATGCTGTTTATAAAACTGATACACAATTATGAGCTAACCTAATTAAATAGGACAGCGCAGAGTCACCTTCGGCACTAATTTGCTTCAGTAATTGATGCGACAAACAGTTTCGGAGCTGTGCAACGTGTTGTAAGTTGATAACGAATAACAATATTTTATGTACTTCGAAGACACCTTAGTATGCCTGAACTTAGCATAAATTGAAGTTAATTAAAAATAAATGACAAGATTTAACTGTCGCCCAACTGATATCAAAAATATATGCCTTCAAGCAATCTAGATAAGAAATACTCTACATATCGTATGCCTAAAGATTATATTGTCATTACTCAGAGTCCTCTCTCTCTCTCTCTCTCTCTCTCTCTCTGGCTCTCACGAGTACCCTAGGCAAGGGCAGCGAGAAAGCTACAGTGGAACAGCGCTCAAAAGTCAAAGTGTGTAAAGGTAAATAGAAAATCGAAATATAATATCATGTAAATATTTGACACCACTTAGCAAATGCGTGTGCGCACTTTGTTCGTCTTGTTTTTGTCCACATTAGTATACCCTTGTCGAGCGAGAGCACGAGAGAGAGAGAGAGAGACTGAGAAAGAGTATTGCATAGAGAATATTCGAATTTTAGCACAAAGTGTTTCTGTGTCAAATTTCATGATTTTAATGAGGATTGAAAGCTCTTTGTGTAAACTCATTTCCAAGCTCTCTTTCAGCAAGGGTATTTGGAATTCGGGGTGACACTTCTAGCTAGTTCTTCTGTATGTTACTTATTTTTTGTTGTCTTGATGATCTATGGAAGATACATATAAAACAGGGCGAAACAACAAGGAAAACATAAAAACAAATTGACGCAAAACCTGTCACTGTGTGAGTGTGTATGCGAGTGTGTGTGTGTGTGTGTGTGTGTGTGTGTGTGTGTGTGTGTGTGTGTGTGTGTGTGTGTGTGTGTGTGTGTGTGTGTGTGTGTGTGTGTGTGTGTGTGTGTGTGTGTGTGTGTGTGTATGTTTGTGTTGTGTTGATCCAACTTTGTGTGTTCGCTGTTGCTATTTGGAGGAGCTGGCCGTTTCCCTGGGGCTTGTCAGTCTATATATTTTACCACAATGAAGTGAGAGGTGAGCATTGGATGCCTCGTAGTTATTCGTGTCTGTTTCTGTTTCGGTTTCTGTTTATATAGCCACTAATTGATTGTGCCTTATCTTGCAGTTCAGATCGGAGCACGAGGCACTAAAAGCGTTTGCTGCTGTTGATTCCGTTCAAATGATGCGTCGAAAACCGAAAAGAGTTCAGCTACAAAATAATAAATAAGCCATTGGAGTCTACGATTCACAAACAACAAAGAAGCATTTTAGCTTTTTCCATTTTCTCTGGCTAAAAAACAATTTAAGCACCCAACGTGATACACATAATCATCTGTCCCTCACCTACTCTGCCGAGTTGTGCTACAAGAATGTCAAGCAGATCCTTTAAGATATATATGTAGTCTGTATTTAATATTTTATGGTTGTCGAGATTGGGAAATCTTTTAAGATTTCGAACTGATAGAACTGCTTTCCGATTAGAAAGATGAAAGCCTAAAATCCAATATCAGTTATTGAGTTTTGAGTTATAGTTTATATATAGCTTTTTTTTTATTTAAAAAGGAGTATTTTACCACATATATATTCAAGAATAACGAATATTTCCTATGTGTATTAATACTCTAGGGTTTCCCCATATTTATGCGTCTTTTTATACATTTAAGCTGGGCCATTTTCAGTTGAGTGGCCTAAACAAATAAACAAGTTGGAATGGATAAGAACAAGTAAATAAACATACATAAGTATTTACATATATACATATATGTCTATATATATATATGCATGCCAACCACATATCCCATTGGAGTTATTATTTTGAGAGGTTTGCTCTTTGTTTGCCACAAATTGAAATTCTGGTAATGTCAAAGGCCACGAAGGACGTGAAAAAGGTCAAAGGATAGCCCATTTGATTCGCGCAATTCTGACACTTGTAATAAGCCAGCGACATTATAATTGTCAGTCAGTAAACTTGATTTGAGTCACGCCAAGTCTCGATTACGCAAAAGACCTTTTTGACATCGTGCAATAGGTGAAAACTTGTTCCACACGTGGGTGAGTCAGTTAATCTTGGTGAGCTATGTATTGGCTTAAGCGCAGACGCGTCTCGATTTCACAATCTCTGGAAATTGAAATTGAGCTGCCGTTCAAATCGAGTGGGTTACGATCCGATAAAACTATGTTGAAATTGCTCCACTGATTGAATTGAATGAATACATTATCAGACAGACCTTGGCAAAGAGGATTAATCAATTAATGAAGTTGTTGCATTAGCCTATCAGAGCTATGGACTAGAAGCAGAGCATCTATCTATATCTGTAACTTAATTTAAGTTATTTATGAAGAGTTACCAATGTTATAGCGAAATTTATATTTGAATATATAAATGTCTTGACTGACAAAGAGACTAGTGATCTACTCATAAAGCAAGCGATACTAAGATAAATCCACGTACTAGTCGGAAAATATTTGTAAGTTTTTTGCATGCTCTTCAATAAAGCTCTAAAATATTTGAAGTTCTTTGATTGATTTTAGATATATGTTACTCCATTTGGAATATCCACAACTTTTGAGAAAGTATATCCTAAAATCATGTTAAAATATCTGTTTTAGTAACTGATTAATTTGAGCTTTCACTAAGCTACAAGAGTTTTGGCAAAATTGGAAAAAAATAAAGCTTTGATTGCAGTCTTTCCTTTCTCAACTTCAAACTGATGCAAACTGCAAAAATCTAGTTATTTTGGAATTAGTTTGGAAAAATGTAATTAACTGAAATACTTTGGATGATAAATGATTCTTCACTCGTTCAGCCATGATTATGAATTGGCAAAACTTAAATATGTTAGCTGGTGTATGATGTAAGCTAAAATATAGTTAGTTTATAAGCTTAAGCTTAAAAACTTGATTAATTATGTGGAAATGGGTTTCATTGTAAGAGAATATATGTATAATAGAACATATACTATGAACAACAATTAGCCAAATCATATGCAGATATCATTGGCTTTAGGCCATTAAAAGGTAAATCAGTCCCTTTTCACAAATCCGTTAACCTAAAACAATAAAACGTTAAGTCCAAAAATCTGCACACTTCATCGTAGGCCTATGTATGTGTACGCCAAAATAAATATGTATCTATATACATATATACATATATAAGTAGCTTCTGCTGCTGCTGCTGTTAGCCCTGATGGAGGCACTTGTCTAAAAGCCCACGCTTAAAACCCAACTAAGCATTAATTAATTTCATTGAATTTAATTTCTTAAGCTCTCATGGCATTGTGCTAATAGCATAGATGATTCCACTCCCCTCCCCTGTTCTGCCCTGCCCGGCCGGCTTACTATGCCACGTAGACCCTGTTTGTCGTGTCATAGTAACAACATTTTGTGTAGGTTGCTTTTGGCGCGCCTCAATCTTTGGCTTGGCTTGGCTTGGCTTGCTCTGGGCTCGGTTCGGGCTGGGTCTGGGCCTGCCGGGGTACCGGTTCATGTGCATGCGTGGGCCGGCCGGTTCATATATTAAATTACAACAAATGTATATATATATATATATATATATATATATATATATATATATATAAATATTCTCTAGAGAATTGTGCATGTGGCCACATGCTACGAACGTAGTAAATTAAAAGTGCAATCACGAAACCCAAGCACGCCGCTGGCAATGCTATAGTAACTGATTAGCTGGTTTAAAAATTGTGCATGCGAAATAAAAATATCACAAAATATTGTTGATGCATGTGAAAAATACAACAAAAAGAATGCAGCAAAAAAAAAAAATGAAAATAAAACAAAACTGACCGAAAAGCAAAAAAGAAAATAAAGCAAAAATAAGTCGACAAAATGTGCACGGAAAATCAAGGTTGCACTTGAGCCACATAAGGAACGTGCCCACGTAACGCCCCAAAGTTCACATAACTTCAACTGAAGCTCTACAGATTGTGTATCTCAAAGATAGACAAACATCTCGACGACTTTCAACACTTAAAGTTTTTCAATTACAAAACTGGCAAATAGTTATGTATACAAAATGAACTTTTAATGGTTTCTTTATATATTTAATCAAATCTTTGAAAGCCAGCGAATGTAAAGCGTACACAGAATTTAAATACAAATCGTTCTTCATGAGCTGCGCCATGCGAACGCTATTTGATTAGATTACGTGTAAACTTCAGACCTGGTTTTAGTAAGTCTGCTCGTCGAGATTTCTCGACTAGCTCAGCTCTGTGTGTGTATAGTAAATATATATACTTAAAATAAGTATACATATTTATTTTCTGTTCAGCTTATATAAATGAACTTAGGTCTGTCTTCTAGACAAATAATTGATTAGTAAGCACTTGCTTTATTTTCTTTTTCATACGTTTGTTTTTATTTGGAATCGAAAAAAGTTTAATCATCAGCAGATTGAGCTAGCGACTGAGCATCTGAAAATAAGCGTAGCATTTTATAAATCAATTAGTTCATTTTAATTAAAGTTGAGTAAGTGCTGAAACCAGACTCTACCGGCTGATCGAAAAGCGAAATATAGTTTAACTGCGATTACTATACGACTTTAGGACAACATATCTTAAAATATTGTTGAATTTGTCTTTGTTGTCTTTATGTATGAAATTAATGTGAGCAGTACGAGTTGCGCCAACGTTTCCTACTCGAAGTAAAAGAAAGTATATTGATATACTTTACAGCATATTATTTTAAGTCTATGAGTAGCGAAAGATTTTTATATAATTTTCTTTTAGCGCTCAGTCCAGATGTAGTTTTAGCTCGTATATTCCTCTATCCACCGACATACCCACAACTCCTGGTTAAAAGTATATTTATAAAGATTGTGAAATGAAAGATTTATTTCGATTTGCGAACACCAGGAAATGCCTTATAGTAAGATTATAGATCTTAGTCCAATGGCAATTAATTTTCATTCCAAAACAAAAGTTTTTAATTCTAAAATATACATTATTAAATGTACTCAACCCACTCTCTTGGCAAATTGATTAAGTCATTCCAAAAATTACCTGAAAAATAAAAGAATATATATATTATTTAGTTATTTATAGTGCATATGGTTCATAATGAGCCGGAATAACCAGCTATAGTTCAACGCTTCGATTTCGACAGATTGTTAATTGCAAAGCCCAAGAGTAGTAAATTGAAAAGACAAAGTTGTCTTTATTGGTGACAGTCTGGCGGCAATATTTATATATATCTTTTTTCTTTGCTGTCGCTGGCCATCAAAACAAACCGCAAAATACCTTTTAAGGCATATTTTGTGTGGATTTCCAAGAAATTTGCAAAATAACTTTTGCCGCTTATAATTACAGGCTGTGTTGGTTTAAATACTGTATATATATTGTGTATATATGTATGTATGTATGTGTATAGTTTTACTTTGTAGACTTTTGCATACTTCTCACATAATAAGACAGCAGCTGTGACGGGCATATCGTGTGCCTGTGTGAAACTTAACACAACTCAATTTGGTCAAAAGACATTTGACGGGTAAAACAGCAACAACAGCAACAACAACAACAACAACAACGGGAGCAACTATGTTATAGATATGTACGACCGATACATATATTTAATCTTTATGTAATTTATGCATACACACTCTCACATACATACAGTCACACACACTTACACACTCACAGATAAACGTGCAAAGCAAATATGAACTCTGACTGATGGTGACAAAACGACGCCTGCTCACTTCGTTGCTGTTGTTGTTGCAGTTCTCCCATAGTTGTTTTTGTTGTTGTAGTGTAATTGAGTGGCGCCCGCAATGGACGGGGTGTGTAAATTATTATTCACAAATCCCACAAGTTGCTAAAGACTATATTTTATTACACAAGTCGCAAAAAAAAAATTGAAATCCAAATCAAAATCACTCGCAAATGAAATGCAAACAAAATGTGAAAATTTGCATTGCTTTTCCAGGCAAACAACAACAAAAAAAAAGAAGAAAGAAAATGTGAAAAGTATGTATTCATAAATATGCAAAATACACAAATATTTTTGCAACTTGTTGGATTGACTAACTTTTTGATAAATACCAAAGCAGCCACAAAAATGAAAGCAAAAATCAAAACTCAACAAAAGTCAACATTTACTCTGTGAAATCTGGTCTGGGCATAAGTTTTTTTTAAGTTTCTCGTCTATGAACCAAATATAGTTAAAATACAAATTGCTCAGGCCAACATAATTATTTAACAAAGAATAAAATCATATGTCAAACATTGAACTATGTCCCATTTGGCAGATAAGAACTGAGTAAAAATATTAAAAATTTTAAATAGTCTGATATGATGTTCAACTAGGATTGAACACGTGGAAAGTCTTTAAGGAAAAATATAGTAGGGTTACTAAATTTGGGAATGCTAGCTCACAGTTGAATTATCAATTATCAATTTGCCAATCCTTCATTGTTCAATAATTGTTATAAACAATTCGGATTGGTCACTTTGTGATCGACAGCTGAATTGCTTTCAATATATTTTCAATATATGAACAGCTGAACAAGAACAACTCAACAGAACGCTTCGTGTATTAACGCTTGAATAAAGCGAATCGTTCATGAACGATTGAATAGCAACGCAAGGAGTATTGTTCACGATCGACCTAAGCATTATAGTTCACTGATTAACAAACAAGTTCAGTGGTTTATGTTGATTCACTAAATATTCGCATCTTTTATAATATCTTTTATTTATGCATTAAATTCAAATTGAATTTCAATCAATTTGTTTATTATTTTAAAATGATTTAATTAAGGTACTATCATTAAGCAAAAGCATGGGAGGGCAGCAAATACTCGCGTTGAGGTATTTTTCCGGTATGTGAATATATATGTGAATATCAAAAGAAAAGTGTACAAAATACAACTGGCAAAGAGAAGAAAATAAAAACTTAATTCAAGCGAAAAGAAGAATGAAAATATTTATGTTTGAATTTATTTATTTATTTTCTTTTATCGCCTTGCCTTAATTTGTGAGAGCACGCGGTCGCGGCAATTGGTTCGTTGGCATTATTTACGCAGCATTAAAATGTATTAAAAATTTTGCTAAAATATGTGCCCGCCAGGTGGGTGGGCGGGTGCTCGGTGAGCCAGGTCCGCGAGTGTTGACGCGTGTGGAGCGCACCACCAAAAACAGACGTCAAAGGAAGGCAGAAAGTGTGTAAATATTCGTATATGTAGATATGCACACACATTCATACAGATATCGGCCGTTTTCTGCGAAATTATATATATGTACATATACCATGTATGTATGTATATATAAATACTCGCATTTGTGAAAAGATATTGAAATGTGGCGTCCAACGATTAGCGCATGAATGAAAAATCACACGATCATTGCGAGCACCGAGTATTTCGGCTTGTAGCCTTATCGCAAAGTGCTTTATGCTCTCTTGGCTTTTTCATACTCGCCCAAAAGCAACACAGGGCTATAACATATCTGTCACGGCCCTCTCATAGCAGACTCTGAGCGAGCATGACGCTTTCGGCTGCACCTGTTTGTCGCCGTTCTTGTTTTTAATTATTTCACCCCGAAAATTTGCTTTATACATTCGCTGATTATGTGCTGGGCGGCGTAAAAATAAAAATAAAATCAATATACGATATACGGAGAATTGAAAATGATTGAAGATAAAATGCATTCGGCTGCTGTTGTTTGTTGTTTATTTATATATTTTTTGATTTTGGCAAATTTATAGATAGACATGCGGCTCGCCGGCTGGCGTAGATACATACATATGTATGTACATATAGTCATTAAGAGTGTGTGTTTGGCTATATCAAAACAAATATAGTTATAAACAAACGTGTATGGCATATGTGCTGTTCGTCTACATATCGAACACACACACTGGCTGATACAAATGTATATATATCTATATATATATAAGTAGGTGTCTTTATGTATGTTTTGTAACAATGTTTTGTTTTTCATTTGCCATTTTATTTTCGTCTTTGTCGTCGTCGTCGTCTGGTGGTAGCTTGAAATAAGTTTCATGAATTAAAAATGAACGAAACGTGTGGTACGCTCCAGATATACATATTATCAAACAAATATATGTTTGTATATATTTATTTTGCTCATATATTTCGCACGTACGATTTCGTGGGTCGACAATAATATTGGGAATATTTAATATTAAATTTGTTTAGTTTTTTTTAATGCCATTCTAGTTTTATCTCCTACAATTGATTGCTTTACTTTATAAATAAAATTGTTTTTACAAAATTTTAGTTAATATGTAAATTTTCGGTTAATTGAATTAGCAACATTTACGGTCAATTATAGTTTGCTCGCGTTAATTATTATTTAATTTGATAAAATAATGAACCAAAAGGTTAATTGCATTTATTTAGCGGATATATGATTGTATATATATTCATTAGCTTTACATAATTTAATATTCTAATTTTGGACACACCGTTTGGGCTTTTCCTATTTATTCTGATACAGTTTATGGCGCTAATACGATTCGAATACAGCGATAATAGCTATAATCGATTAGTAATTTTTCAGTATACCTTCAAAGCTACCACAATTCGTCATGCTGATCGACAAAAAGTTCTGAATTTCTTGAGTTTCTGTGCGATTCATAAATATATATTATATAAGTTATAAAACCGGTTGCAGACACACAAAGACTGATATTTGTGCACTGAATATCGGGCGAAGAACGAGTCGCACCAACTAAATTAAACTACGAGAGAGCCGAATCAAAGATATGCCGGATGACGCTGTTCCTGTTGATGTCTCTGGCGGACTGGTGGAGTGACGGACGGACGGACTGCACAATTGTTGGCAATAACAAAAACATTTTTATATAAGTATTACGATAAAATATGTGGATGTATGTGTGTGTGTGCGTATCGACTCTCATTCCTTTAACACATCACGCAGACACAACTCTTTGCAGTGCTTTTCAGGTTTGTTTTTACGTTTTTACGCGCGCGTTTTTTAAAAGAATTTTTACGCATACGCTGGCGACGATAATGATGATGTTGATGGCGATGATGACGATGATGACGATGAAGATGATGATGATGAGAACGAGAATGATGGTGGCAACAACAGATCCCAGTGCCAGTCCAGAATCATGGAGCTTCTCCACATTGCCGCCACGCCCCCCAGAGCCACAATGAGGCAATGTGGATGCGCTGCGACGCGCATGTATCTAGATAAGCAGCCATGGCAGCGTGCCACAGAGCAGCAAGCGTAAAAACATCGGGCAGTCGTAAAAAATGTATAGACTAGCAGTTACCCTGTATGCGAAGGGTATCTGTTTTATTCGTAATAGTATATATGAGTGCCTATAGTAACACACCATTACCGATCCCATATTAAATTTACATTTCTATAACGTATCGATTATTATTTCTCTGTTTTTATGTATCTCTGAAATTCTGTTGACTTTCTTTTATTGAACTAAGATAAATTCAACAGCTGTAAATGTTTTCTACCATATGAAGTCTTTTGATTTGATCATGAATATATATACAGTTGAACAGTCTCTTGTCTTTTAATGGTTCGCTATTCACACTTAAAAATAACTATTAATTGTCACATACTGTCTCTTTTTAGTTTTACAACCCAAGCTCCCTTCCCCAGCATCGACTCTAGGGTATCAGAACAGCTAACGACGGGTTGCTCGGGTCCACTAGCAACACTAACGACGCCTTCCTTCTGCTTCTTGTTGTTGTTTCATTAATACATTTTCTTCTTTTTTATTTTTTGTTATTATTCGTTGGCTTCTTCTACTTCTTCTTCTTCTCCGTCTTCTTCGTTTTTCCAGGCAACCGATTTTTGCTGGCCGTGTGTATTTTTTACGCGCATTTGTTTACTATAGATACACAACAAACAACACGCAACACACACACACACGCACACACGATATACACACAAATGGCCAAAGTTTTCGATGCGCTACTTAATACACACACACACACACACACACATGCATATGCATGTATATATATACATATATATATGTATACATTAAGCTTAAATAATACCAATATAAATAATGGCTGAGCACAAATAACAACAACAGCAGTCAAGAAGAAGAAGAAGACGAAGCAGAAGCAGAAGCAGTAGAAGAACAAGTAGTAAAAGAAGAAGAAGAAGAATCGTAGGATTGTGGCGTCAGTTAAAAAACAAACAAAAAAGTATCTAAGCATGTTGCAATCGTTCTTGGGCAGATACTTTGGAGTATTTACTGCCGCATTTAAGTGAATTTTGTGTCCATTACATAAAACTGAAAGTTAAAGGCCAACTACGATAATAGCCAAGGGGTGCGTGTGTGTGTGTGTGCAGTCGCTACCGTTTCGAGAAAAAGTACACACACGGCTGCATATGGTGGCGCATGGAGTGGGAGGCTGGTCGGCACTTGGGCTTATTTACCTTTCAAGTGGAAAAGCAGGAGGTGGTAACTGTGTATGCATGTTTGTGTGAGTGTGTTCTCTTAAGTGTTCCTCATGCTTATTGTTTACTTTACGATTTAACAGGTAGCCCGAAGCAGTAAACTGTGTGTGTGTGCCTTTCTACCCAAAAACCCCCAACTGACGGGTTCATGCTGAGGAACTTAAGTCCATACCCTAATTAGATGTCTAAACCTTACAAATATCGACGGCATATGGTGAATCAAATGGACTGTGCAGTCAATCGTAAAAGTGCTCTAAATGGAATTACCAATAGCAATTGCTTAGAATAAACAAAATACAAAAATTGATTCAGATATCGTATTCGGCCATTGGGTATTATCTTTAATCTTAAGTTGTAATCGATGGCAGCTACTTGATAAAACTGAATCACGAACACGATGCGTTTTAGAATATTTATATTGTGATCAGATTACTTTCTACTAATTTTCATGGATGTTATAAATAATTGACACTAAAACTGGAGCAATAATTATTTTATTTTGACCACCATATGCACCTAAACACGCAACAAGATAACCCAGAGTGAACTATGGAATACAAAAAAAAAACTAATTTAATTTTTATTGCTAGAAACTGTAATATTTATATAAATACACTTTAATAATATATGGAAGTAATGTTCGACTTGGTCGATATTATTGCTGGACGCCGAAAATGCTAAAGTAGAAACGTGTCTATTATTATTGGTGGTTAGAGGTTGGGGTTGACACCACTTTGTCTTGATATAAAGTAATTTATTGTATGATTTATTGGGCACTTGATTGATGAAGTCGTTTCGAGTTGATTGCACGATAATTTTATTGTTCGACTCATGCATTACTCTGCTTGGTCTGCACCCGATACATAATACACACAGTTCCCTAGCTCTAGCTTAGCCAGTGATTAATACTGGGAGATTAGCTAAAATCAGCAAGCGCTCAGAAATAGTAAACAAATGTGCTGATTGTAGTAGTAGACAGAGAAAGAGACAGTTGGGAAAGGAAATAGCGAGCAACTTCATAGAACAGTCAAATACTCAAAAAAATAACTCAATTTAAAATTATAATTTATTTCATGTTTTTTTTTTAAATATTTACTAGCAAAATTATACAGAGTAAGAATTGAAAATAATTAAACATTACAAAATATAAATTTCGCATTAAAGTCGATTGGCCAAGCGATTTCTTTGAATATATTAATTCATAACTTTTCACACAAATTGTGATATATTTATACATTTATATATAAAGAGTACAATGAACTTTTTATCTGCAAACAGTTGTAGCTGCAGCAAGAAAGCAATGCAATAATAGTTTTCAATTAACCGCAAGAAATTGATTGCAAGTCGCTCAGCTCAATATGTATTTATAATATTTCTATATTTAGAACATAATGAAACAGTTTCAGATTAACAATAATAAGACTTATATCAAAATAGTCAAGGCTTTGGTTTTACATATATTACTCAAACTGAACTGCCTGCAAAAGTCAGAGCTATTCAAAGTCTTCTGATTAATATATCTCTATAACAAGTATCTATTTTTCTTGACAACTTATTTCAATGGTAACCTGTGCTAGATACTTATTCTATCAGATATTCGTTATAAATTACATTTTATAGTCGCCGTCGCTTTGTCACTTTTTGCGCTTCGAAAATACATTTAGTTATTGCAGTGACAATTAGACTATAAATATATTTCGAACACCAGAGAGAACCACACCTGATTTATGTAGATTGTCGCATTGGAACGGAAATCAATAAAAATGAATAGGCCACGGCGGGGGGCGTTCGCTTGAAAAAGTCGTCAATTCTAATTGCTGTTAAACGTATTTATTGCCATCGAATTGGAATAACTTGAAAGTGGCGTAAAGTGGGGGAATATCGCCGAACCGAAGTATAGAAAACACCCACACACACACACACGCACACCCACACCCACATCGATTTGCAGTTTTCATAATGATGTACAATTTGCATAAGTGAATTGGAAATGGTTTAGTCGACGGCGTAAGAAATGTTGTTCGATATCTTAAGCAGTTTGTACGCTTGGTGTGCATACTTTGAGCACTCACCGTATAACAATTGACATCCAAACAACTTATTAATGAATAACTGGCTGCCACAACTCGACTACAGCGACAGTTTAAAGCTTATTACCGAGCAAAATGTACAACTACTGCCGGCACTATAATGGCTTTTACATATACTTGTTTATTTATACGTACAACAGAGCGCGCACTCTAACATGTATACAAATGTATATAGTTAAAATATACATATATAATTTTATATATACATATATATTTCATGAGTGTGCATAGCACTTGAAATGGCAAATGAATGACACCGCTGCGTACAAATGAGCGACCAATCGACAGACTGACTGACTGATTGACTGACTGACTAAGTCAGTGTTCGTTCAATCAGACGCCTCGCCGCGCGACAGACGGACGAGTTAAGACTAATCAGGCCCCCACGCCATATATGTATTTATAATACTATGATATGGCAAGGCAGCAAAAGCAACAATAATGCTTTAAATGCCATATCAGCAAAGAGTATTGCTGACTACAAATTATACACTGGCGAGGGCCGTTTAACAACTTACGATCAAACCCATAAAGTTGACAAACAACAGAGACTATCGCATTTATGATAATCTCAGTCACAAGAGATTTCGTAATGAACATTATCGTAATTACATTATTGAATACGCTATTTGATATGCTTGTTGAATGCAATATTTGTATTAAGCTTCAACACTGAATATGTATTCATAATAAGATTTTACTGATCTGTTTTCTTGCCTTGACAGGTCAGCTGTGAATTGGTCTCAAATATTGTGTTGCTCTATAGTTTCATGATCTGTATGTATTGAAAAAGATTTGATAAAACAAATTTAATCAATTTTAGGTATTCAAAATTGACACTAAATACATTTGATTCATTACTTAGCGATCCACCCATCAGTAGGACAAATCGTACCGCTGCTCATTCCAGACAAACACACACACACACACACATGCATATACAATACACACACACACACATACTCTCTGTCACCATTAACCGCACTTTTATAGATAAAGTAACAGCCGATTCTCAACGGCACCCAACAAAAAAGCACACACTCACACTCACACACACACACACACACACACACACACACATCTACACACATAGAAAGATACTCACAAACAATCACACAACGATAATCGAGCAAAGTTGTTGTCAACAAGTTTACGAGGCAACCGCTGGAGTCTTTACCGAATTAGCCATCTCCCCCGCCCAATCGCCCTCAATCGAGCCCCATGGCCCATAGCCATGTGCGAGTTTCTTTTGCTTTTTAAGCATATCTTAATTTCGAGTTATCGTTGGAGCTTCGTTTGTATTTAGTTTTCGTT
Source organism: Drosophila mercatorum (assembly GCA_961210405.1). Classification (NCBI taxonomy): domain Eukaryota; kingdom Metazoa; phylum Arthropoda; class Insecta; order Diptera; family Drosophilidae; genus Drosophila; species Drosophila mercatorum. The sequence goes on from CAUIUS010000003.1 coordinate 1,724,317, forward strand.
TCGTTTCGTTTTCGTGTCGCTGCGTGTGTATTTTAATATTTTATTTATATTTGTTGTGACGTGCCGTGAGTAATAAGTATAGATATGCTATATGAACCGATATCCATATACATATATTCTATACACAAATATAAATATAAATACATATACATATATGTTTGCATACCTGTATGAAACGTGTAGAAACCCGTATACAATTTTTTTTAGCACTGTGGCGCTTTATAGCACGCACAACTCGGCCAAGACGCCAAAATAGTCAAGGAAATCGCTTAAGCGCTCTGTAAACTGTATATATACATATACATATATATCTGCACATTTGTATGCACAAAACTGATGATCAGTCAGTAATTGAGCGAAGTTACCATCAGAATCATTGAGGTTACTTCTGTACCGCATTTTATAGACTCTGTGCATGGCTAATGCGTAAACGACTTTTAGAATTTCAATTCAGTTTTTGGCATTTGCTGATTTATGGCGTTTCTTGAATTTGATTATATGGTTCAAGCAATTGAATTCAATATCGAAAATTATATAAACAAACAAATCAATCAGCTTGCTTAATGATTTATTATTTTAGTTTCTGAAATTATATTCAATCTATAATCTATAGTAATAACAGTTGGAAGCTTTCAGCTATTATTTTGCTTTTAAAGAATATTTGCTTGTAATCAGAAAATATATAATTTAGTGCACTTAGAAGCTATTACATCGACAGCTATACGCGAATTTTTATATAACATACAAATTCCTTTCAGTTTAGTGCAAAAGAAGCCTTAAAAAGAAATTTACTTCAAACTCTGACTTGTTTCAAATAATTCAAATATTTAAGTTTTTATTACAAACAAAATGTTAGTCTATTTATCTGTCTTACTTAAGATTAGATAGTGTTTCATTGCAGTATAAATTAATGAATCCTTAAACAAATGTAGGGCTTAATTGTGTTAATAGAAATTTATCTATATTTTAGATAAATTACACTTAATAGTTGCAAATGGAATTTGCCGTCTCTATTCAGAGTTGAAAAACTACTGAAAACAATAAATTTTATGACCCAAGCGCCTTTCATTCATTCCACAGAATGATAAAGATAAAACGTTATAATGAATATATACAAACACACACTTAACAGTGAGTGTGTGTGTATATATAAGCGAGTGAATGATGTGCTTTTCATTAAGAATGAATTCATCGCATGTGTGTCTATATGCTTAGGTTTGTTTGCATTCGCTTACATATGTAGATACAAATGTACGGGCAGATATATAGATGTATGTATATTTATATATCTATATATAATATGGAAAGGTATAGCATTGAAGAAGACTACGCAAAACACTTGGAAATTAATTATATTAGAATTGGCTGCTAAAGATACGAATTGGTATCTTAATCTATAAAACATGTGTGTTTGTGAGTAGCTGCAATTGGAGTTGGTGTGGGGGCAAGTCCTTAAAAAGTATTTCAATTCAGACACACTGATAGCACGATTGATTGGTTGATTGACAGAATGACAAACAATGTGATAGCATTAACTTGATTTCCCGTCTCTGTCCAACTGAGCATCGCAGTTAATAAAAGTCGTTGTACATAGCAAGAACACGCGTCCCACTGCAAACATGCGCTGCTCATGTACATACATATGTACATATATACCTATGGCATATATACCTTCTGCTCAAAGTGTTTGTGTACCGGCAGCTTATCAATATAAAATACAAATTTAAAATTACATACGACCTTATCAGCGTGTTTTCTTTCGATTGTTTCATTTGTGCCTCCATACAATTCTTGATTAATTCATTTCATTTCAGTTCGCTTTGCCTGCTTTTTTTACCTCTTCTTTTTGATATGTATTCATTGAACATATGCCCATATACATACCTACATATATATACATATATAGTGATACATATTTGAATAATTGTGCCTTTAAATAATTTCGTTTGTGTGTATTTCTTTTGCCCCAGGCGAAATCTCTATCGAATCGAACGAAATAAACATCTGCTAATCTGTAAAAACTATTTGCTAAAGCCCCGACTTGAGTATACTATATAATTAATGGGGTGTATAATTGAATGCCTTTAAATAAGTAGCACGTGGATTATTTTCCAAATTTATGAAAGCCTCGAATTGAGTCTTTGTGAGTTCGTTAATGAGTTATTCTATCCTCCTTCTGTTGGTCTTCAAACAATTTATAATTGATTTTCTGATGGAAATGTAAATAATACGATTGCTATATATAATTGCGTGCAGTACAATATGTAATATTTTTAATTTATTTCTTTTTGTGTAATTTATAGAGAACTCGCAAATAATTGATGCCATTTTTAACTGATGTGAAGATACTGTTCAAATATAATAAAAAATTGCATTTTTATTTGCAAGCGGAATTCGAAATATCAGTAACGAATGCCTCAGGGTATGTGTGATGATATATGTATATATGTATGTATAAATAAATGAAAAATAATATAAAAAATATATTTTGTAAATATATAACTATCACGACTTGTAATATATATTGCAAAAGCTAAAAATATATAAATATGTATAAGAAATATTTAACTATCACGACTCGTACTATATAAGTTAAGAATATATGTCTGATTATATTATTTATTTATATATTATCATGCGTCTTTTATATTTTTTATATAAACAATTATTATTATTGATATTGCATTATATGAAATTATAGCAAAAAGCTTCCAATTTGACTAATGAAAGAACGAAATCACATTAGAATTGAGTTATTATTTCACTATATATATATATACATAGATATATATATATTATTTACAGGTAAAAGTCAGAGTATATATTTGCATTATTCAACTAATAATTTGTGGCCCGCAAATTGCTGTTGAAATTTAAGAAATAACCTGAAAGCTTCTACACAAAATTCGTTGTTGATTTCATTATTATTTGGCTTCCGACCGATCAGATCGATTTCCTGTATGTTTGTGGATTTTTATTACAGCATGTTAGACGAGGACCGGTTTCCGAAGAAAACCAAATTCCATAATTTATGATATAGTGCTGGCAAACATTGAAAGTTTTTGTTTTTGTTTTTTTTTTGTTTTTTTTTTTTTTTTTGGAGCCGGCATTTGAAACAAGTTTTGCCTTGATTTTGGGATATTCTAGGAAATGTGCTGCAAACTCGAATTGAAGCTCAAAGACGAGACCCAGTAAATGCGGCGCGCTGCGCTGATACTCATTTGTTATTTTTGAAACAAGTCCCTACCGGCTTATCAACTACACACAAAAACAGAAAATATGTGCATGTATGTGCACATAGAGAGAAGAAAGAAAAATAAAATAGGGGCTTTTAAGTGTTGTGAATAATGCTCGAATGCTAATGAGGGCGCGCGCTTACTCATTGGCTGCCCGGGGCAAAGTGGAGCTCGGGGGAGCCAGAGGCAGGTCAGCAGCCAATAAAACGAGAGTATAAATAGGCATAACGCATGCCTCAAATATTTATGCGTGCGATTTATACCACAAAGCAGCTGCAGCAGCAGCAGCCAGTGGCAGAGGCTCAGAGAAAAGACTGAGAATCTGAGTTGTGATAGATTAACCAGACTCTATGTACATCATATAAGATACTCAAAAACCTAGTAGCAACTAGAGACAGTTTTATCAAAATGGATACTCTTTATAGGCTGCTTTGTTATGCCTCTCAAGTTATCCATCTTAAGTGGTTACAGGGTATTAAAGTCCCAGACATTGATGGAGCTAAAGAGAGTGCGACCAATCGCAAGTTGGAGTTTGGCTTCAGCTCTCGAGTTCCAGTTCGTAGCAGACAAAGAGCAGCCTTTGTGCAAACGAACACACACATACATACATCTATATACAGACATACATATTATATATATGTATATATGTATGTGTATATATTCTAATACGAACATTGAGCCGATCGCATTAGAAAAGGCCGAGGCTATGGAGAGCAACTCTGGTCTGTCCTCTCAGTCAGTGAGTGCCAACTTCTTGTTTCCTTCTTGAATATTCCGGTTCTGGCAGAGAAGAGGAGAGAGAGAGAGAGAGACCCAGAGAGTGAGGGATTGGGCGACAGAGTCAGACGTAATTAATGATCCCGAAAACGCTGACAGCAGCGCCGACTGAGATTGCTGGCGACTACAGAACGCATGATTCGGGTTATGCTGAGTGAAGTTGTTGTCTTTAAAGTTTAAACAGAAAAAAGACGAAACGAAATACAGGTGCGGATTAGGGTCACTCAGCGTGACTGAGGACTGTGGAGCCCCATAAATTGTGTGATTGAGTTTGAAGACAGTCGAGGATTTGAACAAGAAACCCAAATAACAATAAATACATAAACAAAAGTTGCATTGAATTAGGTTTTTATGATCCGAACTGCACTTTAAATGCTAATCGATCCCCTCAATATTTACATATGAATTGGCAACATGATTTTGGGCATATTTAAGCAGGGCTTCTTTGGCTCTATTCCTGTTTTCACTTTTTTCTAAAGAAAATTGTAATTAAAGTTTTAATTGCAAATATGGGTTACAGGAAATTAATTCAAGGAATTACATTCAATTGATTAAGTCACAAAGTTTGTTTTTAGACGTTCGACGGGGGCAAATGAATGAATTTAAAATGCGGTTCAGAAACTAAGCTTGAATCATTCGTGGAGCTTGCAATAAATGTTGACTCACTTGTGTAAGGGTCTGAAAAAATATTGCCTAAGAATATATGTATATAATAAAAGATAAGTGAGGAGAACTATGAGGGATGTCGATATATCTTGAAACGGGTTTTGTTTGTGCTTTTAGTTGAAGTTTTGTAATATTGTGAAATTGATTTTAATTGCTCAATCGAAACCTATGGAAACTAACTAGAATTTATTGAAAGGGAGTAAATTTAACTTCATAATCAAACTAAAATATTTAAATAAAGAATTTGAACAATTCTTGATTTTTGTAATATGATATATTTGTGAATTTGCTACTCTGTTATCAAAACTAAACAAAATAAATTTATTTTGTCAGCTTACTCAAAGATTTAGAAAAGCACACATACACATACCAGTATTTTACTTACACACACATGGATACACATCAAGACTTTTGTAAAGAGAGAAAAAGAAACACATTATTTACAGACTCCAATGGTCGAAATGTGGTATAAGAAGTTGTAATACAACTGGTTGCTGTAGTATTTGTAGAATGCTGCGGCGGCCAAACGAGCAACAACAACAACAACAACAACAAAGAAACGTATCGACAAGTTACACGTACAACAACAAGAATGTCAGGAGCTACAGACGAACGGCAACTAACGCAATGTGAAACCGGTTCAAACTTACACAAACACGACAAGTGTGCGCGCGTGTGTGTGTGTGTGTGTGTGTGTGTGCAGCACACAAATCCAAACAAAATGACCAAAAGCCAACAAGAAGATGAAACGAAGAAGAAAAGCACCAAGAAACAGAAGTGCGAGAGGCAGCGACGGTGACGGCGACAGCGAAGGCGACGGCGACGGCGACGTTATACACGCTCATATGTAATCGCCGCCAGCGTCACAGACCCACACACACACACACACGTATATAAACACTAAAGTACACAGAGAGCATGCGTTGGCAACATCAGATAGTCGGCTACCTTTTTTTCTTCGTTTAGTTCATTTTACGCGTTTTGCTTTTCATATTCTTGAACTTCAAAAAAAAAAGAGGCACAAAAAAAAAACAAAAAAGATGAAAAAATCGAACAAAAAGCCAGCATAAAATAAATAAAAAACAATAAAAAGCAACAACAACAACAACAACAACAGCAACGCGCGACGTTGTCGGCAGCCAAGCTGTCAGACAGCTACTGGTGTTAAACGTACATAGTACATACTATACTATAGTATGTAGTAAAGCAACAACAACAGCAGCAAACACAATGGCGTACAAACACACTCGGGCATACATACACACACACTCACACACACACACACATATATATATATATATATATATATATATATATATATATATATATATATGAATGCCCAGAGGCAAGCGCTCACAACGCTGCGTATACGCGACGCGATGCGTTGCGTCGCTGCTTATCGAGACTTTTGTTGTTGTTTTTTTGGTATTTTTTGTTTTTGTTTTTTGTTTTTTGACTGCTGCTGGTTTTGCTGTCGTCTGCGCTGCTGTTGTTGCCATCCGCAGCTTACAATGAAGCTAATGCTTGGATCTTGCGCTGATTGTGGACGAGATCGGAGCAGAGACTCGAGGGCCCAATGTGCCAAGAGATCTTCTGCTGCTGCTGCTGTTGCCCTCAGCGCAGACATTACAAATGATACTCGAATCAAAGAGTTGCACAGCTGAGGCCGCACTCACAAATACCCTTTCGCAATTGGAGTATACATATATAAAGAAATATATTACAGTTATACGATTTAGTTTTGCTTAGTTTTCATTTGATTGATTGAAACACAATCTGATGATGATATATACATACATATATATTCCAGTTATCGAAAACTATCAACAATTTGTGTTGACAACTTCGAATTCAATTTCAATTCAATTGATACATTTGTTAATACATCTGCTCTATAATCGAGTGTTCCTTACTTTTTGACATATCATATATTTGATTATATTATATTTTATTATATTATCACTATTAACGTCTCAATATCTGTTGACTTCCGGCAGATCACAAACTTTGGCTCACTCTATGATCTTCAATCAAGAAGATCAACTACAGACACTATTAGAGATATCTCTCTGATCTATAATGCAAAAGTTCGAATTTGAGACACTTCTTCACATATTTCTCCAGTTTGCTAAATGACCACCTCTATGATCTCTTTGATCTATGATCTCTTTAAACCTAAAGACTGCAGAGTTAATCGATAATATATTAATATTAACGTTAAGTGTATATAGAAATGTTTCTATGGATTTACGGCTGAATATATATAGAAATATATATAGAATATATATATATAGAAATGTTTCTATGGATTCAGCCGTAAATCCATAGAAACATTTCTATATACATTTAACGTTAATACTATACTAATAATATCTATATAGTACATACTCGATTACATATTGCATATACCCTTCCGTTGTGCCTCTCCAAGAATGCATCATTTAGTTGATTTACTACTGTCTGCCTTTTGCTGTCGGTTCGCTGCTTCGTCTTCCTCCATATGATGCCATGGGCATTTGGACTCGAGCATGAAGTTTTATATATACATATATATATATGTGTATTTTATAGAGAGTCTCAACAACAAAGCTCATCATACACACACACACAGGCATAAGAGCATTACAAATGCTTTTCTTTTCATTTTGTGTTTATATTTCTGTTTTATTTTTCTTCTCTGTCTGTCTGGGGCCTGCGTGATCTTGTTTTGCTTTGGATTTAGGAAATTTCGAGTTTTGTGATGGATTGATATTGAAGTTAAGCATATATGCTCGTATATATACGTATATACTTTAATGATCTTGCGTTGGCAATGTAAATAATAATCTGTTGTCGAGGATTATATGAGATGCTTTGAAATTAAATGCAGAGACATATGCATTTGTGGGTCTAGGAAGACAGCTTCAAGGTTTTAGCCAGATTAAACAGATCGTAAATCTCTGGGCATTGACATAATTTAAATAACTTGAGCTACAGCAGTAAAGGGCGTAACTAAAATGCGGAAATGAAACAGCAAATTTTGAAAATTTGTATTTCAGCCTCAGAGAAGTATCTTTTTTCATGCTTTATAAAGTTTTTGATCTCTCACAAGGTGAGCTCTTGTTTTGTTCAGTGTAGTTGAGAAACTTGCAAGAGACCATAGGCCATAAGCAACGCACTTGTCCTGCCATAAAAGGCTCGAATTCCACAAACAAAAACAAAGAGAGAAAAAAACTTGGAAACGTGCAACGTTTAATAAACATTTTTCACTCAAGCCAAGTTAATAGAGGAAAAGAATGTTTAAATGAAATACAATTTTCTTAAGTTTATTTTTCAAGATTTTCATTGGGAATAGGTGTAAGCAAACATTGTGAATGCACTTTTATTTATTTATTTATGTTTTCTTTTTAAGATCGTTTGAGCTTTGCTTATGATTCTGTTGCTATAATTTTCCAGGAATGATCTTATAGAGGAATGTTTACTCTACAGCTATCTATAGGGTATCTCACAGTCGTTAGCTCTCAAGCGAAACATTCTTGATGATTGTTTTTCTTTTAATAACTTTTTTTATGCAACGACGACATCGGCGATTGCGCCGAGTGTCGCTGTCGTGTCTGGCAATTGTTTTAAATATTATCAATGTGTGTGCGAGTGTGTGTGTGTGTGTGCCAATTGTGTGTTTATATGAAACAAACAGTTTTTGCGAGATTCATTAAAATTCCTAGAAACTCGACCACTTTGAATGTTCTCTAATTACAAGCGATTGCAATGCAGCAGCAACAACGTAAAGCGAATTGTTGTTGCTTAATTTTCATGTATTTTTATTTGTAATTTTTGCATTGCCAAACAAAAGCAGCAATCATACAAATACTCACACACACATACTCACACACATGCGCGCGCTGCTCACAAAAGAGTCAATCAAAATAATTACAGTAACAGCAACAAAAATCCAATTGGACAGTGAGCGAGTGAGAACAAAAACTCAAATAATAAATGTCAATTGAGCACGCGTTGCTGCTGCCACTGCTGCTGCTGCTGCTGCTGCATATGCCGTTATTCGCCACTGGATTACTGTCATTGTTTTTGCTGTTGCTAAGTGCATTTGATAATTTACTGGGCAATTATCGCTCACGCACAATCAAATGTAAATTAGAAGGAAGAAAGAGTGACTGAGAGAGCGGGCGAGAGAACGGTACACAGAGTTGCAGTAGTGTGCGAGTGCTAATTATACAAGCACTTGCACACACACACACACTAACGCACAAGCAGCGCTAGCTGAGTGAGTTGCACAGTGGTGCGTGGGCCGACGAACAATGATGAGCCCACACTGACAGGAAATTTATTTCAATTGGCCTCTAATTGCATTTCTATACGACGTGCGCTTTGTTTAGCTAATTTCTAATTTATTGTCATTGTAGTTTTATGGAAATATGTACATATTAATATAAATTCACATACATATGCATATATATATATATATATATGAATGTATATATGCATACATATTTGTAAGCAAAAGAAACAAAAGTTACCTTGGAGTTTCGGTAGCTGTTTTTAACAGTCAATCGAAAACTCAACGATTTGCGTATGTTGATAAGCTGTATATTGTTCAGCTGAATTTTTCAGTTTTTTTTGTGCTTTTGTTTTCAGCACAATATTAGGCGAAAATTGTAAAGAGTAAAAATAATAATGGGAGACAGCAACAAATAGACAAAAATTAGTATTGTTACTATAATTTGTATGTTAATAAAGTAGTGAGCACCAACTCAGCTAACAACAACAACAATTATGACAATAGATTAGCTAGAACACCAAAATCGCTCTTTATCTCCCTCTCTCTTTCTCTCTCTCTGGCCTGACCAGCTACAACACAAAGTTGATGCACTATGGTCACTCTATTTTATCCAGCATGAGTGAGCAGACGAGCGTGAGAGAGAGAGAGAGAGAGTGCGAGAGTATCACTATTTACGCCTGCCTGTGTGGGTCTGTATGTGTGTCGCAACGTAGAAATGAATGAAGCGAACGCTGCCGACGTCGCTGCCGCTGCCTGTCGTAATAGCAAGTGCAAGTTCCTATGCTTATGTGTGTGTGTGTGTGTGTGTGTAAGAATATTTTGGCATGTGGAAAAACAAAGAATGAAGAAATTTTCCAATTGGCAAATATACAATACAAGCCAGACATTCGGAGAGAATCACAGAGAGCGAGAGAGACAATTTCGAGTGGGAATTTTGCTTACCGTTTGGCTTATTGACGTAGGCGTCCGTCTGCTGCTGCTGCTGCTTCTGCTGGCTGCGTACACTTATGTTAGTCTGTGTTTGTGTGTGAGTGTGTGTGTTTCTTTTTCTTTCTTTTTCACTCTTGTTATTAATTTTGCCCAGGGGCTGCGAACGTCGTGGTTTTTGTTATGCAAAATTATATAGAATCATTTTGTTTGCTATAAATATTTAGAAATTATTGAACTTTGGTTCAGTTGTTGCACAGTTACAATAAATTAGAGTGTGTACACTGCAAGTGTGTGTGTATGTTTATTTATAATTTAAAACTGGATTTATGGTATTTGTTTTTGGTTTTTATTTGTTTGACTGCGGCGCGCTGCTCGCGTAAACAGCAAAACAACACGACTGCGACTGACGCAGCGACGACCACTTTACCGTGAAAAATTTTCATTCATTGAGGAAAATTGAAATGAGCGAACGAACGACGAACGAGCCAACAGCCGAAAGAGCGAGCGAGCGAGTGAGCAAGCGAGAGAGGAACGACCACGACACGCAGCTTGGCTACATGTGACAGCATTTGTTTCTATGCATGTGTGTGTTTGTGTTTGCGCTCGCTTACCGTGTTGCCAACTCAGCAGCGGCCCACAAAATGCTCCCAAAACGAGGCACAAGCATTTAACATGCAATTTATATCAGAATTAAATGTTATTCTTCTTACTCGCTTACTCGCCAGCCAAGCGGCGCTCGCCTCCCAACCCAGCACGACACATAAGCACGCACACTCTCACGCATAGAGCGAGTGGGAGATAGACTCTCAACTCTGGTCATCCATACAACAGACGGCGCGTCGACGCTGGCAGCGGCACGTGTGTGTGAAATGTAGATGTGGCTGTGTGTGTGCGTGTATGCGTGTGTTTATCGTATGCTTTAATTTCTTTTCTCTCTTTCTCTCTCTCTCGCTCACTCACACTCACTCTTACACGCGCATTTCGTTTTGCTGCTTCGTTTCGATTTTCTTATTGTTGTTGTTATTATTTAAATTACTTATTAATTCAATATTCGGAAATTACCCACTGCATTAAATAATTTGTAGTTAGCTGTTTCTGCCCACTAGGAGCGTAAATTTACACACACACACACTAATACAGGCACCAGCGCAATTTTGTATTTTCTTGTTGCTACATTTTTCACATGAATTCTGCTTTCTTGTTGCGTTTTGGTGTTCGTACCCTTTCCACTCGTACGATTATATGCAGTGCATATAAATATGTTTATATGTATACATATACATATGTGTTTTGAGTTGCCAAGTGTTAGCACAAAATTCAATTGTTGCTAACTTCTGCACACAAACGCATCTTCACACCACGAATGTCTCTAGCAAACTAACTCGCAGTGGCAACTCTAAATCGACGTCATGTGCAAAACACGCAAGCCAAACTCAAAATACCAAAAACGCGTCGAAATGTACTAAATGCGTATTTTTAACGCAGCCCTGGTAATCAAAAAATACTGGTTAAATTACTTTAATTTCATTAACATTGCTTTAAATATTAAATTTATGCTGTATGGAACCAAGAAATTAAATAAAAAACTCTTTCGAAAAGTTAAGGCTTCTTAATAGAAACATGTGGCAACGCTGACAAATCAAATACTGTTGGCGGGACATTGAAGTTCACATATAACTCGGATTATTTGAGTTGAATAAATTGATAATAAAATATAAATTTCTTAGTTGAATTAAGTTAATTTAGATTTTAACTTCCGATTAATTATTTATGCTGTATGTGAAGTACGAGAAGAATTTTAATGTCGGCTCCTTAGGTAGCAAAAAGTGTGACCAAAGCTCGAAAGCTTTTAACCGACAAAAATTCAAATTAAAATTCAAAAATTCAAAATGAAAATTGTAAATTATATTTGTTATTTTTATTAGAAATAAATATAAAATATTATTTTAAAGCACTCTAAATGTATTAATAATATAAGTTATAATATAAATTAAGTAAATCAATTTAAAAGAGATGTAAATCATCGACATTTAGTCAACCGATATGCACGTCTGACTTTTGTGAGCGGGTATAAAAAGGACTCAGCTCGCAAAATTCACTTTTCACTTAACTTATTTATATAATTGATAACTTTTTGATCTTCGCCTTGGCCTTGTATGTATATTTATATTTCTATATACATATATGTATATATATTTAATATTGGGCATATCATGAGCTCGGCAAGTGCAAAAGGCATTCATCACATTTGCCTGCAAAAGTTTTGGATATTTTTAAACCGCTTATGCGAGTCGCGCAGCTGCTGCCTTCGACTTTATTTTGCAGCTCGACATAAATTGCGCATACGTCATGTAAGCCATAGGAGAATAAACAATTTTACACCTTATGTGCTCCGTTGTTGTTGTTGTTGTTACGAAACTTTTGACTTTTATGTGGGCGGCACACTGAGTGCGAAAGAAAAAAGTCGCAGCTATTAGACGGCGCTGTGAGATGTCAAATTTAATGAGCCGCATCGAGTAAATTGAACGCGAGAAGTTGCTCAGAAATATGTTGAGCATAATTCATTAAATTTATGCTGTGCGAATCGCATTCGACATCTGTTCTACAAAATTGTTGTCAAATTAGGCGCTCTTACTGATATTGTCATATACGTAGGGTGCTGTTACGCTACTGGGCTTCTACGCATAATTCACATAATTACGTTCTTCCGTACTTGAGCTCTTACGTAACTGAGCTCTGTTACGCTCTTACGCTCTTACGCTCCTACGCTCCTGAGCTTTTACACTCAGACGCTCACTCAGACGCTAACTAAGCTCTGTCACACTGCTACGCTATCTCGCTCCAACACTCCTGGGCTCTTATGCTCTTACGCTTTCACTTAATAAAACTCTAACGTAATACAAGTCTTACGTAACTGCGCTCTTACGTCATTGAGCTACTACGCCGTGCTCTCTGCTCCGTCCTGCGCATATGTATGATGCTCAGCTTATTTGAATGTTCAGTTCACCATGAAGAGAACGAAGCAAGAGAAGAAAACTTTCTCTTCACAATAACTAAAACTAAATGAAATAAAAATTGAAATAAATAAATATACAGTACACCTATATTTATATATATATATTTAACATAAAGACTGTTAACAATTATTATTAATAATTGCTTAAAACAACACTTATAGCTTAATACTATTAACTATTTAAACACTTTGCACTGAAGACGAGGAAGTTCGCTGCTCGACTGTCCTCCAGGCGATAAGGCATCCGAATGAAGAAACGCTGCTGCGCAGGCTCGAGTTTATATAGGACGAGCCGAGTCGAACTCGAACTCAGCTGTTGCTGCTCGTTGACCTGTTTGCAGGCTTGATCAGTGTCCGATCGATGGGCTCGATAAGGTATCAGCAGCAGTTGCCGTTCGACGTCTTCGAGCTTATGCTGGTTGTGATGTAATTGCCAGGGATAGTTGAGCTGAATGAGCGCAGATCTTCTCATAAATATATATAATATATTTATATATAAATATCTATATGTATGTGGCTCTGCTTCTGGCTGAGCCTTGCCTCTGTCTGTGGCTCAGCTCTGGCTTATCTGTGGCTCAACTGCTTTCGGAGGAGTATGGTAACTGACATTATGACACGACAATTTTATATAAATATATAGATATTGTTTGACATTTTTATATATTTTAAAATATTTTTATATTTATTTAATTAGATTTAGTCTATATTATTTTGTAGTTTTGTTTGCTTTTCATGTCAAGAACTATCATTAAAATATAAAATAAAAAAAAATATTTTCATTGAAAGTATGGAAAAATCTCTACTCTCCATTTACTTTCGCATGCTATAAGTCAGCAAAGACACATGTTTTGTTATTGTAAAGTAACGAGAACTCAATAGAGCGCGACAAACAAAGAAAGTTAAATAAAACAAGTGGAAAGCTAAGACAAACCCTTTGCCAGCCCATTCAATGCTAGAAATAAGAAAGTTTTTCTTTCAGCGGGAGAAAGGGAAAAATGAATGTCAAATTTATGGCTGGTTGTGCGTGTGTGTGTCCGTGTATGTGTAGTTAGTAGCAGTTTGGTCTCCCGACTTGGTATTTAAAATAATAATCATAATTTGCTACACCTGTCGTCGAGTTTTTATGCGTGTCATTTACAGTGGCAACGACAATGTTTTTGCATAATTCTCATAAAAAGTAATTTGGAAAATTTTCAACAATAAAACATTTAGAATAAAAAGGCACTAAGCCTGTCACCTTGTGTGTGTCTGAACGCCCTCCAGAGTGAGCGAGAGAGAACGAGAGTGAGAGAGAGAGAGAGAGAGAGAGCGATTCAGCCCAACCATAAAATACTCATATTAAGAACTAATGAGTGTCCCAATAAGGTGCTTTACGAGCCAGAGAGGATCACAAAAATTACGATGTATTTAGTGATTAATTAAATTTTCAAATTTCAGCATGTTGTGCAATATAATATGTCAGAAAATAAAATAAAAAGAAATGAAATTAATATAAATTTAAAATTTAAAAAACTATTAAATAGCGGTATACAGGGTGAAAGCGTCAGAGAGATAGCGAAAGAAATATGTAGATAGAGAGAGAGGGAGAGACTGAGAAGAAAAATAAGTGAGATATATATATATATATATATATATAGAGAGAGAGAGAGAGAGAGAGAGAGGGAGAGAGAGAGGTAGAGAGAGAGAGAGAGTTTCAGCAAAGAGACAAATAGAAAGAGAGAGAGAGAGGGAGAGAGTTACACAGAAATACAGTTTAAGAACGATAAGAGAAACAGAGAGAGAGAGAGAGAGAGAGAGAGGGAGAGGAAAAGAGAGATATACGAAGAGAGAGAGAGAAAGAGAGAGAGAGAGAGAAAAATAAAGTAAGAGATAGATATAGAGGAGAACAAGAGAGAGAAAGAGATAGAAGGAGACAGAGATAGAAAGAGAGAAATATATAAATAATTTAAGCAATTGGAAATTTTGCTAATCTCATTAAAGCTGCATAATTGATTTAAGCCCAATTTGAAAAGGAGAGGATTTCCCTAGTGGGAGAATCCTTGATGACTAGCAAATCCAATAAAATTAATTAACTATTTTAATTTATTCTCTCCATTTATTTTATTTCTAATTAATACAGCCGAAGCTAATGAAATTAAAACTAAGCTAATTTAAATTGAAAAATGTTATTAAATATTTATTAAAAATAATTGAATTCGCTGAGAAATTCAATTAATATAAGAGAAGCGCGCAAAATGAATTTACTTCTGCTAATTTGAAGCCCTTTCCACAAATAGTTTCGACATTGACATGAGCAGCTGTGACAGATTGAAACATACCCTGCACTCAGCTGCATTGAGAAGTCAAACAGGAAAAAGCTGATATATATCTACATATATAAATAAATTATGTATCGTAGGGAATCTCTCATAATATGAAAGGCATCATTATATGGCCAAATCACTGTCATTAGTTACTAATTTAATTATGTTTGTGCAAATAAAAATATGTTTACATTTTTTTTAATCATTTTTTATACGTTTTACTGCAATGAAAAGAGAGCATATTGGCTTCGTTCGTGTGAGCATACAATGTAAGCTAAGCTTTTGAAATTCAGAATATATGAACGTATATGTGCTCGTCTTATAGGTGGCTAATAATTTTGGGATGAGTGTGTAATCGAGAAATACTCTAAGATGTTAGAATTGGAATGTGAAACAAATTCTCGTGTCCTTCAAGTCCTTTTTTAGCTAATCTAATTGATATAAAATGTTATCTATCCATTACCTGAGTCCGTGACAGAACAAAATGAATCATTTCACTTCGTAAAGGAGTATAATAAATGAAAGAGTATTATGCAGTGATGTACATCCGTTTTTGGGTTTCAGTTGCTATTAGCGTAATTCATTAGCAACGATGACATGCAATTGCACTAATGAACACCTTGAAAAACCCCCTACTAAATATATAATATATATAACAATATAAACAGCTACAGCAACACGAACAACAACAACAACAAGAAAATTGTTAAAAACGGAAAATTGCAACTTTGTTTTAGATGCGGGACATCCATTAAAATGGCTCAACATATTTCAAGTGTGTTTAATTTTAAATTAATTATGCCTGCAAGCATCCATGTGAGCGTGTCTGTGTGAGTCAGAGTGTATGTGTGTGTGCATGTAACACACTCACACACACACACACACACACACACACACTCTTACATCAACACAATTTAAATATGTAATGAAATTTGCGCATAAAACTTTAGCTTTGGCTGAGCTTAACTTTCAGCAAAAAGAGCAAAAAAAGAAGAAAATCAGCAACAAAAAACATGAAAGCCAGACGCTGTCAGGAGTGCGTGACTAGCTAATACCCTGTACATTAATTTTAGAATTGGAAATGTTGCTGAAATAGCCAAAATATGTTGGATAGAAGAGAGAGACAGAGATATTGAGATATATATCTTTATAGGTACATAAATATACAGATATATCTATATATTATATATATATTATATATATATATATATATATATATATATATATATATATATATATATATATATATATATAGTATAAACTAATAGTATAGTATAATAGTATAAACTAATATGCTTCAACGTAAGCTGGATACACAGCCTTAATTTGATTATACCCTGTTATATTCCTGCTTTTACTGCTTCAGGGTATATGCATGAAAACAGAAAAAAAAGTAAGAGGAGAGCTAACATAATAATGTTCGTAGTCTCTTTGGTCATGTCGCATGCAACAGCAACAACAAGCTAAACAGCAAAGCCTTTGGGTTGAGGAGCCAAAGCGACAACAGAAACAGCAACAGCAATAACCAGTGGCCAGTTTAAAGTGTTTCAAATATACATACACATGTATATATAAATATATATACATATAAATTGCATTTTTTGTTAGCTGGGAATTTAATTGGAATAGTTTTGGACAAACATCAACAGGCTGCAGGAAAGCAGCGCCAATATGGCTGGGTCTCAGCCCTGGGTCTGGGTCTGGGTCTGGGTCTGGGCTGAGCTAATGCAAAGGCATTTTCCGCCTGGGGCTCAACTTTTAAGGCATGTTTGCATTCGCCAGCTGAACTCGGCTCAATAATGGTTGCCATGCCCTTGGCAACCTTGAAAAGCGTGCAACACATGCACCTATCTGTAGGCCCCTCCCCTCCGCCACTGCCCCATCGCCTCGCTCTTGCTGCTTCGCTTCGTTTTATTGGGCACATAAAACTTTATTTAATAACCGCTGCATGCTGCGAGCTGGCCATAAAAAGCGGCTATTAAAATTGCAAAACAGAACGAAAAACAGAGAATGAATAAACGAAAACATTTAAAATAAAATCATGCCTGGGCCCTTATAGTTGGGGGCGTGGCAGTGGCCGAAATTTATGGTCCTACAGGCTTTATGCGCTCCCTTCGCTCTCTCTCTCTCTCTCTCTGTCCGTCCCGCTCTGATGTGTCAATGAGGACATCGCATGGCTGAGTGCTGTGCTAAATAATGACGTCAAGGTTTTGATTGAAAGGATTATTGTTATGATATTTTCATTCGGACTATAAACCCATTGATTTATGGACTTGTTTTCGAGAAACCCAACTAAAGTCATGTTGGCAACGGAAATCGCGAAAAACATTTTCATTATGTCTCAACTAAGTCGCTGGCAAAAGACCTCAATAAGGAGCTATATATATTAAAAAGTTAAACGTCGCCTGGTCCTTAATAGACTTTGAGCAACTGGAAAATGACTATAAAATAAATGAAGAACACATTTTGACCTTATGTTATGCATATGTATATATATTGCTGATGATGGATATTTCTCTATATTAAAACTGTTAGACATATATACATATTATCTGTACTATAATTAGTGATAGCATACTCATAGTCTAGCTTATATTTCAGTTAAACACACAACTCAGGTGAGCAGTTCTAGTCGAATGTAAGCAAATTATTCTGTGATAGATTGATGTACATAGGATGTTTGCTTGACTATCCTCACCTTCAAATGATTTAGAGAGTATAGACCTTAAATTAATTTATATAATATTATTTATATTTATTTAGTATATCTTACTGTTATATCAGCTAGAAATACTAAGTTTAGTATTTTGTCTGTGTAACCCCCACAATTATTTAATATATTTTTATATATTTTGAACAACTTATTAATGGGGGACTCTGGCATTATGCTTCTTGATTGGGATTAAGAGCTGAGTCGACTTACCTTTGTTCAAATGCTGAATGCATTGATCCCGTTAACTATTATATACAATATGTAGAGGCTTGAAGTATTAACAATATATATTATTTTATATTCTCAATCTGGCATGATTTGTGCAACATCATTTGAATATCTAATTTGAATTCCTAATTTTAAGTCCCGGGCAAGTAGAGTGTGGTCTGAGTCGAGTGTCAATATCATAATTTCATATTCATGTAAGAACCTGAAAAATATGCTGAAAATAAAACTAATAAAAATGAAGATTTTTTAATACTTCCAGGAAATAAACACTTTTATTTGACGCACTTTGTTTTTATTAAATTTGTATTTTGGGTTTACGATTCGTTATTAGGACTTAATACATTTTATATATATGATTTTTTCATTTAGTTTGATTGTAAATAAAACCATTAGAACCATCAAACGAGAGGTAAATTTCAAAATTAAATTTGAGTGATTAAAATTAAGCTCTTTTCGTTACAGTTAGTTAAATATACATAAACATATACATACACATATGTATGTGTAGTATGAGCACATAAATCAGTTCAAATTTATTTAGTTATGTGAAAAAAGAAGTGAATGAAAGGAAATTCAATTAAATAAATTGATTTATTGTACAAACTAAACTAAACACTCGAAACGTGTTTCGAGCACACGAATGTAATTTATTTGATTTTAATTCTTTTATTTTTAAATAATTATCAATTATGTGCCAAGCGTTGGTCTAAAACAATAAATATATAAATGTGTGGAGCTGGGACAATTTATTGCCAGCCATTGAAGTTCCATTTAAAGCGAATCATTAATCAATTAAACACAACTAGAAAATGTTAAAAAATCCTCCTCCTTTTTTTTTTTTTGCTTTCGAATGAGTCAGTTTTTTTGTTCTCGTTAAATAATGAACCATTCATTTGCATTGATTTATGATAATTTGATTAATATTTTAATTGAATGCAGTTTGCGCTGAGCCTTTGTTTAATACTTGAATTGTCTGCATTTTGAGTTTGTTTTAATATTCATTTAAGTTTTTTTTTTTTTAATTTTTGTTTTTTTACTTGAAGTAAATAATACCACATTTTAGTTAAAGGGTTCATTATTATATTGTTTTATATACACTGATAAAAACCGATTTGGTTTCTTAGACAACTTCTGCATGTGCGCTCCAAGTTTTCAATCATTAATCGTTCACATTTATATATATTATATATAAATATATATATATATATATATATATATATATATATATATATATATATATATATATATATATATATATATATATATATATATATATATATATATATATATATATATATATATATATTAGCTAATTGCTGAATGGTAGAAAAATTGTGTGCTACGCTTAACGGTAAAATATTCAGATTTATATATACGTTTGCAGCTTACAGACAGACGCTAAATTGTTATACATATATATATATCAATATATATATATATATATATATATATATATATATATATATATTCTTTCATTAAATTCACAACGGATCTAATTGTTAACTAAACTAAACATTGACTAACATCGTCTGCTATTTGACTATATATTTACAGTAACTTATCAACTGACATCTTTTAACTACATTCTCTACTGCATTCTTATGGTTCGCTTAACAATGATTTGATATAATTTTTTATTTTATTTATTATTTGTTATGTTTTGCTTATTTCCTAATGCTCAACTGCTGCTTAATTTATGAAAATCTTGCCTTAGAGTTAAACAGAGCTTAGGTGCAGTCTAGTAGTTTTCGAGTACTTTTCGGTTCAATCCGAGAAGTTTTTCTCGTCGGAGAAGCGCACGTGATGCTGCTGCTTCAGGCGAGCGCCGGCAGCGTTCGCGCCCGAGCCGCGCTTTTTCAATGTCGCCATTTTCACAATCCCGTTTCCGTTTCCGTTGCCGTTTCCATTTCCGTTGTCGTTGCCATTGCCGCTGAGGCTGTCAATGCCGCCGCCGCTGGCTTTCGCGTTGGCACTTCCAGCCGTCAACGGTGGCGACATAGTCGTCGATGTGGTCGTGGATGCGGGCGAGGACAAGTTGGTCCACTGCTCATCGCAGGAGCAATAGCCGCGCGCCACATCCCCGCCCTCGAGCGCCAGCGCGTGAATCTCTCGCTTGAACTTGAGCTTCCTCAGCTGCAGCTTATGCTCTGAGCCATTCACTGCACCACCACCACCACCACCACCACCATCGCCGCCGCTTTGTCCACCTTGCCTGGCCGTAGTCACTGTTGTTCCATGTGCTGCATTGAGTTGGCTGTCATCGGGTCCGCTCAGTTTTTGCGCCTCTTTGAGGGCATAGAACTCCTCAGGCGTTTCGACACGTAGAGTCTCTATGGACCTGTAAGTGGCAAGAAAAAAAATGCGAATGAAAATCTGTATTATGCAAAAAGACTAGTGGCCGCGTGTGAGGATGCCTGACTAGCAGATACCCTGCATTGTGAATTTTCTATATTTGGATATAGCTCCCTAGGATGGAAGCTATATGCTGATCTATTCTTCTTGCTTTTCAAATCTCTCTTGGTAATGAATATATATTTTATTTAGAATTTATTTAGCTAACTGCCTAACTAATATGCCCTCTCTCCTTTATTTGCCGTGAGTAAAAGCTCAAAAAAGAATTTGCCTTTGTATAATTGCAAACCTACAGTCAAATTGCCAACCCTTCAGCAGCTCTCCAAATTTCGTTTGGCTCCGTGAAAAAGTTAATTACGACCGAGTAAAACAAAAAATATTTTTATTTTACGATTGCGGCACGGGCAAACGAATCCTGATAAGGGTCATCAAAACTACAGCTAATTAATTATATTTCCAAAGCTAAATGAAAACTATATTTCCAAATAAATATGTAAGCATAGGAAGTTAACCGGAAAAATTTTGCAAATTGCGCGCAATTATTTTTATTTACATTCATAATAATTATACTAAAAATAAAATATAAATTACATATATTTAAAAATATATAAAATATCACATACATATATTAAAAACTATAAAAAATACCAATTATATTATCAATGGAAACAGAATTTAAAAAGCTAAAATAAAATATAATTTAGAAAGCGGAAGCCACCAAAGTCTCAACTACTTTCAAGCTGAGTTTCCTCAGATATTTATATGTATATACATTAACGGCGTAAAATTCTTATTTTCAGGTTATTTCAAGCCATGGAATAAAAATTAAATTATAATCAAAATAAAACTTAGTTATAATTTTCGTAAGTCTAAATCTAACTTCTTCGGTTGCTCTCATCTTTCTTACAAATTCATGCGTCAGCGTCTCTGTATTTGTTTACTTTTATTGTATTTTTTTTTATGGGTGTCATTAAATACTTTCATTATGTGAAATATTTTATATTTATTTAATATTTGATATTCATTATTTAACCCTTTTTATTTATTATTATTTTTTAGCTTAATATAATTTAATACCACATTTTAGGTGTCATTATGAATATATATTATTTTATATTTCTAAATTTCTGTATACTAATTGAGTCTACTTCTAATTGCCGTCTATCAAATATTGCTTAGCAGTAAGTTAAATATAAATTATATATAAAAAATATATATACATTTATTGACTTAGGATTCGTTTCAACTTTTTGCGGACAAATGCTTCGGTTTATAGCAAATAAATTGTCTTTAATTTATTGCCCGAAACGAAGGACTGAAGTAAGGGTCTGTGAGTCTATTAAATGAAACCCACTTTTATAAACGTTCCTTGTCTTAGTCGATGAAGGCAAGTTGCTTGGCCAAACTTTTAATTTGAAATCAACAATTTGCAAGTTATGAAACGCTGACGCCACTTAGCGCTGGGGCATGCAAAGTAGCTACTAAATAAGCACAGCTCTCGGATAGCTATCTCCGATGACCTTTGGTTTGTTTGCTGTTTGGCTGTAGACGCACTTGTGTGTGCGAGTAGCTGTTCGCAGTTCGCTACCCATCAAAGTTTACGAGCTATGTTTATGAACGAGTTGCCTTGAGAGCTGCCATTGCCACGCCCATGCCCAAGAGCACGAGCACGCATAGACGGGACTGCTGAACCACAGTCACAGTCACAGTCACAGTCAGCATCACATCACTCTGTTCAGTTGTGCCTGGCCCTGAAACTCTTTGTTTTAGCATTTGTATCTGTACGTTGATATGTATGTGTGTGTCTATCTGTATCTGCAAACTAGTCCATTTGGTGCTGCTTTGCATCGCATACTTCATTGCGCTCTGTTGGCGTTTTCCATTATGCTTTTGTGTTTGGTTTAAAATTCAGCGGGAAATCTTGTTCAGCAATGCATCTATCTAGCTCGTCCCCCAACGCCCATTCCTGGCCACTTCGCCCACACCTCGCACGTTTGTTTTTTTTTTTTTTTGTGCGTGCTCATTTTTGCACTACAGTAAACTCAGTTTGTGCCTGGTCGCGAGAATTTATGCAAAGAAAGCGAAAAGTGCAAACTAAAGTGCAGCTACAGAATGCGCGGCTGCCTTTTGTTTTGTCCGTTGCTGCTGCTGCCTGGGCTGCTACTGTCAGGCTGTCGTTTTCCGACGGCTTCTCAAACTCTCCTGGGGTGTGGCCTGCTGCTGTATAGCTGAGCGCACAATTTGCCGCAGATTGCCAGCAGGGGAGGGGAAAGGGGCGGCGGGGCGGGGCTAAACTATGTAGGCGTTCGTCGGTGCGCTCAGACTTGACTTCAGATACACTAAAAAGCAGCAAAACTGAGCAATGCCCGTAATGCAAATCTTAGCTACAATGTGTGCATTGTTGAGGAACGGGAAAGAAAATATTCAGTGCTGGCATGGCTGTATGTGTGTGTGTGTGCGAGAGTGTGTGGACCATCATTAACGTATTACACGCGTGTTTGTGCAGCCACTTTGCATATCTTGTGAAAGGAACAACGAGGGCAGACTGAGAGGCATGCGCCCAGTTTAAAGCTGTTCACAGAGAATCTGCAACACGAAACTCGTTGGCCAAGCCTTTAGGAATTAGCCTAATTGAGATCAAATTAGCTTGAGTTAATAAATAATTAAGCTAAACTATTGAAATTGAAGTCGAAATTCATATGAAAATATTTGTTTAGATAAAACAGAGACGGCATCTCTTTATCTTTGTGTGAAAGTGAAATGTGAGACTAATAAATCGAAAGCTGATTGATTACTATAATCGAAATAGTTTGGAAGTCATGAAGATACTGAATGCAGCTACTAAAGAGTAAATTATTTGAATTTTGAACTAAAATAAAATTGATCTAAAATATTATTTAAAATATTATTAAATGTGAAAAGATTTGAATATAAATTGATTTAATGAAATTAAAAATTTGAATTTTAATTTGATTTAATTAAAACTGAAACTGATTTGTAATATTTGCTATTACCAAAATTCGTAAGTTTTTAAAATCAGGAAGTCCCACACTCATAAATAACTATGCGTATATAAGTACTTCTATAAGTATTTTAACATGTTTAATACTCGTACTAAGCATTTTATAGTTAATACACATATATATTAAAATAAATATACCTAATTATTATTATTTCAGTATATATATTTTTGAGTATATGCGTGTGTTAAATATATAATATCTTAAATAATATTAGTTTATATTTATTTTTAAAAAAAATTCTTCGATATATATTTATAGGCAAATGCGTTCTAACTGTAATCCTGTGAAATATTATATTTTTTGTTTTCGATATTTAGTTAGAATAAGTCTGGGTATGAGTTAAGCACGCAAGTCCAGTTAAAGCATTTGAAGTGTTTCCTTTCATGCTTTTAATGCCTAGCGTGTTGGCTAAAGGAAGATATCAAGGAGAATATATGATTTATGTGGCCAAGGATAATAACTTATGCGCATCAATTTGTGTTCAGCTAATGCATTAGAGTGCGCATTGCCATTTGAATCGATTTTCTTTGAAGTAGACAATGCTTTTAGTTAGATAATTAATTGGGCCTCGACAAGCTATAAATTTCAGCTTAAATATTTCTCTATTAATTCTAGCTTTAATCACCAACTCTGCATATCTCTACTCATATCAATAAATATTAAATATTCAAAAATCTTAAATGCTTGATGACTCTTTATACCCAAGTCAAGTCCGATGCGAATTTATTCTCTTCTAGCTAATTGACGTTAATGAAGGTAATAAATGCTAAATGCCAAGTATGAATTTCCTGTTATTTGATATTAAATTAAATTCCTTTGAATTGGCTTCGATAAATGCTCAGGTTCAGGTGGCTGTAATCTGAAGATGGTGTGGCGAGAGATAACAGTCGCGAAATCAATTGAGCTAGAGTTGAATTACATGTTATTAAAATGAGTTTTATTAAGTGGGAGTATAGCTTCTAGGTTACAAGCTGGGGCGAGATGAATATAAATACGACTTTAACTTTATTTCTTTTGCTTCTGGTTAGCCAATTTGAAATCTTTGCTCCAACTCGCTAAAAAATGACTTTGAAACTATTGTGCTTATTTTTGCGCTGTTTCTTTACTTATCGGGGAAGTAGCTCTTTGTGTAGCGACCATTATTTAAACAAGTGCCAAAATATGCACAGCTGGCAACAGGAAGAGCTGAAACAAAGTGTAAGAAATAAGGAAAATTAATGTTTATTGTGCTCTTAGCACATATACACTTCGGCAGAGCCGGTCCAAAGTTTCCGCTGCTGCTGGTACACAAGTGTGCCCAACACTATGTGTGTGTGTGTGTTTGTATGTGCCCGCCATATATGGTGGGTGTAAATTTACATAAAGGTTGCCACTTGCTGCTGTTGCTTTTTTCTTTGGCAGGAAAATTGCATTTCCCCGAGCACAAGAGC
This sequence comes from Drosophila mercatorum, assembly GCA_961210405.1. NCBI lineage: Eukaryota > Metazoa > Arthropoda > Insecta > Diptera > Drosophilidae > Drosophila > Drosophila mercatorum. The sequence goes on from CAUIUS010000003.1 coordinate 1,749,267, forward strand.
AAAAGAGAAGAGCGCAAATGTTAATCAGCTAAAAGTCATGAAGGTGGCTGCCGCTGCCGCGTGGACCAGCTACTTTCGGCCAGGTGTAAGCAAAATGGGGGGAAAAAATGCTGAATGAAATGCAAATTTAATTGTATGCCAGCTGAATTAATGGGCAGCGCACAAACTTGAGCATCCGCAAGCCCAGCAGCAGCAACAACCTCTTTTCCGGACCAAGCTTAACTTAAGTGGACAACGTGGTATGCGGTTAAGGTCTTTGGGTTGACATATGCCCATGGACTACGGAGCATTCGGCTGCCTTTGCGCTCGGTCAAATGTCTTCAGTATCGATGGCAACCGAATTTCAAAGTCATTTTTATTCATTTATTCATTACTTCAGCTTTTTTTTTCATCAGGTCGTCAAACCTTTTAGACCAAATGGCTAATAAGCAGTACAGAAAGTAGAAGAGCTAGAAGATATGCTTACAAGATTATATTTTTTAGCTACGCATTGGTGTACTTTTAATTTCCTCAAGGCTACTGTACTATAAATTTGAATTTTATTTATTCTTGCGCTTTATTTTTTTCTTATATTCTATTATTTTTTTTCATTTTATATATTTATTTATTTAATTTATTTTATTTGTTTTACTTATTTTATTCACAGATTTACTTTATTTATAGATTTAATTATTTAAATAATTATTAATTTGATTTATTTAAGTTATTTTACTTTTTTTTAAAATTATATTTATTTATTTAATTATTTATTTATTTTATTTAAAATATTTTTTACCTATTTTATTTTTTAAACTAATTTCTTGAATTATTTATTTATTTTATTTGTTTTATTTATTTCACCTATTTTATTTTATTTATTTATTTCATTTTTAAATTATTTTTTTATTTTATTTCTTTTATTTTTTATTTTACGTATTTTATTTTATTTTTTAAATTATTTGTTTAATTATTTAGATATTTATTTTATTTGTTTTATTTATTTTACTTATTTTATTTTATTTATTTTATTTTATTTATTTTATTGACTTTGTTAATTTCCTTCAATAATTCACCGGGCAATTTTACTGTTGATTTTGCTTCGCTTTGCATTATTTATTTTTAACGGTCAGTTTACGGCATTTGTTTCAAAAATTTCTGAAATAAGAAACTGAAAAGCATTTGTTTTCTTTGGTTTGTTGATATGTCAAAGTTCATGCGACTAGGCTGTCAACTTGTCTTTTATTCTCACGACTTTATTGCGAATTTTTGGAAGCGAAGTTTGTTTTTATTTTTGTATGCTGTGCACATTTTTCCATGTCAGCAGCTGGGACATTTGAGCTCTACGGGAATTTCAATTCAATCTGTTTTACTTTTGTTTTTATTAAATAGAATTTTGATGCAGCCACATTTTGGTGCCGTTTGTTATATTTAATCAGCACTGGGGACATTTTATTTGTTCACCTTCATGTCAACCTTGTCAATTTCCCGACCATAAGGGCTTAACATTTTTGTCATACTCGCCGGCGCTTGGTATTTTATGGCTGAATATATATTTAAACGAATGCCGAACCTACTTTATTGTATGTTCTGTGGGCCTACCAAAATATACAATTTGTTTAATAGTTTAAGGGAAATTTAATCGTTTGCTTAAGGCAGCTGAAATTGTTATTTATGAAAATTATTTAAATGTGACTCTATAATTAATGTTGTTAAAATGAGAGACGAGCTCAACATTAAATCAAGGAAGCATTTGAATTATCTTCATACTTTTAGAGTCAGTTGAGCCCGTAAGACTTCATATTGTTTCTCAAATCGATGGCAAACATGAATAAATTCTCCTATGGGTATTATGTGGTAGAAGCAATGAAGGAGCTCAGTCCACCCACTAACGAGAGCAAAATAGTTGCAAGAGCCCTCAAGAACATCAATTGCAAATGCAGGCGAAAACACAACGAACTGCAATTGCGAAAGGCTCTGGATGTGGGACTGCGCTTTGGCATCATACGTGAGCTCAACAACAAGTATTACCTCTATGAGTACGGACATGTCTGTGCGACAGGTGAGGTCACGTATGACTTTCGGGACAGCCCATTGGATCAAGAATCTGAAGTCGACCAATTCAGCTTTCCAATTAAGCGAAAGAGTAAGGCTGACGCTGAATTGCAGAGTAAAAAACAGAAACTAGCCTGAAATAACATTATTTTAACATTATTTTTTAATGTTTAACAAATTGTTTAACAAAAGTTGAAACCAAATTAAAAGTGAATCTGATTTTCCTATGTTAAAGCTTGCATTTCTCATCTGTAAATCAGTATAAACTTTCTCTACTACAGTCAATTAAAGTGTTCTTTATTTAATTTATAGTTATGTTCGATTGTTTGCCTTGCTGCCTTGCTCAATTTGTTTGTACATACTCAGCCCTCTTCAAAATATCCTTTAAACTAGTCGTGTGTGAGACATTTAAGCCGGTCAGCCAGGCAAGGCCTCAGCTTATGCTCATCTTTGTGTTGGCCTAGATCCAGTTGCAGTAATTATGCCAGCTGAAACTAGAGCCTTGTTGCTTACGGTCAACTTACCCTGTTGATGACTATAAGTCCAACTCAAAGACCGACACCTATCAGACGCGCATCTCGTCGATGGCTGCCTGTGGCACTTGCTGCTGCTGTGGCTGCTGGGACGCAGACAGGGCGGAGCTCATTGCTAAGCTTTCGCCATGGGCGCCCGACATGTGGCCATGCGAGTGGGCGTGTATGTGCCCCTTGGAGGAGCTGGGCGCACTGCTCACTCCGCTGCTGCTGCTGCCGCCTGATGGCGTCTGATCGAGCAGCATATTGCCACCGGGACCGGCTGCACCCATGCCCGAGTTGATACTGCTGTTGGTGGTGGTCGTAGTCGACGAGGAGGCGGTACGCATCGGTGGGCGTGGACCACGTATGTAGTGCGGCTGCATGCCCGTTAGCACAGCCCCGTTTGGCTGATGTTTACCAACCTGCTGCTGCTGCTGCTGTTGTTGTTGTTGTTGATATTGTTGTAGTTCTGGAATGGAGATAGAGCAGGGAACTTGTAAGCTACTTATGTCGTTATGCATATGTCGGCATATTATCGAGCAAATGTTTGTTGACGAGCGCTGAAGCTACCAGCATCAGCCCGAGTCACAGACAGAGCCACATCCCCCGCACCAGCACCAGAACAAAAGTCAATTTGTAAACAACAATAGCAACAACAACAACAAAAACAACGTTAAAAATTAAACACACATCGTCATCGTTGTCATCATTGCCTCATTGCCATCGACATCATCATTGGTTCTGCTGCGCTTTTTACGCTATTCAATTGCCAACCAGCTACTCCCCTCTCTCTCCCACTCCCACTCCCCCTCTCCCACTACTGTTCCCGTTTATACTGCATGTCGCTCCACTCATCGTTCAAAAATGGCAAATGTCTGCAGTTATTGACGCTGCTAATATTTTGATGTTTTCCCATGCCCTGCGACCGCATGTCAAATAATGTGACACTAAACCCGCAACCCCTTCCATCCCCTATGCAGGCTGACATACAATATGGACTCCCCCTCTCTCTGGGTGTGTGCTAGTTAATTTGTTTGCTTGCACCATAAGTACACTGCACTTTTATTGCAGAGCTTGCGAAAATGTCGAACAATATGAAATGTTTTGTAGACTAATAATCATAAGCGACAGACGCTCGCTCGTGTTGCTTCATAAAGTTGCTGATGCTAAACTTACTGCAACAATAAGTTGTCATGGACAAGTAATTAAATAAGATTCTACGATAGTAATACTAATACTAATAATAATAATAATAATAATAATAATAATAAGATTTGACAACATTTTAATAGAAGTTGGAGTGGAGTTTGTTAGAGCTCTACTAATCATACATTTAATTGAGCTCTCAAATATATTTGAAACTATTTCGGGTTATAGTTTGACTAATGCTTTTTATTTCAATGCTGGTTGATGTTCTATTCTATGTATATAAATATTTTGGCATATCTTTTTGTTTCAGTTATCTTTTTCAGTTCGATTGATACAATTATTGGAAATATTGGAATTATGAAAATGAAATGATTCGATCATATCAGATTAAATTAATAAAAATGTGTTAAAATTTTATCACACTGTTCTGTGAAATATTTTACTTTATATTTCATATATTAATATGTATTATTAATATTATATAATATTCATATTATATCACATTTGATTTATAACTATATAATATTGGAATATTTTAATCACATAGACAAATCTTTGATTTCATTATTTAATAAATAGCTGAATAAATGAAATGCTATAGCCTTTATTCAGTCTCCGCAGCAGTAAAATCTTGGTCTACAACTGTGTCAAATCCAGCTTGACGCTGTGTGTTTGCTTGTGCCATGCATTTCAGTGAGCTGTTTATTTTCAAATTTATTTTTGCGTTTCTCTCCAAGGACGAATAAAGCCTCAATAGCCGCACCTCAGAGAGCTGTCCAATTAAAGTCAATGGATACTTAAGATGAGGCTAGTAAAGGTGGCCAAAGTGGATTTTAGCTTAGGCTGAGATCAAAGCAAGCAGCGGCTTACTGGGAGTAGCGGCCATTTTCGAAAATCTACGCCCACACGTACACACACACGCACGCACACAAGTACACTAAAGCAGAAACACGTGCTGTTGGCTAAAATGCATACTAGAGTAGATGGTCAAAGGAAGGACTAGTTAGAGTGCGAGTGAGAGTACTATTTCATGTTGGGCCCCGGCGGGAGCTGCCATCAATTCAGAATATGAAATTAACAACGGTGCGTATGCGTAATATGCGCAATGAAGGCAAGCGGCTTAACAACGTGTGAGTCTATGTCTGTGTGTGTGTGTGTGTGCGTGTGCCTGTCTGTGTGCGTGGCATGCAATAAATTTACAATTTCCCTGCATTTTGTTGCATTTTGTTGGCCAAAATGCGATCCGCGGCGAAGCAAATATAATTTACATGCGCGTCACTTACGCGCATTGTTATGGCAGTGCACCGGACTCGACCCGCATGCAATTAGAATGCAAATGCCGCAACAAATGGCTATAATAGAATAGAAAATATATTACGCTTTCGGCTGGCCCAGCACAAATTCGAATCTGACAGCCAGCCCAGCCCGCAATAATGTACTCAAATTTTTGGGCAAAAAGCATTCAACGGATGTTGATTAGTATGAAATGACAAGGCCGGATATGCCGCATGCATAACGCGACAGGGCGACAGGGCGGCACGCAACGCTCAACTTCAATTGGGAAACGTGACGCTGCCCCGACATGGACATGGACATGGAGTCAGTAGAGCACTGCATAGGGATTTGGTGCCGAGGACAACTGGACATTAACCACTCACCGATGTGGCATTGCGGCTTTCCAGCTCCCTCCACAACTAAGTGGCCCAGCACAAGTGCAGCCAATTGTGCATTGTGTGGCCCCAGAGGCACGCGTGCGAGTGTGTGTTCCGCATTAATGAGCTGTCCCCAGTAAATTCGCTGATATCTTTTATTTTTGCTTTTCAGCTCTGAGCTGAATGCTGCTGGACCTATCAAAAAACTACACGCAATGCTTAGCCAGTAGATGGCATCAAAGGAGGGCCAAGGCGTGCAATTTATGGCGAACTACAGCAAAGTGGACGTCGAACAGCTGCGCTTAATGGCCAACAGCACTCGAGCTGACAAGCTTACTGTCGCCCGAGTCGCCTGAGCAGAGGGAACCGAGTAGAACAAAAAGGAAATATTATCTGTTGGATCACCAATCAAAAGCTAGCCGGAAGACAACTTGGAAAACAAAATTTGATATGTGCAGTGAATATGATATAAATTGCTGTTTTTACTCGATGAACTTAAATTTTAATTTTAAATATGTTTGTGCATGTAAAATGTTATTTAATGTGATGGGTAAGTGAGCATTAATGCGAAGTGGATTAAAATAAAACTTTCCTCCGATGAGAAAGTTTTTTTTTATGAATGTCAAATGCCAAAGAAGCTCTTATTTTTTGGAAGTCATTTAAAAGCTTTGGGTCTCTGTTTAAAAGGTTCAAGCTATATACAAATTAGAGTCTTTTTGTATGTACAACATAAATTGCTCAAATATAATAATAATGATAATAGTAATATTAATATATAAATGATTAAATAACCTCGAAACATCGAAAACTTAAAGAAAAAATTGCAATAAAAACCCGTCAATGGTCTGTTGAGACTTGATTGCTGATAGATGATATGCAGTTATTTAGACCGCACGCTTGAACGGCTAATGTTAGTCAAATTATCAATCGCTCAGTCAAAGTGCCAACTGAGCGAACCATTTAAAATCAATCGGAGTGCCAGCTATACAAATGGCCCAGTGCCAGGCCCGATTAGCATACAATTTCAAGCTCCTCAATCAAACATAAATCACAACAAGTGACTGCTGACTGGACCTGGAGAGCAGAGATACAACAACAGAGCACACGACATACGCTTGGCAGAAAATTGTGCGTAGTAAATCATTCAGCCAAGGTAAAGCTTCAAGATGAGCCCTGTGGAGCGCGGGGCGGGGCGTGGGGTGGCAACAAGCGAGAGCAGTATAAAAAATCTATTTTTCAAAATGCAATTCAAAGAAATCAAACGGATATCGAGGAAAATTTATGTGCGTCTATTTAGCTTTGAGCCGGGCAATGAGCGCACGAGCGAACAAATATTAAGTATACTCAGTGTGAACGTTGTCAAACCTATGCTCTAGGGCGAGTGAGTGTGTGTGTGTGTGAGTCAGTGTGTGTGCAAGCAAGTAAGCAGCACAATTAAATTGGATTTATGGTGCGCGTGATTACAAAATGAAGTTAATGTGCATGTACAAACACAATGGCCGACGAACGAACTTTGAGAGCTCGAGAACGGGCGCCAGCAGAAGAAAAATGATTGTCGAACTTTTTGAGTGCACGGAAATCGTACCTTGTTTGTCATGTCATCAATAAACTACACGATGAGCGAGCAGCAGATGAACAAGCCAAGCCAAGCCAAGGCCAGTCAAGCCAAGCCAACAGATACAGAGGCGAAATCAAATTGAATGAGCATATTAAAAATAAAAGGAAAAGTAATGTACGAGAACATTTTTGCAAGGAAGTGGCAAGGAAATGGAAGTCTGCACGCCCAACAGGACATATTTCACTTATAAGCAGCAGCGGCAGCAGCAGCGACAGCAACAACAGCAACAACACAATCAACAAACTGAGCAGCGAAGCGCATCAATGAAATATTTATGAGTGCCCCATGTAGATTTATGTATCTATATGCTGCCTGAGTGTCCGAACGGCGAGCGAATTGAAAAATTTATTAGCTGGATTAGCCGTTGAGCTACGCTGTGCCACTTGGGTTAAACTTATTTAAGCCTGCTTGCCGTTTGCGCTTTATGGAATATTCGATGCGCTGACAGCGGAATAAGCTGCTCTTGTAAATATATCTTTGTGCTGTTAACTTTTGTAAAATTAACAGGAAAAACTGATTCAGTATCAGTTCTGCTTTTGTGAATAAGCTAAACTAGTTTTTAGCTTTAATATAAATTAGTATGAGTGTATATGTTAATGGAGTCCTCTGACAATCAGAAATATATGCTTAGCATTATTATTAAAATTAATAAATGGACATTCAAATTAAATTTTCATTAATTTTACTAAAATTTTCCATTTCTTAATCTCTCCTATGAATAAAAAAGAAAATGTAATAAATCTGAGAATATTTCTGGCTGCTACAATTAACTTATTTTACTTGAAAAACTAATGTAATTCTGTATCTTCTTCTATTTTATATTAATTAAAATTATTTAATATTTTAAAAATGAAAATAAATGTCAATTAATTATTATCATTCAACGAAAGAATTGCAAACAATTCCGATTCGCTTTATAGATAAATTTAAAATGTAAAAATCGCTAAGGTAGGTGAACATCAGAATTAAAGCCTTTTCTTCAATTTCCAGTCTAGTTCCGTTTTTATGCCTTTAATTTGCTGTCTGTGTGGTAAATGAGAGCAGTAAAGCTGGGAATGAAAAGTACACTTTAAGCATTTGAGGCATACAAGTTGACTGGCTAACCAGGCTCATCGGCAAAGCCAGGACGTTTATTACATCAAATTGTCTGTCTTACTCAACCACAAAGGACGAGCCAGCAGAGCCAGCAGTTGACCACTAAGGATGCGGCAACGCACTGTGAGCATTTCTTGTGCCGAGGCAATAAAATAATATTGTTTTATCTAACTAGCTGCGCAATGCACAGCAACAAAGGGAAAGGCGGACAAAAGGACGAGCAGAAGGCTCTGGGATGGGGAAGCAAACTAACATCCCTCAGCAAACTACATATAGGCAAAGTGACATTTGTATGCCCGCAGCTCCGTCTGTCGTTCTGCCAAAATCATCAAAGCGAAGGCCAAATAATAAAACTAGGGAAAGCGAAAGGAAAACACAAAACTGCGGAATCAGAAGCCACAATGCGGCGAACAGATCGAATAATGCGCTGTAGTCGGATGGGCGATGGGGCCGACTTTGCTCTTAGGCTGAGACGGAGGGCAAACATATGTTGACGGCGCTGGCATAAATAAGGCTGAGCGAGGCTGAGTGTACGCTGACTCTGCCACATGCGGCTGGCTGGCTTGCAAATAGATTTTTCATCATTTATTTTTGTCTTCTCTGCGTGGCTCACACGGCGTATGCATGATAAATGCTTTCTATGTATGCGCGCTGTGTGTCTACTGTTGAAATTTCAATAATAACATTTGTATGAAGCTGTTTATGTCCTCATGCTGGCGACGCTAGCGATGCTGGTGATGCTGTTGTGCTGTTGGTAGTTGACAATGTGGATGACAATCACGTCACATCTGGGTCTGAATTTAGCTACCCTCTTTACTCTCACTCGCTCCCTGTCTCGCTCTCTGCCTCGCTCTCTCCATCTGTCACTCTGTCTTTCGCTCTTTCGTCTGCCTGTGTACTTGCTTGTACTTAGTCGTGTTGGGCTTAGTAGGCCAGTCGCGTTTGCCTTTTGTTTGCTGCTTTATTTTTATTATATTCATTCCTCCCACGCCTCCCACACGCACACCCACACACACATACAGCCGTATGCCCACACATGTCAGCAAAAATCGTTTACGCTTCATTGTTTTACTCAATTTGGTTGATTTTTGCTGGCGGCTTTTTTTTCGGCTTCTCGTTTGACGGCGCTCTTTGAATTTACTGCAAATCGTATGCAAAGTTTTGGCCACGTTTCTAACATATCAATTGGCAAGTGTTAAAAAATACAAAAAAATATGAAATAGCTTCGCTTTGAGTGCTTCGTCGTAGCGCGCATTGACCGAAATGATTATGGCAGCTCCGATGCCATTTCATCGATTGATTTATACACAAATAGCTGAATGCCGAAATCAACTTTTCGGCTTAGTTCTAAGTCGATAAGCAACATTCCTATTGCTCCCACGCGAACCTCTGTCTGTCTTTGCAAAAATAAATTGAATTTTTAACGACTGAGTTAATGGAGTTTAAAGGCAATATAATTGGTTTTTCTCAGTGTGAAAGAGCTTGAAGCTTAAGTGTCTAAACTTGCGTAAGCGTATATGGATTATGGTTAGACAGAAATCAAGTGACATTTGATCATTATCCTATATCTTTCTGCATTTTTGAAAGCAAAGTGATAATGGAGAGCAATAAATGTGAGCTGGCAATACAATATGCCTATATATATATATATATATATATATATATATATATATATATATATATATATATATATATATATATATATATATATATACTTATAATGCCCAATGCGAGCGGCTCTCAAAAATTATAAATATAATCTCTATAAATGCTTTGCGCTTGAACGATGGTTGGCACCCGGCTAGTTCAAGTCAAGCCACTAAGCCTAATGAGGCATTAAACTGCCGTTAAACAACGTAAGCGTTTTATATAATCCAAGGGCTTTGGCTAGCAACAACGACAACAAATATTAATGCGCCACTTGAGTGCGCAGAGTCACAAAAAAGAAAGAAGCGAGTCAAGACGGGCCGAAATCTCGGGACAAGCATTAATTACGCGTGGATTTTCGCGCAGACACAGGCTGTAGTTGACTTTAATATTTATGGTCTGCGCGAGGAAGAAAAATGCGCTGCTTAAATAAATAACTGACTGGAATGCCGAGCCGTGCCGACGGCAAACAGCTGGCGGGCAGCGCCGAGGTGTGCGCCCACGCATAATTATATGAAAATTCGCAATAATTATAAATAATGCAGAGCGCGCTGAAAATGTTAACGCAGTGCGAGTGGCACTCGCCACATCCGACAACGGCAGCACCTGGTGCCAGAGCCAGCGATAATGGTGGGGTTTGTCGAGTGGCAGCCATCATCAACTGCTTAACAGCGGCCAGCAGCACCGCTCGAAATCAGCGTCCCTCCTCCACTCAGCCACTGCAAAACATTTCCGCTTCCGTTAAGGCGCCACGAGCTTTGGCAGAGGCGCGTAAAATTGAATCAGCTTTGACAGCGCCAGCGAGAAGAGAACACGAGTGGAAAACATGCTGATTATATTTCCTTGCACTTTTGCTCAGGCTGGCGCAGTGGCAAATACTTTTTTGGCTTTTGACAATTTTGCCCTTTGCAGCGCTTCTCGAACAGCAATTAGAGCAGAAGATCGAAGTGCATAAACCTGCTCAAGTATCTAAAAAGCGACAATTCCACAGCCCTTTGCCCTGTACGCAATGCGCAAATTTCTGCAATTTAATTCAACTGGAAATCCAGATGAGAGCACTCGACTGCCAATGCAATCAAGAAATCACAAAAATCAAGAATTTAAATTTATAAATACTATATATTTTTGCTCCGTAATGAAGCTCGTTGATTCGCAAGCAGCAGAGGAATCTGTTGTGCAATTTCGTGGCTTTCGTGTAATATCAGGTTATTATAATTTCAAGTACTTGGAAAGTTGATCTGGACTGTGCGATCTCAAATGCTGAGAACATTTTCTTTGTTCTTCTTTTTCAATAATAATAAATTATTATTTTGAATCAAATTATATATTTTAGATACACTATATTCGTGTAGTTATATCAAATAAAATATTATATTTATGTACTCATCGATATTATATTGAAAGAAGTAATAATAGCGTAAAGCTCGGGCCAATTTGCATTCTCAAATATACTGCAAAGCTTATATCAAACACATCTAGTGACACTTGGACAGATACATCAAATGACACGTTTGTCGCCTTCGCCTTGAATCCCACCTGAGTCACCTCGACCACATGCATTGCCTTTGCCGTCGCAGCCACTTCATAGTCTGTAGCTGCTGCCATTGGAAACACAATTCAATTGCAATTGTGATTTTATCAATTGAGCTCGGAAAAGAATGCACCGATTGATTTTGTGATTTTGCCCATTGACCCCAAGCTTATTCAATACCTTCTCTGCTATTGAATTGATTTCAATTTAAAAGGATCTAAATGTTCTATTGAATATGTGGTATATCAGAAGAAACCTGTTTCATATATTTAAACTGAATTTTCAAATTAAGAATTATGCTAAAAATGCAAATAATAAAATAAATCAAAATCAAATATTTGAAACTAAATGCAAATAATGAAGACTAATAGTATAAAGTAAAATTCTATAGTATTTTTAATGGGCTACACTAATACGAGATTAGTTAATGATCATTTGAAGCAGACTTGATTCCGTGACGGATCTATGTGTCGAATTTGAAGTTTTACTTTAAGTCTCTCTTAGGTTCCAAGCTGAACTAGATTAACTCAGTTGCTGATTCAGATACACAGTATATACACTTTATGATCTCTGTCACGCCTCCTTCTCCTGCCTCTGATTCAGTTGTTGATTTAGATCATACTTCATAGTGTCTGCCACGCTTCCTTCTCCTGCCTTGTACAAAAATGTTCACAAAACTATTATTTCCTGAATTTACATTTTAAAATATTTTTAGCGCACTTTTTTCTGTTAACTATCTGAAGGTTTGTCAGAAACAGAACTGATTTTGCCTTTATTATTTAAATTGTGCGCACACTAGCAGAAAAACGAATCATTTCTATTTTCTTTCCTCTTGTTTTTTAAACGATTCAATTTCTGTGTGGATTTAATAACATTTTCTGCAACTGTGCACGCAGTCCCGACCCTGTTGGCGGTAATTTGATTGCCGTGAAACAGACACATTCACAACACAATAAACAGAGAGAGACACACACACACACACACACACATACGCGTAAGTTCGCCCGCTGTAAAAAATCTGTTGTTTTGCTTATCGCATGACCATTTCATAAACAGTCGATAAAAAAAATTACGAATTGCCTGCTTGGCCCTTACCTGTGCGCTTTGTATTTGTTATTTGTTGCAATCGATTGCTGGAATTTATTTATGGCTAAAAATGTCAACGACAGATGCCCGCAACGCCGTCCGTCGTTCAACTACCACCCCTGGGTGGGTCGACCTCTGCGGGTGCCATAATAAAAATAACATAATACGCTGCACAGCGCACCGCCGGCTGACCCTGCTGCTCCTTCGGGGCCGTGGCCCGATTGCTGGCTTTGGTTTTATTATGCAAGGTTCGCGCATTAAACTTACAACAGTTTTATGCGGCTTTTTATTATTTTTTATGCGCAATGTAATAACGTGAACTGTAAACGTTTCACGACTCTATATCTAGGCGGGGAACTATATCAGTAAATGGGCTCTCGATCGAAATTGAAAATCTAAACGTGAAATCATGCCAGGGCTGGCAAGAGGAGTGCCGACCGCGCCGTTTATCGGACCAATCAAATTTATCAGATGTCACGGCAGCTCAACTGAGAATTTATTGTTGCGGGCATATTTTTTGAAGTGCCGTCACGACCTCCATTGCGTGATGGCTCAAAAGAAAACTGTCGATAAGTTGCCGCAACTGCAATTCACCGTTCTCCATTTAACAGCTCATCGAACAAAGGCAAATCAGGACTGTCGACTGTGTGCTTAGCTGCAGCCGTTTCATGTCAGCCATAAATATTTGTGTATTTGCAATTGTGAGCTTATGTTTAATACGAACTCAATATTAAAATACCTAAGAGCATACCTCAAGTATGCATAAATATAAAGTTGATTTATTTCAGACCCAGCCCTACAGGTGAGTTGCTGTGGCTGACTGCACTCCATAAATACTTGTATGAGTAGTTTGTCTTGTTAAGAATTTGTGTATTGCTTTCTAATGGCCTGGATTTCCGACTAATATCACAAAGGAAATGAATCGATGATAAAAATTATGATTATCCTATAGTAGAATTTCATGTAATTTTTATAGCATACTTTTGTGGGCACCATTGGAAAGAAGCCGAGCAAAGTCTTCATTGTGCATTTCTTAAATTAAATACAGATATCAAATGACAAATAGAATAATAAGTCATCATACCCGCTAGGCCGTTCGCACTACAGAGTATAGTTTCCGTGAAAACCTTGGCAATCAGTGGAGCATAATTTGTACAACAATTTCCGTCGTGGCCATCAACTAAGCAGGGAATTGGATTGGACTGAACGGATGCCAAACTAAAGCTCGTTCCACTGCCAAAGCCGAAGCCGGACAATCGGATGGGCCACGGGCTTGGAACGGCTCGTTTGCTGTCTGCCAGCAAAACTGTGGTCAAAAGTCGCAAGTGCGTTGAACTTCACCGATGCGTAAATGCTTTCTCTGCCTTGGGTTCTTACTTGCTTTATTTATTTTTTTTTTTACTTTTTGGCTGTAGTTTTGCTTTTTGCGCCGTAGGATATTTGGCTTCCCACGGACAGCGCAGGAATAACTTTGGCTCCAGTCTCTCGGAGCGGGCACTGCGGCTGATTAGTACAATTTCAATTTTCGCGCGGACATATTTGTGCATAGCCAGGGGTTCAGTTTATGCTCTTGTCAGACCCAGCACGAAGGTCATTTTTGGTTTGGTTTGATTGAGCAATATTTTTTGTTTGCTTGGGGTGATTTTGCAGGAAATTTATGTGTAGCTTCACAACGTGCCTTCACAATGTTGCCCCGTCATTCATTTTTCAAATATTTCTGCCTTTTCTTTCTGGTCTTGTTTGGTTGCGCAGCCTAACAAGCAGCCAGACTACCAGCTGTGCTGCCAATAGCATATTTATAAACGTACGTATACGGAACATAAATACATTCATATTTATTATGCGAGTCATTTCTTGGTGTTAGATTGAGCGCTGAGCTTGCCTTTTTCATAGCTTAAAGAGTTCGTCTTAAATTTTTCATAATTTCAAAGGCAGAGTTGGACTATGGACAGTGAGTTGATCTGAGATTGATTAGTCTAGTACGAAACGGTTATAAACACGTCTTTGATAGTATCAAGGCAATTGAGCGTGAACTAATTATGTTGGAACTACATTTGTAAGAGAAGAGATGTTAATATCGATATATCTGTGCTTGATCCAACACTCAGCTCATTGTATTGTATTTTTGAATCGATGATCCAACGCTAGAAGACGCCACAAGTACCTTGACAAAGGACAGATACATTATACCTTGCTACTATATAAATTAGTTGCGACTAAAGACAATTTTGCGTAGTTAAATAATAAAATAAATTTAAACAATTTTTTCTCTTCAATAAATTTTATTCTGCTTAAGGAAAATTGCTTAAGGTCAGTCGACTTTATCCCAACAGAGCCCATAGAAATTTTCTTTTGAATATTCATAATGCCTACGCTTGAAACCTAATCTCAGCCTTGTGTCCGTATCGTAAGGGTATTTAATCTGCTTTATAATTTCTTTCAATTATTTATATTTGATTTTGCAAATGCGTTTTATGCTCTTACACACATGAAATGTTCCTGTTCTTCTTTGAAATCATAAGCTTATTCAATCATTTAGTGGGAACACATTCACATCTCTCTCTCTCTCTCTCTCTGTCTCTCTCTCTTTCTCTGTCTCAGATGTAGTTTGTGCTTTCATTCAATTTAAGAATGTGGTTTCTTGTACAGGTTTTTTAATCGAAAATAAAATGCAAGCTGTGTGCTCTTCAGCCAGCAGCCAGGAGCCAGCAGCAAGGAGCGAGCATGGAAAATGGAACAGAACTGAGAAGCAATCCATAATGTAATGAAATCTTATCGTATTATGGCCTGATTGCTACCTTGGCGCAACATTGTTTGGATGCCATATGCTCCCACCTAGTGTGCTTGTGTTGCTGTTTGCATTTGTGCGGCGAACGCTGCACGTAGCATGCGAAAAGAAAAGCAAAAAATGAGTAAAATGAGAAAGATGGGAAACACTTTCATCTTCTGGGCTGGGCTGCATCATAAAGCAATTCGCCCAATTGCATTTGCTGCTTAAATTTGTTGCTCGCTTCAAGAATAGTTTGTGGCTAACTCACCTGTCGTTGGATTGTGTCGATTGAGATTGCGTGGCAGTGTCATGCAATCGGTACTCGGGCCGGCTGTGCTGGTGAGGAGGACGTTGCCGCGGCTGTCCACCAGTGCGGTGCCGCCACCCGCCAAATTTAAGGCGGCCGTGTTGCGTGCATAATTAAGAGCTCCGGAATGATGCAGTTGGCTTGCCTTGGGCAAAGTCATTAGGCCGGGATTGTAGCTAACGCTGCTGCCTGAGACAACAACAGAAGCGCCACCACCGACACCCACCGCCGTGGCAGGGGTATTACTGTTGCTGCCAGCAGCACCACCGCCGCCACCTGCACCGCCAGCTGAACCATTGCCACGTCCAAAAGTCTGTGTGCCACCACCGCCCATGCTCTTGATTTGCATATGCTCGCGCTGCTGTTGATGCTGATGCTGTTGCTGCTGCTGCTGCTGCTGGTGTTGCTGCTTGCTGCTGGTGCTATAGGTCACGTTGGCCAAGTTATCCGTGGGCTTAGCGCCATCCATGGCCATATTATTAAGCATACTTCCACTGCCGCCTGCCTGCTGTGTTTGCTGTTGCTGCTGCTGTTGCGTTTGCAAGCCCGTGTTGGCGCATATGTGCGGCGGAGGCGGCTTGGATGCCTCGTTGGCTGCTGCGGCGGCGGCGGCGGCTGCCTGTAGTAGAATGGCTGCTTGTCCGGTCTGATCCTGACCGTGGCTCTCGACGTCCACAATCACATTGGCGCTCTGCGAGTGGCCCATGTGGTAGTGGGCATGCTTAATGGGCTCCGGCGGATACGGTACCTGCTGATGCATGCTGCGCTGCTGATACTGCTTCTGCAGTGTCTTCACCTCCAGCCGCGTCTTGTCCCGCTGATAGTACACGCCCGCAAATATCAGCACATTCAATATGAGCAGGCTGCATCCGATGGCAATCGTTACGCTCAGCGCCGTCGAATACGCCGCGTACCCGGCTGCCTCGAAGCCGGATGCCACGGTCTCCGCCGATGCGTTTGCAAGTGTTGTCGGCGCATACACGCCGCCTCCATTGCCCGTGTAGTTGCCGCCAATTGGTATACACGTTGTGTACATATTGTTCGGCTCCACGGTCGTCACTGCGGAAAAAGAGATAGCAAGAGAGAGACAGAGAGAGAGAGAGAGAAGTCATGAGTAATTGCGTACCATTGTTGCATATTAATATGTTGCTTATGCGTCTTGTTTGTCGCATGCAGAAAGACAATTGAAAATTAGTCAGCCAGTGGCCGCGTCGTATACGCAATCTAATTCCCTATTACATATTAAGCATACGACACGTATGCTTGGCTCCATCAAATGTGAATCAAAAGACATTGCACGCATAGTGAGTTTCCACATATTCAAATCTGATGTCTATTTAATTAAGTTCTTTGTATTTTTTGCTTTACAATGTTATTTGGGATTAGCTCAAAAGTTAAAATGCATAGTTGAATTTGTTAGCGAATTGTTAAAGCTAATTTCGACTATCATTTAAATATTTATGTAGGGCATCTCCTAGTCTGCTAGTCAGCAGCAATTGTAATTTCCAACTATTTTTCTGCACGTAAATATTTGATTTGAAGTTTTCTTTGTATGCTGAATAAACTCTTAGATCTTGACTTGATGCCAGCACGCTCGTATTGCTTTTATGGCAGTCAGGTAACTTTTAAATTGAAATGCAAACACCTGCGAAAAAAGAGATGTGCTTCAATGCTTTTGAAGTTCACTTCCTTCAAAATGTATTTGACAATGTGCTCGAGTCTTTGAGAATTGTTTTGTTATTGTTGTCGCTTTGTTGTATTCCTTTTGCTTTGTGTCTGACTGTCTCGTTGATGTGCCTCAAGTGCTATCTACACTTGGCATTGTTTTAAGCCAAGACAGCATGCAGTCTCTATATGTGAGCTTTTGTGTGTGAGTGTGTGTAAGAGTGTCGATGTCGTCTGTCTGAAAAGTTTTGCTTTTCAATTTTCTGCATATCAAACAATTCGGCAAAGTTCGGCACGAGATTAAAGACTTGGGCACGTATTTGCATAAATATTTAGACAATAAACCAAAGTGCCATAATAAGCATTGTCATATTGTTGTTCTCTTTCTCAATATTTCGTGTGATTCTCCACAGCTGCCAAGTGGCAGCTGAGAGCTTTTTAATTTGCATTCCACAATGCTCTTCAATTTGACAACTTTTTGTTATTCGACACGTCGAGTAATCCGATTTTTGAACCAATCAAAAGAAGTTAGTATCTGCTATGGCAGCATTATAAAGCTAATTTACTCCATACCTTTACTTGCTCACTTATTTTTATTTGTATATTTATAATTGATCTCATTGAAGTTATAATTTTGTGGAACTTTTGGAATTAGTATTTATAGGAAAGGAATTGCTTATTTATACACATATATATTAGCAGACAATAAAATTTATTTGGATGGCGATTTGGTAGGCCTGTTTAAGGAAGGTCAGAGTCATAGTTGATAGTTCTGCCTTTTGCCTATAAAGATACTTTTGTCTCATATATAAGCTTAATTAATTTTGCATATATATAAATAAATGTGTATACATACATACACTCGATGGCTTGCGTGCGTCATATATAGATAGGCATTATGCTAGTTTTACCAACAGCAATTCTAACCCTAACTGGTCCATTCGCCGCGTCAATGGCAATTTGTGGACACTCAACCTGTCACTTGACAGACTTAAGGAGCAAACACTTTCGGCCCCAGCATGAGTTCGTTGGCAGTTCCATGGCTAAATGGCCTAACCAGATAAGTTGCGACCCCAGCTAGAAAGCCATACAAAACAAGAAAAAAACAAAAGCAAAAAAAAAAAATTACAGCCAGAGCAGAGTCGACCTATCGTAATTTGGTTGAGCATTTCTAAACGGTCCTTGACTAAGCTTTTTATCAAAACGCTCCATTTTGCATTTATTTTCAAGTTGAAATACGCTCTTGCTGCCATGGGAAATTTTCTATTTTAATTCCTTTTAATTTTAATTTTTATTTTAATTTTAGCTTTCGTTTTATGGCAAGGACCCAGCGCTTGAGTTAAAGTCACAGCAGAGAGGACAACAACCGGCGCCCGCACGCGCTCAAGGACCCCAGATAATTATGTACGAGGACACACGGCCGGCGCAGCTTGAGTCAGATAACCAAAAGCCCGAAGCACCAAAGAGAGATTGCCTTGGCCCGGTCGAGAGCCAGTGCCAGTACCAGTGCCAGTGCCTAATGCCTAATGTGCCTTTAATTAGTGGAATGACAAAAAACCAACCATAAAATCAACTTAGGCTGCAAGTGGCCCTCGCTTGCCTGCTTGTATTCCGACCCCAGCGCTGCCAAGTGAAATGCTCAGCATGCAAAATGTTTGCAGTGCTGCGTAGCCTCAATTAAATGACCTTGCTTCTATTAAATATCTGCCAAGGCAGCTGCTGCCAGCAGCCGCTGCCGACCCCTGTGAAAGGGGAGCGCGAATATCTAAACATTTAAGAAGCGATTACCTTAAGAAACAGGCAACCGACAGCTCCGAGGCGCTATTTCAATTTGTGCCGACTTAATCTAGCTTAGAGTTTGACATTTCGTCACCGGACGCCACCTGAAAGTTGCCTAAGCCAATATATCAGCCCTTATGCAAATGCCAAACTGAACAACCAGCGGCATTTCGTGTGTTTCTTTGCCGCGTCATATCTTTCGGCTTAGAAGCTGGTGGGCACTGCAAACTTCTACTGAGGTCCTTTTACCCAGACGGTAATCGTAACATATTTTCATTTTCTGACATGACACAAGTGCTGATTGACAGATTAAAGGGAAATTATATGTAGCTTAAAGTATATTAAAGTATATTGAAATTGCCGCTTCGTAATTAAATAATATAAATTGAATTGTAAATGTTTAATTACAATATAAAACATTCTTATAGTACTATAATGGAAAATATAATTTTCAGAAAATCCCAGACACAAGCGTAGATATGTGAGTAAAACACAATTGAAACAGATTATTTTTTCAAGTCACGCCCACGTGAACAACTTGAATAGCACAACGATAACAATGACAAAAAAAAAAAAAACAACAATATTTCAAGTAGAGAACTTGGCAGAGTGTTTACCTGAGTAGAGAACGACTAGAAGAGTCTCTATATTCAGGAAGAGGAAAGTATATAGAAGTCAGTTTCAGGAGTTGCTAAAACAGAATATGAATAGAGATTGAGTTTTAAAGATTTGACTGGATTGGGATGCAGTCAATCCATGTTTTTAATTTTCAAATTTTTTATTAACAGTCTGAAATGTTTCGTAAGTTTCATACATTTATAGAGGCTCGAGCCTTTGTTGCCAGGCCAGAGCTTATTTTCTTAGGTCTCATATAGGGAGTGAAGGGTATTCAAAAGAAAGCAGTAAGAAAACGTGCAGCTCGAGAATTCAACACATTTTTCATGCTTTCACGACCGACTTCAACTTTAGCTGTTGAACAGTTTTTGCGGCTGTGGATTGCAGCATTTCGTTTTGTTTACAAAGAGTTTTCTTTGTGGATATTTTGGTTTTTAGTTGCATGCAGCTGCGCGTGTTTTTATTTCCATTTCGCTTTTGCATTTTCGCATCAACTTTAGCTCGTTTGCGTTTGTCTCTGGGCCAAAGTCACGACGCTGAGGTGACAACAACAACAATGATAACGACAAAGCCAGTGAGGGAGTGGGAGAGACGAAGGCGCACAGTTGGCACAGTCAGCGTAAATGAAAACCTTGTCACAGTGTGTCGAGTTCATATGACGCCAGGACACTGTCTCTATTGCCATCTCTCTCTCTCTCTCTTTCTCTATCTCTTTATTTCTGATATGGTATTGGTGCTGCTGTGCTCTGTGGCCTAGACTGGCTTTTAGCCTGGCCGCCAGGCGCTGCGTCCTGCACTGTCAAGCTGACAGCTGTTTGTCGCATTTCAGGCATTTTATCATCTTTTACTGCTGCGTTCGCAAAGAGTTTTCCTCAGCCCTCGCAATGCTCTTTCGTGAGTTTATTTTGATGGGGCGGATTTAGTTTTTCAGCATTTCTTCCTCTCGCACTAATTGAAAAGAACATTTTGTGTATTCTCCCTTTTCGCCCTCTCGACTCTTCATTCAGGCCCACTAACGTCAGACGGCCACCACAAGTCATTTGAACGCGTTTTTCCTTTTTGTTCTGTCTTCATATTTTGTCTTTATGTATGCAATTATATGTTTTGCGAATAGCTTAAATGTGAGTCGGACAATTATTTCATTTCGTTTCTAATTTAAGAAAATGTGAGTGCATTGAATTTGAAAGGATAGCGCAAATTTAAAGTTAAAATTGTAACATCTTGATTGCAATTCTTATATATAAAGTAAAACTTGCTTTTAAATTTAACTCGAAAAGTTGGAAGAAGCAATCATCTAGCTCAAGCCTAGCTGAGCTACGTATGTGTGGCTTAACTCTATTGCTGCCGTTGGCGCTGCTCTGGCCCATCTAAAGACTTTGCCCAGAGTTCTGCTCTGTCTCAACTCTGACTCTGCTTCAGGCTCTAGTTGGGCTCTGTCAATAGGTTTGCTCTGGCTCAGCTCAGGCTCCGTTCGGGTTCAACTGTGGCTCAGCTGTTGCTGTTCTCTGGGTCTGTCAGTGGCTGTGCCTCTGTTTATGGCTCAACTCTGGCACTGCCGAGTACTCTGCCTATGGCTTTAGGGTGTTCAGCTTTTGCTCTCCTTTGAGTCCGATAATTGCTGTGCCTCTCACTGAAGCCAGGCTTAAATCTATCTCAACTGTGGCTCAACTGGCACTGGCCCTGCCTTTCTCTCGTTCTCTATTTTGAACGTCGCAACGTCAAAGAACTCTGTCACGCTCCAAGGTACCCGCAAGTAATTTGTACAGCAGCTAAGCCAACACTCGAATAACTTTTAATTTACACAACTTGCTGGCAAGTGAGCCCCAGAGCAAACCCGCAGTGTTGCCACGCCCATGCCGACGGCACTGTCAACTAATGCATATTGCATTAACCGACTTAAGCGAACAGCGAGAATTTCTCTTAAGATCGACTGTCTTTGGTCTTAACTTTGTGCCAAATGAGAGGCGCTCAGAGACGTAGGCGAAGTAGGAGAAGAAGCTGGAGCTGGAGCCATTCTCGGATACTCGCAACATTGAAAGCTTGTTTGAGTTGCATTCGACTTGCATCTCTTGGCTGCACAGAGTCGGAAGTTGCTGTGTGGACAGCGAGTGCATGAAGAACGCAAAGACCATCAACAAAGTTTGCTGTTAATTTAGGGTAAGTGTTGAATAAGTTTACCAACGAGTTTTATATAAACTGGCGTAATGAGTTTTCATACCCTGAACCCATTCTAGCGGGGTAAAATAGACCAGAATAGCAACTAGGGTACAACTGCTAGACATTGTAATTATTTCCAAAATGGTGTCCATTAAGTTGATTACTTGAATTACAGTTGGAATGGCGGTGGCCCTAGCTTAGAGAAGGGTTTAGGGTATCTTCTAGCTGGGCATTTTAAACTGGCTCAGCTTGGGCGGAAAGTAAATAAAAATATTGCCTAAGTAGTTTGCGTTTGTGGCAGACGCGTCCTCAGATCAGCACAAAGGACAAACCCCAAAAGCAACGTAAGCCAGCAAATGGTTGAGCCTTTGTTGAGTGCGATGCGCACTATGGGCCATGTGAGCATTGAGAGCAAAGAGCGATACTCGGCTACAGTGTAGACTTTGGGAGTATAAACAGAGCGAAGCTCGAGTAGTCACATACTTAATACAGATTACAGTTGAGTGCATTTCCAAAAGTCAGCACTCGACACAATATAAATTCAAAGGCCAAAAGCAGCCCGTCCGGACGCAATTTCAATAAGCAAAGGCACAGCTGGGGGTCGAGAGCTGGGTCAGTTGGTCACACAAATGGAAACGTCATGGTTCAGACTCACATATACAAAATGCCAACTTTGCAATTTGCAATTTAACTTGAGGGACCACAAGCTGAAGTAAACACTGCCTCACTTGTCCCAACCTCTCTTCAAGTAAACAAATCCCCAAACCGCTCCCCCGCCCCCAGCACACTGCAGAAGTGTTGATTTCGAACGCATTCAGTGTGCTTAAGTCATAGTGAATGCCCGAAAAAGAAAACACCAAGCATTTTAGGTAACGATTTTCCCTTGAATTTCGCATCTGTCATGACTTCCACAACCCTTCGCCAGGTCTCACATGGCGTATGCGTAATATTTGATTTGTTTCCTTTATTAAGCTGTCACATGTGCGCACAGCTCTGACATTATCATTTGATTTACGCAAAGGGCGCAGTACTTCCAAAGCAGAACTTGAAATGAATAAGAAAACTTTCAGAATTATAGCTAACTCTTAAAATGTTTAATATAAAAATCTAAACTTTAAAAATAAACTTGAACTATAAAGTGAACATCATCCACAGCGAGTCTCTGGGATCAAATTTCAATTATTCCACATTGATTCAAAACATTTCACCTAAGCCACCCCAATATAGCGTTCACGCCGGTTATGTCAGGTCACAAATTCAAAAGTAAATTGAAACATCAACTGATTGCAGACAAGATGCACAGTTATTCCACTTCGCCTTCAGGCTGTTTGCTTTGCGTACCTTTGTCAAATTTTCTTATTAAATGCCAACTACAGCAAATACAAAGCAATCAGCAAGTTGAGTCTAAGGAATTGAGATCGATTCTGAAATACCCTGTGCGAGAAGCCTTTTAACTAAAATAACAAATATTTTTGATAATAAATCCAAAGAGACTACCTCTACGGATTAGTACTCTGATTTTATAATCTTTTATGTTAGGGCCAGGTTTAGGAATACCTCAAATCCATAGCAATGTGAATTCTGCTTAGAGAGACTTGACAAACTGATTGCGCCTCTGGATACAAGCCTTCACATGCCAGACTGAGTTGAATATAATTCGGTGTACTTTTGCGTTTGAAAGCGCCTGAGAAGCGGCGCATTCAACTTGATTCCGTCTGACTGATTGTCTGGCGCTGCACAGAGATAACCTTTACGACCGCTTGGCTCTTTGCTTGCCACTGACAATTACAAAAGGCTGCTGTTAGACAGCAGATGTCATGGTTATTTGTATTGCAGAGAGAATTGTTACTTACCCCCCAAAATGCCATTCAAATAGGTCGAGGCATTTAGGCCGCGTCCTTTCTTCATCATCAATTGCTCGTCGATAAGCAGCAGCCGCGACGAGGAGGACGAGGAGGAGCCAGAGGACGACGATGAGCCTGTGCCTGCTGCGAGACCAAATGGATCTGGCTTAACGGGTCCCTCGTACAGTTCCATATCGTCGTGATTGCGAAATAGATTGTGCCGGGCTATAACGTCTTCCATGCCAGCACGATGGAGCTCGGGTATCAGACGCAGCCAAATCGAGAGTTGGTGAGCCCGAAAGTGATTCTTAATGCGCGGCTTCATGCCTTTAAGATGGCCACGATATGCGTGTTGACGGAAAACACAAGAATAGAAGAGCAAACCGAAACAGAACAAAAGCGTTAATAAACACATTCTTATTTCTATGTCATGGGCGGCATTCAGCCACACAAATTCCACCCGGTGTCAACTACTTCGCCTCCTCCAGCAACTGTTGCTGTTTTTTGTCGAGGGGCGCTTTCAAGATATTTGCATGCTAGCAAGCTGAGCCACTTCGGAATTGAGGACACCTCTCATCCGCATTCACCTGCTTGTCTAGTTTGAAGTCTTGTTTATTTAACTGACTGAGCTGCTTAATTTTTGATGCCTTCAGTTGGGCCACACGCTGACGGTTGCTTGAGGCTGTCTTACCTATTCGCCTTTCGATTTGGCTTTCGCTGGGACTTCTCTACGGCTTCCGTGTCAGTTTGTTTATAAAGCAATCAAATGATATGAAATACTTATGGGGCGTTGCCTATTTACATAGCTCAGCTCTTTGATAAAACTACTTAAAAGTCCAATAGACCACTATTCAAATGGAGCTAGAGAGATACTCTCTAACACTTCAAGGGACTCTCTTTCTATCATCAATATATTTTTTGTGTTTTGCCTTTAATTTGTATTTTCTTTATATTTTATATATGTTTTATGCGCATTTTATTGAGCCCAAATTAAAAGAGTGACAAAGAAGGATAAAGAAAAATATGTAATATATCATATAGAAATATTGAAAGGATATTCGTGCCACTTTATGTATACAAAAAAGCTAAGAAGCATAACAAATCTCAGAAATCGATTCGCTTCGTTGCAATTGACGTGTCGCCCATAGAAGTCAGTGAATAAATACTGCACACACTTGGATGATGCATAATTTACGCAGCAGAACTTTCAACTTCGACATCAATGGAATGTATGTGTATGTGTGTGTGTATGTGTGCTCGTTTGCTAACAATTTATGCTTGTGCAGCTGCTCGCTGTGTATTCACATAATTCGATTTGAATTTCGATTTCAGTTTTTCAACATTTCGAATTAAAATTCACAATAATGCGTGGGCTTCGACAAATCTCCTGCAACTACATCCTTTGTGCGTATTGTATGTCAGCGTATAGCAGAACGTTCAAATCGAATTCTTGCAAAATGTCCTTGAGCGCGGGCGTGGATTTGAATGAGTGCTTGAGCTGTCCCTCTCGACCTGCGCTTTCAATTAAAATCAAACTGAAATCAAGTTATATATTTAAAGGCGCAGCAGGGCGTGTGCTTGCATGTATTTCTAAACTATGCTCATGTCGATTTAGGAGCCAAGCGGGTCACGCAAACAAAGAGAATTTCGTATGAAGTGAAATACACGTGTTTGGCTTTGTTATTCATTTCCAAATACATTTAATTTGAGCCAAAATCGAAGTCTTATAACAGAAATCATTTTTTTGTTCTCTTTACCGGCAGCTACACAGATACCATCTGGATAACGGGCTTACAACTCGTGTAAAATTTTATAAAATTTGAATGCTTGTCTGTCTGGGTTGGCGCTGCTGATAGACACACGCGAGGTGTGAGAAATGTGAACTTAATAACATTTGTGCACATTTAATATGACGCGATGGCAACATTTTTATACATGCAGAAAGCTTTATGTGCGCGACGCTGTCTGGCACCCTACGAACGACACTAAGGGGCATATCAACAGTGCGGAACGTCCGCTTTGCTTTGATCAAGTTGATTACCAACTGCAGTAAATTGCTTGCAATCAGTAATATTTCTATTTCTTCTCTTACTCTAAGATATTCACAGTTTTGGAATTCGTGTAGGGCATATTACAGTCGACATTGTTCGTTGCTGTCGTTTTATGTGATAGCTGCTTCCCGGCTTGTGTTATTTCCAGCAGGTGCCACTCGGATATAGCCTTGTTTAGCCGTACGCCGACTCGCGCAATTGTAATGCTGATTTTTTGCCATACTTGACGCCACCTCCACAGCGCAACAGACCCACAGTATCTCTCTCTCTCTCTCTCTCTCTCTCGCTCTCTGCGAGGTGCTTTTGCCTTCTTTAAAATTTAAATTAAATTTGATTCGTGTTTGCGAAACGAATATTTTGAAGCAATTCTTGAAATTTGTCGCTTTTATCTGGCCATTCCACGAATTCCACTTTACTGTGTCAAATAATTTTTTATGCTCCTCATACATTGTGCTTAATACCCTATAACCATAAAGTGGCAATAAGGGGTATAGTGAGTGATGTGAAAATAAAAGCAAGATGTGGAGTGGGACATGCAGAAACCTTTGAGAGAGATTCCAAAGTACTTCAACTCTGTGCGTACTTTTTCATACTCACTGAAACCCTTTCTATAAATTAAATATATTTTATTTAATATAATAAATAAATTGTGAAAAGAAAAAAATATTCCACAAATATTTGTAAGCTTTTCACACTCGACTTAAATTTGGTAATCAAGGAAAATTGCCTTTCAATTGGCCCACAGAAGATATATTTCTTTTCTCACCTATTTCCAAATACTTTTGATGCAATGGATCATAATTTTCCCAGGTGATGCTGCGAAAACGATTGCGTTCCTTCGAGACGGGCAGCACGGAGTCTTGGCGATGATGCTCATTCGGGTTGCTGAAATGGCAAGAGATAGAGGGGAGAATGAATGAAGCACACTTTAGTTAAATATTTTGCAAAGAATTTCTTTTGCCACTCCGAGCATTCTGTTGTCTAGGGGAAAAGTCTTTAAGCCAGGTATGTCCGCTGCAGAGCTAGTCTGGCAGCAGGTGCCGGAAAAGTGTTGCTCAGATGTAAATGGAAGCACTTTCCTTTCCCTTCTCACAGACAATCAGTACTAAGTGATGCACACGAAGCAGAAGTGTTTAGAATGCCAGAAGCTCTGTCGCTCGGATGACTTGAATTAAGGTAAGTGGCTAAACACTTGGCTGTTGGGGCGGTGAAGGAGATGGTCTAATGCAACTACTTAGCTTACCCGGTGCGCGCGAAGTTCGTCCAGTATATCATGACGGCCTCTGACAATGCCGTCTCCGACTTTGTGTAGTTCTGCGGAAAGTGGCTGAAACCATCGACGAGCGGTGCACCGAATATGTAAGGCAAGTCCTCGCCATGCACCGTGCCCATGCGCTGCGGATAGTCGCCGTCTTTGGTCTGATAGTCGAACACGTAGAAGTAGCAGCGCCCCGAGGGCTGCGTGGAGACCGGCAAGGTTGAAGCGGCCGCACTCGCCGCTCCACTGGGCGTCGCAGAGCTCACCGGCGGCGGCGAATTAACCGCCAATATGTCCCCAGTCCGCACTATGGGCGCCACGAACTGGGCATCGGATAGCGCGGCAACAGCCGTATCGCGTGTGTTAATCGGATGCTGCGAAGTGCGATCCCAGTCCGTGTACTCGTTGACAATCTGTGCTCAGAGAAATAATTCTCCAGATTAATACATATGGGAGCTTCATACCGAAGTTACTCAAACAACTCAATCACCATTTGCCTATTGCTTTATATATGACACTACGAGGTTTCTCATACACTCAATTCCTTTCCAGTTTCAGCAAATCTGCAAACTAAGGCTGAATACATGCATATTTTTGCTACTAGAGCAAGTGAAATCCTGGCAGGATTACAGCCGGATTTTGGCTGCTGTTGTTGTTTTCTGTGGCTATTATTATTTTTGCCACCATGTGTGCGGGTTTTAAAAGGGATCACACAATGCACATGCAAAGTCGATGTCATGTATAATTTAAGGCTCGAATTGACACAGCCATTTGGTGTGTTTTTTTTTTAAATAAATCTATGCATTTGGCATTTTTCGAATACATATACATAAATGGAAAATGATTAAAAAATAAGCAAAATAACACATGAACTTTAAATATTTCAACGAATTTCAGTTCGGCTTTTGTGAGTTAGGTTAGTTTTAGATACCTCAAATATGGATGTGTTTCCAGTAAGAAATATTAAAATAAATTATAATATTTTAAAGTGTCAACAGTTTAATCAGTCAGAAAAGGCAAAAGTATATTCACGGTTACATCATTTTTTTTGTATTTTAACTCATTATTTTTTTAACTTAGTCTCGCAATATTCCAATGCGACTGCATCTAGTCAAAGTGCAATCTACATATTTTGTTAATCATTAAGAACTCTCTCTCTCTCTCTCTCTCTATAAGTATATTCTGAGAGTTTTCAGCCTAGCAATTGCTGTTAATTCATCGCGCTGGCGAATGCATGTAGATGAAAGTATTTCATTTCTGCAGATTCATTTCTTAACCCTTCGAGGGAGTGCTTGACGTGGTCTATATGGAATGTACATGAATGCCATATATGCCATTACTGAATGCATTATAAACCTCATCGCTGAATTGCAGCGAGCTTGACATTTGCCGCTGGCGGCGCACGGGTATAATGAAGTAAAATAAATACGAATGTATGGTATGTGCTATAATCGTGATATATGCGTTGGCAATTTACGGCTCCTTGATGTATGCATGTGTATCTGTGTGGGCTTTAAGTGCAGACACACACACATAGACACACACGTATATTTGGTTTTAATATGGCAAATGGTGACAACGTCGACTGGCGCTGATGATGTACCTAAGGATGAGGAGGACGCTGACTGTTGTCGTTGGCTGCTGTTGCCACTGCTTTCACTGATGCTGCTGCTGCTGCTGCTGCTACTGTGATTTGGGTTAAGTGTAGCCTGTATGCTTTTAAGTATGTGTGTGTGTGTGGCACATATATGTATGTGTATATCTACATATAGATACATAGCTATGTACGTATAAAAGCAACAGTGTCCTTGCCAATGCTTACACTTACACACACACACATACACGCGAGCCCACACACAGTTATAACAGCCTTACACATTTGCCAAATAAAGCGTGTTAATGTTTTGGCTGCAATGGCGTGTTAACTGCCTTCCATTTCGCTCGCTTGCGCATTACAAAACAAGAGAAACAAGAGAAAAACAAAAACTCGTATAAAATAAATACAAACGAGAACAGCGAAAAAATAACAACAAAACAAAAAATAGAATAATATGTTGCAAAGCTGCAGTCACACAGCCTTCGTCTGTGTTTATTTGCTGCTGCGAATGTTACTCATACGCACTGTGTTACGTATGGGCACTTATAATTACAGCTACAGCGAGCGAGCGAACGTTTTAATAGACATTTTTTGCTTTGTTTCTACCTATTTTTGTTTGCTTTCCTTCTTCTCCTCCCCTTTTTTGGTCTCTGCTTTTTATGCCGAATGTTTTCATGAGCTTTTCGCGCTATTTAAAGGTTGGCCATTGAGCGTTTGTTTAATTTAAAAAAATGTATTTACCCCATGTAATAACAATAACCTTTGACCTTTATAAATATATCTGATTCTCAGGTCTTTTAGTATTCATGTAAAATTATTAGCAGTAAAGAGTTTAAAAGTTTCTTCTTTTTGTCTCAGTTTTCATGCCCGAAGACAGAATGGCTTACCGACATTTGTCTAAAGTCTGCAAAGTTTTTGGTAAAATCGGAAAATAAGTAAAACCAGTGAATAAACAGAAGAGCCTGAAACAACCCCGAGTGCTCTGTAAATAAGTAGACTGGAGATAAGGTGCTGCACTAACTGATTCCGCCTGTCAGCCGCGCCCGACCAAACCACTGGGAGGCTGCAATCTGATTACAAGATTTATGTGGCGGACTGCAAGCCGCAGCTTTGGGCCTGGGCAGACCTCGACTCAGGGCCACAGCCGGTTCCGGTCTGGCACTTTTGGCAAGGCAAATGGTGAGGTTGGCTGAGAATATTTATAGACAGAGCGTACTTACCGTATAGAATATCTCATTGAGATGGTAGTTGTAAGCGTTGCGCACATAAGTGCGTATAATTTTATCTCTTCTCTCGCCCTCGAAGCCATTTTGTATGTCGTGGGCGCTGAAGCGCCAAATGGATTCGCCCGTAACAACGCCGAAGAGCACGTCATAATGGCCTCCAATGTTGGCTGTGGCAGCGCCTCCTCCAAAGTAGCCAGAGCCACCGCTGAAAGCGGAGCCAGCGCCGGATCCGCCGCCATTGCCGCCGGCCGACTGGGCGCCAGCATCGCCTGCCGAGCGCTTCGAGTTGCGCGTCATTAAATCATCAATATCGAGATTGGAATGTCCGGGTCGTATGACAACGCCATCAACCTAAATTAAAATTGTGAGCCAAAGGGAAATAGATGAAGAAACAAAAATTGCAAGAGAAGAGAACATTCAGTTGTTGTTGTCCGCAAACGTAGGAAATCTTTCGGAAGTAGCCCAAAGCAAGCGAAGTAAGTAATAAAGTCCAGTTGGGCGAAGAGATGATCGAAATAGATGGACAAACGAAAATCAGCGTGAAAAAATGTCAACTTAAAACAGAAAACAGCACAAAGGGCAAGACAAGGAAACTGCTCAAGCAATTGACGCTGAAGTGCTTGCAGCATAAGTTCTATGACCGAATACCCATTTTTATCGGGCTTGAGGATAATCGAAAATTGTTTCAACTCAATTCTTTTGTGAGAGTTTCAATTTGAGTTAAGCCTATATATATTTGCTTCCTATTAGAGCTTATAGTGCGGCAGTGGCTACTCAAAGAGTTTCTCAAACTTTACATTACACGCAAGAATTTTTGCTTTAAAATATTTTTGTTTTTATATTTGAATCTGCCATGGAATTGATGCAAGTTTTTTATTCAACTAGAAATTAATTCAAATTATTAAATTTTTTTGCCGAATAAAAAAATCTTTCCTTGTAATGAAAGAAAATGTGATTTATACAACTATATAAAAATTAAATAAGTCTTTCTACCACCATAAGAAAATTGCTGAACTTACGGATGGGCCAAACGATGTTAGGAAGTTTGGCGCCTGTATATCGGCGCCGTATAGGTCCTCGAGCGGCACATCTCGAAGGCAGTCGACTATTTGCTCATGATGCCTGTTCAAGTCCTCGGGTATGGTGCAGTTCACCTCCTTAGCCAGCTTGATGGCGAACAAGACTGGATCCTCGACGAGAGCCCACGAGGAATACGCTGATCCAGACATGAGTATAGCGCGGTGGAAGAGTCCGCGCACCATTGTGGGCGAGGTCATCAGATAATTGATGCACGCGGCGCCCGTTCCGTGACCTGCTAGGGTAACAACGTTTGGATCGCCGCCAAACTTTTGTATATTCTGCTGTATCCAGTGGAGTGCCGCCATCTGATCCATAAGCCCATAATTGGCAACGCGGGCGTGAACATGCGGACTGGGATTCGCATTGAGGAAGCCTGTCAGACAACGATGAGCAGAGAAGTTGCGCATCATTATGTATTGAGGGCACAGAGCACTTGCAATCCTCTTACCCAGTATTCCAAGTCGGTAATTAAGCGTCACGACGACAACTTCGCCATAGCTGGCCAGCACGCTGCCATCGTAGGGATTGCCACTGCTCCACTCGAACGACTCGCCGTGTAAGAACACAATTACAGGCAGCTTCTTCTCATTCGCGCCAGCTGCCGAAACAAAAAATAGAGGCAATTTGAAAATGAAGATAAGCTCTGCGCGTGAGCTCAGAAATTTAATCAGAAATGATATATTTTTTTTAAAATTCAGCTAAACATTTAATTAGCAATGAATTTTGTGCTCGCTCTCTGACTTTTATTGCGTAAATAATAAACAAAAATAAAATACTCGCAATTTCATTTCATTCGCCCACAGCAATTCAAGGAATTTATTTAAAAATTGCTTTATGGAGAATGATATTTAGTAATCATATATTACCATTAACAGGCGAAAATATATTCAGGTATAAGCAATCTTCGGATTGATTTTCCAAAAATGGCAACAATCTTTTCAAGTATTCCAAGCGTCCTTTCGGCATCTTCTCCAAGGCGGCGGTTTCATTTTGTATATTGGGTAGCCGTTGCGGGCAAACAGGGCTGTATTTATCAGAGATGCGAATTCCGTCCCAGGGTGCAGGAGCACGCGTTGGACTAAAACTGCAATGCATTTAGAGGGAGAGAGAGACTGCTATAGCTTATCCAACAATTACATTAATTCACTCATAGGGACACGTACCGGTTTTGTTTGATCGGAGGCGTGGCATAGGGCACGCCAAGGAACACTTCCACTGAGCGCAGAAAGCGAAAGTTGTCCAACGGCAGGATCATTCCGTGTAAGCGACCATATCGGGTTTGCACAATACGATGACCTGGCCTCGCCCCGTTGTAGACATCGTGCGTGGAGGCGACGGCGCAATCGAACAATACAATGGATGAAGCCGAGAGCAGCAGCATCAACCGTTGGAGCCTCAGTTGCAATATAGGCTGCTGGCAATTCCACATGATTAACTTCTCTTCAACGAACTTTAATGTCTTGGGAATGTAATTTTAAATCTTTTTCGAGGAATACCCTATCTATAGTCGACTGCTTGATAGGCAAGGCCTTGATAGTCTGATTCCAAGTGCATAGTACTCATTTTTCAATAGCTCTCCCCCGACTGAAATATAAAAACATTAAAGTATTTTATTATATCCATTTGACTACAATTAAAAAAAAAAAATTTATATTAAAACAAGTAAGAAAAGTCTACTCGGGCGTCCCGACTAGGAGATACCCTGAACCCCGTGCTATCTGCGATTCTTAACATACTGCATAATTAGCATTTAGTATAAATTTAATTCATTTTCAATTATTAAGCTAATAGCGCCATCTATGTTTCGATAGAATAGCGCCATCCATGTTTCGATTCAACTGAGCAGCTGATAATTCGCAAATCATAGCGCCATCTACTGGTACAC
The DNA here is from genome assembly GCA_961210405.1 of Drosophila mercatorum. NCBI lineage: Eukaryota > Metazoa > Arthropoda > Insecta > Diptera > Drosophilidae > Drosophila > Drosophila mercatorum. The sequence continues at coordinate 1,781,825 of CAUIUS010000003.1, forward strand.
TAAAACTTGCGGTTCTTAGAATTTGCTAGATGCGAGCAGTTCAATGTGTGAGTGTGTGTATGTGTACACATGTATGGGAAGACTGTTTGCTTTGCGCTGCTGGTCACGTGTTTGGCCGATTGGCCAAATGTTTTGTTTAATGCGAATTAATGGATTTGAATAAAATTTGCAGCTTATGTTCAGAATATTTTATTACATTTTTTCCAATTTTAAAAAATGCAACCCCATTCATTTATTGGCTTTCAATTAAATGTTTGGGGAAATTTGGAGCTGGTATCCATAATTTAACAAAAAACAAAATTACATAAAGTAAATATAAAACTTACAAAAAAAATTTGGGGACTCTAGCTACAAAGACGTGGGAGATATAATTTTATAACTAACATTCGATAATGTTTTTAATCGATAACATTAAAACTAAAATAGTTATCGACTTTTTTTAACAAACTGGATCTTTTCGTGCTATTCACGGACCTACATAAAAAATTTCAAGTTTCTAGCTTTTATAGGTTCTGCGATCGACGCGTTCATACATACGGACAGACAGACATGGCTATATCAACTTGGCTTGTCACCCTGATCAACAATATATATACTTTATGGGGTCTGCCACGCCTCCTTCTACCTGTTACATACATTTCCAAAAAACAATTTACCCTGATTTCCCATTTTCAATGGGTTCAGGGTATAATAAAGCATAGCCAAGTCGAGCTCTATTAGCTAATAGTAATAGAAATTAAAAGTTTAATGATATATTTTTTGTATTTATGCTTATGAAAATAAAAAAAATATTCCAAATTCCGAGTCGTTAGTTTGACTGTCGCCGAAATAATTTGTGTTCATATGCGCATTGCGCTAATCAGCAAAATGATATGCTCGATCAATCCAGAGTATATAATTTTGCTGATTAGCTCAATGAGCGTCGAACTTATCGGGGCTTCTGTATACACAGTTCTTTTCCCACAACTCAATCAGTTGAGCTCTGGCAGTTGTGGAAATTATTTCATAAAAAGATGTGCGGTCGCATATTCGTTATAAGTCTTTTGATCGCTTCAATATTTATATATTACTGCTCCACGTTCGCCTTTACATGCGAGGAAAATGGTCAAGAAATAAACATGAGCTCAGTCTGCAACGGCTATCCTGATTGTTTGCAGGGCAGCGATGAGTCATTCAAGCTGTGCAAAAGTATGTTTACATATAAGTTTGGTTTTACTTGCGCCTACGGTGGTCAAATTCTAGATTATAAGGAGTGTAACAACGTTCCGGATTGCTTTGATAAATCGGATGAGCATGCTAATTGCAATATACATAAGGAAACCATTCGTGGCCACTGCGATGAGTAAGTAAGAAAGCAATATAAAGTAAAACCCTTTCCATACTGAGCCTGAGCCAAGCAATAGATGCATAACATGCAGCTACAAGATAAACTATTAAACATTTAATTTCCAATAATGTAGGCATGTTGTAGCTCAAGTGCAGTCGCTGCGCAGTTATCAGAGCGCGTGCGTACGTCTGAGTGTGTATGTGTGTATGGGAATATCGGTTTCTCGCAGGGTTCAGGGGATCTTCTAGTTCAGCAGTGTCGACTAGAGCTCTCTTAATTGTTATAACCTGAACCCATTGAAAATGGGAAATCGGGGAATAATGGTTTTGTTGACATGTATGTAACAGGCAGAAGGCGGCGTGGCAGACCACATAAAGTATATATATTCTTCATCAGGGAGACAAACCGAGTTGATACATCCATATAGCACGCGCAGATGGAGTTTGTGTAAAAAAAGTTAGCCATTTCTGTTTTCGATTAAAATCGTTATCGAAATGCAGTCATTAAATTATATCTTCCAAGTCTTTAGAGCTAAAGTCCTCAACATTTGTAGATAAGTTTTATTTGTATTTTATGCAATTTTGATTTTTGTTAAATTTTTGGATGTTGTCTCCAAATTTCCCCAAATATTTTAATTGAAGGTAGTTGCAAATAAAGCCAATACTTATATTAATTAGTTTTCAATTTTCATAGATCACATGCTGAAAATTTCTTTCAAATCCATTAAGCCACACAGAAGTTATAAAACAAATCATTTGGCTAATCGGCAAACGCATGTGACCAGCAGCGCTAAGAATACTGTTTTTCTACACGTCTACACATACACGTACACAACAACAAATTGATATGTGTCCGTTTATATTAAATTGTAACTTTGCAGCAATTTAAAAAACGCAGATTGGGTTCAGTGTATCTCCTAGACTAGAGTTTTATCCACGAGTATGTATTTCGAGCTTCAAGTTCGAAATGGATTACTGATTTCATTTCGAGAATGAGTATTATGATTTCCGCTGGACTATTGATAAAATAAACGCATTTTTGCATAACTTAGATAATTACTTTAAGTCAGCCTAAAACCAGTTTTAGCTCTAGAAGTGACTAACAGAGAATCTTTTTTGCAGAGGCTTATTTCAATGCGAGTCTGGCGAATGTCAAACAACAGACAAAATATGCGATGGCAGGATCGACTGTGACGATGGCCGAGATGAGTCTCCGAACCTGTGTATGGTAGCTGGTGGCCGTGACATGTATCAATGCGCAAATGGGGCTTGGATAAGCCACAAAAAGTGTTGCGATAACCACGTCGATTGCATTGATGGCTCCGACGAAATACCAATAATCTGTAACGAATATGAAAATTGGAAAGGAAGTGAGCCAAAAGTGTGTGTGGAACCAATAAATCTTGGCCTGCGATTCACAGGCAATAGAACATATTACATGAATGCTACCAACCGTTTCGTATATCCGAATCAATCCGCCCGCTTTAAGTGCGACGATCCCAGTGGCCGAATGTATGGACCCGAATGGGATGTCTGCCTAAGAACAGGCGAATGGCGACTCAATAAGACGCGGTGTTACTTCAAGCAGACGAATTTCGATCCAGATACAAACGGTCAAAATGGATGCGCAATCGACAAATATACCACAAATTTATCAATAACACAATGCAACGATACAATGTGTGATGTAGAAGTTATGCCACCCATAAATAATATGATAGTACAATTCTCTTGCAAGGGTGATACAACGCTGTACCCCCTTGAAATCAAAGATTCGAAACTGATGTGCAGCAATAAGAAATGGATAAATTTGGCGGCCCACCAGGATGTAGAATGTATAAGTAAGTACGCTTCAAGTGGAGTATGGAGAACATATTAATTAACAACGAATATTGTTATTATTTTGCAAAGAGGTGTGCGATGGGCGGCAAATCTTCTGTAACGACTTGCTGGAGCCGGCTTGTTTCAATCCAAGCTATACGAGATTTACTTGTCAGTCATTTATGCCTGTCGGTACCGATGTGACACTTGGTTGCGTACTAGGTGCGAAAAGATCTAGTCCGGATCCCCTGACTGTGACATGTCAAGCAGATGGAACTTGGACTAATATATCGGCATTGAAGGACTACTGTACTGAGGAGTGCGGCAAGCTCGAGACTGATGTCAACCTACTAAGTAAAGGTGCGATTCCCCTGTCTCCTCTAAAGGCACCTTGGACTGTTCCGATTTACCTTTGGAACGGGACCATATTCGAGCGTCAATGCAGTGGGGTTCGCATAAGAAGGAACTTAGTGTTGACTGCTGCGCATTGCGTTCATTCAAAAACGAATGAGAGGATTCAAAAAAGCTTCATTCGAGTTGGCTCTTCAAAGTTAAATGTTCCTAAAATGGGCAAAGACAATAATCTCACTTTAGTAGAAAAGATAATATCCCATCCGTAAGTCTAATTCTATTTAAAATATAGGGCTGTCTCATATTCATTTTTTCAGGGGCTTTAACACAGATCCAATAAGTTCGGATATAGCTCTGATAGAATTGAAACGAAATAGCAAAGAATATGTGCCAAAAGTGCTTTGCCGTCCTTGGATCTATAATGTTAATTATACTAATAGCACGCCATTGAAAAGCATTGGAGAAGTTACCACGTGGGAAACCAGAAATGTTACGGACTCTTTTCGGTTTAGCCTATCAATTGCCGACATACTCGAACAAGATACGGACATACCTACGGATTTATTTAAAGTGAAAATCCTATTTAATTCGAGACTATGCAAAGGTGACGGTGGCAGCGGCTTTGTCAATAAATGTCCAGAAAATTTTGGCGTAGAAAGTTCATTTTACTGCGTGTACGGAGTGGTGAGCCATGTAAAAGAAGGATTTGATTTAAATTATTGCTCCGATGTTGTTGAAGTCACAAACATACTCTACCACAAATCGTTTATAGATCAAAAAATGGACGCTTTAGACGATGAGTGTAAACGTTATTTATCTCCATAAAATATCAATATATCTCTCTGATTTGTATAAATATATAAAAATGATTTTAAAATAATTGAAGACTTTCTTTTTATGCGCGTTTGTTTAAATGAATGCAACAGGCGGGACCGAGGTCACAAATCTCTCTTGTTCGTGCATATCTCCGTCCGCCTGTCTCCGTCGACACGTCAGTCCCTCTGCCTGTCTGTTCGTCTGTGCGTTCCTTCGTTCGCTCGTTCATCCGCCTGTCCGTCTGTCTCTGCGTCTATCTGTTCGTATATATGAATGTGTGCACTGCGAAACCTATAAAAGCCACACACTTGACATTTGACTTAGCTCCTCGAACAGCACACACTGAACAAGTTTGTTTCAAGACTTTATTATACTTTTTCACGAAGTGTAAAAAGTATATTGGTTTTCTGTCAGTATGAATGCAAATCATTTCCGAACTATATCTTTTACAGTTTTAAAGCTAGAACGCCCTATAAAGATCGCCCAAAAATTTTATGGTCTCCCACAGTTATAGTGCTAGAAGCTTCAAAATTGGATGTTAAGTTACTGGTGGCTTCCTCTACCGATTCTCCAAAAATTATTGTTACGCCCAAAAGGGGCGTGACATACAGAAAAATACCCTGTAATTTTCGCATTTTTCGAATGTAAGCATCTAAACTTTACAGTTATATTCCTGAATGCCCACTCTATGAACATTATTTGTCTACGGCTACTGGGGGCGTGGCAATTCAAACCTGACAAATCTACAGCTTCTGAGCCAATAACGCGCCACATAATGACATTCTGACCTTTGACCTTGTCTTTTCATTTCCCAAATTTTATATATGTATTAAAAAGAATATTTTATTAATACAAAATAACTAAATAAATAAAATATAACAAAAATATCAACATGACCGCAGCGGGGTTCGAGCCCATACCTCTACGTTCGCCTACAAACTTTTATCTCATTTTGAGAGATGCCACCTCTCTCATTTTGAGAGGTGCCACCTCTCTCATTTTGAGAGATGCCACCTCTCTCGTTTTGAGAGATGCAACCTCTCTCATTTTGAGAGATGCAACCTCTCTCATCTTGAGAGATGCCACCTCTCGAGAGATGACATCTCTCTCAATTTAGGTGAGTGTTTTTGCTGAGGTAATGGCTCTAAGCTTCTATCCAAATTGAAACTGTCTGGCCACCTCCAATGAAAATTTGTAATCGGCAGCTAATTTGAGCGGCGACAGTGGGGATTTAAGATTAATTGAAAAATATAATGTGATAGATGCCTCTGTGGGGGCTGGGATGTGAAAAAGTATTTCGCTGTCGGTTGCGTCCGACCGCAACGTTCTTACTTATTTTCAAATATAAAAGTAAAGTAAAAGTTAGGGGCTACAGCTTAGTCGTTATTGAATTGACAGGGACATTTTATTGTAATTGCCAAACATAGACAGACAGACACACACGTATTACTACTTCTTTTATAGTAACATTCAATTTAAATTAAAGTTGACAGCGCAGCTCCAATCATAATTGAAGCCAGACTTACAGTATACAGTCTGAAATGCGAAAGGGGCTGCATTTTATAGATACACTGCGAAAAGTGCCGCGCCAGCCCAGCACTGAAGCCTTGGCCACCGCCCACACATGCAAAGATATCGCTATATCATGTGGTGGACAGCCTGTGAATGTGACTGCCGGCAGTGAAACAAGTGCTCCACAATGCAACACGATCGATCTGAGACCTGGAACGCAAAGCGCAGAGGTGCTCTGGGAGACTCTGAAGCGTGTTTTACTCATTTGCAGGGGATACCGGGAGCCGCAGGAAGCTACAGCGTGTGCAAATAAGGAAATGGTGGTGGATGTGCTGGAGGCGCAGCGTTTTGTGCGCGACGTTTTTGCGGCCATGGACGTGCCGGAGGAGGCAGCTGGCGAAATGGCTGATGCTCTTATTGCCGCCGATTACATGGGCAAGCGGAGTATGGGCATTCATCATCTGCCTGCCATTGCGATCGACTTGCACAACTTTACGATCGACCCACGCTCTCGTCCGAAGGTGCTAACATTCTTCGTTTCTTTTATATGTATGTAGCAAGAAACACATATACACACACACAGACGCAGGCACAAGCACGCATACCGCTAACTGCGCATTTGAGTCAGCAACTGCGCTCAGGCTGCAAGGCGCCTATAATATGAGATATTAAATGTTAAATAACTCTTTTTCTAGACGAACTAGTTTAATCAAACTTGTTGGGCGTGATTCATATCTGTGTATGTGCACAAGACTCTAGTACTTGAAATACGTGTTTTACAAATTTGAGGCGAAGGGGGCGTGGTAAAATTGAATATATATATATATATATATATATATATATATATATATATATATATATATATATATATATATATATATATATATATATATATATATATATATATATATATATATATTCCACATTCCAATTCGCCGAAATTTGTGATTTGTAATTTGTGTTCATACGAATGAATGTATCGAGTATGTACATACATACATAATTTTGCTGATTAGCGCAATGCGCGTCGAACTTATCGGGGCTTCTGTATGCACAGTTCTTTTTCCACAAGTTATAAATCCCAGCTAAGGGGCAGAACCCAATCAGTTGAGCTCGGGCAGTTGTGGAAATTATTTCATAAAAAGATGTGCGGTCGCATATTCGTTATAAGTCTTTTGATCGCTTCAATATTTATATATTACTGCTCCACGTTCACCTTTACATGCGAGGAAAATGGTCAAGAAATAAACATGAGCTCAGTCTGCAACGGCTATCCTGATTGTTTGCAGGGCAGCGATGAGTCATTCAAGCTGTGCAAAAGTATGTTTACATATAAGTTTGGTTTTACGTGCGCCTACGGTGGTCAAATTCTAGATTATAAGGAGTGTAACAACGTTCCGGATTGCTTTGATGAATCGGATGAGCATGCTAATTGCAATATACATAAGGAAACCATTCGTGGCCACTGCGATGAGTAAGTAAGAAAGCAATATAAAGTAAAACCCTTTCCATAGTGAGCCTGAGCCAAGCAATAGATGCATAACATACAGCTACAAGATAAACTATTAAATATTTAATTTCCAATAATGTAGGCATGTTGTAGCTCAAGTGCAGTCGCTGCGCAGTTATCAGAGCGCGTGCGTACGTCTGAGTGTGTATGTGTGTATCGGAATATCGGTTTCTCGCAGGGTTCAGCGGATTTTCTAGTTCAGCAGTGTCGACTAGAGCTCTCTTAATTGTTATAACCTGAACCCATTGAAAATGGGAAATCGGGGAATAATGGTTTTGTTGACATGTATGTAACAGGCAGAAGGCGGCGTGGCAGACCACATAAAGTATATATATTCTTCATCAGGGAGACAAACCGAGTTGATACATCCATATAGCACGCGCAGATGGAGTTTGTGTAAAAAAAGTTAGCCATTTCTGTTTTCGATTAAAATCGTTATCGAAATGCAGTCATTAAATTATATCTTCCAAGTCTTTAGAGCTAAAGTCCTCAACATTTGTTGATAAGTTTTATTTGTATTTTATGCAATTTTGATTTTTGTTAAATTTTTGGATGTTGTCTCCAATTTCCCCAAATATTTTAATTGAAGGTAGTTGCAAATAAAGCCAATACTTATATTAATTAGTTTTCAATTTTCATAGATCACATGCTGAAAATTTCTTTCAAATCCATTAAGCCACACAGAAGTTATAAAACAAATCATTTGGCTAATCGGCAAACGCATGTGAGCAGCAGCGCTAAGAATACTGTTTTTCTACACGTCTACACATACACGTACACAACAACAAATTGATATGTGTCCGTTTATATTAAATTGTAACTTTGCAGCAATTTAAAAAACGCAGATTGGGGTTCAGTGTATCTCCTAGACTAGAGTTTTATCCACGAGTATGTATTTCGAGCTTCAAGTCTCTTGCTCGAAATGGTTTACTGATTTCATTTCGAGAATGAGTATTATGATTTCCGCTGGACTATTGATAAAATAAACGCATTTTTGCATAACTTAGATAATTACTTTAAGTCAGCCTAAAACCAGTTTTAGCTCTAGAAGTGACTAACAGGGAATCTTTTTTTGCAGAGGCTTATTTCAATGCGAGTCTGGCGAATGTCAAACAACAGACAAAATATGCGATGGCAGGATCGACTGTGACGATGGCCGAGATGAGTCTCCGAACCTGTGTATGGTAGCTGGTGGCCGTGACATGTATCAATGCGCAAATGGGGCTTGGATAAGCCACAAAAAGTGTTGCGATAACCACGTCGATTGCATTGATGGCTCCGACGAAATACCAATAATCTGTAACGAATATGAAAATTGGAAAGGAAGTGAGCCAAAAGTGTGTGTGGAACCAATAAATCTTGGCCTGCGATTCACAGGCAATAGAACATATTACATGAATGCTACCAACCGTTTCGTATATCCGAATCAATCCGCCCGCTTTAAGTGCGACGATCCCAGTGGCCGAATGTATGGACCCGAATGGGATGTCTGCCTAAGGACAGGCGAATGGCGACTCAATAAGACGCGGTGTTACTTCAAGCAGACGAATTTCGATCCAGATACAAACGGTCAAAATGGATGCGCAATCGACAAATATACCACAAATTTATCAATAACACAATGCAACGATACAATGTGTGATGTAGAAGTTATGCCACCCATAAATAATATGATAGTACAATTCTCTTGCAAGGGTGATACAACGCTGTACCCCCTTGAAATCAAAGATTCGAAACTGATGTGCAGCAATAAGAAATGGATAAATTTGGCGGCCCACCAGGATGTAGAATGTATAAGTAAGTACGCTTCAAGTGGAGTATGGAGAACATATTAATTAACAACGAATATTGTTATTATTTTGCAAAGAGGTGTGCGATGGGCGGCAAATCTTCTGTAACGACTTGCTGGAGCCGGCTTGTTTCAATCCAAGCTATACGAGATTTACTTGTCAGTCATTTATGCCTGTCGGTACCGATGTGACACTTGGTTGCGTACTAGGTGCGAAAAGATCTAGTCCGGATCCCCTGACTGTGACATGTCAAGCAGATGGAACTTGGACTAATATATCGGCATTGAAGGACTACTGTACTGAGGAGTGCGGCAAGCTCGAGACTGATGTCAACCTACTAAGTAAAGGTGCGATTCCCCTGTCTCCTCTAAAGGCACCTTGGACTGTTCCGATTTACCTTTGGAACGGGACCATATTCGAGCGTCAATGCAGTGGGGTTCGCATAAGAAGGAACTTAGTGTTGACTGCTGCGCATTGCGTTCATTCAAAAACGAATGAGAGGATTCAAAAAAGCTTCATTCGAGTTGGCTCTTCAAAGTTAAATGTTCCTAAAATGGGCAAAGACAATAATCTCACTTTAGTAGAAAAGATAATATCCCATCCGTAAGTCTAATTCTATTTAAAATATAGGGCTGTCTCATATTCATTTTTTCAGGGGCTTTAACACAGATCCAATAAGTTCGGATATAGCTCTGATAGAATTGAAACGAAATAGCAAAGAATATGTGCCAAAAGTGCTTTGCCGGCCTTGGATCTACAATGTTAAATATACTCATACCATGCCGTTAAATAGCTCCGGAGAGGTTACCACGTGGGAAACCAGAAATGTTACGGACTCTTCTCGGTTTAGCCTATCAATTGCCGACATACTCGAACAAGATACGGACATACCTACGGATTTATTTAAAGTGAAAATCGGATATAATTCTAGGCTATGCACAGGCGACAGTGGCAGCGGCTTTGTCAATAAATGCCCTGAAAATTATGGCTTAGAAAGTTCATTTTACTGCGTGTACGGAGTGGTGAGCCACTCAAAAGAAGGATTAGATTTAAATGATTGCTCCGATGTTATTGAAGTCACAAACGTACTCTTTCACAAATCGTTTATTGATCAAAAAATGGATGCTTTAGACGATGAGTGTAAACGTTATTTATCTCCATAAAATATCAATATATCTCTCTGATTTGTATAAATATATAAAAATGATTTTAAAATAATTGAAGACTTTCTTTTTATGCGCGTTTGTTTAAATGAATGCAACAGGCGGGACCGAGGTCACAAATCTCTCTTGTTCGTGCATATCTCCGTCCGCCTGTCTCCGTCGACACGTCAGTCCCTCTGCCTGTCTGTTCGTCTGTGCGTTCCTTCGTTCGCTCGTTCATCCGCCTGTCCGTCTGTCTCTGCGTCTACCTATAAAAGCCAGACACTTGACATTTGACTTAGCTCCTCGAACAGCACACACTGAACAAGTTTGATGCATGACTTTATTTTCAAATATATATAGTAAAAGTAAGGGGCTATAGCTTAGTCGTTATTGAATTGACAGGGACATTTTATTGTAATTGCCAAACATAGACAGACGGACACACACGTATTACTACTTCTTTCATAGTAACATTCAATTTAAATTAAAGTTGACAGCGCAGCTCCAATCATAATTGAAGCCAGATTTACAGTATACAGTCTGAAATGCGAAAGGTGCTGCATTTTATAGATACACTGCGAAAAGTGCCGCGCCAGCCCAGCACTGAAGCCTTGGCCACCGCCCACACATGCAAAGATATCGCTATATCATGTGGTAGACAGCCTGTGAATGTGACTGCCGGCAGTGAAACAAGTGCTCCACAATGCAACACGATCGATCTGAGACCTGGAACACAAAGCGCAGAGGTGCTCTGGGAGACTCTGAAGCGTGTTTTACTCATTTGCAGGGGATACCGGGAGCCGCAGGAAGCTACAGCGTGTGCAAATAAGGAAATGGTGGTGGATGTGCTGGAGGCGCAGCGTTTTGTGCGCGACGTTTTTGCGGCCATGGACGTGCCGGAGGAGGCAGCTGGCGAAATGGCTGATGCTCTTATTGCCGCCGATTACATGGGCAAGCGGAGTATGGGCATTCATCATCTGCCTGCCATTGCGATCGACTTGCACAACTTTACGATCGACCCACGCTCTCGTCCGAAGGTGCTAAGCGAGCGCGAGGCGATAGCTTTGGTGGACGGTCAGAACGCGCCCGGACCAGTGGTGGCCAACTATTGCATTGACTTAGCCATGGAGAAGGCCCGAAAGCAGGGCATAGGCTATGTGGCAGCATGCTGCTCCAACTCCATTGGAATGGAGTCATGGTATGCCTGCCGGGCGCTGTCCCATCGCATGATCGGCATCTGCATGTCGAATGGACCGGCGGTCCTTGTGCCTAGCGGCGGAGTCGAGCCGCTGCTTGGGCGCAATTCGATTGCCTGTGCGGCGGGCAGCTCTCATGAACAATTTATCATGGATGTCGGCACGTCTGCCTATCCCATTGAGCAACTGGAGCTGGAGTACAGCAATGGCTATTTGCGTGAGGTACCCGACAATCTGGTACTTAACTGCCATGGTGTGCCCACAACCTGTGTCGTAGAAGCGTTGCGTGCACGGCGTCTGCGTCCCTTCATGCCCGAGCACAAGGGTTTCGGACTGGCCGCCATGGTGGACATACTCTGTGGGGTCATGACAGGAGCCCGATACGCGTCGTACTTGCGACGACGCGGAGTCTTTAGCTCGGAAACCGAATTGGCTGATCTGGGCCAGGTCTATATAGCGATCGATCCAATGCATTTTTGTGCCTCTTTCGAGGATAGGCTCGCTGATTTCCAGCAGCTGTTGCGCAACGGCATACCTAGCGATCCTGCGCAGCTGCCATGGTTGCCAGGTGATCAAGAACTGCTGCATATGCAAATGGTTGATGATCAAGGCGGATTGACCTTGCTGCCCTGCACCATCTCCATCCTGCAGGAACTAAGCGAGCATTTCAGCATAGCGCCGCTGAGGCCCAACAAGGTATCTAAATAAATTTCATATGTGTGCAGATAGCTATAGAGGTGATGGCAAATCATTTTACAGAAAGACTAAATTTTTCTGTATAGCGCGATCTATTATGTATATTTATAATATAAATTTATTTCGAGATAAAGCTTTTAAAACTGAACTTTTAAATGGGTAACAGAATATTTTTAAATAGTAAAATATCAATTGGAAAAGTAAAGATTAATAATTCGTTTAGTTGCATATTTCGGATGTAAAGGAAGCAATAGGAAAAAACAAACTAATAGCGCTATTTTAGCCCAGCTGAATCGAATTAAAGCTAGCGAAACGGACCACCTGCTTCCATTAAACCTTCAGCTGTAATATAGAAAAATTATAATCGATGAAGAGAAATAAAAAAATAGAACAGAAATCAGCAAATTCATTTGCAGAATGAATAATTTGAAATCGAGACAAGCGAAGCTCATCAGCTAACGCGGCGCGTGAGTGATAAGCGTAAGCGTGTTCAGGTGTTCCAGTAAATTATGACACCTTTCCTTTGACAGCTCGTATTATGTGCGTCATCGATAGTCCCTCACACCTGCTGCCATAATTCCCCACCTACTGAAGCTGTGCACGTGACTGGGGCTGTCTGGCAAGGTGGCAAGACTACTCATATTGCTGCTATTGCTCGCCTTGTTGTCGTTGTCGTTGCCTAGATTTACGGCATTCTAATCGCTTATTACTTGTGGCAATGACAAGTGAAAGTCGAGACGGGTCTCGACGGCCCAGCATTGGCGCCTAGGCACTCGCTTTTAACTAATTTATCTTCCTCGAATTGATTTTTGGCCCGTCGACAGCGTGCCATGTACGAAACCAGTTGATTGATATGGTCAAGTACTGATTACTGCGTGTACTACGCGTCTGCATTCCCAATAAATGTTCTTTGCTCTTAGAGCAAAGAGATGCTTAAAAGTGAGCAGGCTTTTAATGACTCTCTACAGTCAATTATCATTGATTTTTTATGGCTTGAAGAGTACATAGAAATTGAGGAGCTTAATATGCAAATCTTGTTTACATTTAGTTAAAAAAAACAATTTATTTATTTATATGTAAATCTAAATAATATAAGCATGTACTAAAAGTATGTAAATTTAAATTAAACTATTTTCTAGTTATTTTCGGGACTAAACCAATTTATGACCCTTTCAAAATTGTCTTTCAAACCTAATAAATTGTCAGATGAAGTTAAGTATTTTTTAATATCCACAGTTTGCCTAATTTGGCCAAGCGAAAATATTAAAAATAGCTGGATATTTGTGGGCTATTATTTTAATACCTTGAAGTTTGAATTAAAATTTTGAATAATTTCATTATAAAGAGCTAAAAGTTTCTCTCAGTAACCACTAAATTATCGCATGACCTTGAAATCGCTTTTTATATGAACCGTATTTGAAATTCACAAAGCTCTGCCGAGAACAACGAAGTTGCGTTTAGCAAATGTTTTTTAATTTGAGGTTACTTTGGGTTTTTTTGTGTTCCGTCTGCTTGATTTACCTTGTGTTAATGCTAAAGGATCTGGTGTCTGGTTCTGATGGGCATTGCTGACGCCAGTGCTTTTATTTTATGGCTTTCACTGCTGTCCTTTTTGATAATAGTCCACAGATCTTAGACTGACTGGCTGCTGTTCTTGATTTTATCAATGACCATCCGCGACGATGGGAATCCTTTTATTTTAAGCCAGTATATCCTCTATGACTGTTTTTATTTATTTATATATATATATATATATATATATATATATATATGAATTTTTTTTTTCACACACAGACACAGACACACAAGCATATGTGAACAAAGTTTTGTATTATGAAACCGTTTTCGTTCACTTCTTTGCTTTTATATTATTATATATTATCTTTCATTGCTTTGAATTTTATTAATAATATTTTGTTTGGACTTTTGTTATTAGGACATTTGTCGCTAAGAAATATTTTGAATGTTAGAAAAATAAAAAAATATATTATTAAAAAGAATATGAAAATATTTAGTTAAATATATCCAATTTGCATTTATCTTAGAGCCAATTAATAATAAACAATAAATAATTATTTGGTAATCTGTTTCGTAATGAAAGTTTAATTTTGGAACATTTATTTATAAAGCTTAATTGAATAGCCGCGAAGGAATTTTTGATTTGTCCGTCGAATGTCAATCACGTCGAGTATATCCTTAGGAATGAGCTTTGAAACACTTTAAAGTCTGTGATTGCCGCCATGTGCACCTTCTTGGCTAACACGTGCTGTGGCTGTTGCTCCGGTCGCGCTGCTATTTTGTTGCCTTTGGCGTGTTGAGTTATTGTCTGGGCAGCGATTAAAGTTGCATGCGAGGCACAGGAAAGAAACACACACGAAGTGGCATGCAATTGCTTTAATTAAACGCAAACGTCAATGACCGGAAAGTGGGGTGGACAAGTGTGTGTAAAGTGCATACGAAAGGGTGGACAATTGGCTGCATGCTTTTGGACGCCATCGAGAAGACAACGCGGCCCGGCACAAGGCGGATGCGGCGGTGACGCGGCTTTGTTACGAAAAAGTTAATGGTAACGGCAACGGCAATGGTAACGGTACCGGCAGTCAGACGCGCCTAAAAGCTTGAATAACTTTTTCCCATTTGTTTGATCGCTTTAGTTGAGCAGCTGGCCTTATTTTATGCATTTGCTAGTATTAGCCGCCTCGTGCCCATAAACTACACACAGGCACAGATACGCGCAGTCAAACACACACTCACAAACTGAAATACTCATACAGAGACACTGCCCACGCGCACGGAGGCTGACTTGTGTCTACGACGCACGAATGAATTCCAACGACTGAAGTTGGATTCTTGAGCCAACGGCTTCAGAGTCGACGGCCAAACGGCAGCAGCAGCTGCTACTATGTGGGTTAAGTTTCAGAGAAGCCGAGAGAGAAAAAATACTGAAGCAGAGCCGGTGAGTGAACGCATATCTGGAAGTGGAACGTATTCTGTGATTCGAGCTTTCGCTCTTACTTTCCACTCGGCTATCGTTCAACAGCTGTTTAGCCTTCGGCTTGTGCTGCTCCCTTCATTCGTTCGCCTCTTTTGCATTGCGACCTTCTCCCAGCGATTTCTCTGACACGCTTAGCCGCAGCTACTTACAGATTGTGGGAAGTCTATCGTTGGGGCAGGTAATGGTTGACAACCCTCGCTTACGTTGCTTCGCAGGCATTAAAGCATTTTTTCTGATTAATTAGACAAATCAAATTTAAAACATTTAAGTTCCAAATAGCTGAATAAATATGAGAATTTTCCAATTACATAATACAGATTATTTATTTGTTTATGGTGATGTAAAAGGAATTTACATAGACATTTGTAGAAAATTTAAAGTGGATTTTAAATTAAAATTAAATTTCAGGCAATAACTAAAAATCAATTTATTAATATAACAGCTTATGATGATTTATGATTTCGCTGCCTGATATAAAGATCGGATCTGTTAAAGAATCAGAGATCATTAAGATACGCGAGAAGATGCACATTATGTCGCAGCACGAATAGCAATCCACTTCAAAACGAATTCTGTACACATGGATGTCCTTCCTAGCCTTGCAGCCAGAACACTTGGTCAGTCAGCAGCTTAAGTCAATGGCAACAAATCGAGTGTTGCGGGCTAAGCGTGCGTGTGATTTGACCACATTCCCTGCTCTGGCATTTTGAAGTCCTGTCAAAGACGTAGCAGATAGCGAGCAGACAAAAAGTTCAAGCAAAATAACTGTGCGGACTGCCAAGGACAGCACATAATTGAAAGCCAAACATAAAAGGAAGAAAAGCAAAAAGAACGAAAAGAGAGAAAGAAAAAATAATATAATAAATAAGTACCAAAAGAGGAGATAATCGCATTGCATATATCAATGCGACTGTTTCTTATGATAAATTCACGATAAATAAATGTATAACCATTTGTAAGCAGACGCGAGCAGAGGCTGCCAAGGAGGACAGCATTGGCACTTGCTTTACATTTATTACACATACGTCATGTGGGTCACAATGCGTATACGCAACGAATGTGATACAAGCACAAATTCAATGGGTTCTATTTTAACCCAAAAGTCAACATATATTAATGAGTATGTGTGCTCGGATGTCTCGGTCGACAGATTAAGACTCTGCCTAAAACGCAAACATAATTAAAAAGTTTTTTTTTTTAAATTTAGGATGAGAAAGCCCATTTGGCTTTCTTAAGCCCACAAATGCTGTGACAACCACATGCGAAAAGCGAACCGCTTTTGATGACACATATAAATATGTTCATACCATACAGAATATACAGTTACAAAATTGTTTGTGTGTGTTTACTTAATTTATGGCCATATCAGAACCGAGGATTAAAACTACGAATTGACAAAGTCTTGAGAGACTTTTGTGTTTAAGAAGTCCAAATCTAAGGATACAGCAAACGAAATTTCTAGACATATTAATACTATTAGAAATATGTCAAGGGAATAAAATGGAATTACCCCTATATTCTTTACAAAATAATAAATCTTTTTGAATTCAAGTTTAAAAGAAAAATATAAAAATGTGTTTATATTATTATTTAATACTTATAAATCACTTTAAAATAATTTTATATAAAATGAATATTGTTTGGTAACAAAATCATATTATTTATTATAGCTTTAATTAGGTATATAATGTAATTAATAAAACCAAAATTATACTCAGTCATTAAACATATATTCCTTATCATAAAAACTCAATACTTATTGCATCACTTTTTTCTGAAGTAACCGTGGCTTGAAGGTCATCCGTAATAGAATTATGATTATGATAAATGCCTTGTGGCACATCTATGGAACGCAGCCTGGAAGCTGGGGCCCGCTCAAACAGTTGATTTATGTCGCAAAAATTTGTTAGCACGACAGCCGAAAGCGAGACAGGAATCAGTGCTGTGAAAATCAGAGCGCGAGTTTAACAACCAAACGGGTTTGTTACAAATTAAATTTTTAATTAATGCCATTAATAAGACGGGCCAGGCGACAGAGCAGCGGAACGAGTGAGCAGCGCCGTCGCCGTCCGTGGTAGAGGGCGGCCACAAAATGTCGACATGGAAAATTTAACGCGCAATTGAAGTTTACAGCCGCAAATTGTTTGCTGGCCTACAGCGATTTTTTGGCTCTGAGGCAGCCGGGCCGCAATACGAAACTTTGCAATTTGCTATAAATTGGTAAGCGAGCGACAGACAATGCGCACTTAATGCACAGCCACGACTCAAATCACGAGCAGCACTTTAATTGTTCATTATACCAATACAATTTTCTCGCTGCGCCCTTGCAGCTTCATAAAATATTCAACTTGAGGAATTTGCCATTGCTCGCACAGACTGCAGAATGTGAGAGGCAGCAGGCAAAGACGGTGGGCTGTTAGCCAGAATGGATCAGACATTTCGTCGTTGTCGTTCCCACAAAAAACTGTAATTAAGAGCGCGTGTCGCAAATTGAATTGCTTCTTAATCAAAAAAGGGAAAATCTGCTTCTTTTTTTGTGTCATATGAAAAGTGAAACCGTTGAGTTTGATTACCAACTGACACGAGGTAAATTCGCTAGCAGAATTTCGAATAAAGACGCTTGATGTAATATGTACCATATGGCATTGTTTTCATAGTCAACAGTATTCAACTATTTACCTTTTCGCTGGCAAAGGACTTAAAAAAGGGATTCAACCACAGTTGGAATGCCATTCAGATTTTATTGTGGCCCTCACAAACATTTACAACAAATGTAGCTCAGGAAAAAACACATTTCGAGCGTTCATTGAAAATATTGAAAATAACAAATTAATCGTAAACTTCTTTTTAAAGTCTCACTTGCATTGTTGAAAAATATTATGGCTTCAAATATATAGTAAATAAAATATATATATATATATACTACCAAACTAAACAAGTTCTGTAAATTCCGACTAGAGTTTGGAAATTGTAATTGAATTTATAGAATTTATATGGCATGATAATATACAAATTTATCGACAATCATTTCCCAACTATTAAAATGTGCAGTAAATCAATATAAAAATAAAAATTATGATTTACGAGATGACAGCAGAGACTGCTAACAGTTTCGGCCCCCTGTCAGGCGATAATGCGGCAACGGCGCAAGAGACGTACATATATGTGTACATACATATATGCATAAATAAATTCGTATATATATGTATATACATACAAATGTACGTCTGCCCACATCGACACACCGACATGTCTACTATTTATGGCAGTAGCAAATGCGAAATATTGCGTATGCAAATGGAGCCAAGTGGAAGGCGACAAACATTGACTGTGGGAGCTCGAAATAGGCGAATATGCGAGGAGCCGTGACCAAATAGCGCTACGAATTCTGGGGCCAATATTGGCTGGCGTTTCCGCTGGAGCATTTGCTTATTGGCGCACTTTGCCTCTTTTACGGTTGTACGAATTTTTGAGTAGCTTCACTTCCGGTTATAGCATCCGGAAATTGCAACTGAAATGCACACACACGCACACGAATAGAGTAGCGAACTAACACAATGACGTGGCGACATATGTATGGCATTTGTATGCAAATTTCAGTCGAATGATTTTCATATGCTTATACTTGCGGTACTACGGTGCGTATGCGTGTGTTCTATGCCTGCTATTCGGTGCCAAAGGCGTTTTCAGTCCATTTCAGATATTCGCTTGCACTGCCAACCTTAGGCTGCCCACAGGCATATATGTGCTGCTTAGTCGCCGTTCAACCGGTGTTGTTTTGCTTGGGGGACATATAAAAAAATTGCAAATTTGTGGCTGCTGCTGAGTGATTGCTGGCTGTGGCCAGGTAGCCAGTTGAAACCTTATCTGCATAACTCTCCGCCTCTCAAGAGGCAGCCACATTTGCATATTTGCAGCACTACTAGTTGAGAATCCGAGAATCCCAAATATCCGCACAATTTCTATGGCATAAGAATGCTTCAGTCGGATGAGCCCGACTGAGGATATATGTATCTCTACTACATTTTCTTGACATTATACTGTACATACTCATAGTATTGAATGCTTGTGTGTATTTACTACTTAAAATCCCTTGATAAACCCTATTACTGTGTCTGGCTAAGGAGTTCAACTTAAGCTTAACTAAAGTTTAGTTCCTATATAGCGCTGCTTATAGGGATAACTGGAAGGAGCGGAGTCGCATTGCCACGTCCTCTTAGACCAGCTCAGTCGCCAAGCAATATACAATATTGCGCTAAATGCTCAGCGGTATGCTTAAAGGAATTGACATAATTTAAAATATGGAAGAGCAGCCGGAATAGAAGATGATGTCGAATATGGGCTGCGCAATGTGGTGACCAGTGTGAATGGGGCTAATAAATGTCCTTCGCCTGACACAAGAACAAAGCGGAACAGAAAAAAGCAAATGGCAACAAAAGTAATTGTGAATGAGGCGTGGCGCGTAAGAAGAACGACCATGCACACTGGCCCGCTGGCGCTGCGTCGTCAGCATAAAAGTTTTATTAAATGATTAAGCCAAAGCGGCCGCCCGAAAGTAGGCAACGATATTTGTCAAAATTTGCTTGCTCACAGACGCAAATACAAACACTCGCTGCCTGCGACGCACAGGACAGGGACTTTTGAATTTCTGATTTCTGTCGCTGCCCGTCGGCCGTACCATGCCATAGCTTATTAAATTTAACACTAGCATAGAACGCCTTCACTTTCATTTTCGCCCCAACGAGCCGAGGCGAGGCGAGGCGAGCGACACTCATGAATTATTCAGTGCGTAGTCCTTGATCCTTGCAATTTCTTTTGTCTTTGCGGCCTCGCTTGCCCGTCAACAGTTGCCTCATTTACCTCCGCCTCTCACCCATCTTCTCCTTCCCTCTTCTTCTGTATATTCCTGCTAAGGCCCCTCTTAATTTTCGTGTAAAAAATACACTGCAATTTATTTGAATGGGCTTTTTGTTAAAAAATCTTTCCTTTCTCTTCTGGGTGGTGTGTGTGTGTGTGAGCTCATAATCTTTGCATAACTTACCTGTTTCCGCCGTGTTTCAGCCGTCGCTGTGCGTCCTTTAAATTGCATTCAAATGCCCAGAAATTCCTCTGCATATATGCATAAACATCGGCTCCTCTCTTTGTACGCCGTCCTTTGCCTTCCACGTGCCAGCCCAAATTTTAATTACCTTGAAAGCTTTTCATTTTCTGATGTTACATAAATTTAATTGTTTTCGTAATTTTTTGTTTTGCCTTAAAGTTATTATACAGAATTGATTGGAGGTAATTAACTTTAAAGTCTCCTAATTATACGTAATTGCCAATAAACTAAGTAATCTCAAGGGACGTAAAGTCTGTTTAAAAATTATTATCGATTAATTAATTTTAATTTGTAGCCAAATTAAGTATGGAATTAAGTACTCACTCTATTGACTATGATCTTACCTATAAAATTACCTATATTGTATTGCAGCGGGAATATAACTATTAGACTCTGTTAAATTGTCTTGCAAGCCTTAGTTATATGAACTTTGTAGGTTTTGTTTGTTGTTCAAGGAGGTTGTTCAAGGAGCAAATAATTCCAATTTCTCTGTCATCAAATTAAATATTTAAAAAATATATTATTATTATAAATTAATTATTGAGATGAGCAATTGTCACGCAGTTCAAGTATAAGTCTTAAAAATATTTAATATTTAAATGTGTTTGCTTACCTTAATTTTTTTTTTAAATTTCGTATTATATTATTCATACCCGCAATACATAGAACTAAGATTAGCCATCTAGTCTAGTCGAGTCTAGTAAACAGTCTTCGGGTCTGGCCACGAATCTCCCTTGTGGATATTAATGTTGCTAGTTGCTGGTTGTCAAATGTCACCCAAAAGTTTAGCGAAGCGGAAACAAAACTGACGCAGCCCGAAACTTCCGCCTGTCGCTTGCGGGCATATGGAACTCTCTTGGCTTACATATGAAAGCGGCTTGGGCCGTGTTGCGTTTGCCAAGATTAGGTTCGCAGTCGAGTCGTGGCGACAGTTCACGGTGCACAACTCGAACTTATTTCCGCTTCCGGCCGCTTGCTGACTACAATTAGCATGCGCTCAGCATACGCAGCAGCCACGCCCACATGGCGCATGGCAAGTGCCTGGGAGACGCCTGTCGAGTGTTTGGGGCAGCCAACAAAAGCGTATGCATAAATTATGACTAAAGCCGCCAGATAAGTGCGATAAATTATCAAACAGCAAAAGAGCTGAATGCAATCTGCTGCTGCTGCAGTTGCCCAACCTTTTTTGCCCCGCTCCTACGTTGACTGCTTTCCCAATTTGCTTCTTCTGCTGCATACCTAGACATACACACACACACACATATGCACGCTAATACACTTGGCATTAAGGGCCCAGGGGTTTTGTTTTGGGTGTCAAAAAATAAAACACAAGCAATGTCAAAAGCACACACCCACAACACACACACACACACACATTCACAAACGCACAGTGTCCTTTGTTTTGTCTTAAGCAGGCTTTTAATGCCTGCTGCTGTTGTTGTTGTCGTTGCTGCAGCTGTTGTTTTGTTGCTAAGACCAGCGCCTGACAGGAAACGGAAGTTTCAACGCGCAGCGGAAATTATTGTTTAGCTTTATTGTTTTGACTGCTTTAGAAATTTGTTTGCCGAATCATTTTCATTCATTCAGTTTCATCGTTTGGTATTCAAGTCAACTGCCGCGCCTCCAACTGCCGTTATGGCCCCTCGGCTGCGCTCCTCGTTAGTTTTCGCCGCCTAATTTTCTGGGCGTGTTTTATGCCTGCAAATTTATAGCAGGCGAAAAGTAAGACCAGCATTGCGTGTGAACATCTCCCACACACACGCAGACACAACATGCACAGAGTTAGTGCCAAGAATAGACCAAGCTAAGCTCATAAGCATTCTGACTCATATGCAGACATGGCTTCCAGGCACACTTAATGCTCAGCATTTAAGAGTGTTTCCATTCGAGCGAAGAGTTCTTTAAGAATATTATATTGTATGGAATGCATGATATACTGAAAATTCAGTTGATTTTCCATATATGCATATTTTTATATATACTATGTATAATCATGATTACATATAATCTAAGATTCCCGATTTAAAGTTAAATTTATCGAAAGAAAATGTGTGTCTGATGGAGTCAGTTCATCAAGGTAGAGACAGCCGAAGCTTTGATTGGTCTGAAATGAGAAAATCGAATGAATGCCGCAGGTTGCAGCTGGAAGTGAACTCCTTAGCTTGATTGCAGCTTCACTGCAAGCCAACCGACTGATGCTAACTGATTGAGACTGACAATGGATGCTAACTGGGGCCATGGTTCTGCATAAAATTAATGAACTTAATGGGCTGGCTGCCTGCCTGCCGCTCAGTGCAAATTACAACGGAAACAGGGTCAAGCCAGAGGCAGCAGCAGACACACAAACACACTTATGCCAAGCTGCACTTTAAGCTATTTAAATATTTATAAAAATACACACACAAACACATACACACACACTCAGCTACTTTGAAGAATCGAAAAGGAACGGAATGGCTGGATAAACGCTGCATTTCAGTCGCTTTCCCATACTTGAGCGAAGTTTCGTTTTCAATTTGTGTCGCATCTTTCGCTGTGCGTCTTGGCTGTCGCAGCTAGAGCTGCACTAAATGTGACAAGATGTCCGTTTTTATCTCCAGTTCGGTTCAGGCATTGTCTGCCTGGCCCAGCTACCAGGCAACGGGCACTCGGCTTCAGTGGAATTGCCCTCTCAAAGAATGCAACGGGACTGAAGGAGCCTCTTCAACGCACACAATTCTACCCAGATAACTTGACATTTTCTTCTACTACAAAGTCAGCTGCGTCGGTCCGTCGCTCCAGCTCTCTTCTTCAGTTACACAGTGTAGCAACCAGTCGGTCACGCTATGTATTTTGCTCCACTTGACATTTTCCCATTCCTCTCTCTCTCTCTCTCTCTCTCTCTCTCTCTCTCTCTATCTCTCTCTCTGTTTGTGCCTCTTACAGTTTGCATGGCTTACATTTCGGCTGCATTTATTTGCCATTTTAACCTGAGCCAATTGTATCTCACTGTCTTAATTTGTACCTTAACATTGTGATACATTATTCGCTTACATGGGAAGTGCATTACTTGAAATGAACTTAAATATATTAAGTTTAAAGCAAAGTGCAGTCTCGCAATATGGTAGAAATAATTTTAAATATTTAAAACAAATGACATATTCCTATTAATTACAGAAATTCATGTGGAAGATATGAATATAATAAAAAAAATTTTAAGAATATAAGTTAAAAGCATAAGTATATAGAACAAGTAGGGGTGCTCCAGTGATGACTGACATTCTATTTTATAAACAACTTAATTACATACACACATATACATGCACGTATGAGCATGCACTCTGCTTTCGGCACTGTCTACGCAGCGGCTGAGTGTGGGCTGCGATTGGGCTGTGCTTATCGGCTGCAGTATAGAAACTCAATACTTCAATAATCGGATGGACTTTCTCAGAAACACTCATTTGAGTGTATTTGGTATGTGTCTAGTATTTTTGATGAGCCTTTAGTATTTGGATCCAATGATCGATTGTTTTCGACAATATTGGAATAAGTTATCGACAAAAATTATAAACTCTTACTGTGTATATCATACTTTATAACTATATTTAAAGTTAAAATATGTTTCAAACAAAAATATATTTTTAATATCTGCTTTGGTAAGTTATACTTTCCAAGCATTTGTAACTTATGATAATTTCAAATTTTACATTATTTCGAATTTCTCAGCAACTAACATAAATTTGTAAAAGCGATCAGCATATATTGTCTGATGTGACAGATGAGTAAAAATGCATAGTCCATTGAAGGCTCGAGTGTTTATCGAGTGCAGCCAACAACAACTTATGGCCAACAATAGCATCTATAAATAACATCGATTTTGGCCACTTCCGATCCGCAACAATTAAAAAAAACGAGCTAAATCTACAAGAGAATTCCTATTGTGGCGGCATTCATAAGCCGTGCAGAGCAAACTGAAACATACATATGTATGTATATATTAACCTAGTTACTGCGACAGTTATCCGCTTATTTAACGTTACGTACACGGACGTTTGAGCTGCAACAATATAATAACAGTAACAATATCAACATCAGCAGCACCACAGCGACAACAACGGCTAACATGAATCTATGGCCAAGCACAAATAATGGCGTTTACATTTGATGCATATAAAATGCCAAAGAGTATGTCATGTGTGCGTTTGCAAGAGAGAGAGAGAGAGAGAGAGAGAGAGAGAGAGGGAAAGAGAGAGTGAGTGGGGCCATTTATCCTGATACAGCATGCAGTGTGGACGTTGGTTGCATTGTGGGGTCGCTTTACAGGATTTACCTGTGTTTAAGTTGGGGCGTAAATTAAACACGGCAGCTGCTGACGTGCGACGATGGATCGGCTGTGCTATTGCTAAAAAGGGCTGACGAGGGGAAATATTTGTGCCAGTTTTTATGGAGCTGCAGATAGTAACATAGCTCACAGCATATGCCATAGGTAATTTATGCTTAAAGCGCGTGCCGCTCCACTAGTTCAGTGTGTGCGTCAGTGTGAGTGTGTGTGTGTGTGTGTTTGTGTGCGAAGAACTAACTTGTAGTTGGTTGACCAAAGTAAACTTGAGGCCATTGTCGACATAGGGAGTAGCTGATTTTCCTTGAGTTGACTATTGCAACTCTCTTTTGGATACTGAGTCTTTAATGGTATTTAAATACTATTTTTATTCATTATTCTCAGCTGCTCACACTAGTATTTCCTCATGACCTCGAACCAATTCAAAAAAGATATGATATCAATATAATTATTGTAAATGCCAGAGAAGGCTCTAAGTGTGCTCTGGATATACTCCCGAGTATGAAAATTTGCTGTAAACTGAATGAATTTGATGTGAAAACTACACTTTGGCCACTCAGTTTAAAGCTCAAACATCTGAATATTTACTGACATATCAAAGTCCATTTGAGGTCATCTTAAGCCAGCCAGTAGTTGCTAAAGAGCTAAGCTCCTGCTTTACACAGTGTCACAGCAGGTTTGCAGCGACTGTTCTGCTGCATACCAATGAGCTGTCAAGCACTTGTATTACATCAAAATCCGAGAACGGAAGACTTTACGGATGCCGCTTCCAAATGATGTCCTTTGTTACCTGGGCCTGGCCTGGGCGGCGGTCAGGGCGTGTCGTGTCGCTCAGTGGGCGTGGCCAACGGAGTTGCATGAGCCACAAAAATGTTACAGCCCCATTGATTGCGGTGTCACTCGTTTATTGATTTCTTTAAAATGCTGCACAGATTCAGCTCATTGAAAGTTTAGGCAACAATTTAGCCTGCAGCTTCCGTACATTGTGTTGAGTTGCGAATAAATTGAACTGTTTAGAGCTCATCGTACGTGGGAGTCTCCATAGTGATGTAAATACATTGTGGGTCAGTACGTATTCTCCAGCTAGCGCAAAAATAAACAGAACAATATAAAACCGAGGAGAACAATACAGAGACCTAACCGAACACAACGAGCTTAAACATTTATGCTCTCTGCCGCATGCGAATATGGGCGATGATTTATGCATTTCTCCTATGTGCCACATTGTTGAAATGTACAAAAGGCTCATACACACACACATGCACACACACATACAGATTTATGCATTTTCAGGATACATATTCAATTCACAGACACAGAGAGTCTGCTTTCTATGTATGTACATTTATCGACATGAATTTGATATGAACAGTTGCCCCCATCCGTGGCATAAATACACACACACACACACACACACACACACGCAAATATTTTTGGATCTGCATCAGCCAACAGCTTCACGTTTTTCCACGCTTTGATCGGCTACATTCTGAAAGCCGATTAAATTATACTGCATTCATATTACAAGCTTTGTGCATAAATCTCACACTACTGAGCCCCGTTAATCCTTAAATAATTTCTATAATACTGCTATGTACCAATTGCTTGCCTTTAGTTGAAAGTCAGAATGTTGATGACGTTAATAGCTGAGAATTATGACTTTTACCTTTTACTAAATGGCAATGAGAGCTTGCGGTAATCAAATTATTGACCAACAAGCGCAAGAAAGCTGGTTTAGATTTGTGGCAGAAGCGGGGTAGAAATACCAGTTAGCTGGACTGATGGAATAAATGCAGTCGTAGCCAGGTAATCAAGCAAACCAACCGGGCAGCAAAAACAACAACTAATACAGCTGCAGCTCTGGCAATTTAAATGCAGCGGGAAGCGGATCTCACTGAATCCATCCACATGGCCATGGGTCGAGCTGGCCTGTTTGCTTTGGCTTGGCTTGAGACTGAATGAAATTAAAAGCAAATGTCAGGAAAGGGCATAAGCGCTAAATTCAATTTATTTAGTTCAAACTGTAGCAAGGCAGCCGGCAATGGCAAACGGCAACACAAGCAACACAGGCAACATCAGCAACTGCAACAGCGGCAGCTGCCACTTGCCCTTAGAGTGGCTGCCTTCCAGTTACTGTTTATGCGGCGGGGCAGGCAGCAGGCAGCAGGCAGCAGGCGGGCAACTGCAACTTGGCTCGTTGTTCCACCGGAAGTCGCACAGCCCTACGCTGCCCGCCAATTTGTGCCGTGCAGCGAGAGACGTAACGTAACGAAACGAAACGAAACGTAAAACCGTTTCCATCTACATAATGGGATCAATTCAATTATAAAACCAGTTTGCCCCGCTCTCGCAGCGCCTCGTTCTGCACCACATCGTGAACCATCATCCTATTCGAGTCCTAAATCTTCCATATTCAGACACGATTTCTGTTGCTGTTTCTGGTGTTGTTGTCGCCGTTGCTGTTGCTGCTGCTGTTACTGGATGTGGCTTACGCTAGGTGTGCGCTGCTGCCGCGTACCCGCTGTCATATGATGAATGGCCTCAAATGGATTTGATTCATTTAACTGTTGCCGCCTGGCGTTGCGAATATTTTGGCTGCTGTTGCACACAATTTGTGCAGAGCGAATCAAACGCATTCAAAACAGCAGCAACAAACATGGAATTGCCCAAGCCGAGAGTGCTGGACTGCTCGGTTCCCTATACCTAAATATTTGATGTTTGGGTATAAAAATACTTAAAAAGATGATTGGCTTTCAGTTGAAATAGAGAAATCTAGCTTAATATTAAAACATTTTTTAAAGTTTCATTTGAATTAAAATCAAATTTTAATGCAAACTTAATTTTACTTAAATTTTCCTATATTATATTTTCTCTTCCTTTCCGATTGAAAAACTTAAAAATTAAATAAAACTAAGATTAGAGCTTCAGTGGAGAATTCTTTTATATAGGGCTGACTTAATAATAATAATAAATTAAACTTTCACCAATTTTTTTGCAGATTCAAAAATGATCATATAGCCATTTAAATTTGTAAATTTCATTAAATTTATTTCCTTTTCTATAAGCTTTAAATTAAATGGTATTTTATTTGGCAGACGTTGCGTATGATTAATTGACTTGAAAGCCTGCTGGTGCGTTGCGCATACGACACGATTGCCCGTCGGTTTTAAGGGTGTGCTTTATCTACTCTTGTCATACTCAAATGGGCTTCAGCATCAGGCGGATGCACCAAAGACCATGCAACTATCAAAACTGTCTTCAGCAGCAGAAACTTTAAACTTGCTGCCAATATGTTTGGTTCTATGTGTGTGTGTTTGAGAGAGTGTGCCTTGAATTGCTAAAGTTTGGCTGAAACTCTTGCCATGGTGCAGCCACTAAAGTTGCTTTTTGTGCGGCTGCTCAGTCAACAAAACCCAACGCCAACGCCAACAACAATAGGCTGGGGCATGCGCAAAAAACATTGCTCGCCTGTTTAGGAACAGTTTTCAAGTCAAGCAGCTATTTTAATTGATATGGCAGCGCCATTGTTGTATTTGTTGCTTGAATTTTTCACACACACACTCACACACACACGCTTACATCCCGTATACACTTGTATATAAATACTTTGTCACCAAGCGCGCTCCAGCTTTAGCTGGCTGGCTGGGCAGGCAGCCAGCAGGGTATATGCGTGCGTGTTTTTGATTGCTGACTTGTTTATTATAAAAATGTTGATGCTGCTCTCTGCTTGGGTTCTTCTTTCTCTTATTTGACTGTAACAAAATAAAGTTCAAAATTAATTTTGAAAGTTTTGACCACTTTTGTGTGTGTGTGTGTGTTGTGTGTGTGTGTGTGGGGGCGTGTAAGACTCGCTTGGCCTGCCCTTCATCTCTCAAACAGAGTTGAGGGGAAGCAGGACAGAGACCCAGGCACCCTGGGCGGCATTCGCATTACGAGAATATTTATCGGCCTAAAAATTCTTGATGCCATGATTTGTTTCTTTTATTTCGGCTCTTTTTCTGCTTTTGAAGCGTCTTTTCGCTTTAAACATGTTGCGCATTGTGTTTCTTTTAATTAGAAAGCATTTCGGGTTGCCTTTTTATTGTTTTGTTTCTCTGCTTGCTCTAATTAGAAATTTTATGCTCCCGCGGTGAATGGGGAATAAATAATAAATAATCAGCAAAGCGCGCTTCATATATTTGTCGCTTAATTGGAATTCCTTGTAGGTATCTCGAGTCCCACCGCATCGGCTGAGTGTTGCGCTACGTGACGCCGCCTTGAACAGGCTAGGCAACCCGCCTGCGTCTCATGCGCCCAGCATTCTTGACAGGCTCGTCATGCGCGTGCCTCTCATAAACAACATCACAAACTATTAAATTGACTAATTAGGCGGCAGCTGCAGACCCTAACTCGCATTATGCACACACGCACACGCATCGCGTTCAAGATGCGCCGCTGCTCCTAGCCCATGCATACGTAATGCTGCCTCAGCACCTGACTCCTGGGCATATATTTTACTGAGGCATAAAGAGCTGTGAGCTGTGAGCTGGAGCTGCATATTCGCTATTCTGAATTATGCGCAAGTTTTAATAGGCCCTTATGGGTCTGCCTAAGATACTTGGGGCTTACAAACTTGCTGTGTGTAGATGGATGAAGAATGTGAACGGCTTTTTGACTGTAAAATTTCGATGCCCTGCAAGTACCAATACGCAATTGCCAGAGAGGCTCGTAGCCAAAAATACACTAAGTTCAGCCGGAAATCAATCTATAGCCACAATTCATCCAGCCGCAGGTCACTTGGCCGCTCCGGCCCCAAAAGGTAGACAACGCAAAAAACTTTTCCGTACACGGCAATTAGCACGCAATTCGGGGCGCTGCTCCCCGGGCCAATTGTACAACAGCCGAAATCATGTCGGCAAATGCGGAAAGTTGGCAAAAGGCACTGTTGGACGCAGTGACACGTCCACAAGGCTGCGTTTATACCGATGGGCGGCCACTGCAGCGTTCATAAAAGGTAAAGTCAGGTGAATCGAGTGCCTGACCTGCCATGGCAACCACCACACTTTCAATGCAGCCCCGGTTCAAGTACCTTCGACTCTTTTGGGCGGCCGGTGTGCTGTGCTCAATTGTTGCGAAATCCCTCAGATCTAGGCCCGTGCAATTGCCACTGGTAATAGCGGGTGCCGAGGGCAGCGACAGCACATAACTCCACGAGCCAAAGGGGCGTGCTGTACGGCCATGCGGGCTGGCGGGTAATGCAAACCACCGAGAACCAATTATGGCCACATGACCGTTGAGGTGAGTGAGCCTAGTGGTGGGCAGCAATACAAAGGTCGGTTCGACAGCCAACGCCAGCGCTCACTGGGCGAAATACCCAATTGGTAACCGGAATTACACCAGCCTTCCATCCGTCGCAATTGTTGATTGCGTTCGCTTTCGGCGACGCGGCTCATCTGCCATATTGACAGACCGAAGCACAAAACTTGAAGCATGTTTTCTGGTAAATCAATAAATATTCCCAGGCATTGAGAAAACTCCAAGATTGTGATATTTTAAGTTCATGTTCCACGAGTCGGAAATTTGTCTAAATGATATTTACAATATCTTCATCATCGTCAACCACTAAGTATTAAATATTATTTATAATTTATGATATGCTCTACGTGTAGCCTTTCCTGTCCTACTCCTTTCTCCATTGCCAGTGAAAAATGGTTTGAGATTTGGCAGCAAAGTGGATCATTAGTCAGCGCAAACTAATATGGCTGGGTTATCGAAGGCTCAGCTCTTTACTGGTTAACCAGCATTGTTCTGCTAATCTCAGTCCAAAAGCGCCTGACCTAAGCGAGCTCAACTTGTCGGCTGCTTCAGCCGAACGAAGCTAATCGCTACGCCAGCTCCATTCAAATCTTGTGGACTGCTCACTCACTCTGTCGGCCGGCATGGCTTGACCCGAACACCAAGACAGGTTGATTTTTGAGCCCAAGGTTGAAATATGGCAAGGGAGGGGCAGCGACAGCAACGGCAAAAAGAACTGTGGAAGAAAATGGAACATTGGTTGAAACTCAGTCAGTTGCACAGCTTCGAGTTGATTTTGATTAATTTGTTTGCTTTCAGTAAGCAATTTGCACGCGGCGCCAGCATGAACAGCACGACTAGAATGGCCAGCAGCACAATCGGCTCTGGGCC
Source organism: Drosophila mercatorum (assembly GCA_961210405.1). Taxonomy (NCBI): domain Eukaryota; kingdom Metazoa; phylum Arthropoda; class Insecta; order Diptera; family Drosophilidae; genus Drosophila; species Drosophila mercatorum. The sequence goes on from CAUIUS010000003.1 coordinate 1,812,567, forward strand.
GACCTAGTCGTAGATGGGACAGATACCAGATAGAGTTATAGCCAGGTGACGGCAATGGACCAGAAACAACTCTGTATGCTTAACACATTTGCCCAGCTGCAATGCGTATGTTTGCGCTTTGCGTGTTGGCCGGGAAGTTCAGCAGAGGAAACTCTTGTTGTTTGCCTGGCGAGTGGTGCGAGGGTCGGCAGGCGGGCTGCTTTGAGCTGGCTAACTGCAGCGGTCGGAAAACGGATGTGCGCACATTTGTTAGCTGCCAGGGGATTATACAACAAGCGCAAGAGTATTTACCGCTGCTATGAATGACCCAGCCCTGCCCCAGCCCTTGCCTCTGCTCCTGCCTCTGCTTCTTCCCCCTTGCTTCCCTTGTGATGCGTGTGCTGTTTGCTTTGGAGGCAACTTTGCCAGCTAGGATATAGATTGGGGTTTGCATCTGCAAATTGCCATGCGTTGCATGTCCCTGCCACTGCACTGACAGCAGCAATGCGCGCCACCCGCAAACGCTTGCTGAACCATTGTTAACAATGTAATGCCACGCCCGATTTGCCACCACTCGCTGCATCCATCAGATCCGTCAAACTGACAAAATTGAATTCGCGCCCTAAAATAAATTTATTTCATATTTTCAGCTCAGCTCACACACACAGTACAGTCGCTTAGCCTCCTCTCGGAAATCAATTTTAACTGCCAGCCGAAGCCCTAAAAAATGTTCCTCGATAAAGTTAATTACAACAAGGACATTGCTCCTCAACTTTTACAGTATATGCAATAAACATTTTGGAAATAAAATAAGTTCAATTAGCTAGAACGCGAGAATTCGACTGCGCTATATCCTCTAGCTAACAATTGATAGGTCTGTCTGTATCTGCATGCAAATTCGATTGTTTAATATATTTTTAGATTTGTTCAAGCATGGACATGTTATAGACGGACGCCTGCAGACGACTTCAGAGGGATTGCGGGAGACACATGCGTAATGCACTTGTGCCGTATGCTCAAATTTTACTCCGTGGAATATATTATGAAAGCATTTTGAATAAGAGGATCGGTACGACGATCAGTGCTATAAAATATGTTGTAGCTAAACATTTTGTCCTTCGAACCGCTCTGAGTATTTCCCACCAGATACTCGAGCAGTTGAGCACAGATTACTATATCTCAAACATCTAGTTGCTCATACTGAATACTCAGAGGAAGAGAGCAGTTTAATATTAAATTGTGAATAATATATATAATAATGGTATATCCTAAGCTTCTAGTCCAGCATGCTCGTATGTTGTTTATCGTACAGGGTATTCTCTTCTTTTACTCTCGCTGTTGTTGCTGTTGTTGTGTCGTGTCCAAACTGCCACTCAATTAATTTTGCAGCCATCAATTGGCGGCAACACCTTTTCTATGTAAAGTCGAAAAGAAACTTTGACAGAAACAGGAACTTTTTGCCTTTAGCTTAATTTGACTTTGATTCATAGAATTTTATGCCCCGACCCGGCTTGTTAAAGTTAATTAATTACAAAACATGCACGTTTTTCAATTAATTACGTAAAGCGAACACGAATTTACTTACCTAATATTGAAAGCAAATTCGAATCCACTTTTTTTTATGAATGAATTTTTGTTTTGAGCATTTAAATTCAGGGCGAAAGCAGTCGCTAAAGATCTAAACAGCTGGCATTTAAGTTGAGCAATACCGCAAAATATCTACAGATGTATAACACTTCGGACTTCCTTCAGATGAAATTTATTTCTGTGAATATCAATTAAAAAGGTAATTTGAGTCAACTATATTAGCAAGCACTCATCATCGCAATGCGAAGCCGACTTCTCTTTTAAGTCAGAGTAAAATGAAATGAACACGACTTCTCAGCCATACGATGGAAGCTTCACTTCTAGCTGGCATTTCGCGCCTATAGATCCATAGCAACTGGCGTTTCCCAAAGGGAACATTTCGCTAATCAGCCACAGCACATTTAAACTTTGCTGTTGCTCGCTCACCTTTCCCTTGCCTGTAAGCGGCGATAAACGCTCGTCGAAGCGCATAATCAGGTCCCGACGCAGCGCGCTCAGAATGTGGGTCGTGCAACGTGCCGCAGTATTTTCGAGGCAGCAACAACAAATCGAGCGCTAAAATCAATGCAATCAATAAAAGTGTGCCACACCTCGGCGCACGGCTACAGTCGGTCGCCACGGGACCTAGCAGCTGCTGCTGCTCCTCCGGCCGTGTCGGGCCATGTCAGAAGTCTGCCCACCCACTGCGCAAACTGCGACTGCGACTACGACTGCACTGCTCTGGCAATCATGGATGGCGTATGTAGTCGAATTCATTTTCTACATACTGCAGCTCTTTTCGAAGTCCTGGCAGGAATTGTCGGCGTCAGCCTGCGGCGGGACAAGGCAGTGACTGCGTGTTGGCCTTCGGTTTGCCATGCTGTTAAGATCCAGAATTTGTGTATGGCAACACACATACACACACAGACACAGAGGCATGCATATATGTTTGTGTGCCTGTGTAAAATACACACACGAGACAAATTTCAGGTAAACACACTTCAGTTGCGACTGGCGGGCGGACTGCCTAGCAGCCAGAGTTCCTGACTGCCAAAAAAGCCATTACCCCAGCGGCAACAGCAACAGTGGCAGTCGAGTCGACGATGGCATGCCAAGGACACGTGAAGGATTCAGATTCATTTTACCGCCACAGGAGTCTGTAAAGCCATTAGTAGCTTTGCTTATAAAGATCGTCAACCGGTTGCCGGTTGCGACTGGTCTGCTCTGTGCAGAGGTTGGCTCCAACGGAAACGTGGGAAAAATGAAAATGCTAGCGTGAAATATTTGATGACAATTTTTCTCGCCTCTCAGTCCCCTGCATTCAAATTTATATAAATGTTGTCTATTTGCGGCGTAATTTGTTTTGCGGTTAAAGTGCCAGCCGTACTTCAATAACCACGCCACCTCGCCCCCTGGCCATCTTGCCATCCTGCCACCCTGGCCAACTTGGCACTTGCGACAATCTTAAAGACTGCGAAAGCATTTTAAAGGTAGCTGCAGCAATGGCATCCACGCCATTTGCATTTCGCATGTGCGCTGTGGCAAACTGCGTTCCAAGGATTATTTAAATATTTGTTGATTTGCATAGGAAAACGGCGAGCTGACGGCGCTGCACAGATGGCAATTGCTCCTAGCACCTGTGGGACTGCTACACTAAAACAACTCTTACTGAGTTTCAGTTGGGTGTGTTCGACTAAGAGCTTCCTTCCTATATATTGTGTTTGTGTAATGATATATATACACATATATAGTATTAAATACATTCATACAAATATAGATAAATATGTTTATTTACTTATAGGAATAAATTTGAATATACCTATATTCATAAATCAATTTAGATATAAATATATACTTCCACATTGTTATAAAGTATAACCATGGCATCCCTGCCCATGCTCTAATCAACTGAATGTGATTTGTCTGTAATGGCTTTAAAGCTGCTTTGGTTAGATCCCATTGCATGTGTCGCACAGCTGAAACTTGTAGATGTCAGCATTCCATGAGTGCATCTCGACATCCTGACATCTCCGCACAGAGTTTCGTCCTCGTCGTTACAAGCGGCTGAGAAATTGTCACGCAAACTGGACATGCACCAAATACGTGCAGTTTGCATCAATCTGTGGGTGAGTGTGCATGGACTGCCTGGACTCACTGTCCCACTATGCCAATGCAATTTCAAAATATTTTGCATATTTTCAAATAATTGTAAATGGTCTTGTGTGGCGGAGCTGCAAGCCAGATTTTAGCTATCGATCTTTGTACCCGTGATTGGTATTTTTAGTAATTCAAGTTTAGTTGAACAAAAAAAACTCCTAAAGCGTCATCGTGTTTTATTTGTTTTTCTCTTTTGGGGCTCTCATGGTCTTATCTGCATGCCCCACAACAATCAAAAATCAACGTCAGTCCCATGAGTTGCGCTTTCAAAGATTTTCGACAAAGCTCGTTTTTGGCATCACATGCAAATTGAATGAATGTGAATATGAAACAAGAGACAATCGACGCATAGCTCGGAAGCTTGGACTTTTGCGAGGGCTGCCAGATACTGTTCAGTGAATGTCAAGTTGAAAATGGAAGTAAGTTGTTGGAGTTTTGATATGTAAATCTGTATGCAAAGAACTATTTGAAATAAATATATCGTACACATACATATATCTAAATATGCCTTAAAAGAAATAATCATCAAATATAGTTTGTTAAAATATAGAAAGTCTTCGCAAAACTTTTTTATGTTTATATCTTTCGACTGCGGCAACTTTAATGGCAACCGACGCATACGAAATAAGGCCACTTACACATGCAGTTAGCTATATGCCAAAAGCTGACAGACGCACCAGCGCAGAGGCAGAACCGTTTTGGCATACCGAACGACTTGCATCGAAGGTTTTTGACAGCTGTCATTAGGCTAGACTGCTGCATGGCAAACTATTCAGTCTTTCGGCAGCCCCCTCGCAGCTAGGTTTGTTGTCCCTCATCACAAGACACAGACAATTAATTGAAGCCAACACCTCAAAGATGCAAAGCGAGAGAGGAGGGGGAGATAAAGCGAGAGCATTTCATTGACGGTGGAACACGAGAATTGTAATGTGCTGTGTGATGCGGCTGCTGATGGAATGCGAGTGATAAAGCTCAGAGTACGCTACAGGTGCATTTTTGAGCGCATTGGAAGTTCAATTATATCAACATATTTATTAGAGTTTATGAGTATATATCAACATTAAATTAAACTTTAGTTTTCTCTCCTAGTTAATTCATTTTAGAATAACGCACGTTTATCTATTCCACAACACATTGTAGAGCACATTCGCAGTCCCTGCTGTCGAGTCTTTTCATACCTCAGCAGCTCTGTCACTTCGCCAGGCTAATAGTCAGCCATCAAACTGCCAAGTTACCAGCGTGCATCACAGGATTTTCACGCGCGCTTGTTGTTAGTATGTTGATAGCTACGGAGGAGCTTCAACTTGCAGTGTAACTTGTCATTAAATACTTTGACGCATGCAGTTTAGCAGCTATGTTCCAAGAAGGGAAACTGTTCTGCTAAGCACGGCATTAAACGCAAAGCTACAAACAAATTTGTTTGTCTTCAATACTCCTGCAGTTGCAAGCTGTTGAGTCTGTATAAATTCATTTCAGTTGTGTTTCGTGATTGGGATTAGCTCTATTTATCACCTAGCAACATCGTCTGAGTATATGCAGATGGAGAAACAAATTTCTATATAAGTCACTTCAGACAAGGCAAAAAGTCACTTCCAGCTAAGTATGCTGACAACTTATAACATAACATTACAGATAAATAATATAGAAATTCAACATTTGAAATTGATAGGAATCAATCAATCAGCTTGAGTTCTCTATCGAAGAGTCACATTTCAATTACATCATTTGCTCTCTGAATCGGATTTTACGGGATGAATGCAAATGAATGCTAAACTGTTCATTAGCCACACACTGCACATGCATTTAGAGTTCAAGCACAGACAATGACTGAAAATCGTTGACGAGTTGCGGGAGCCGTTTGCACATTGACATTCAATGAGAGTCATTTCCCCCCGCGTAATTACAATTAAAATTGATGAGCCCAGCACGCCCCCAGCCAGTGGGACTCAGGGATGGCACACGCAGCGCGTTAATTGTGAATTTATTGAGGGCAATAAATGTCAACGGATCTTGAAGTTGTCAAGGCTTCTACCGCCTGCACATGCGACGACATTGGCCATTGCACTTTGAATGAAATTGAATAGTGGCTTTGATTCAGTGACTACGAGTCACAGATTGAAATGAATTGACAGGCAGTAGCTGTTGTGCTTCTAGCCGAATACTTAACATTTCGTACAATTTGAATTTAAACATTAAATCGTTGGGTCATTCATACGTTAACGGGCTCATAATGCATATCTCTGTGCATACCTGATCTCTGCGCCATTGCGTAAACACTTTGATAAAGGATACAGGATAAACGATACCCTCGCTCAATGTACCACAAAAACTTCAATTCTTTTGGCCAACGTTAAGCAGATACAGTTGCTGATATATCCAAACCACTGAATTCAATTAATGACCACCGAAACCCATGGAAACCCCGAGAGTGCGCAGTCAATTGCAATTACGCGCAATAAGAATAACATTTCCACGCACGCAGCGCACCAAATGGGATTAATTAAAATTGTTGCATAAACCTCATGTGCGTACGATAATAACTTAAGGAAAATGAAGCGCACTTTAACAAAATATACTCTTCTCGAAACTGACCCACTTGCAGTATGGCTCATACTCGCAGACTTCTTATTACTTAATAATACCTGGAATCGCAAGTGACGGAGGAGGTGTAGAGAGCGTGTTTAGTTGCTCTGTAAATCAAACACATAATATTCGTCCTTATAACATCAGATGTTGAAGGCAACAGCTTATCTGAGAGAAATAAAGTGTGATGCTCGTATTTACACACAGCAGTCCTCGTGACATTAAGATCTTCTGATGGAAATAATTAATAGTTCATAGTAATAATAATAGTACCTATTACCTAAGCTATACAGATTTTACCTTTACCCATTTCTCTAAAAGGATATGCGAGTATGTAAGTGATATAATTTGTTAATAAAATATATTTACTATCTGTATCACATAGTAAATCATATCATAAGCAGCCAAATCATGTAGTGCCTGTAAAAAATATATGATGCCAGCAAGGATATTCAGAGTGTTATTTCCAATAAGATGTGATTAAATTATTATGTTAGTCCTTAAAAATAAATTGAATTGTTAAACGAAAAAACGTCTCCATAAAACTGTCAAAAGAGAATTGAAAATAAAAAGAGAAAACTTCTTACCTTAAAGCTGAATTGCTGAGCTTTGATTATTGAAAAAAACGTAGCTCGCATAAATCAAGTCATAAGCTGTCTCTGGATTATTAATATGCTCAGGAAAAAGAATTTTATGATTTATTGGCATTAGACAAACGCCAAATGTGCAGGTCCCAACTCTGCTTGGATAGAGGATTAGCCAGAGGAGGCTACACTGGCTCCAGCTGACTGCCACAACGGATAACAATCAACCACACAGGTGAGTTAGTGTAAGAGGGAGTGTGAGTGTGTATATGTGTGTGAGTGTGTAACAAGTCAATTTGTACTGCAAATTTGCTCAGTTTATGCAGGCACAAATCATTTTTGTATGCTGGACGCTGGCCACAGCAGAACTGCGCGAATTTTAATGAATGCTCTGCCCCAAAATTGTGAGTGAATTCGTACATGCTTGTGTGTGTATGTGTGTGTGTGTGTGTGTGTGTGGTGTTCGTGGTGTAAGTGTGTGTATGCCCTCTGTATTCCCTCTGGCCTCAGAGCTGTTGAGCAGATGTATGCAGAAGTCAAACGCAAATTTGATTTAACATCAAAATTCTTGTTTTTAAATTATCATATTTTAAGCAGGTAACCAACCACTCTCGAAATATTTGTTTAGTATATCTCAAGTTAGTTTAGTCAGTCCGACAGAGCTCTTCTCCTGTTTATCTAACGCATATCTATTATATATTTACCTTGATTTATTTATGTTTCATTCAACATTTTCCTTACTCGATCACTATATTTATTAATTTTTTTAAATATTTAACTAATTCAAATGTATATTGGGTTAATTATGAATTAAACTCTTCTGATCTTCCTAAATACTTATTAAATAATTATTTATGCCCGAGCTCGCAGGGCATTTTGTGGTCGGTCAACAGCGTTGAGTTCACTTAGCTACACGGATTTGTTGCTCGGTTTGGTTTGTTGCTAAGACTCTTAGCTGGCATTTGGCGCAGTTGGAGTCTGGACAAAAACTGAAACAACAACAACAAAAACAATAAGGAATACAAGTGCAACCTCGACTGTGGTTCCGGGTTTTGGCTCTTTTTGTGGCTCTGGCTCTGGGCTTATTATGATTGCAACAAGCAAGTTGGCTGGCAATTATTGTTTGGGCTGCAGGAAGGGAGCGAGAGAGACAGAGAGAGGGAGAAAGGCAGAGAGGGAGATGTATGTAGTTTGCGAATGACTGTTTAATGCGCTTGCTTTGGTGCCATTTGCCACAGTCCCTTGTTTACAGTCCGAGGTCTCGGTGCAATTGAGCTTGAAATATGTTTGAAGTGCCTGCGCCCATTTCCAAGTCCTGGCGAAAATTTGGTTCTGTGTCCTGCTTTCTGCAGATCACAAATTCTGGGCTCCAAGTGGCAGGGGCCCACAATCCGCTTAGGAACTGTACGCACCTCGGCTGCTTAAGCTTCAACGACAACGAAAAAAAGAATTCGACATTCAACTTTCTGCTCGATATAAACCATTTCATTTACTGTGAAACGGGCAGGGACTAAAGTATCGAAATCGCTCGAAGTTAAACTTTAACCACCGCATTGCAGCTATAAATTGTTACAAACTTTCGGCAATTAGGTAGAAATATTTTGTGCAAGCTCTGAGCTCTGTGCTCCTCTACTAACCGCATCACCGACAACAACACTGCACTGTGGCCAGCCCAAAATAAATGCCCTTGCATGCTTAAGCCAAATAATAATAAAGAAAACAGCTGTATTTGCCATTGTATTTGTTGCTGCCATTAACTTAAGCCTGATTGCCGGCTCGTCGCCGCCTCGTCCACCTCGGCCAGCTCGAACTCGGTTAGTTCGGATTTTCTATTTGTATCCTGTGTTTCTTTGGGAAATTCGTTAGAACTTATGGTCAGCAAATAAAGCTCAAGCATTTGGCAACAGCCAACGAACTGGACAGGCGAATGCTAAGAAGCACTAAAATAGGAAGTGAAATTAGCCAAACTACAACGATAAGCCGAAATGGAAATTAAACAGATCATAAACAGCGAGTGCGGGCAAATGCTTTCTATTCATTTCAAGTTGAGTTATTACCAACGCAAACACAACAAATCATAAGTTAGGCAACAGAAAATTGAAATCGAGACTTATATATTGGATATAGAAACTCTGGGCAGTAGTTGCAATTGGATACTGCTTCAGAAAAGTTCTGATTTTTTTAAATATATCTTTATATATACTTAAAATATCACAATTCAATTTTTAATTTGAAATGGCAAATCTAAAGGGAACCCATAGAAGGGAATTAATTTATTCAAGTGTTAAATAAGCAATAAATTGTAAATATTTGCGAAAAATTATTATGACAATAATGACAATTAAATTGCCAAATAAATTCCATCGGGATGAAAAGTCAATAAGCAAACAATGCGAATGAGATCAAAAAATCATAGAACAATAAATTTCTAAACAAACAAAAAATAAATTCAAATGATTTATGGCACTTTTTTAGTCAAATAATTAATAATAACAAAAATGTAGAAAAAATCAATTCAATGTAATGAAATAAGCAAATAAAAGGGCCCATATGAATAGTGTGTAAACGAGCCCCAATAAAAAGGGAAAAGTAAGCTAGATGAAACTAGAACTGCCCTCTAGCTGTCACAACTGCAATATATATATATAAAAACAAATAATTCAACTTTAGTAGTCATTCCAGTAGTACAGGTAACTATTCGTTTATTGAAATCTCTATCTCTTTATTGCTTTTTGCTTATTTATTAGGTATATGAAGGGTAATCCCCTCTATTGGTCTACAGGGTATATAATTCAAATTCAAAGAACTCGAATGCAATGCCAGTGCTATTAATAAAAATATAATAAATTATCATTGAGAGCACAAAAAAATATTGTAACATAAATAAGACAAATGCAACAAATTGAACAACAGCCACAGAGGCAGTTCGCTCATGCCACGCCCACAGATGCTAAACACACACAGACTGTGGATACATTGAGCAAATGGAGAAAGTCAACAATTCTCATTGTCAGCTTCGGCTTTGAGCAATAAATTTTGCTATCAGAGCAAACTTTTGTGGGAGGAGGCAGGGAGAGAACTATTTGCAATATAATGAGCATTTGTCTGGCTGTCTCTATGCTTACAACACACACTCTTTATGCTTGCATATGTGAGTGTGTGCGTGTGTGTGCATCTGGTGTATTTGTGTGTTGCGTGCTTATTGGTTGCAGCAATTGTCAACATAAATAAAATTAAATGTATATCTCTGGTGTATAGTGGAGACAGACGCTCAACTGACAGTCGGCAGAGGCTATTGTGACACACAAACAGACAGGTGGACACACACACACATCCACAAACACCTGTCGGTGGCTGTCAAAGTGACCATTTCATTTAATTCAAACACATCGTTTGCTTGTTTCTGCCCTCGACAAGTGGAAATTAAATACAATCTTCACACGCACATACAATTGACTGGGTCACGGTCTATCTCTCTTCTTTTCTCATACTCTCTCTCTCTCTCTTTCTGTCTGGGACTACAGAAATTGCTCCAAATCGCCATAAGGTGGTATTACCTTTTATATGCCTGGCAAAACTTCCATTTGCTTAGCATAGAATATTTGTTTAGTCACCTTTATATAGCTCGCTCGTTGGCGGTTTTGCCCTTTAGTGCAGTCTGGAAAAGACGCTTACACTGCTAAAAAGAAGGTGTAACAAATTCAAGCCAATTGTCAAAATAATATAAATATAACTATATTTCTATTATTTTATGTTTGTTAATATTTAAGAATTTAAAATTATATGATTAGATTAATGCATTTTTGAAGAGATCTGGTTATGTGGATAGCTTTCGTTTGCAAATAAAAATTAAATACTTATTATGTTATATTGTATGAACAATTCATAAAAGTATTTTGTTACACTTTCTAATACATTTTCTCTGGTTTGTAGCAGTGTATTCTCAGTTTGTCTCGCAAAGTATTCTCTGGGCATCTGACAGAGACTGGGATAGAGATAGAGGGAGAGAGAGAAAAATGTCCTTGACATTTCTTATGCTTATCGTTGTCAGGGCAGGCGTTGAAATTGTAATTTGTTTAATCTCAGGTGGGTGACTGGCTGGCAGGCTGAAGACAAAGAAATAATGCTGTACTCTGTGTGTGTGGACTTGGGGTACGACTCTATTTGGAAGGGGTGCTTAGAGGTGCGATTGGGTGTGTGAAAACCACTTAATCCACGTGACAGCTGCGTCTGCGGTCGTAGCATGTTTTTCCTAATTAACAGCGGAATAATGCTAATCCAATGCGAAGGGCAGAAAAGTGCGTTGCGTGGAAGAGAACCACTTGATGTTTATATTAAAATTAATTAATTTATTTATTTCATAATATATAAATTACATTACAGAGTGGCCCGCGCTGCGTTGCCCAAAAATATAAATATACAAATCAACTTTCTTTTAACTAATTTGTTTTTTGGTGTAGCTGTGTGGGTGATTGGCATTGGCATAGGTATTGGTGTGTGTACGTGTGCGTGTGCGTGGGTGTTAATTGCCGTTTTACATGTGGCGCGTGTTGCTGAAGCCACCATGGCCCGCCTGGGAGGCACCCTTGTTGAAGCCCATCTGCAGGTTGAGCTCACCCTCATGAGCACGCAGCTGCTGCTCGGTGAAGGTGCGCTCGTTCTTCTCGGACATCTTGGGGCCCAGAGTGGGGCCAGTGAATTCGGGATGTTTTTGTGTCTGTCGAAGAAAGCCTATTAGTTATGAAGTTCAATGAAGTTTGGCTGTTAGGTACTCACAATGCGACCCAGGGCGTAGAGCGAAAGGGTGACTTGTGGAATATTGCGACGCTCGAAAAGATCGGCAGTTTGGAATATCTCTTCCTCGGGCACACCGTACTTCTTGACAGCCGCCTGGAAGCGCTGAATGTTCTCCATCAGCTGGAAGTTGGTGCCGCGCTCCTGGATCTTCTTAACGGAGCCAGGGGCCAGCTTATTGGCCAGCTTGCACAGCCAGATGCCGTCCTTAAGAATATCCTCATACTGGCCGCTGGGCACCTTCTCGCCGATGACAGCGAAGATCCAGTTGAGCACCTCCTGTTCCTGTTCCTTGTTGCGTGGCTGCAATAGAGTAAAACGATGCCATCAGCTGGGTGCCGGACAAATCAATTTGATGTAATTGGAGACAATTCGGTAAACACTTCGATTGCCCAGCCCCGAGGCGGAAACTCTGCCCTCAATTGTCTAAAAATAAACAGACAAATCTCACAGATTGCCCGCATTCAGCCGAAAGTCAACAGAATGGAGGCTTAATTTCGGTTTCTTTTTTCACTTAGCAAATGTGCCCAAATAGCCACGAGGCGGCTTGGGAACCGCAGGCTTTAAGCCTCGGGTGAGCAGCCCTTAAGCCCGACACCCTCTGCGAAAAGCGTGCATCTGTCCTTCGGCCACGACAGAGTGAAGCACGAGAATGGAAATGGAAATGAAAATGAAAATGAATAAATGTACATTCATTTTCCAATTAATTAATTTCGATTTTAATGGCGCGGCACGTAAAAAGCTCAGCCGAACCGCGGTCAGCGACCAGACGTCGCAGTTTATGTGACACTTTTTGCTGACAGCTAAAGCCACTAACTGTTTAATTGAAATTTACTTTGAGCACCCGGCTGAAAGAGCGACGCGTCGCTTCTGGCTAATTTGTTACTGGCAAAGTGCGACCGTCTTTTCCATTTGCGACCTGGGAGCCTAATTAGTATATGAATATAAGTAGGCGCTGCTGAAAGCACTTCTCCAGATTCCTGGGCGCCTCAAGAAAACACATCAAAATTATCATTTCATAAAACTGACCCGAATATATATATATAATTTAAATGTGTATACTTTCTGTCGTCATTCCTTTGTCGTTGCTTAAGTGTGAGTCAATATACAAGTGTTTTCCTTTAACTCTCTCTTACATACACTTTAAAGTACCTCAACACGATACCTTGCCTGCTTGTATTTGATGCGAACAATGCTTTTGTAATTGCCCAACGACGCAAGGAAAGGAAAATCTAATTAATTTGACTATTATTACTAATTAAGCCCCGCCCCTAGCTCAATTTTAATTTCCAATTTCGTATTTCTGTATTGAGTCGTTGAACAATGTGCACATATTTTAATTGAACTCCCGTGGCAGCATGATTTGTTAATGCTTTTGCATATTTATGCTGAAAATATTGTGATTTTAGTTGTTGTTGCGGCTTTGTTTATGCATACATTGAAAGCCATCATTTGATTTGCGGCCAGGCGTGCAATTAAAATAAATTTTGGTAACCGCGTTGTCAAAAACCAAACTGTCCACGAAATATCAAATGTTTGGTTATAAGCGGAAGAGATTCTATATCGGCCAATGTTTTCATTTGTAACATAATATATGCGTGTGCATAAATATGTCAAATAATGAAAAAAAAAACTTAAAATTAAATTGGGCATTTCATGCTGAAGTATTTTGCTGCTGTTGGCGGTGCATTTCCATATTTGGCGCATGTTAATGCTGTAATTCAATACTTCTTTGTTATTATGCTCTTTACTCGCAAATATAAATATATATATTTTTTATTTATGGGCTTGTTTGGTCGATATTCCAGTCGGAACAGAGCCACGCTTAAATAGCCGCCAATGAAGCGAGGGCATTTTAATGAATTGCACATCAATTTGCATTCGCGAGGGCTACGATTTTAATTTCTGCGAATCGACTGTGCTCGGTGGGTGGGCAACTGGGCAGCTGGACAGGTGGTTGTGGCTTCCCTTTTTTTTGCTTTAATTTTAATTTTTAATTGAATATACAAACACAAAACTAACGGGAGCTGCTGCAGCTACTCTGAAATTATTAATTGTTTTTCCGGTGTTAAATTTAATTTCATTGCTGATACTTTTATTGTTGTTCACGATTTCACAGACTGACAGCTTTTAACACAGATATTGACCCGACAAGTGCAGCCGTACATATCGAGTCGTTGAAATACTGGGAATTACGCTACAATTTATGTGTATATTTTATTTATTCAAGGATTGCAGCTTTCGGAAGCCTGAAGAGTCTCCTGAGAGAAGCTCAAAAATACGAAATGAAAATGGCTGGTTAATTGCACTTCATTGATTCAATTATTGAAAGAAGACTTCAGCACTGCATTCTTATTTAAAAATAATATAATGCAATTACCTTTCTTTCTTAGTTAAATTAAAAAAAGTTACATTTAATATTAGTATTATTTACTGTATAAAATTGTATAAAGGTATTTGAATAGTCGTTTTCCACTTTGTTTTCAACAGATATTCTCTACTTCAGTCATTATGGCACCTTAATCAAGTACCTAAACAAAAAATATATTTTTAAATTATATTGATTTAGTTAGAAAATACTATAGCAATGACTTGCTCCCACTTGCTATTATGGCAAATAATGTTCTATGGAAATAATATCGTTTCAAATAAACCAAATTTGAATCTATCATAAGGAAAATATTCAATTTAAGGCTCTCAGTATAAATATTTTACAATTAATTTTCCTTTCATCTCTTTTCGATAGGAATCACAGAAGAATGCTTTATATTTTATATATTTTCCCTACTTTTTAAAATTTTTTATCAAATATGAACATTTTTGTATGCACTTGACACTCCCTGTGTTTGGGACAGCCTGCCGCTGTCTACATGGACAGCCGTGACCTTCAAATAACCCCCAATTTGTGCTGGCTGGCGACCCGTTTTCGCTTTACACTTTTCAGTTTTCAGTTTTTTTTTTTCAGCTGTTTGCCTCTTTTCGGCCGCTGGCATAAATAAAAATTTTCATTTGAACATAAAGATAAACGTTCATTTTTACGTTCTTCTTTTTTTTCTCTATTTTTTCGCTGGGCGCCAAAAAGTGTTGATGTTGTTTCGTTGCTGCTGATGCTGCTGGCTTTTCTATTGTTGTTGTTATTATTTCAATTTGTCATTTGGAGCAGTGCCAATTGGCGACCGCCGCCCAACATTAACCAGCAAATGAAATACAAATGTGCATTCGGCGCCCACACGACTAAGCAGACCATTCAGAGGACGCTGCTAGAGAAATGTTTCTGTAAAATTAACTTGGTTAAATGGAAAAAGGGCATATGCGTTCGTCCCTAGTGGAATAGTTATAAATTCTATTTAAGTCCGAAGTCCGTACTTTTAGCTTAGCAAGAATGTTGAAGTAGTCAGATTGTATGTGTCTGTACAGAGCAGGCTTTACTGTACACATATTAAGCAGTTTGTAGATTAACAGCCCAAATTACATTTAATGATTGTATTTTAACTTGTTATATTGTATTTGGGTTGCTGCCAATGAAATCGTCCGATGCCGGTCTATAATTCTCTTAATTCGTCCTCGCTGAGCAACAGTTTGTTTGTAAACTATAAACAACATTTGCAAAACAATAAATTATTTGCAACAAAAATTTATAAAAATATGACGTAAGTCTTTGTAGATTTAATTAAAAAATAAATTTATAAAAAAATTAAAATCATTAACGATTTAAAAATGTATAAGTTATGAATTATATTAGATTTTTTGTTGACGCAATGATGCGTGATATTTTGGATTGTGAACTCATTCACAGCCATTCAACGGCTGAGAGCCAACGATTTATCTCATGCGACTGGTAAGTGTAATAAGGCTTGGGGGAATCTGATGGCCTCCGACCAGGGCCAAAATGTCAACAAAGTGATTTTTTATTTTCATAAACAAAGGCAAACCAGTGAAGAGTCGCAAATCTGATATATGAGTGTGAAATATGAGCTACATCAGCTGCCTAGTGTTTGGGTGCGTGGAAAGCGCCTGAATATGGCGGATATATGCTGGGTCCACAAATAATAGTGGGAGTCGTACAATGGAAAGGTCGCTTCTGTTTTTATTGCTAATTGACTATTTAAATATTTAATCAATAAAATATTTCTAATTCAATTCCCAAACATTGCGTGCCATGAATTTGTGCTCGCCTATAATTGCTTACTTAATTAAACAAAAATCAATTGAAAATAATACATATGTGATGTGATAAAAATTATTGTAAGCGCGAGTTATGCCTATATGGGGTGCGTAGTGGGGAAATTTCTAAAATTGAATAAGTAAGGCTATTCCAAGGTAAACCTGTACTAGAAGTAAATTACTTTAAGGATGGTTTAAGGACGCAAAGGCAATTTTAGATTTAATTTAAATTTCGGAAATTCGTGTAATAATTTCATAAATTATATAAGATACATATACTTGCTACACAATATACTTAAAATATAACTCAATAGGAGCACAGAGAAATACGGCTCATGCCAGAGTGTATAGTGTATTGCTTCAACGGTTTGTTATATTTGGAAATTGCTTATTATTTTCATCAGTACGTGCCTTTAATGAAATTTAAACAATAAAACATGCATTATGCTCCCATAATTGCTCTCGCATGTAAATATTTCAAAGTAAATAAACAA
The DNA here is from genome assembly GCA_961210405.1 of Drosophila mercatorum. Taxonomy (NCBI): domain Eukaryota; kingdom Metazoa; phylum Arthropoda; class Insecta; order Diptera; family Drosophilidae; genus Drosophila; species Drosophila mercatorum. The sequence continues at coordinate 1,828,888 of CAUIUS010000003.1, forward strand.
AGTGCAAGTTTATATTTAAATTGTAAATTGATCTCTCTTGAAATTTACACATCAAATTAAAACGGTAAAATATTATATAAAATCAATTAATTCATGGTGCATATTAAAATATTATATATATTTGATATTTATTAAAAATGTATTATAAATGTGTTTACTTTTTACAGTATTTTATTTACGAATTGCATTCAACACTTTCGTTCATGTAGAATAAATCAAATAGTGATTTGCAGAGCATATTAAATCTTGTTTGCAGTATATAATCTGCATAAACTTGCATGCTTAATATGCAGGTGTGCACGAACGTAATTTTCCAAACTTATCATCAAATCCAGTTTTACAATAACTAAAATAAGTACACATTTTTTGCTATCTGTCATCACAAATGTCGATGAATTTAACTTTGAACAGAACTAACAATTCACAATTTAATTGAAAATGCTAAAAATTTACATTTTCTTCTAATAAAACTTTATTTTTTTGTTGTTCATGAATCTTTTCGAATGGTCTCCATTAATAAATAATTAACTTGTAACACTTACAGCCATTGTATGTTTAGTTTGAAAAATGCAAATGAATCTGCTGAGCTGTGCGCGACTTTAGCGAACAAAATTGAATTTTCGACTGACGCAAGTTGCTGAAACAGTTTTCCATTTATCCTAAGAGGCCAGAGATAATTTGGGAAAATGCTGAAAATGTTTTTTTTTTTGTTAGGCTAGCCAGCCTAATGCCACTGCCAGCAGAGATGCTGATAGCGACGCCTGCAGCGACGCCGGCTGCGACGCCAACGCAGCGTTCGGCATTAGACGCCGATTCGCCTGTTTTTCGAATGCCAAAATCGCCAGAAATAAAGCCAATGTAGGAGGCAGACAAGGCGGACAAACAAATATAGTTATGAGCAACGGAAGCTCTTCATGACGTCACGACCAGCATCACAGCAGCAACAACAAGAAGAAACTATTACAAAAATATGAAAAAATATTGAAACTTTTCACAGAAGTGTGGCAACTTCTAGTGCCTGAAAACGAAAACTATTTTCCTTTCGCTTTTCTGCCCCACCCACATCGCAAGCAATTTGCTAACAGCATTGCTATGTACTGAATGGTCATTTGTATATAATAGATGCCGAGATACATATGTGCGTAGGCGCCTCTGTCAGATGTCAAGTTCAGGTATATTTTCTATATATATTTATATCTGTATCTGCTGCAGCGGCTAACGAATTGCATATTTTTGATTAATTAGCGAACTTTTCTCACACTTGCAGCTAATTTCAGAAATGACGTTGACTTTGACTTTGAATTTGTATATTTTTATAGCAGTTTTTTCTTTAATGTCACTTAGCGAAAAAAATGCGTCAATTTGATTTTGGCTTATGGCGAATTTGTTTCTGTTCACGCTTCATTTCAGCCAAATGAAGGTCGCACAAATAAAATTGTAATTTCAATTAAAAGTTTTCCCTGACAGTCAGCTATGGCAGCAATTTCGCTGAAAGTAAACATATTTCAGAGGTGCCACGGCGCAGCAGCCACGCCAACGAGGTGCTGGAACTTTGTCATTCCATTTGTTTATTTGAAACCAATTAAATTATCTAGCAAAACATTTTGATCAAGTTCAAGTTGAAGTGTGCTCCCATTGAGAATATTTTGAGATACTTTCACAAACAAATATAAACAAAGCATCTGGAGGCTCATTCGTTTCATCTACCACCTGAAGCACATAAATTTTCGCACCTCTGACGTTTATTTTCTACGCAAAGTATAAATATATCTATTCGCTTGCTGCTATCGTTGGGCGCCGGTTGTGGGAGCTGGATGGCCCCAACAATTTCAATGAAATTTCAAACAGAAGCGAGGGAAACTGCTGTTGATTTAGTTTTGAATGGTGAGTGCTAGTATTATGTTTTGATTCATGACCATCATCTTATTTTTATTTACTTTTAATTGGCGATAAGGCCATCAAGGTATCGCACTGCAAACTAACAACTTTGTATCGAGAAGCCATGTTAAAGACATTCGTTTTTCTATTCGAATGAATTTATATAGATATATAAAGAATATTTACATGTTCATATTCAAATATTTATTTACGGTATACTCATTTACGTTCAGCTTTTTAAAGTTAAGAGTGACGTCAAAAGATTACATACATACTCATCTTTGATTTCAACTTGAACATTCAACATTTTCATACATGAGAACTTCAGAATCAGAATCACGTCCAGGGATTACATATATGCATATTCTTTATGTTAGTAAAGGTTCGTTTTAAGGTCTCATGCCACAGAGGAATTTTTTCCTATTTTGAAACATTACACAAACATATACCCAATGTAAAAAAAAAAAACATTTATATAAACTGATTTGGGAATTTGAACTTTACGCTGAACTGCCATAAATTATGCATAATTCTAGCGATTTAGCGTAAATAATTTTTAATGAAAATGCAAAAGGGAGAGGAAAACAAATTTTAAAGCAACACCTACGTAGCGGAATTTTTATAAAAATATTGTGGCTAACAGCTGCCAAGGCTGCAATCAAAATTAATTGAGCGACTCAGCGTTCAGTGCCAGCTCATATGTTTGTAAATATGTATGTGGTGTGTGTGTGTGTGTGCGAGTGTGTGTTTGTCAAAGTGAAGGCGTTCGCGTGGGCGAACTACAAATATATATATGTATATATGTATATATGCTGTTCAGACAAGTGGCGGTCCATCTGTCTATTTGTTTGGAACGACCCTAGAAATCGACAAAAAAGATTTTTGTAAAAAGCATTTGATTTAGAAAAACATAAAAATGAAGAATACATATATATAAATATTTTAATCAGAGTAAAAACCATTCATTCAATACTCTTTCCAGCTCAATGGTCGAAAACTTTTTAAATGATAAGTCAATATTAAACGTCCTCGCTGAGACATATATTTAAAAGGCTAATAAATTAAAATAACCGTAAATAATTTGTTACATAGACTATTAGCACTCTACAATATTGCACATATTTCATTTTCATTTTAAACAAATACATTAAATGTAGATTTTTCCATTTTGGCAGAGTATTTAAGTCGGTTAGCAGCTGCTCCATGCTCTGTTTAGTTGAATACAAGCAACTGTTGCTCATAAATAAGAAAAAAATGGCTATACAAACAAGAGACGGAAACAGAAAACAAAGCCGTTCACATCGTTTACCCCGCCAGTCCGCACAACAATATTTGTCGATAATTATACTCAAGGAAAACCGCACTTGTATCGAGGTCAATTGTACAAGGGCCTCAGCCACAAACATTTTCAGCACCATCTGCAGAAAATTGCTTCAGTACATATAGATTTTCTATCTGCTTTTTTTTTAAAGGCGGTGAAACTGGAAAAATAAACATTTCAAACAAAGTCAAGAATTGTGTCAACAATATTATAAATAAAAGAATTTAACTGCGGACGTTGAATAAACATAAAAAAAATAGTTTTTTAGAGCAAAAAGTTGCTGACAAAAAATGATAGAAATCAGTATTTCAGTAGATTTCGGAGATTTCGGGTTTATATTCTAATTAAAATCTGTTAGACCAGTAGTTTCTGAGGAAGTAGAGAATAATCGGATATACTCGAGCAACATTTTATAGTCTTTCAATGCTATATATTCAATAAGTAAAAGTAAAAACTGGTTTCAGTAAATATTTTCAGTCTTAGGGGACTTAAATTATATTCTGAATGAATTGAAAATAAAATAAATTAACATAAGAAAAATTGGCAATAGATCAATTGAGTAAATAACAAACAGCTTTTTAATGGCCCATCAAACAACAAAGTGAACGAGAAACTATTACATTATACAAACAGATGGGCTGCAAGGGAGAGATAGAGGGCATAACAGCTTCGCCCTGTCCAATATTTAGCATCAAGATGCGAATTTAAATTCAAGTAAGCTCCTAAGCATTCGCTGCTGGCACTATCTGCTGACTTATGCAGTGTGGTCTTTGCTTCCGAGCTGCGACTAAATAATTCCTCCCTTTGCCGGGGTGCGAATGTTTATCTCTGGCCGGCGCCAACAACTGCAAGACGTAAAATTTTCAATTTGAATAATTTCGCGGGCATATCTTGTGCGGTATGCGTATACTCATTGAAAATTACTTAGAAAAGAGCGTAATACGCAGATGTGGAAGATATTGTAACTAACGGCAGATAACTCGCTGCTTGTGACAAAAATGTATTCGTTGTCTTTAAGAAATAAATTAAATCTTATGTAAATTACATTAGTAATACTATTAAAAGCAAAATAATATAAAAAATTTGTTTTTTTTTAATAATTAATAATGAAAAAGGCATTTCCACGTTTCTTCACGGATATTTTAGTTTTCCTTTCAAAATTTTTATATTTTCTTTTTTCACTTTCTCCTTATTTATATATATTTTTAATACGTCAAAAGTTTTTACTGAAAGAGTTGTTCAGGTTTTCACTGTGGCTTTCCTTGAGCTTAGCTTGCTGGGTATCATCTTCTCGAACACTCTCAACTGAGTCGCTTTTATTTGTTAGACTCTAGTTTGCGCTGCTCTTTGGATCTTCTCTCTCAGCTGCTGGTCCAGTAAAATAGTTGAATAAATATTAAAAAATATAAAAGATAGCTGCAAAAAATGCAAGCTGCTGGCAACACGCAAACAATTTACGATCTAAACTCATATAAATACATAAATATATATACATATATACATATATACATATATATGGCACATACGTACCCAGAGATATTTGTGTTTGCATAAATTAGAGTTTGCTCTGCTGCTTGAGGCAACGCTTTCTGTATCTGTATCTGTGTCTGCTGTTCGGCTAGGCCATTATATTACAGTTTACCCCAGGCTGTTTACCAATAAGTCGCACCATTTGCAATGTAGATTTGGGCCGCACTTTTGTTTTCCCAGTCCACGAAACTGCAGCGTGTAAACAATTTGTTGTATCATGTTTTGGCTATTAGTAAACATTTTGCTCTGTTTATTCTCAAAATTTGCCACCCATTTCCGCCGCAGGCCCACGCACAGTTCTTCTGTTTTTATGCGCTGGCACAAATTTCACGACAGCTGCCATATGTTGCCCATTCGCTTCGGGATCAATAAATACAATTTCACTATATTTGAAACATTCATATTTATATATATATACATGTATAGTTATATGTGTTTTTGTTATGCTTTGGGCCAATTTAAAATGTAGCTAATTTTATTGTGTCTGGTTTGTGTGTTTTCTTTTTATTAACTATTCCGAGACATACTCTGCGGTTCATTGAATTGTGAACATAAACAAATACTTAATAAAATTATTTTACTATTATATTTTTAAGAGTATGCAATAAATATTCATGATATGAATATACTTTAAACAATACAATTCTAATGAATAATGACATATTTTTAAATAAATTGGAAACATAAAAATTCCAATTCGGAATCTCTATATTAACCTGCAGAAGAGCAGCCAAACGAAACGAAATACACAATGAAACATATGTGCGTATGCAAATGAAATTTGCTTGTCTTTTATGCAAGTGCATTAAATATAAACATGGAAGAGCTCTTTTCTGTCCGCACAGACTGTCGTGCTGCCTTGGAGCGGACCCTTCTTCAGGCTGCTCTCTCATCATCTCTCTCTCAGTCTAGGTGATGGCGACTCAGCTAATGTGTGTGTACTTGTGTTTGTGTGTCGCCTTTGTAATCACTTTATTTTGCATATGTGAACGCAGTTAAGTGTATAAGCAGTGTGTGAGTGTGTATGACAGCGTACTTTGTAAATAAATTGCAAAAATATTTTAAAGGTTGCCACAGCGACGTCGCTCTCGTGTCTCAGCTCCAGTTGCTTCCCTAAATGAAATAAAACTAAGGACAGCGACAACAGAGCTTGCCAAAGCAGCACAAGACAAGCCAGACGAAGGCCAGGGATATAAAGTTGCTGGAGGATTTGTAAAATTTATCGTAGACATCATTATGCGACTATTTCACTAGCTCACGCCCACCCACACTCCCGAACGGTCTCCCGCCTCGCTCTCGAGTTGGGCAACAGCAGCTGCAACATGCAAGTGACGTTCGTTGCCTGAGAGTGGGGCAGGTGCGGGCGTTTTTGCATTTTACGTTTTACATTGGCAAAATCGTTCTTAAAATGCATAAAAAAAGAAGAAAAAACTACCCTAAATTATTCAAAACATAAGCCATGATATATAATGCGTACAGTGGAGCAGACTGGGACGGAGTGGGATAAGATTGCTGTGGGTCGGCGATGGCTTACATGCATGGGAGCACTTTTCAGCTTTAGATATTCAACAAATATGTCTTTGTAAGAATTTATTATGCATTATTATCTCAATACGAAAGCTGAAATAGAATAGAATTTTCTGGATTAGTTAAGCTTTGAACAGTAATTCGAGACTGTAACTGAAACCTTAATATCAAAATAATCAAATTAAAAATTTATAAAGAATTTTCGAAGTTTTTCTTCATAAAATGTAAATATTATTAGTCAATACATTCATACATAATATTATAAAATAGGTTTATATGTATTCTCGCTTAGACGATCGAGTCCCATTTGTCCTCATCTAATACACCGATCTCGTTACAATAAAGACATTGTTATATCGTTTTATATGTTCGTCGAGTTGATTAAAAACGATAACAAGGAAAACGTGCTGTTGACTTTGGGGAGCATTAGAATAAACGCAAATAAAATATTTCCCGACCTGGAGATCTGCGAGAAGTGAAGATAATACATTTGCAACGACCGCTGTGGGTCCCTACTCAGTGCTTGGCAGCCATAAAAACGTGCAAAATGAATCATTATAAATAACAATAAACGAGACGTAAGCCATATTTTACCCATAATAGCTAATAAAACACACGGAAAGTGGCCAAGAGCAGGCCAACAGACCAAGAGACCACCAGACCAGCGGACCAACAGATCTGGTAATCATGGAAGCATAACAACAGCGGCATCTCCATGTCCGACTACGTTTCAAATGATAAAGGAATGCCACAAAAAGGTTGTGCGCCTAACAATAAACCGACTCGACATGAAAATAAGAAGCCAGAGAGCAGGGAAACAAAGTGAAAAAAAAAATAAAACGAAAACAAAACAAAAGACAAAACAGACTAAAAGCTGAGCAACGCCTTGACATTCAAGCTGAACAAGAAAACGGCCCTTTCCAATGGCATCCACAAAAAATGACCCACGATTCCTTTTTGTGTTCGCTCAGGCGCCAAGCTTTGCGTCTTTACCTTCCGGCTGGCCACGTGGCGAGGATGCACTCTCCGGCCACTCCGACCCGATCCGCTCAAGTCCGGGCAGCGAGTGCGACTGTTGCTCGTATATTTCACGCTTGAAAATCTTTGGGGTCACACAAATCCGATTTACATGCAAATAAATAAAATTCATGTCGAACCTCGAGTTGCAGACAATAAATTTTTGAGTGCGCTTCACCAACGCCGCTATCCAAAAGGAATATGAGAGGAAGAGAGAGAGAGAGAGAGAGAGAGAGAGAGAAGTCAAGCTAAAGCTTATGCTTAGCAAAGGTTACACTCTACGCAGCTTTGCTCTGCTTCCATTTGTTGACTTTCGCTTTCAGGTCAGCCTGAGCTACGCACTGTGAAATTGTTTCTATAATGAATCAAATATGATTCGCCGATTTTCCACATCCCTAACCAGCTCAATTTCGTTCATTAAAAGCGTTAAAATAAACTGCAAAAATATGACTAGAAAAATGAATATTTTCAAATTAATAACTGAATGCAAGTGTAAGCTAGAAAGAGACTTAAATATACTATATGCTTCCGTATAAATTGAAATTTAGATTTTAAATACCTAAACTTAAATTAGATGTGCCCAAAACTATATTATTTTACAAACTTACTTAACTTTTCTCCTTCGTCTTTAACCCTTTTAAGCAGTTCGATGGCTGTTGACAAGAAGCGAGTGTAGGAATTGTTGATTAAACATTTTTACTCATTTCTTTGGCATTTTGTTGAGTTCATGGTCGTAAACTCTTCATTACAGGACAACGCAATAAATAATGCAAGCCATTTCAATAAACTCTCGCAATTCCTTGGGCACCGACAAGAATGTCGGGATTGAAATTTATGCGCCTAATTTACCGGTAATAAAATGCACAGCAACTACGGTAAAATAATAAAGATGGCAGAATGCTAAACTACGGCCACTAAGACAAAGAGGGGGAAAAAGAATAACGGGACAACGATATAAGAAACGATTATTTTTTATTATTTTAAAATTGTCTCCAATGGAGAGAAGCTGCATAAAAGGAAGCCAGGCGAGCGAGCGACAGTTGACAGCGTTGTTGCTATCTGCACGATTTTTGATGTTGCTCAGGTAACTGTCTCCCTGTGTGTGTCTGTGTGTGTGTGCTGTGATGAGAATGTAAATTACCCGGAAAATGCGACATATACAGGGACAACAAGAGCAGCAGCAGCAATAGTAGAAGGAGCGAGAGCAACAACAGCTACAACAATAAGGAGCGAGCATGTCGCATCGGCTACAAGGACAACTAGCAGGAACAGGGTTATGGCGGGAAGGCGTGGCTGTTGCCACAAATGGTTGCCGCTGTCAACTAAAGTGTAAAAAAATGGCAGCTTGAGCGCTGAAAGCCCCGGAAGCAGCCCACACTGGTCTCGAGGTCGAGGGCTTGGGTTCCCTCCCCTCCATTCCATGCGATCCATGGCAGACAACAATGTAGCATAATGGCGGTAACATTGAGTGCCTACATAAGTCCTTTTAATTTGAATATTTTACGGTCGCAACTTAGGCTAAGGCACCCAGGCATGTGCGTGCTTGTGTGTGTGTGTGAGGGTGTGTGTGTGTTGGAGTGGCTGCTTGAGCTGCGCCCAAAACGTGGCCAACAATATGAACAACTAAAACAGCCAAAAATTTTGAGGACGTGTTGCAATTGTCAAGTGTCAGAGCCAACTAGAGGCAACTCAGGTGTCTGATCTATGCGCGTATTTGTGCGGCGCAGCGACAACCGGAAACGGAAATGGCGGCACTGCGCACAGCGTGAGCTCCTTGTAATCACCAAAATGAAATATCGAAGTTATCGCGGTGTCGCTAATGTGACGTCTGTCCGCCTCACCCTCTCAAACACATGGGGCCTGTTTTTATCGCTAAATCTTTAATGCGTATGCGAACCCCATTTTTCCATAAGCCCAACGGGATTATGTATTGAGCTTAAATAAACGTATTCGAGTGGGGCAAACAGATATTGCAATAATTTTAAAGGCATATATAAATTTCTGTCTATTTATTGGTTTATCGTTTAAACTCATAACAGACAACAATTATTGTTTAAATATATATTGATAATTTGGAAAAATTTAAATTGTAATCAATAGCTTTATTTCAATGATATAACCTTTGCCCAAATATGTTTTGAATTTTTTTACAATAAAATGCTTCAATTGCTTCATTATAAATGCAAAATAAATTAGACTATAGTTGTATATTTATGTATATGTGTAAACTCAACATATAACACTATCGAGAATGAGAATCTATCTAACACCTTTCATAATTTACATTTGGAACATATTATTTAATTAATTATTCAATAGTATGAATAGCTAAATTATTAAATGTAAATTGAATTAAATTGTCTAAGCTAATTGCTTTCCAATTATTTTCTTAAAATTGATAGCCAATCATATTTTGGGATGGGTAAGTCCATTCTTTACGTAAGCCTCTCGCTCAGAAATATTGATCTGCAATTTAGACTGTTAATTACCCATTAAAAAGGTTGAGGAATATTTTTTCCCAATTTAAAGTGGCGTAATAAGGTGTGTGAGAAACCAAACTGTTTTTCTAACTGATTGAAGGAAGCTGACCTTTGCCGAGAAGCTTAGATATCAGAGCGACCCCAAATCAAAGTCGACTGGTTGCCAACGCGACCTCATTGGGAATGTTGACAATTGGTTTGTGAGGCTCAAATTTCATTGAATTGGCAAAAATAACAAGCTCAGTCTATTTATCAGCGTGACTGCTGATGTGCGTGTGTGTGTGTGTACTAAGGCTTTACATATCAATACCCAATAAGCATTAGACAAACAATGTGGACTGGGATCCAGCGGGAATGCCCCCACTAGGAATGGGGCATGTGAGGACGACGAGGGAATCAGAAATTGCCACGCAACCAATAAACGTATTCATCATACGCCACGTAAACCGGATACACAATAATATTAAAAGAGCAAAACCCAAAGAAATACATTGAAAAGTCAAACAGCCAGCGTCAACTTTTTCCCCAACCTCCTCCACGTCTGTCACCTTTTCGTTGTTTGCTACGGCTGCCGGGTATTTGTTTTCAACTGCTCTCGCAAACTGTAAAGTGTAATAAAACGTGTTGAGAAAGTGTTTTGGCTTGTGTATTTCATTACCTGAAATTCTATTGCATCACATTGAGAATTTAAACACATTGGAGAAGTAAATCATAGCTCTGAAGGAATAATTGAATGAAAAACGAATTGCAAACTTAAAGCATATGTTTTTGGTAAATGAATATATGTATGTTCTATCCTTGCTTTAGGTTCACTGCCAGATTATGATTTAAGACGTTGAGCGGATATGAAATACGCACTCGCTTTACGATTTATGTCGTAGCCAGGAGACAATTGTTTAATCAGGCTTGCGACAATAGTCTTAGGATTTTAGGTTTTTAAAGGTGCTTACAACCTTTCTCTTCCCTGGTTACGCGGCTCAGGAATTCTCTTAAGTCTAGTTTCTTCTGTGTTTGCCCCAATATTGCTGTAAGTATTTTCAGTAACTCTTTTGTTGTTGGCTTGAGTGGAGCATGGCCCAGATGAGTTGCCCTGGGCCTGAAGACGTTTTAAATTGTATCCTTTTGGCAGTTTGCACCAAGACGTGGAGGTAGGAAAAAAAGAAGTTCGCCAAGAGACAGAGAGAGAGAGACCGAATAAAGGAGATAAAGTAAGAGGGCTAACCATTTTCCGTTTTAACTGTACATTTTCAGCAGTTGCGGCGTATACGCAATTTGGTCTTTGCCTCCGGCCCAACTTTAATGGCACTCAGACTGAGTGAGTTTACGTTCGCCCTCTCACGGCTATCACCCCTCGGCCATTACTTGCGCACGCTCATTTAGCGTTTAAATACATTTCGTAGAAGTTAGTAGAAGCCGCTGATTAATTTTCCAACGCACTTTACTCCCGCCACATCAACTTGTTCTATTTGCAAGCAAAACAGATTTGTTAGTTGTAATTGGGATGTTTTTTGAGAATCATAAAGTGTAGATTTTATTCAATTAAGAAAAGAATGCCTGCATATTATGTGAGATTAGGCTGGAACACGATAAATCTGATCTGAGCTACAAATATGGATTTCCATGAATCAAGGCAAATTTTTTAAAGACGAAATATAAATATATTTAAAATAGTAATATAAATTTTTAATTTTTAAATTTTTTTTTAAATTTTTCAATTTATTTGTTACATGGAATCCTGCCCAATTCCATGCCAATTATATTTGCCAATGATAATGCCAACTGAACAGGAAGGATAGTGCAATGAAATAGAAGCTCGACATAGACGCAATGCAGCTGGAGGTGCATGTGCTGCAGACAGGAAACAATGCCAAAAAAGCAAGTGTCGACACTCGGCTGCACGATGCATTCAACTGCAAAATTTGAAAATGATTTACAAAAAAACTTCCATGCGACAGATGTCGACCAGATGTGGTCACAAAATATGAGCAAATGCATTTGCCGGCATTGGATTGCCTCTTAGGTTAACAACAGTCAGAAGCAGTTAGAGCTCAATGAGTCTGAAATGTCCTTGATGCCATGGAAGTGACAAGTGTTTGCATAGCTCAATGAATCAAAGGCATCAGAGATAGAAGCAAAACTTGAATTTTCCTTAAATTTAAAGAAACTTTTCGCAAAAAGCTCTGTACAGAGTTCAAGCAGAGTTCAGTTTAAGATAAATACATTTTTGGGAATTGTTTATGTTTGGGTTAGGCTAATTTCATAAGGATCAACTTTGTTCTTTTCGTACAAAAATGTATTTATACACCAAATGATAAATTGGATGACTAAGCAAATGCAAGCTTAGTTTTAAAATAAAAAAAATGTAAGGTAAATATATGGAATACCATCGTATATTTATTGAATGAAGTATAAATACAAAGGAAATAATAATAAGTATTTCTGATGATTAATGAATCACTTGATAATCTATGTATATATGTAGCTATTTCATTTCGAATCACTGGGTCATTTTGATCTTTCCAGCTAACCATTTGCAAATGTAAGAAAAATTAATATGTCGTTAACATATGCTGCAAATATTTATGTGTAATATTTGTTTAAATAAAAATATCGACACATAAAAACTTTTATTTTTGTATATTCACACAATGCAAATTTAAATGTTTTTAATGAGAAACATCTACTGTTTGCATACCCCCAACCCACTGAAAAAAAATTATTCAGGGTATTATAGTTTAATTCAAATGTATGTAACAGGCACAAGAAGACCTAAATGATCCCATAAAATATATATGTTCTTGGACAAGACTACAAGGCTAAGCGTATACACAGACACACAGATATGTGAATGGAATTACAATTAAAATTGAATTGTGTTTTGATTGGCAGCAGCGACGATAAAGCGGTGGTCATGTGCTTGGGAGAGGAGACTCTGGTTTGACTCCAAAGAATGACGATCATTTTTGTATGCATATATGTGTGTAACGGGGTATTATCTAGTCGGATACTGCCCACTAGAGATATCTTGCTCACATTTGAAATAGTTCATGTCTCTAGCGGACAGTTGCAAAATTTACATTTCATTTTGCAAGCGTTATGCAAACTCCATTCAATTCCCTTAATTCAATAATAATATTTTGCACATAAATTTATATTTTTTCTACAGTTCCTTTTATTATTTGCCTGAGGTGTGCTTCAGTCCTGAGGGGAACCCATGAAATTGTTTGGAAAAGTTGATTTGAATGAGATAAATTAAATGAGATTTATTTATTTTTTCCATCTAGTGTTAAACTATATAAATTATTTAACAAATGCGCGTAGAGCGTACCGAAATTTTAGGCTATTAAATGCAGATCGCACGTTTATTGATTCCGCAAACTTTAGTGAATGTTAAACTTTTAAGAATTTTATTATTGAATTATTAAACATCAATGTGCGCCGCCCTATAATTTTCATGAGATTAAGTTGATGTTTGTTAAACGTGGTCGACACGCTTCGCAGTACTCACTAAGTGCATTAATAATGCAGGCATCGGGCCGAGCTCCTGCAGACACTTAAAGAAGTTAATGACTGGCGTGAAAATCAATTTTATATTTTATAAGCCAACTTTCGCGTTGCAATAATTTCGCCAGCACAAAGAGGCGAAAAGTTGAGCCGAGGCTCGAGACCAAACGAAAAGCTTTGTTCACTTTTTGTGTGTCATGAAGGCTGAAGAGGTCTTGAGTTAACAAAACGCATGTTGTCTCTGACTTATACACCCTGCTCTTGAAATTAGCCACCTTAAAGGCGGGCTATACGCCGAGAATCAAAAAATGTGAGTATGAATATATGTATATATATTTGGATTTATTCACTTTTAA